>CM068762.1:1945648-2545648 GCA_035084275.1 Hydrolagus colliei
GAAAATAAAGGCATTGTGGTTGCTGCAGAGATCGGGCAATGCCACTGAACCTTTTTCAACAAAAAAAGGCCACGTTAATTTAAACGTTAACAATAACAAACAAAATACAGTTTAGCACCTTTCACATCACCGGGAGTAGCTGTATTTACTCTAGCCTCAAATTCCAATCTATTTTCTCTGGCCAAAGTGAACCAAACATGCCCAACTGTAGTGAGGCAATGGGTGTTTGATTATTTATTCTATTGCATTTACATATCTGACAAACCACAAGTTGAGTTTTCTCCATCCAGTCGCATCATTTCCCTCCAATGTCTTCTCATCAACATCAACATGTAACCTCCCCACTAATGTGTCATGGTGTGGTTTTTTCTCTTTAGAAAACGTTTTCATCATCGAACTCATTGTGAGGTTTAGTTTTCTGAACGCCCATGCAGTTTGGTGAATCATTCAATAAGTTTCGTTTCACCCTATGGAATCTCTCCTTAAAAAAATCTGAATTTTGTTTAAATCAACGCGTGAAAATATAAATAGCGCAGTCAGATGCCAGTCAAATGAAAACAAACACAAGATTAAAACACTCCCACAAGATTCTTTAAATTAAACTCCAAAGAAAGAATGAACAAGAGAGACAATATTGGTGAATACACAACACATTCAAATAGAACCTATTATTGTAAATGAGTTTCTGTTGTCACTGGCGCTAAAAGTTCCGTTTGTTTATCATTTTATTCCGACAAAAGCAGCCGATCTCCGCACCCACTGGGGCACAAATCTCAAACACAAGTAAACACAGTGGTTATAATGCTTGAATCTCATTGGCCAGGATCCAGGCGTGTGCTGGGCATTTGCTCAGAGTAAATGGGAAAGATGTTCAACTCCCTCCTCCTATGAAACAAACAAAGACTGAAGCACGAGCGCCCCCTGGTTATTCAGGCTTCTCTCTGCAGAGCTGCTCAGAATATTTCCCGCTCACGCGCCTGACTTCCTTCCACGTGTTATTAATCTACCGAGGATCAATAAATCTATATTTTGATCCACACTAATTTCAGGTGTGGGCGATACCTCACCAAACAAACCTGAACGTGAATTGCGAGAAGCAACCAAGGGAATGGGTTTCCCACATTCAATCATCTGCACTGATTTGGGAACAATCTCATCCATGTTTAAGTGGCTACCATTTTGCTTGTGTGATTGGCGAGCGTTTGACAACGTATCCACTGGGAGAACTTCGCGCCAGATTACACTTCAGGAACAGTTCCCGCCATGTTCATGGTCGAGATTGTAAAGTGCAAATTTAAGGTAATTCTAACACCATTCTGTTTCAAAAAGACCAAGGGTCATCACAAATTGATCTACTGCTTAGACCGGTCTCCAATCCGATTTCAATTATCCATTTAGCCAATGCCACACGCCTATGGGAGACGGAAACCACCCACCAAATGTTTAAACTGACCTGGAACAAGCTATCATCGCACACACCACTTTCATAACAAACCCTCATCAGCATACTACATTGAAAGATTAACTAAAACATCTAAACTATTTAGAGTACGTGTTAGAAGAGTTTAGAAAATACCAATCTCATGTCGATTAATAGAAGAGCTAAGATATGTTCCACATGCTAAGTCTACTCGCACCGTATCGTGAATCAAATCATTTTGGTTGGCCTTGGGTTGACCCGGAGTTGAGGGAACAATAACAGTTCCTGAATTCAGTACAATACAATGCAATACAAGTTCCTGTGACATAATATACACAACAACAAATTACATTTATATAGCGCCTTTCACGTCGGGAGGACGTCCCAAGGCGCTGAGGACAGGTTGCATAAATCTCTTCTCTGTTCCCTTGAGAATAGAAGGAGGCAGGGTGATATATTTGCAGATTTGAATTTTACGAAGGAATACAATAGCGTAGATAGAGAAAATATGTCCCATGGAGAATAAGGGAGAATCATCTCAAACATAAAGCCAGGCCATTTCAGAGTAAAACTAGGAGACAGCTTATTACCCAAATGCTAGTGGGAATCTGGAACTCTTTTCCTCGAAAGGCTGTGGATTATGGATAGATCCATTCACAATTTCAAGACTGAGGTGGATTAATGTTTGTTATTTCGGGTGATTAAGGAAAATGAGGCAAAGGTGGGTACAGGTCAGCTATGATCCTATAGAATGGAGGGAACACGCTGGAGGGGCTGATTGGCCTCCTCCTGTTGCTATGTTCCTATGTATCTGCCCAATAACCTCATACCCTCTCTCTGATAATACTAATAATGTTTGCATTGGAGATAGCGCTTTTCACGTCTTCTAGATGTCTCAAAGCACCTCACAGAATAGACTGTAAAATGAATTGACTGTATATTTGTGGGTGAAAGGTGGCAGCCAATTGCACACAGCAGTGTCCCACAAACAGTCGTGGACTGAAATGACCATTTTTTATTGCTTTTGTTCCCATGATTACTAGTAGATGCATGGAGTAAGAAAACTTTCACAGACAAAGGCTATTATTTCACAATACTGTACATCACTGGCAACACAACTGTGGCCAAACTACTGATTTGATCATTCAGTTTCACAACCGACTTCATTCAAATATCCTATTGGCTGTGAGTAGCTGATGGGAGCCGGCTGATGGTGCTGGCTTGGCCTGTGACTGCTCTGCAGTGATTCCCAGATTGAGGTTGTCCATTGACCTCACAGAGAAATAATACAATCTGTCAAATGTTCCCGAGACAAGCTGGGCCAGGGCTGCAGATTCCTCCCCAATGAAAGCTGCCGCACCCCCTGCGATTTCCCAAAGCTGCAACAGTTTACAATCAACAAGTTGTATGTACAGCCCCCCCCCCCCCCCCTGGCGGGAGGTTAAAGGCGGCGTGGCTTGATTTTCCAATAAGGTTCTGTTGGTTCGTTGCTGTTCCCGAGAATGTGAAACCATTAAACCCACATCCCGGACATCAGCTCTCAGCGGAAAGTCAATAACCCTGTTTTGTTTACAGGATCTGGCCTCTGCGCGGCTTGTCGCCGGGATCATCATTCGGCCATGAGTCCCAGCTCTGGGTCAGGTCCAGAGGCCACTCCAGACATTTACTGGGAGACACAGAGATACTGGGAGAGGGCTGGGCACAATAGGCCAACCTTACTCCTTCACCGCTCACACACACAGTCACCATCCTAACCAAGATCACACGCAGCAAATCCTCAAGAGTGGCAGGTTTGAAACCCTGTATTGTGCTATAGTCAGGTGGGACAGAGAGGAAGTTACCTACACACCCAAATACACCAGTGTTGCCATTAATAGGAATATACAAGATCGTACATACACAAGGAATAATCACAAATCAAATCACGTCAATTTTTTCTCGAAAAAAGTTGAAATTCATAACGTATTATCACAACATATAAACCAGAGACGGGGGGGGGGGGGGGTTACCCGGCGCCAGCTTATATAACTGTATTCTTTCTCGAACATTCTTCCCGCAGCGTCAACTTTGGTTCTATCACAGCTTGGGGAGGTTTGGCTTTTGGCCGGGCAATGTACTCATATAATAACGCTCTCCGTTTATTTTTCCATTAAATAAAAAAATACTTTTTTTAAATAACCCCCCCCCCCCCCATCAGCTGTTTGTGGGATGGTTTCCTGCCTTTGCATCAATCAGCTGTAAAGGAAACTCCCTCCTCTCTCTGGGCAGCGCTGAACACTCACTGGGAGACTCACTCTCTCCCGCCACTTTCCCTCATTAGCTCCCAGTCAATTCATATCCATGTCCCGCGTTCCCGCTGGTGTTGTGGGTCACACGGGGTGACACACGGGGTGACACACTGAGCCATTAGGTGACCACAGACAGACCCCGCCAGCTGAGCGTCACGGACAGTGTCTTTGTGACAGTCTCTCTCACACTGTTGTCTGCCATTGTCAGGCACGTTGTTTCACTTCACACACCTCACTCCAACACGATTTTACTTCAACCATTTTTGTAAAAAAAAACACGTCCCCCCCCCCCCCCGGGGAGTCACCCCCTCAGTGATCTCAGCCGACACACAGTGTACCATCACGGCTCCAAACACATTTCTGTTTGCTTTGTCCGCCCTTTTCTCTAACTCCAGGAGTGGGGTGTACAATACAGTCTACAGCTCCCGAGTTCAGGGGGAATCATCATATAATAACACACGTTCCTTTGAAACAATATAAACACGTTTCACTTTCACAGACAAATGCTGTATATATATATATATACACACACACTGTATAATCTATATAAAACTCTAGGTTACTTAGACAAAGCCCTGCATTAGATTAACAGACAGTAGAGGTTCTAACACCGGCATTAATCTTCATAGCTCTGTAACCAGACACACAGCCCCCCCCCCCCCCCCCCACCCCGGTGTAAACATGTCGGCAGAGAGCAGTTTGGCTTTAGTTCCCCCTCTCCCCAGTAGGAGGATCTGCCCCCAAACAGATGGAACAGGCGCTTCACCAAACCCACACTTGCTCAGACCTTCACAGTCATATCCCGTCATTAACTTCCGGGACAAGTTCTTTTTGGGGTTTAAAAATTAACATGTAAACCCTGTGATGAAGTGTAAGCCGGGTATAGACGTCCCGGCCCCGGCCAGCGCCCCCCCCCCACCCCACCCCCCACACACAGGGAGGGAGGGTCGGTACTTCGGTACTTACGGAGTAGGGGAAGAGACGTCATGCTGCAACACTAAGGGCTGGATGTTGCTCATACTGACGATGGGTACAGATATCAAACACAGGCCGCTCCCTGCGCTGATGACTGTACCGGATGTATTTAGGGTTTTGTTTTGGGGTTTGGGGGACTTGTTTTCATGCTTTTTAGCGCTGTGACGTTGATGTGCATATAGGCGCTGTACCGCTCACTGTATTGAACACTTCGCCACAGTGGCACCCGGTGGCCGGCTCCGGCACTGCGCTCAATACACCGCCACCCGGCGGCCGGTCCAGGTACTGCACAGTACTGCCTGCCGCTCCCACAATCCTCCAACTGCCAACACAAAATGGCGGCACTTTGAGTTTAGACAAAGTCCACCTTGTCAGCGCCAAGTGCCGAACCTCACCACCTGTACTGGTCTGACCGATCAGCCCTGAAACAAAAATAATGAATACGGTTAAAACCCTCAAAACATCGACAAAACGGACGTTTACAACCACTGAAGTCTCACTGTTTCTTTATTTACCGTTGGCTTTCTCTTCAAAAGCACGTTGAAAACGTGTCGAGGTGACAGTTGGAAGAAGAAACAGCGGCGGCAGCCATTAAAGATGGCGTTGTTGAGGGAGCCGGTATGAAGGGAGTGGCTCCCGCTCTGTCCTTATCAGGCGGCGGCGTCCAATCTGACTCCCATTGGCCGCCGCCTGACCCCTGACCCACCGCGCTCCGCCAATCACAGTGAGGCGTCCCTGCCCCGCTGCGCGCATGCGCCATCCGCTCCCCCCTCCCCCAACTCACGTCAACAGTTGGCAATTCCCCACCAAACCAACATTGCTCTAATACTCTAATACCCCCCCACCGTCTCCGGTAGTGTTGCATCAAGACATTTAAGGTGATTATCGTGTTTTGTGGTGACTGTTTATTTGAAGTACAACAAGCTTCTCAAGGCTCTGGACGGTCAGACTCCCAAGCTGGGGGTCAGGATCAGGGAGGCTGGAGGCCAGGGAGAGGAGGAGTGTGGCCAAAGGCACGTTTGAAGAGGAGGGTCTTTAGATGGGTCTTGAAGGTGACAAGGGAGGGGGTGAGGCAGAGGGGACTGCCAGATGGAGTTGCAGGGGGTGGGGGAAGCTTATCAAATGCAAGGAGTATTATTATTATTTGAATGCCAGCCAGCCAGCGGGCTGTCAGTGACAGGCCCCATAAGAAAATTGCTTATGGGGCAAAAGTAGTTTGAAGTCTTAAAAACGCCTCTGACAGTGGGTGGGGAAGCCGGCCAGAGCCTACTGGGCGGAGGAGGGGGCAAATTAGTAGGCGTTAGGGAGTCACAGTGGATGTTGAGCAATGTCGAGGTGAGGGCAGAGCAAAGCCATGGAGGGATTTAAAGGTGAGGACCAGGATGTTGAATACATGTGGATTACTTTTTCTGTTGTAATCGGGGAAGACAGCCGAGAAACTGACATTCCCTGTAGTGTTATGCATTCCTCACTGTCTAACCTGATCAACCAGACTGCCATCTATTCAATTTATCAACAACAACTGCAATTGTAGAGCACCTTTCGCATTGGGAGGATGTCCTAATGTGCTGAACAGTCAACAGTCAGGATCTGCGATTGGGGAGGGGAGCAAGGTTGGGTTGAGGGAGGGCTGCTGAAGGCATGAAGGTCAAAAAGGAGGATCTCTAGTTGGGTCTTAAAGGAGACAAGGGAGGTAGCAAGGTGAAGGGATTGCGGCATGGAGTTCCAATAGTGGGGGGCAGAGAGATATTCAAGAGAATAGAAATTGGTGGGGCAGCTGAGGTGGGGGGACATGGAGCAAGCCGGAGCCCACTGAGCAAAAGGAAAGGACAGAATAGTTGGGGGTTAGGAGGTCACAGAGGTGCTTGAGGTGGGGTGGGGGGCAAAGCCATGGAGGGCTTTGAAGGTGAGGACACGGATCTTGAATTGAATCCTTTGTGTGATGGGAAGCTAGTGGAGTCAGATGAGGATGGGGATGATAAGTTAGTGGAGCTTGGGGTGGGAGAGGACACAGGTTGCATAGTTCTGGATGATCTACAACAACAAGAACAAAATTACACTTGTATAGCACCTTTCACATCAGGAGGATGTCCCAAGGCACTGGACAGTCATTCTTTCTGACCTGAGCTGGGATTGGGGATGGGGTGGGTGGAGGGAAAGGAAGGATTTGGGTGCCGATGGGACCGTCAAAGTGGAGGGTCTGGAGGTGGGACCTTAAGGAGGTTAGGGAGGGGATGAGGTGGAGGGACTGTGGGATAGAGTTCCAGAGGTTGGAGCAGAGTTGCTGAAGGCTCGCCCACCAACGATGGTTCGGGTTGGTTGGTTGGAGGTTAGAAGGTCACAGAGTAGGTTGGGGTGAGGCAATGGAGGGCTTTGAAGGTGAGGACCAGGATCTTGAATCTTCTGGGTGATAGGGAGACAATGGAATCAGATGGGGGAGATGGGTTCACGAAGCTTGGAGTGGTAGAGGACATCAGCTGCAGAGTTCTGGATTATCTGCAGCCTATGGAGGGAGGAATTGGGAAGGTCGACAAGTAGGGCATTGACAGATTCAAGCCGGGATGTGATGAAGGCGTGAATCAGAGTTTCAGCAGCTTGAGGGGTCAGGTTGTGGCAGAGTCAGGCAATATTGTGGAGTTGAGGGAAGGCAGAGCAGGTCGTGGCTTGGACATGGGAGCGGAAAGAGAATTGAGGATCGAACAAGACACCTAGGTTCCTGACTGGCTTGGTGAGGTTGAGTGTGCAACCATGGAGGTTGATGCTGCCAATGCCTTATGCATGAAGGTGCTGGCGCAAGCCAATTAAGAGGGCCTCAGTCTTGTTGACGTTCAACTGTAGAAAGTTAGCTCTCATCCAGGACTTGATGTCTGATAGGCTTGCCCTGGAGTCGATGTTAGAGGCAGAAAGATAGTCATCCGAATACATGTGGAACTTGACCCCATGTCTGCGGATGATGTCACCAAGGGTGAGCATGTAAATGTTAACAAGTAGGCTGCCCTGGGAGACGCCACAGATGATAATGTGGGGGCTAGAAGAGAAGCCCTGGTGGCGACAAAGTGGAGATGGTGAGAAAGGCGGGTGAGGGCAGTTCCATGAAGATTGAGCTGGGAGGAGAGGCGGTGTAGGAGGATAGAGTGGTTGACAGTGTCGAAGGCAGCAAAGGACAAGGAGATAGAGCCCTGATCACAGATGTTTAAAATGTAGTTGGAGACTTTGACTAGGGCTGTCTCCATGATATGGGCAGCAAGGAAACTGGATTGTAGGGTTTGAAGAACGTATGCAGTCTATGGTGGGAGGAATTTGGGAGGCCAACAAGGAGGTCATTGCTTAATGAGCTTAATCAAGTCTCAACATGTTGAAGGCATGAATGAGAGTCTCAGCAGCCAGGATGAGGTAGTGGCGAAATCAAGCAATTTCGCAGAGATGAGGGAAGGCAAAGCAGATTATGACATGGATGTGGGGGAGGAAAGACAGTTGAGGATTGAACAGGATACCTAGGTTCCTGACTGACTTGGTGAGGGGGAGTGTGTGGTTGATGTTGCCAGTGTCTACGGTGTGAAAGCGCTGGCCCTAAGCAATCAGTAGGGCCTTAGTCTTGTTGACATTGAACAAAACAATCACCTCCATGAAACCCACCACGTGCTCATTGGACCCCATCCCCACCCCCCTCCTCCGCACCCAGCTCCATTTGTTAGCCCCGCTCATTTCTGACACCATTAACCTTTCCCTATCATCAGGCAACGTCCCTATCTCCCTTAAAACAGCCACGATCACCCCTATCCTGAAGAAACCCTCCGTTGATGCGTCGCAACCATCAAGTTATCGACCCATCTCCAACCTCCCGTTTCTATCCAAGGTCCTTGAAAGAGTGGTTGCCTCCCAGCTCCGCTCTTTCCTTTCAAATCACTCACTTCTTGAACCCCTCCAATCAGGTTTCCGCCCTATCCACAGCATAGAAACTGCCCTGGTTAAGGTCACAAATGACATCCTAACCGCCTGTGACCAGGGCTCCCTCTGCCTCCTCGTCCTCCTTGACCTGTCTGCTGCGTTCGACACAGTCGATCACACCATCCTCCTTCAACATCTTTCCTCCCACCTCAACCTTCAAGGCACAGTCCTTGACTGGTTCCATTCTTATTTGACCCACCGTTTACATTTTGTTTCTTCCAATGGTTTTTCTTCAAACCCCCGCACAGTTTCCCACGGCGTCATCACCCCAATCCTGAAAAAAGGGTTTTTCAGGATTGGGGTGATGACAGCTGTTTTTAGTGGGGTGGGAACAGTGTCAGTGGATAGGGAGAGGTTGATGATGTCAGCTGGAGGGGGAGCCAGGAGGTGGAGCTGGACGGTGAGGATTGATGGAGATGGGGGTGTAGGGAGCAAGTGGTGGACTTTATTTTAGAGTTGATGGAGGTGAGGAGGAGGGAGATCGGGTCAAAGGAGTATAGAAGGAATGGGTGGGATAGTGGGTTGTGAAGAGGTGATGAGGGGGTAGCGGTGGACAGGGTAGATGTACTTGAACGGATTCGAGGAAGTCCAGTATCTTCTCACAGTTGGAATTGGACAACTGATCCTCACACAGCGCCTCGGGATGTCCTCCCGGTGTGAAACGCACTCTATTCATGTAATGTTATGTGTGTGTGTTGGAGGAGAGGGTGAGCGAGGTGTGGGAAGGTGGACAGAGACGGCGAGTGGGAGGGAGGAGCAGCCTGTGGTGACACTATAATCACTTGTCATGTAAATGTTCCCGCCAGGGTCTGAGTGTCTGGCTTCACTTGTTTGCACAGGACTGTCACTGCTCTGGTTATTGTGCAATGGGTTTCCAATGTTATAGGCGCTGATATATACATGTCACGTGGTTCACGCCATTTCAAACTACTGATTACAATCCCGCCACAAACAACACAACACACGCACATCACACCTGGCCATCAGTACCCGAGTCTGTGTGTAGCCCCCGCCCTGTGTCTGTGTCTCCTGTACTGTGTTTATTGTGTATACAGAGAACAGCACGTTCTCTGAAGCTGACCTGGGGAATTATCACTGAATGTAACAATATTCCCCAGAAGCGCAATTAATATCCCAGTGAGTACTTCTGACAATACTGCCCCCCCCCCCCCCCCCCCCCCATCACTGCTCCAGACTTCTGTATCGCAGGCAGTAAAGCGATGGTTGGGGGTTTTGTTGCCGACTGGCACTGGCACCAACTCCGCACTTGTGGGTCAGTCAGTCTTTTAATCGTGTAAAGATGAATCGTCACATTGTGTGTGTGTGTGTGTGGGGGGGGGGGGGGGAGACACTGTGTGCGTGTGTGTGGGGGGGAGACACTGTGTGTGTGTGTGTGGGGGGGGGAGACACTGTGTGCGTGTGTGGGGGGGGGGGGGAGACACTGTGTGCGTGTGTGTGGGGGGGGAGACACTGTGTGCGTGTGTGGGGGGGGGAGACACTGTGTGCGTGTGTGGGGGGGGGAGACACTGTGTGCGTGTGTGGGGGGGGGAGACACTGTGTGTGTGTGTGGGGGGGGGGAGACACTGTGTGCGTGTGTGTGGGGGGGGGAGACACTGTGTGTGTGTGTGTGTGTGGGGGGGGGAGACACTGTGTGTGTGTGTGGGGGGGGGAGACACTGTGTGCGTGTGTGTGTGGGGGGGGGGAGACACTGTGTGTGTGTGTGAGGGGGGGAGACACTGTGTGTGTGTGGGGGGGGGGAGACACTGTGTGTGTGGGGGGGAGACACTGTGTGTGTGGGGGGGGGGGTGGGGGGGGGGGAAGACACTGTGTGTGTGTGGGGGGGGGAGACACTGTGGTGGTGGGCGGGGGAAACACTATGTGTGTGGGGGTGGAGACACTGTGTGTGTGGGGGGGGGGGGAGACACTGTGTGTGTGTGTGGGGGGGAGACACTGTGTGTGTGGGGGGGGTGGGGGAGACACTGTGTGTGTGGGGGGTGGGGGGGGGGAGACACTGTGTGTGTGTGGGGGGGGGGGAGAGACACTGTGTGTGTGTGAGGGGGGGAGGCACTGTGTGGGGGGGGGGGGAGATACTGTGTGTGTGTGAGGGGGGGAGACACTGTGTGTGTGTGGGGGGGGGAGACACTGTGTGTGTGTGTGAGGGGGGAGACACTGTGTGTGTGTGGGGGGGGGGGTGTGGGGGGGGAGACACTGTGTGTGTGTGGGGTGGGGGAGACACTGTGTGTGTGGGGGGTGGGGGGAGACACTGTGTGTGTGGGGGGGGGGGAGACACTGTGTGTGTGTGGGGGGGGGGAGACACTGTGTGTGTGGGGGGGGGGGAGACACTGTGTGTGTGTGTGGGGGGGAGACACTGTGTGTGTGGGGGTGGGTGGGGGAAACACTGTGTGTGTGTAGGGGGGGTGACACTGTGTGTGTGGGGGGTGGGGGAGACACTGTGTGTGTGGGGGGGGGGTGACACTGTGTGTGTGGGGGGTGGGGGAGACACTGTGTGTGTGGGGGGGGGGAGACACTGTGTGTGTGTGGGGGGGGGAGACACTGTGTGTGTGGGGGTGGGTGGGGGAAACACTGTGTGTGTGTAGGGGGGGTGACACTGTGTGTGTGGGGGGTGGGGGAGACACTGTGTGTGTGGGGGGGGGAGACACTGTGTGTGTGTGGGGGGGGGAGACACTGTGGGGGTGGGGGGGGGGAGACACTGTGTGTGTGGGGGGGTGGGGGGAGACACTGTGTGTGTGGGGGGGGTGGGGGAGACACTGTGTGTGTGTGGGGGTGGGGGGAGACACTGTGTGTGTGTGGGGGGAGGAGACACTGTGGGGGTGGGGGAGACACTGTGTGTGTGGGGGGGGGAGACACTGTGTGTGTGTGGGGGGGGGAGACACTGTGTGTGTGTGGGGGTGGGGGGAGACACTGTGTGTGTGGGGGGGGAGACACTGTGTGTGTCGGGGGGGGGAGACACTGTGTGTGTGTAGGGGGGGGAGACACTGTGTGTGTGTGTGGGGTGGGGGGGAGACACTGTGTGTGTGTGTGGGGGGGGGGAGACACTGTGTGTGTGTGTGGGGGGGGGGGAGACACTGTGTGTGTGTGGGGGGGGGGAGACACTGTGTGTGTGTAGGGGGGGAGACACTGTGTGTGTGTGGGGGGGGGAGACACTGTGTGTGTGTAGGGGGGGAGACACTGTGTGTGTGTGGGGGGGGGGGAGACACTGTGTGTGTGGGGGGGGGGAGACACTGTATGTGTGTGTGGGGGAGACACTGTGTGTGTGTGTGTGGGTGGGGGAGACACTGTGTGTGTGGGCGGGGGGGGGAGACACTGTGGGGGTGAGGGGGGGGGGGGGAGAGACACTGTGTGTGTGTAGGGTGTCCCCAAAACTCCAGTCACCGCATTTCTTACTCACGTTCACAAAAAGTGAAGACATGAACAGGTGTTTGTGTTCTCTGCAGGATTTGCTGCCATCGTCAGCAAAGCTGAGGGTCCTGTAGCCTGATATACATTTACAAAGTCTTTCCACGTGTGCCAGTGATCCAGCCAGTGACCGTCTGCCCTGGAACTTTGTAACATACAACTATCTCAAGAATAAAGGTGTTTAATCCTCTCCTTTTCCAGGTCATTGTAATTTACCCAAAGCTATTTGTTTTCATACGGAAACATTTAAACAGGTTTGTTTTTTCTGTATCTACTCGGAGCTCACGGACAGAGTTTCATTCCCACAACATGTTTGATTTCCGGGGAATGATTATACAATCCCTGACGCGGATTAAGTCGAAGAGGAATAAAACTGACAATCTTAGTGTAATTACTGTAAGATGATTAATTGATTAATTGATGCTGTTTCCCAGCTAGCATTCGAATGTTAACTAAACGTTCACTGAACGTCTCCTCGAGGTCGAACGTCCAATGTTCGCAGTCAACGTTCACTGAGCGTTCAGAGAACAACTTTTACAAGCGAAATGTAAATTTCATCTGCTTTCAATTTTTATTGATTGTCTATTGTTTTTACTTAAGCCTGATGTGTCACTGTTGACTGATGGGCAGTTTTAGAATTTGATTTAGTTTTTGTTAATACGTTGCCTGAACGTTGTGCCTCATGTTTATAGCCTTGATATTGTTAAATAGTCTTGATTTGTTTGTGTGTGTGTGTGTTTGCAATAACATCGAATTACAACTTCAATGTTAGGATCGATGTCGAGGTCATTTTGTATTTTTTCTTCATATTTTCCATATTTTGGGGGACCAATGAAAAAGCAACGGCTGGACGTTCAGTGAACGTTCAGTAAACTAAGTTCAGTTACTTTTCCCACTACTCGGAAAATAAACAATCCCCACGAGCCGCTTGTTGACCTGCAGGAATGATTGTCCGCGTGAGCCGCGGACTGGTGTGGGGGAGACCCCTGTCACGCTACTCGCGTTGGTCAATCGTGTTTCCGGAGGACGCTGTGCTTTATGTTTAAATCTTGAATACATTTATGCAACTTTTCCGGAAGTATTAATTTTGTTATAATTGCCACTAGAACATTAATGTTTTATTAAGATTTATACTTTGATCGACTTACACTGGAGGAGACGGGCCCGGCGGCGCCCGCGGCCGATTCCCGCTATTTTCAGATAACAGTGACACTCGGGGTTTGCCATTTGGCCGGAAAAAAACGGCCAAATTCGAGAAATCTGGCCTTACAACATTTGGTATGTCCGAGAAAAACATTTCTTCCCCCAAATTGATTTGACCCTTTAACATTAGTTTGGCCGTGAAATGATTTTCTTTGCGTTTTCATTGTTTATTTTTTCTTTCTTTCTCTATGTGTTTTATGACTGGCAGATGCCGCAGAAAAACACTGAAAGCCGTTATAACTCTTCCCAAAAGTATGGGGAGAGTCGCTCTCGAGCGTCGTTCTCGAGTCATGAGGCCACGGCAGAGGGACTTCATTCTCCACCTCCCCCTCCCCATAGTTTTGCAAGTAGTACGTACGCGCGTGCGCACACATTATACTAGTACATGTATACGTGCGCACGCACATACACACATTATACTAGTGCACGGGCGCGCGTCGACCAAACAATCAGGTGGTGATTTGGCCGTGCCACGTGCCGCGCCGGATGTGAGGCGAAGTAGTCGTGGCCGCGCGATCTCTGCCACATTTACAGGTCAGTACACAGGGTTCTCAATGGGGGGTGCGGATTGCTAGTGATGGGCCCCACAATGGCCGGGGGCTGCCCCCGAAGCCCCCTCGAGGCTCCGACGTTTTACACAGTTTGAGTCAGGCCCGTACGCGCGGGGGGTGTGACGGGTGAGTACGCCCCCCCAAAAAAATTATAAAAGGTCCACATTTTCCGGGGTAGAGAATTGTATTTTTATCAAATTTAAATACCAAGTAAATTTATTGAACATTTGTGTTCAATAATTCTTCAAAACTATGTATAAATTATAAATACACATCTTTGAATGTTTTAGTATTAATATAAAATTACTCGCACACCAGAATCGGCGTCTACCCAAAACATACCGCGTCGATAGACGCGCTAGTCAATGACGCGGCGAGTCTGTGACTCACCGCGTAAACATAGGCGCGCGCCAAGACTCAAATCCATCCTCGTTTGGAAATCATCCCGTAAACAGCCACAAGGGTAGCACCACTGCTGGAAGCTAAAATCATCTTTTCATCTGATCACCGTAAGTAAAAATTACTCAAGTTTTGAGAGGTGTGACTGTAATGCTAGCAAACAATGACAACATATTTACAAGCTTCTGAGAAATTAAAGCTCTTGAGAACCCAACAAAAAAGTTATATGTGTCTGGACGGAAATGCCTATCTTTAACAAAAATACTCATGGATGTAGGCCTATGCTTTAGCGCCTATGTCTACGTGGTGTGTCAATTGGAAATCATCCCGTATACAGTCACTACATAAAAAGGTAGCACCACTTTGTGGAAGCTGAAATCATATTTTAATCTGATAAATGTAAGTAAAAATGACTTACGTTTTGATAGGCGTGTTTCTGAAATATCATGTTTCTTGTTTTGTCTTGATTATCACATTTGATTTATATTATTAAAAATGTATTCCTGTAATTAAAAATTGCTTTTAGAGACGTCCACTGGCATGCAAAAAAATATGACCGCAAAGATAAACAGTGCTACTTTATTTCACATTCAATTTTGTACCCAGAGTGAAGCTATTTTTAAGCAGATTAATCTTCATATCATGTTCAACTTTTTTAAAATTGTTTCCTCAGGGATATTTTTACCTTTTTACCACTTGCGGCCTCTTTACCAGACGAGGGCCTTATTTACTGGAGCAATTTTACCTACATTCCAAAAACATCAATGTCGCACGAATTTGGCCTAAAAATAGTTTCATCATCATCTGATCGAGCGAACTTGGGCATTGACAACCACACTTCTCCACTGATCCCTTCTCTCCATGCAGCCTGACAACTCCCGCCTGCCAATACCCGAATCGCGCTCCAGAGTATCGATGAAGGTTAGGGCCGGTCTACCTCGTGTTCTGTGACCGTGCAATGGTTCCCATAGGATAGTAGCACTATGGACAGTTTCCTCCCGGCTTCTCCAGCTATGTCCGCTAAACCTAAGACGCCTCTGCAGTAATGTCTGTGATACCAGTGTGGTAGTGTACCATATAGCTCACTATTTGTCAGATTCATTAGATGCTGCCTTTTGCATTCACTGTGCACTGATGGTCCAAGCAAGTGAGAGGAAACGGATGGGGGCATTTGTTAATACACCCTTTACCATGTTCTACAAACTAAACGAGAAGGCGAAGGAACACGAACGAAATGGTTATCGCGTAAATTCTATGATTAGATGCACGACTCAATGCGCGACTCTGTTGCGAACCCACAACATAAGATAGACATTCGTTTGGTCGATGAAAAGAAGAAAAACATTGAAAGAAATCGACATATCATAAGAACAGTTGCCGAAGCTGTATTATTCTGTGGACGTCAGTGCATTGCACTTACAGGAGATAATGAAAGAGTCGTGGAAAGTAACACCTTTACGAATGACGTCACACAATAATCCGGGAAACTTTCTGGCAGCCCTACAGATGATTGCGAAGCATGACGAGGTTCTTCGACATCACCTTGCTAGTATTGGGCTCGCAAATAGGAATTCTAAATATACCTCACCTAGAATACAGAACGATATCATCACAATCATCGGCCATGATATAATCCGCAGTGATTTGATTGATGAAATCAAAGCTGCTCGATGATTTAGTGTACTTGCTGATGAGCTGAGCTCGCCCTTTGTTTCCGTTTCGTTGACAGAAATAAAGATATCAGGGAGGAATTTCTGTCTTTTCTTAAATTGCCAAGGATCACCAGTGAAGTCATCGCCAGTACCATCTTGGACTTTCTAAAGATGACGGGCCTTGATGCTACTAACATCTGTGGACAAGGCTATGACGGAGCCCGTCATCTTTGGAAAGATAAGAACCTCGTCATGCTTCGCAATGACGAGGTTCAAAGATGAGGTTCGCAAAACATTCAAAGATGTGTATTTATAAGTAATACATAGTTTTGAAGAATTAATTGTTACACAAATGTTCAATAAATTTACTTGGTATTTAAATTTGATAAAAATACAATTCTCTACCCCGGAAAATGTGGACCTTTTATAATTTGGGGGGGTGCGTACTCACCCGTCGCACCCCCCCTGCCTGATTAATCCTGCTTAATTAATCCTGATTAATCCTGGTTACTGAGCTCCCGACGTGAAAGGCGCTCTATAAATTTAATTTGTTGTTGTTGTTATTTGTTGTAAGTGCCACCAAATTCCTGCCAAATTCGTTATACCGGACGTGTTCAGCGATAATTCCGTAAGTTACCGATTGTGCATAATTACACATGTTCTGTTATTTATGGTAGATTGGCATTCATAAAATCATTCATATATAAAATCACTGCTTTCTCCCAAACCATCCCACCCCGCGTGTCCGTTATTAAAATTAAAATGGCAACAAATTTCAGGTCCATGTCAAGATGGACTCGGTGGAGGCACACGTGCCTTGCTGCCAAGAGGAAATTTGACAATATTGATGATGATGATGAACTTGAACATGTTGCAGAACAAGTTCATGATCAGGATTTGGGCAATGACCGATCAATGCATAGGGCTATTTGGTGAAGGAAGTGAAAATATTGAAGTGTTGGTGGCTGAAAATTCTGTCTCTGATGATAGTGTCAGTCATGCTCTGGATATTGAAACTGATGCCTTAATGAAGCAAATCATGTGGTTGATGGATTTTAACACAATTTCACCTTTCTTGGATTTTCTAGTTTGGGAAAAAATATGACCAATTAAAGCATTGTCTACATGCACGCTAAATATTTGGGCTAATTTTGAAACAATTTTGAGATGTTTTCTCCTGGAAAATGTTAGATTTTTAAGCATTTAAAAATTGAATTTGAGTCTGATCATTTGCATAGCGATTTTTAAGTTGACAATCATTGTAATGATGTCAAAATGTATTAACAAATGATGAAAAACATCAAAAAGTTTTCAAATATTTCATCAGTATTGTATATTTTGCTTTGAAGTCTATTTCTGTCTTATTGTTAACCCTATCTAGTCCAAACTGCAGGACAAAACAAAACAAAAAATACGCATGAACACACACACAAATCATCTTTTTTTGTTTTTTTTAGGCCATTTTTTTGTATGAAACATGATTTGGGGGCTTTTAAGGTTTGCTGGATATTCGCTTAACGTTGGTTGAACATTAAATGGCATGTTTGGCAAACGTGCAGTGAACGTCATCCCTGAGCGTTGTTCCAGGGTGCAAATTGACGTTCAGTGAACGTTGTAAGACGACGTTCACTGAACGTCCCGCTCAACGTTTGCTGAACGTTGGTTGAACATTGAATGTTAGTTGCCTTGTTGTAAACATCGAGACTGACTGGCCGTGTGTCAGATGTATCCCATTCTGATCATACAAACAACAGATCATCTTGTTTTTTTAGCTCGAAATATAAACATGGACAGTAGGGCTGTAACGTCCTTTCGGGTTTGTTTGTTTGTTTGAGTTCATTGCACGTGTTTGTCTGTCATTATTTCATCAACTTTACTGAAGCATCGACCAGGAAAGGCCGCCCGCCCCCCTTTCAAACCAAAGGGCATCTGTACACAGGGACCAGTGTACAATACCCTACACGGCAGAGTGTTGGCTCTCAACCCTCCTCAGCTCTGCTTAAAACTGGGCATTTATCTCAGGCTTTATAACCCAGATTATAGACACAAAATAAGGTAAGAAAACACCAGGTTTGGTATAGCTCAACAGCCCGAGGCGCCGTGTCCCCCCCCCGCCAGCGGCTACACTGGTAATAATTAAACTGCTGGTTACAGGGAAGTTACACCCCGGGGGCTGGGATATTTCCCGACTGATTCCAATCACACCTGCGACGTCTTCACAAGAGCATTTGTACAGAAACTAGAGCGTTCTCACAGCAAACCCAGCTCAAGGTGGACAAGAAAGCGGAAACAGCCGGGAGCTGTCGCGGCTCAGGTCAGGTCAGGTCAGGCAGCATCTATGGAGAAAGGAAAGTGGGTGCACGACTAAAATAACAGATGGTCAGTGTCACACAGTTCTTTAGTTAAACATGAAACATTACATGATTCTGTGTGTGCATGTGAGTGTGTATGTATGTGTGAGTGTATCTGTGTGAGTATGTGTGTGTCTGTTTGTGAGTGTGTGTAAGTGTATCGTCATGCACCCCATGAGTTTCTCTTACCGTTCTAGTGTAATCGTTAACAAACCCCGACTCACTAGAGGGTGAGGAATTGTCGAGGGCCCTATGTATATGTATGTACTGTACACACACAAACTATTTCCTCACGTGAATGTGATCCAGTGGGTAACAAGGCGTCTTGTAACTTTGGGTCACTTTTCAGAGTAAAAATATTGAATCCCCCTCTTTCTTGGCCATTGGAATTGATCCACAGCGAATCTTCACTGAAACATTTAAACCGGTTTGATGTTCCGGTGTCTGCTCAGAGCCCCGGATCCGGCATCGCTCCGCTCAGAACTCGGTGTCCACTGGTCAGGGTTTTCAGGTTTTCCTTTGGAAGCTGATGGGTTTTCCTCTGACCCCATGTTTCCCTCTGACCCCGGGTTTCCCTCTGACCCCGGGTCTCCCTCTGACCCCGGGTCTCCCTCTGACCCCGGGTCTCCCCTCTATCTTGCCTTTTCTCTCTATCTCTACCCCTCTCCCATCATTTCTCTCCTTCCCCTCCCCGCACCTGCCTTCTCCACCTTTTCTCTCCCCTTCCATCTATCTCCCCCATCTCTCTCTTCCCTTTTCTCCCCCTCTGACTCACTCTATCCCCCACCTCTCCCCATTTATCTCTGTCTTTGTCTACCTCCTGTCCCATCTCCCTTACCCTCTCCCCTACATCTCTCCTGCCACCCCCCACCCCCGATCTCTCTCCTAACCCTCTCCTCCCACTCTACCTCCCCCTCTCTCCCCCCCCCCCCCCCTCTCTCACCCCCCCCACATCTGGCCACTCTCCCCACACCCCTCTCTCTCCCACCCTCCACCCTTCCCTCTCTCACCCTTTCCACCATCTCTCCCCCTCTCCCTGGTTCCTGTCCTGTTCCCCCCTCATTCCCCCCCCCCTCCTCACTCACCACCCCTCTCCCACTTGGCCCCATGCTTCTTCATCCTCTACCTCCTGCCTCTCTCACCCACTTTCCCTCCCCCTCCCTATCCCAACTCTTCTCCCCTCTCTCCCACTATCTTATATCTCCATCCTACCTCCTCCTCCGTCCTGTATCTTCTCCCCCTCTCCCCTCTAACCTATCCCTCTCTTTCCTTCTATCACTCCCCCTCCTGCCCCCCTCTATCTCAACCCCTCAGTCCTCCCTCTTTTCCCCCTCTATCTCCCCGCTGCCTGATGGACCAGACCTAGCAGTATCACATAGTAGTTTTACATCTGATGTGAGATTTCACAGTCAGCCTTTTATCCACTTATTTACCTAAGATTGAGCTCCACCCCCATCATGTGCCATTTTCAATTTTTCATGTAAAGTTGTGGTTCCCACTGGCTGCACAAAATGACCATTTTTATAGTGAACACACAATGACAGTAGAGCCTCCTGTTCATGTCTGCGAATGGCATAAGTCCCCACATAACCACCTTGTTTACACAATCGTTTTGTGTAAAAATATCCTGTGAGTAACAGCTCTGAGGGCTGAGAAACCATCACATGTTGTTTAAACTTTCATTTCAAGTTTGATTTGTTCAGGTGGTTTTTGAGCAGGCAGCATTCTGGGAATAACTGGGGCCTGAGGATAGGAGGGGGGTTATTGCTGCCAGGTTTTCTAGTTTGTGAGATTCACTCACTGCCAAATCCCACAACCCTGGTTTCATGCAACCCCAGTGCTGGAAATGGTTCAAGAATGACAATAACAGCTGGAGTCAAAGCAGCCAAGTGCACGAGGCAAATCCAACATTCTTTGCAACATTCTTTCCAACATCTTCTTCCATTTATAACCAGGTTACATTCATCCCATTGTAGTACAATCGGGCATTCACCCCAATTAACCTACTCCCCAAGTTTACTATCATGGTACATCTTTCATTACTATTTCCCCACCTTTGCTCAGTGTCCTTTAATCCTTATTTTCCAAGGTCTGTCTATTTCCCATTAAAATGTCTCAATCTATTGGTTGATAGCAACTCTACAACAAAATTACATTAATAAAACTCTACATTTGAGTTAGCTGGACAATGCTCCCAGTTTTCAACATCTGATTATCAATCCAGGCCAACAAGCTACTCATCAGTTTTGGGATCAACTTACCATATGCAAATCCATATAACATTTTCTGAAATGCTGCATTTTCAATCTATCAAAAAGTCTTGTTTAAATAATCTTACAAGTTATTCTGAACAGTGATTCCTAATCTGCACCAATAATTTAACTAAGCATCTAATTCACTTTTAATACTGTTTATTTGCAAAATATGGACAACATTTTTATGCACAAGAATGTTTTGCTCGCACCGACCCGAGACCCTCACCACCAGCCCAAGCCCCACTAAGCACCCCCCTCCCCCCCCACCACCCTGAGACACTCAGCTGCCCAAGCCCCCCCAAGCCAAGCCCCTTCCAGCCCCCGAGTTCCTCATGAACACCCTGTCTTCCTCTATTCTCCTGTCCCCCTGAACGTCCACCTCCAACAATCCTGATTGCCTCTCTACAACCATTAACTCCTTTGCCCTGTTGAAATCCAGGTCTGTCTCTATCTACCTGCTTCCGCTTTGAGAAGTCTAGAAGACGTGAAAAGCACTATATCAAATACAAGTATAATTATTATTATTATTGTAACAGTCCCTCAAAACTAAAACCCAGACGATTGAGCACAGATGGCACAAATCTAGCCTCACAATTCATCACCAGCTCTAGATTGAGGACCTCTGCAATCATGGCCTCTCCATGTCGCTGGTCAACACTGCCAAACCATTTTGGAGACCAAAAACCCATACGCACTGTCTTCTCCATTCCCCCCCTACCTATGCGCATCTTCCAAGCTGCCTCCATTCTTACTTCAAATGCCAAGTGTGAAGGAATCCTACACTTCTTAACGTCAAAGATTGAAAAAGGAATGTCCAGTTCACACAGTTTATCCAGTAGTAATTAACAATTAACAAACCCAGTTGTTAATTGAATGACGGATCATTTTTCCAGGGGGAATAAACACTTCAAAAAATAAAATAAAAAATAATGATTAATATTGTCATTCAATCTGAAAGGGTGGTGGAAGCCAATTCGATAACAATTTTCAAGAGAGTAGATAGATATTTGGGGAGACCAAATTTACAGGGGTATGGGGAGAGTGGGGGAGCTCTTTCAAGTTGGCACAGACCCAATGGGCCAAATGGCCTCCTTCTATGCTGTTTAATTATGATTCTATGAATCCTGGACAGACCTAAGACAGATAGAGGCAGACATGGATTTCAGCAGGACAAGGGACCCTAACCCTAAGGGAACTGTTTATGGAACATTGTTATGCACAATTGGCTGCCATCTTTTGGTCACAAAATATTGTCACTATACTTTATAGTATATTCTGTGAAGCACTTTGAGATGTCTCAAAGACATGATAAGGCATTATATAAAATGCAAGGATTATTATTATACATTTAAATTAGCAAGGTTTAAAAGCAAGATTTTCACTGGAAGAGTTAAAGGGCCATTAGTGGTGATATTTTAACTTAGATAGCAGCTGAATGTTTTACCACAGGTAAGTATTGCGACAAAGACAAAAAAAATTGTGTCAGTCAATCCATGAGTGTTTGTGAGACACAATTGGCTGCTGTTTTTCCACAAAATATCTTCAGCCACTATGCCCCGAAACTCTGGAACTCTCTCCCTCAATTGCTTCGCTTGCCCTCTCCATTGCCACCTTCAAATACCACCTAGAGACAAACACATTCACAGAGAAACACACACATACAGATGAAAGATACACAAACACAGAAAGTTGTTCAGATTTAGGACCAACATATTGTGCAAGTATATTTAAAATTCATAATCCTTGTATTTCATGGTCTATAACATCTGGAATGCATTGCCTGAAAGGATGATGGAAGCAGATTTGATAACAACTTTTAAGATAGAAATAGTTATTTGGGGAGAAGTAATCAGGGCTATCGGGAGAGTGCAGACAATGGGATTGATTTGGACAGCTCCGTGCACGGACACGTTGGGCTGAATGAACTTCTTCTGTGCTGTATAATTCTTTGAAATGCAAGCCTATCGTATGATATTATGACAACCGTGTTTGGAGAGTTAAGTGGAGTCTCTCTGGGGTTAAGATGGCTCCATGGTGATGCAATCAGAAATAGGGAGTGGTGCTGAGCAACATTCCAATAGTATTCAGATGGTCAAGAAATGGCTATTGAGCCTTGCCCCCTCCCTGGCCTCCCTCCTTCAAGTTCTGCCTCAAGACTCCCCTCTTCAACATTCCCATTGGTCATCCCAAAACCCCCCCTTTCCCTCCACTCACCCCGTTCTCGACCCCAGCTCCAGTCGGAAACATTCACTGTCCAGTGCCTTGGGATGTCCTCCTGACGTGAAAGGTGCTATACAAGTGTGATCTTGTTGTTGCAATGGAGCAAATCAACAGTGATTATAATAATCCTTGCTTTCGATATAGTGCCTTATCATGTCTTCGAGTCTCAAAACGCTTCACAGAGAATACTGTAAAGTGAATTGACTGTATATTTTGTGGGTGAAACCTGGTAGGTGAAACATGGGAGCTAATTGCACACAGCAGTCATGGAATGAGTGACCAGATTTTCATGAAAATGCAAATAGATATTAAACCAAATCTGGTGTAACCTGCAAAGCATAATTAGATGTCTCATCTGTCCATCTAGGATTGTGTTCATGGAAATTGTTCTCTGTGATAACCATCTTTATTTAGGACCAACATATTGTGCCAAGTATATTTAAAATTCATAATCCTTGTATTTTATGGTCTATAACATCAAAACGTCACCAAACATTTCCAATGACATGAACCAGGTTTACACACTGTTTAATGCAACAACAACTTTGAATTATATAGTGCCCTCCACGCCAGACAACGTCTCACAGCGCTTCATAATAACAGATCCTGGGCCCGAGCCGTGGGCTGGGGGAAAAAGGTGACCAAAGGCACGGTTGAAAAGAAAGGTCTTCAGCTGAGACCTGAAACTAGGAAGAGAGGGGTTGAGGCAAAGGGAGTGAGGAAAGGAATTCCAGAGCTTCGGGGAGCAGTGGCTGAAGGCACATCCACCGATGGTGGAACGGAGGATTTTGGGGACGACGAAGAGACCAGAACTGGAGAAGCAAAGGCAACGGGTGCTGTACTGGGGAGAGAGGAGGTCAGAGAGGTAGGGTGCAGAGTGGAGATTTGAAAACAAGAGTGAGGATCTTGAAATCAATCCTCTCCGGGACAGGGAGCCAGTGAAGTTTGGCAAGGATTTATTGTCTTGCATTGCATTGGGGTAATTGGGGGAGAAATCGGGGAATGCACAGGTGTCTTCCAACTGGGTGTCTTTGCGATGAGTATGCTTGCTATGAAATTGATTTTGGCCCCTACACTCGGGTGCTAACTTTCACAATATCTTTAGAACAATTAATCACCATTGAAGAATCTGGGAAAATGGGAAAATAGAAGAGTGCAATGCATTTGTCGAGCACCTTTCACGTTCAGGACATCCCAGGCACTAAATAGTCAGGGGTCATGACCCGCGCATGTTGGGGGGGGGGAGGGGTCGCTGGGTTAGGATAAGGGAGGGCAGAGAGGTGGGCAGTGGTGGCTGAAGGCAGTAAAAAGGAGGGTTTTGGGTTAGGCTTTGAAGGAGACAAGGAGGGAGCTAGGCAAAGGGATTGGTCGATGGAATTCCAAAGGAAGGGGGCAGAGAGATTCTCAAGAGAATAGAAGTTTCATATAATATCATCTGGAAGTGTAGAAATGTACAGCATAGGAGGAGATCTTCGATCATGTGGAATCTTCATATCATTCTCTGGAGACAATGAAGTCTCAGTGCCTTGGGACGTCCTCCAGACAAGAAAGGCGTTATACAAATGTAATTTTGTTGTTGTTGGTGTCAAAAGTAAAAATCGAGGAGTGATCCAAAAAAGTAGAATACCGGTAAATACAAAAGTAAATGGTAGAAGATTAGTGCTACTTGTGTAGATTTCCATCTCGAAAAGAAGGTTTCCATGCTTTGAAATATTAGAAGTTTGATCTTTGGAATAATAGTCTTCATTTTTTAAACTTCTGGAATGCTCCCGGTGTCGATTGGCAACAGTTGAATTGTGCTAAAACTCAAGACAAATCAAACTTGAGTTTTTAAAAATCAATTAATGCTTAACAAATTATTGGACTCATTTTATGTTGCAAGAACACAGTTAGAGAATGAAAGCAACGTACCTATGTCCCAATCTTGATATTTTTTAGAAAGCATTTTACAAGATAAGAAAAGAATGAGGACTGCAATTAAAACATTTGGCTATCCAAAAACAAATGTTGCTACTAATTGAAAAACCTTTAGTACTGACGAATTGCCAATAGTGACATTCTTAATTCAGTTTGTGGTAAGGGGGTTGATAATAATAATCATCCTTGCATTTGATATAGTGCTTTATCATGTCTTCGTGGCAAAATACTAGAGAGAAATGAAAAAGAACTGCAGCCAATTTTGGCGCAAGAGACCATTATTTATTCCTTAAAAATTTCCCCCCAATTCCCAAAAGAGGTTGAATTAACTCAAAGAGATGATCGAGCCTCATTGATACAAGAACCTTTTCTAATCAATCCTTACATTGAATGTTCATCAATGTGAAGGAAAGCAAACAAAGGAACATAATACACACCCACAGGTCGTATTCGGTGTAAGCACTGAATTTGTCCGGTTCAGAGCAAACATCTCTCAGCTCTGACCAACAAAGGATTTTAATCCCAAATCCAAAAGTGGATTTTCTGCTGCACAATTTGAATATTTAAATTTCCTTCCCAAGCCAGCCTTGTTACCTCATCAATTACAATGAGCAAGTTCAGTCCCACTTAATTGGACTTAGATGTGAACTATAGCTCAACTGTAAGGCTGGGATTGAGTTAGGCCAAGAGTGAGAGTTGAGAGCCCATCAGAGCAAGGACATACCCGAGCGAGTATGGAACAGAGTGTGAATTCTGTGCAGAAATTTGATGAAAGTGGGAATTTGTTAGCAAGAGAGATACTAAAAAGCAAGAGAGAACTATTTCATTCAGCAGAAGAGTAGGAAATCTTCTTTGAGGAAGAGATGTTTTATGTAAACAGGCAAACAAGTCAAATTGGCAGTTAGTCACAGGGCAGGTGTTGGGATTAGTAAATTGGCTGACCAGTTGAAACTGGTTGTGCCTGAGGCCCACATAAAGGGGAAGACTTGCGAGAACCTTATTCGAGCGGCACAGGAAATTTTCTGCAGCAATTTGGTGAAAGTGGAAATTTGGCATTTAATTATAAAATATGATACTGTATTTATTAACATATTTATAATTCTCATCTGTGAATAAGGCATCTGAGACAGTTCCCATACACAATGTGTGCTATGTGGAAACTCCAGGATGCCTCGTGTAACCTGCGCAAAGATGTTTGTAGGAAATGCCTTCAACTGCTCGAGCTTGAGTTCAGGATTTCTGACCTTGAGGAGAGATTGGAGTCTCTACATAGCATATGGGAGGCTGAATTGTTCACTCCGCAGCCACAGAAAGTTCAGAAGGAGTGCCTGACTAACTGGCATGGTAGGAAGAGAGGAAGGACAGTGCAGAAATCCCCTGAGAGTGTGGCACTCATAAACCGGCTCTCTGTACTGAATACCAGTGAGGGGGATGACACCTCTGGAGAGAGAAGTCAAAAGCAAATAGACGCATAGAGAGACACAGGGAAGAGTATCAATGTAGTTGTCATTGGGGATACAACAGTGAAGTGAGTAGAAAGGTGTTTCTGAACCAATGACACAAGTCCCGCATGGTATGTTGCCTCCCTGGTGCCAGGTTGAAGTCATAATTGAATGAGTGCAAAACATTCTACAGGAGGAAGGGGAACATTCAGATGTCATGATCTATGTTGGGATCCATAATATAGGGGAAAATATGGCTGAGATCCTATTGGGAGAGTATCAGAAGCTAGGAAAAAAGCTAAAGAGTAGAACTTCAAAGGTGGTGATCTCCAGATTACTCTGTGTGTCTTGTGCAACCAAATATCAAAACAGCAGGATCAAAAACATGAATGCATGGCTGGAAAAATGCAGACAGAAACAATCAAACGTGAAGCTACTCAACTGGAAGAAGGCTAATTTCAGGAAGTTTACAAATGGACCTAGCCAAGGTGGACTGGAATGAAATATTGGGCTTCAGGCTCCTTTGATATTGGGACCAGCTCTGGAGCAAGTGGGACCTGTATAAGTTGGGATGGGTTACAACTGAATAGGGCTGGGACCAATGTCCTTGCAGAGAGGATAACTAGTGCAGTAGTGAAGGGTTTAAACCAATTTTGAAGGGGGAAAGAATTCAGGATGTAGCATCAGAGAGGACAAACAAGTTACATAGAGGGTTTGGAGAGACAAATACAACAACAACGTGGATTTATATAGCACCTTCCATGCTGGACGGTGTCTCAAAGTGAATCAGGTTGATTAAAAGCATGGTCAGAGAGCCTCGAGGAGGGTCTTGAAGGAGGTGAGAGATGGGATAAGGCAGAGGGATTGCGGGATGGAGTTCCAGAGGGTGGGGGCAGAAAGCCTGCCCACCAATGGTGTAGCAGGTGAGATGGAGGACATGAAGCAGGCCGGAACCCGCCAAGTGGAGGGAGTGGATAGGTTGGTAGGGGGTTAGGAAGTCGCAGAAGTAGGGGGCAGCGAGGCCATGGAGGGATTTGAAAGTGAGGAAGCTCCATGTGGTGGAAAGCCAGTGAAGTCGGTCAAGGATGGGGGTGATGTGATCATGGAGCCTAATGCGGGAGCCTCATGTTAAGTCTCATCACAACATCGTTAGGTTTGGAGTACTTATGGAAAGGGAAAACGAACAATGAAAGGTGAAGATACTCAACTGGAAGAAGGTTAATTTCAGTGAGTTTAAAAAGGGACCTAGCCCTTTTTAAACTCACTTTAAACTTAAAAGGTGGACTGGAACAAAACATTGACAGGTAAAACAGCTAAAGAGGAATGGGCGGACTTCAAGGAGACAGTTTGGGGACAGAACAAATATATTCCCACAAAGGGGAAAGGTAGGACATCCAAACCTCCTTGGATAACTAAGGAAATCGTGATTAAAATAGAACAGAAAAAGGAGGCTTATGATAAATGTCAGGTCCAAAATACGATAGAAAGTACAGATAACTAAAAAGGAAATAAGCGGGGCAAATAAATTGTATGAGAAAAGATTTCTGGGTAACCTAAAAGGGAACCCTAAATTGTTTTATAAGCATATAAAGAATAAAAAGTTAAGCAAAGGTAGGGTGGGTAAAATTAGGGACCAAAGAGGAAATCTTGTGTAGGCAGAGAGCATGGCTGACGTACTGAATGAAAGCTTTGCATCTGTCTTCACAAATGAAGAGGACCAATGCCACAGTATCAGAGGGTAGAGGAATTGGATAAGATAAGAATAAACTGAGCGCAGTTACTAAAAAGGCTGCTGGTATTCATGGTAGATAAGTCACCCTGTCTGGACAAGATGCATCCTGGGTTACTCAGGGAAGTAAGAATGGAAATAGTGGAGGCCTCTGGCCACAATCTTTCAATCTTCCTGGGACACTCGGGTGGTGCCAGAGGACTGGAGGGTTGCAAATGTTACTCCTCTGTACAAAAGGAGCAGAAGACAGACCTGGGAACTACAGGCCAATCAGCCTAATTGTCAGTAGTGGAGAAACTTCTGGAAACTACAATCCCGGACAAAATAAATTTTCACTTAGAAAAGTATAATAAAGCACAGCCAGCACAGATTTGTTAAGACTAATCATGTCTAACAAGCCTGATAAGATTTTTTTTGATGCAGTAACAGAGAGGGTGGATGAAGGTAGTGCAGTTGATGTCATTTATATGGAGTTTCAAAAGGCGTTTGATAAAGTGCCACATAAGAGACATTTAATCAAAACATAAGCCTACAGTATTAAAGGGACAATGGCAGCCTGGATACAGAACGGGCTCAAAACAGAAAGCAGAGAGTGGTGGCAAACAGTTGTTTTTCTGATTGGAGGAAAGTGTACAGTGGTGTCCTTCAGGGGTCAGTATTGGGATCACTGCTTTTTTCGTCTATATAAATGACCCGGACTTGGATATAAGGAGTTCAATTTCCAAGTTTGCAGATGGTATAAAGCTGGGAAAAATAGTGAGGAGGATAGTAGCAGACTGCAAGAAGACATAGATAGACTGGTAAATGGGGCAGACACGTGGCAGATGAAGTTTAATGTGGATAAATGCGAAGTAATGCATTCTAGAAGGAAAAATTAGGAGAGGCAATATAAGCTGGATAATACAATCTTAAAGGGAGTGAAGGAAGAGACCTGGGAGTTCAAATAAATAAATCTTTTAATGTGGCAGGACAGGTAGATAAAGCTTTTTTAAAAAGAATATGGGCTACTAGGCTTTATAAATAGGGGCATAGAGTACAAAAGTCAGGAAGTTATGATGATCCTTTAAAAACCATTACCTCGGCTAGAACACTGTACTGTTTTCAGTTCAGGACACAATACTTCAGGAAGGATGTCAAGGCATTGGAGGAGATGCAGAGGAGATTTACCAGGATGGTACCAGGAATGAGGGACTTCAGTTATCAGAAGAAGCTAGGATTATTCTCCTTGGAACAGAGGAGACTTAATAGAAGTTTTCAAAGTATGAGGGGATTCAACAGGGTGAACAACGAGAAACTATTTCCACTGGCAGGTGGATTGGTAACCCAAGGATACCAATTTTAAAATAGATGTCAAAAGAAACAGAGGGGAGGGGAGGTGAGGAATTTTATTTTCCATACAGCAAAATTCTTAGGATTTAGAATGCATTGCCTGAAAGTGTGATGGGAGCCGGTTCAAATAACAACTTCTGAGAGTAATTATATGGGCTCTCTCCCCATTTCCCTGAAAACAGGGAAATGGGGAGAGAGCAGGGAATGGGATTGATTTGGATAGTTCTTTGAGAATGATGCTACAATCATTCTCCCAGATCTTAGTGTCTCCCACCTTTCTACTTGCAAATAATAATAATCATGCAAAGGAATCATTGTATAACTATAAGGCAATCTGGTGTGTCAGCTCAGTCTCCCATCGTGCTTTGGTATTTGACTTGCATTAGGATTCAAAAAATATATTGAAATGCCACATTGAGTTGGGTCTGGAATCTGCTGCTGTGTATTTAGTCAAACAAATGTACTCTGGCAACAATGCCCATGCTTTAACAAAGCAAGGCTGGGTCCCTGCTAGCTTTCTGCAGCCTTTAACAGGTCAAAGTGACCAAGCAAGAGTTGAAAGCTTGTGTGAGCTTTATTCGGGGCAGATGTAAACATCACAAGCAATAGAAGTTCTAAAACCATGCAATTCAGGCAGCAGCTACAACTGTGCAAGGGCTCCAACGTGAGATCACAAGAGAGATTGCAAAGGTCCATTGGCTCAACATTTTAGCTGATCCTTCTCTCCCCTTCACTCTTCCCAACAAGCTTTTCTTCAGCTGCTAATTTCATTTTGCATAAAATACTTGTTAATCTTCATACCATGATTCTTCCCTCTCTTGTCCTGTTGGTTTGATGTATCTTAAATCTTGGGATTACATTATATTCCATTAAAGCAACTTGAATATTTCCATAAGATTTCTGAGGCATCACTTTAAGAGACTTTATGAAAAAAGAGGAAGGAAGCATAGTGTGTGTGGGTGAACAGCAATGTCAACACATGAACAGCAAGATTTATCATTCTCTGAAAAAGCCTAAACTGTGAGTAAAGTCAAGAGAACATGATCTTCACCACCTTTGACCACTCTATCCTTCTCCACCGTCTCTCCTCTCACCTCAACCTTCATGGTTGTCCTTGAATGGTTCAGATCACACAGTTTTCACTTCATCTCCACAAACGGTTTCTCCTCTAGCACCATTACCATCTAGAGGGGCGTTCTTAGAGTTCTGTCCTTGATCCCCTCTTCAATAACTATACACTCCCTCTTTGTGCCATCATCCGTAGACATGGAGCCAACTTCCATATGTATGAAGATGACACCCAACTCTATCTCTCTGTCTCCATCCTTGACTCCAGGACCATTGCTTTCCTGACAGAATGCCTGTCAGACATTAATTATTGGTTGAGAGCCAAGTTTCTACAGCTGAAACAAGACTGAGCCCATCCTGATTGAGTCTCATCGGCACATCTACACCACAGACTTCCTTCCATAGAATGTAGAACATCTAGTACTCTGTAGACCGTGTGCTCTCCCACACCTGGCTTTGCAATCCTATAACCCTCATCCGAGTCCACTGGCAGAGGATAATACAGTAATAATAATAAACCTTGCATTTGATACAATGTAAAGTGAATTGCCTGAATACTTCTGAGTGAAACGTAGCAGCCAATTGCATGCAGGAGTGTCCCATAAACAGTCAGGGATTGGAGTGACTAATTTTATTAGTTTTTCTCTAGAGGGAAACTTGCCCAAGGTTTCACCCTGCCTGGAATTGAATCCTGGGCTCTCGCTTGTGAGGCGAGTCTAACCACTGAGCTGCAGGGAACCATAGAATATTTTCAAGATCGTGGTCCCTTTTCAAAGCTTTCCATGCCTTGCTCCACCCCTATCTCTGTGATCATTCAACCCCCTACCAACCCACCCCACTCCCTCCACTGAGCAGTCTCCGGCCTGCTCCATGTCCCCCTGCCTCACCCACCCCACAATTGGCAGGTGGGTCTTCAGCCACTCTGCCCCCATGCTCTGGAACTCCGTCCCGCGTCCCTGTGTCTCACCCCCTCTCTGTCTTCCTTCAAGAGAGTGTCAAGACCCTCCTTCGCCTCTTCGACCATGCCTTTGGTCACCCTCCTTCTCTCCACTGCCCCAAAACCCCACCTTGTGTCCGAAGCATTGATTGTCCAGTGTTCTAGACGTCCTCCCAATGTAAAAGGTGCTATAGAAATGTAAACCAATCAGGTTTCCGCCCTATCCACAGCACAGAAACTGCCCTGGTTAAGGTCACAAATGACATCCTAACCGCCTATGACCAGGGCTCCCTCTGCCTCCTCGTCCTCCTTGACCTGTCTGCTGCGTTCAACACAGTCGATCACACCATCCTCCTTCAACGTCTTTCCTCCCACCTCAACCTTCAAGGCACAGTCCTTGACTGGTTCCATTCTAATTTGACCCACCGTTTACACTTTGTTTCTTCCAATGGTTTTTCTTCAAACCCCCGCAGTTTCCCACGGCGTCCCTCAGGGCTCTGTCCTCGGCCCCCTCCTTTTCACCCTTTACACGCTCCCTCTGGGCGACGTCATCCGCAGACATGGGGTAAATTTCCACATGTATGCGGATGACACCCAGTTGTACCTTTCTGCCTCATCCCTCAACCCCCAGACGATCAATGTTCTGACAGCATGCCTATCCGACATCGAGTCCTGGACGAGGGACAACTTTTTGCAATTGAAAGTGAATAAGACCGAGGCCCTCCTGATTGGCTCAAGCCAGCGCCTCCGCACATCGGGCGCTGCCAGCCTCAACATCCAAGGTTGCACTCTCCACCTCACAAAGCCAATCAGGAACCTCGGCATCATGTTTGATCAAAAACTTTCCTTCCTCCCCCACATCCGCGCCTTGACCGGCACCGCCTATTTCCATCTGCGCAACATTGCCAGGCTCCGTAATTATCTTACCCCCGCGCTGCCAAAACACTTGTTCATGCATACATCACCTCACGGCTGGACTACGGAAATTCTCTCCTAGTCGGCCTCCCCAGTTCCTCCATTCATAGGCTGCAGGCCATCCAAAACTCTGCAGCCCGTGTACTATCCCGCACCCGCCTCCGCGACCACATAACCCCCACCCTCGCCCGTCTCCACTGGCTCCCCATCCCCCAGAGGATCGAGTTTAAGATCCTCGTCCTCACCTACAAGGCCTTACACGGCCTTGCCCCATCCTACTTAACCGATCTACTTTCCCCCTACACGCCCACCCGGACCCTCCGTTCAACAGGACTTGGCCTGCTCCAAGCCCCCCGCCCGAACCACCCCACCATCGGAGGCCGGGCCTTCAGTTTCTCCGCTCCCACCTTATGGAATGCCATCCCTCAATCCCTCCGTTTCGTCTCTTCCCTTTCCTCTTTCAAGGCCGGTTTGAAGACTTTCCTCTTCGATCGTGCCTTTTGTTCCACCCCGAACTCTTTTACCTCCCCTTCGTGTTTCACCCCTTCCCAAACACTCCCCTCCCAGCTCGGGTCACACACCTCCTGTTCTGCGCCTTGGGACGTCCTCCCGACGTGAAAGGCGCTCTATAAATGTAAATTGTTGTTGTTGTTAAAAAGGTGCTCAAAAAAAGTGTTTCAAAATTCATCTTCAACAGAGCAACATTTGCACAACACAGAGCAAGAAAAACCTTGGTTGATGTACCACACATGGTAATATTCTCACCTCCAGATTTGCATTTATTGCTGATCACTATTCTAAAGAACCATATTGTCACAACCTTATCTGCACAATAGGGAGTTTGTGGCTGAGCCACAGTCAATTCCCAGTGATGGATAATTGCCTATTCCTAGGAGAGAAAGGAACAAGATGATTGCCTGCAGCAAAAACATTCTCCTCATTGGCACCATTGTCAAAGCATTGTCTGCCTCCTGGCTGCCTTAACGTCCTGGCTGAATGGCTATGAAGAAGTCAGTCATTTACCCTGTCAGAGGAGGATGCACATAGGACACTTTCCACCAGCTGGTAGCTAATGTCACTCCTGAGGCTTGCAGATGAATTAGCTTTCTCACAGATATGGAGAAAGCTTGGGAATGGATTCAAAAGATCTGCCAAGAATATATTAAATTGTTACCACAAACATCCCAGGTAGCAAGCCCATATGGGCCAATTTGGGTTTATCCATGCCCATATGAACCCCGCACGGGCTTGCTACCTGGGATGACATGCTGAATGCCTGCCCAGTGGGTTTAGTAATAAAGTGCAAAATCTTTGTGTGTGTGCGCCAATTGACTTTTCCTATATTAATCAAACAATTTTCAAAATGTCTAACTGTACCCTCAGCCTTCGGTTGTCTATGGAAGTATGAGGCATTGATATTTTATGCCATGTTTACCGCATTCAATGACATGAACAAACCTAAATTTATTTCAAGATTACAATAAGGTTTTAACCAGCTACTTTACAGAAAACACAACAAATAACAGTAACATAGGAACAGCTTTCTCTTTTAGGAAGTGTAACTGCAAGTGTAAGTGCAAATCACATCGACTGTAATAGTTTCTTTCACCCAAGGACTTCATGTGCGTGGTCTTCAACAAGAATGGAGATGTTCTTCACATCTGCACACCAGGCTTCCAGGCGCTCTTTCATGGCAGATACCTAGAGATTTAAAATTATAGCCAGGCATCCACAGCGTATCCAAAGACATTCGCAATGTATCCTGATACCATGTGTTGACAGAATTTATGCAGATTTTTAGATTATATGACACACGGCAAAGCATTTTTAATCTTACCGGCTGCTCATCGATGCTTGACCTGAGAGGCTAATTTTGCTGTGAGGCAGGAAATAGTTTTTTCGCACTCGATTCTTGCATTGCTTTTGAATTGTGATAATCCTTGCATTTGGTACAGCTTCTTCCACACCAGGAGGATGTCCCAAAGCACTTTCTGGGATATACTGTGAAGTGCAATTACTGTTTTGTGGGAGAACATGACAGCTAATTTGTGAACAGCAATGTTCCACAAAGACCCATGAAGTAAATGACCAATTTTATTTGGGAGATTGTTGGCCAGGACACTGGGAGAGAACATAAAAACATAAGAATTAGGAGCAGGAGTAGGCCATTTGGCCCTTTGAGCCTGCTCCGCCATTCAATAAGATCATGGCTGATCTTCTCACCTAACTCTAATTACCTGCCCTATCCCCATATCCTCTAATCCTTATTTTTCAAAAATCTATTAGTCTCAGCCTTGAAAATGTCCAAGGACTGAGCATCTACAGCCTTCTGGGCGAGTGAATTCCATAAATTCACTATCTGAGTGAAGAAATGTTTCCTCAACTCTGTCCTAAAAGGCTGACCCTTAATTTTAAGACTGTGACCCCTGGTTATAGATTCTCCTACCAGGGGAAACAGTCCCTCAGTGTCTACTTTATCTCGCCCTTTAAGAATCTTATGTTTCAATAAGATCCCCCCTAATTCTTCCGTACTATAGAGAATACAGCCCTAGTTTATTCAACCAGAAACTCCCTTCTCTTTTTGAATAGTGACATGGGATCTTTAATGTCCACGTGAACAAGCAGAAAAACTGTGGAAATGGTTTTAGGTGCACATTCCTCAGCATTTAATAGAAGAGGTCAGTCATTCATCCTCTCAGAGGAGGCTGTATATAAAACACTTGTCCCCTGCTGGTGGTTGCTGGTCAGTTTCGGATCAACAAAAATCATGAGGCAATTATCACAGGCAAAGCTGGTGATACCCAGATACCCAATATGTAAATGGAAACAGTTGATTTTGCACTAGCTGTGATTAATACAATAATAATAATCTTTGCATTTGATATAAGCACTTTATCATGTCATAGAGACATCTCAAAGTGCTTCACAGTATATACTACAAAGTGAATTGACTGTTTATTTTGTGGACGTAATACGGCAGCCAATTGTGCACAGCAATGTCCGACAAACAGTCGTGAATTGAGTGACCAAATTATTATTGTTATTATTATCGCTTCACAAGCAATTGACCCGAGTTTGATTCTTGGGCAAGTTTCCTTTCTCCACACGCCTGATAATAATCCTTCAGGAGAAAAAAATAATAATAATTCGTCATTCAATCCCCTCCAGTTTGTGGGACACTGATTTAAAATAATAATAATCCTTGCACTTGATATTGCGCTTTTCACCTCATCTAGATGTCTCAGATCTCTTCACAGAAGAGTTGGGATGTGTTGGGATATCAGGCACCAATTAAAACAATCTATCCATAACAACAATAACAACAACAACAACTACAAATTACATTTATAGAGCGCCTTTCACGTCGGGAGGACGTCCCAAGGCGCTGCACAGGAGGCGTATGACCCGAGCTGAGAGGGGAGTGTTTGGGAAGGGGTGAAACACGAAGGGGAGGTAGAAAAGTTCGGGGTGGAACAAAAGGCACGATCGAAGAGGAAAGTCTTCAAACCGGCCTTGAAAGAGGAAAGGGAAGAAACAAAACGGAGGGATTGAGGGATGGCATTCCATAGGGTGGGAGCGGAGAAACTGAAGGCCCGGCCTCCGATGGTGGGGCGGTTCGGGCGAGGGGCTTGGAGCAGGCCAAGTCCTGTTGAACGGAGGGTCCGGGTGGGCGTGTAGGGGGAAAGTAGATCGGTTAAATAAGGCGGGGCAAGGCTGTGTAAGGCCTTGTATGTGAGGACGAGGATCTTGAACTCGATCCTCTGGAGGATGGGGAGCCAATGGAGACGGGCGAGGGTGGGGGTTATGTGGTCGCGGAGGCGGGTGCGGGATAGTACACGGGCTGCAGAGTTTTGGATGACCTGCAGCCTGTGAATGGAGGAACTGGGGAGGCCGACGAGGAGAGAGTTTCCGTAGTCCAGCCGTGAGGTGATGTATGCATGCACGAGTGTTTCGGCAGCGCAGGGGGTAAGATAGTTGCGGAGCCTGGCAATATTGCGCAGGTGGAAATAAACAGTGCCGGTCAAGGCGCGGATGTGGGGGAGGAAGGAAAGTTTTTGATCGAACATGATGCCGAGGTTCCTGATTGGCTTTGTGAGGTGGAGAGTGCAGCCTTGGATATTGAGGCTGGCAGCGCCCGATGTGCGGAGGCGCTGGCTTGAGCCAATCAGGAGGGCCTCGGTCTTACTCACGTTCAATTGCAAAAAGTTGTCCCTCGTCCAGGACTCGATGTCGGTCAGACATGCTGTCAGAACATCGATGGTCTAGGGGTTGAGGGATGAGGCAGAAAGGTACAACTGGGTGTCGTCCGCATACATGTGGAAATTTACCCCATGTTTGCGGATGACGTCGCCCAGAGGGAGCGTGTAAAGGGTGAAAAGGAGGGGGCCGAGGACAGAGCCCTGAGGGACGTATGAGGTAATTGTTTTTGTGACTGAAAGCGGGGTGGTGGGGTTGAAAGTGTGAAATGGGGGGTGAGTAGGGGTTGAGGTAACTGATGAGGGCGCGGAGGTGGAGGAGTGGTGGGGGGAGGAAACCGCAGAGCGGATTTTCTAAATTTTGGACTCGAGGAAGTCCAGCATCTCCTCACAACGATCGTTTGAGGAGAGGATCTGCGAGGTGAGGCGGGGGGGCCGCTGGTTGGTGGTGGCGAAGAGGAGGCGGTGGTTGTCCTTCGCTTCCAGGATTATCCTGGAGTAGAAGGCTGATTTGGCGGTGGCTACGGCGGAGCGGTAAAATTTGATGCAGTCCAGCCAGATTTGCCGGTGGACCGTGAGGCCAGATTTGAGCCATGTGCGTTCAACTGCTCTCACTTGGCTTTTGAGGGAACGGAGGTGAGTTGTGTACCACGGTGATGATCGGGAATGGGAGAAGGTTTTGGAGGTGAGGGGGGCCAGGGTGTCGAGGATAGTGGAGAGGGTGTTGTGGAGGGCGATGGAGTCGGAGGATGGGTCGGTACAAAATAAATGCCATTGTGGGAAGAGGTCGGAGGTTTCTAGGACAGAGGTGAAAGTTTGAGGGGGAATCTTCTTCCAGGGCCAGCAGAAGATGGTGGTGGGTTTGGAGGTGGAGGGGGGAGGGATAGAGGTGTTGCAGGAAATGAAAAAATGGTCGGAAATGGCCTTGTCTGTGATGGTGACGCCAGAGACATTGAGGCCTCGGGTGATCACCAGATCGAGAGGATGGCCGAGGGTGTGGGTGGCAGTGTTAATATGAAGGGAGAAGTTGAAAGACGAAAGTAAAGAAGAAAATTCAGAGGAAATGGGGCAGGAGGGGGTGAAATGGAGGTTCAAATCGCCAAGAATAATATGGCGGTCAGAGGAGGCACAAAGGGAGGTTAAAAGTGAAGAAAAATCTGAAATGAAAGTGGGGGAGGGTTTGGGGGGGGCGATAAACTAATAGGATTTTGAAAGAATTGTGGGAGGAGTGAGAGAGGGTGAGCTGTTCAAAAGAGGGGAAGGAACCGGAGGAGTAGGGGGATAGGGCGAGGGATGACTTTGAAATGAGTGCCACGCCACCGCCACGACGGTTGGGTCGAGGAGCATGGTGGAATGTGTAGTTGGGTGGTGTGACTTCAACGAGTGGGAAAATGTCGCCTGGGGTGATCCAAGTCTCCGTCAGGGCCATGATGTCAACGTTCTCACCAAGGATGAGATCGTAGATGGCCAGGGTCTTGTTGCAGACAGAGCGGACATTTTGCAGGCCGATGCGGAAAGAGCAGTTGGCCGAGGGGTGTGAGGGGGGGCTGGGATGGTCGGCGGGGAGGGTGGGGATCTGAATAAGGGAGGAGAGGTTGACCTCTCGGGTTTGTGTCCGGTGGGGCTGGCGGTGATGGTGGGGGACAGGGCACTTGGTGTGACTGCTATTGGACAGCCAACGCCGAGTGCCACGGTGAGCCCGACGGAGGATTCCAAAATTGGAACAGAGGGAAGCGGTGGGAGGGTCGAGCAGGGACAGTAAACGAGGGGGGCGAAGAGAAAGAAGGGTAGAGAAGGAATAACGAAAAGGGGGGGTTGGGGGGAAAAACTTGAAAAGGGGGAGGGAAGCTCGGGTCATGGCGGCAGCCATATTGCGCACGCGGGGGACCAGGAGCGAGGGTCAATGGGGCGGCATCATCCCAAGGGATGTGCGGCCGCGGCTGCGGGATGCAAAGGCGCTGCAGTCTGGAGCCTGGCCGGGGCTGAGGCCGAGGCAGGGGTTGTGGATTTCAGGGCCAGTTGCCGGGGCTGCGTGGGCCCAGGCCATGGGTCGCCGGGTCGAGGCTGGAGCCGGGACTGGGGCCGTGAGTCCCCTGCCTGGAACTGAACCCGAGTCATCTCCCTTGCTAATAAGATGAGCACGCTAACCATTATGCTGCTAAACAACTAGTACACAGTTGAAATCATGTGAGACTCCCTCTAGAAGGTACATTGCTGTTTTCTCCCCATGTGACAGACATCAAATTAAATTTCAGAGCTTAGTCATAGCTCTGCGACCACATCTCTCCCATCCTCACCCGGCTACATTGACTCCCCATACCGCAAGCGATCAAATTCAAGATCCTCGTCCTCATTTTCAAGGCCATTAAAGACCTTGCCTCCCCCTATCTTTCCGACCTGCTGACTCCCTACCAACCTGCCCCCCAATCCATTCACCTCCATGACCCCACCCGACCCTCCCGATCATCGGTGGCTGAGCTTTCAGCCCCTCTGCCCCCACACTCTGGAACCCCATCGCAAAGTTCCCTCACCTCACTTCCTCCCTGGCCTACTTCAAGGTCAGTCTCAAGACCCTCCTCTTCAATCGTGCCCTCTGCCATACTCCCAATTCTCTTCCTCCCCTCTCCCCCATCCCACCCCTCCACCTTGCTTGGGTCTATTCCTTACTGTTCAGCATTTGGGACGTCCTTCCGACGTGAAAGGCGCTCTATAAATGTAATTTTGTTGTTGTTGTTGCTTGAAATACAATCAGTTTTGCAATGATGGGATAGTCAACCATAGAGGGACACACAAAGGACTAGCAAATGCATTAACACCATTCCACCAATCAGCAAGATAGGATAACTGGGATGTTTTTTGAAATGCAGAGAATTCTCCTTTTTGCCATTTCAATATGAATAAAATTTGAAGGATAGATGGGGATGCAACTAAAGCACAAGATGTTTTCATGGCAACAACAACAATTTACATTTATAGAGCGCATATCACGTCGGGAGGACGTCCCAAGGCGCTGCACAGGAGGCGTGTGACCCGAGCTGGGAGGGGAGTGTTTGAGAAGGGGTGAAACACGAAGGGGAGGTAAAAGAGTTCGGGGTGGAACAAAAGGCACGATCGAACAGGAAAGTCTTCAAACCGGCCTTGAAAGAGGAAAGGGAAGAGACGAAACGGAGGGATTGAGGGATGGCATTCCATGAGGTGGGAGCGGAGAAACTGAAGGCCCGGCCTCCGATGGTGGGGCGGTTCGGGCGGGGGGCTTGGAGCAGGCCAAGTCCTGTTGAACGGAGGGTCCGGGTGGGCGTGTAGGGGGAGAGTAGATCGGTTAAGTAGGATGGGGCAAGGCCGTGTAAGGCCTTGTAGGTGAGGACGAGGATCTTAAACTCGATCCTCTGGAGGATGGGGAGCCAGTGGAGACGGGCGAGGGTGGGGGTTATGTGGTCACGGAGGCCGGTGCGGGATAGTACACGGGCTGCAGAGTTTTGGATGGCCTGCAGCCTATGAATGGAGGAACTGGGGCGGCCGACGAGGAGAGAGTTTCCGTAGTCCAGCCGTGAGGTGATGTACGCGTGTACGAGTGTTTTGGCAGCGCGGGGGGTAAGATAATTACGGAGCCTGGCAATGTTGCGCAGATGGAAATAGGCGGTGCCGGTCAAGGGGCGGATGTGGGGGAGGAAGGAAAGTTTTTGATCGAACGTGATGCCGAGGTTCCTGATTGGCTTTGTGAGGTGGAGAGTGCAACCTTGGATATTGAGGCTGGTAGCGCCCGATGTGCGGAGGCGCTGGCTTGAGCCAATCAGGAGGGCCTCGGTCTTATTCACGTTCAATTGCAAAAAGTTGTCCCTCGTCCACGACTCGATGTCGGACAGACATGCTGTCAGAACATCGATCGTCTGGGGGTTGAGGGATGAGGCAGAAAGGTACAACTGGGTGTCATCCGCATACTAGGGAACGGCGATATGGGAATTTTCCGGATATGGATATATCGGTTGGCTCATATCGAGATATACCGAAATACCGATATTTTCAGTTTTTTCGTACTGCGCATGCGCGCGCGCATCGGAGGCCTATCTTCTCAGGAGGTAAATATCTTTCTCTCTCTGTGTCTCTCACTCTCTCCATCTCTGTGTTTTTCTGTCTGTGTGTCTCTATGTCTCTCTCCCTCTCTCCTCTCTCACATCCCCCCCATCTCTATCTATCTGTATATTATCACATCCACCCCGTCTCTCACCCCCCCCCCCCCCGCCGTCCCTCTCTCGCACCCCCCACCCCCATCGTCTCTCTCCCCCACCACCCCCCAGCCGTCTCTTTCTCCCCCACACCCCCCCCAGCCGTCTCTCTCTCCCTCCCCCCCCCAGCCGTCTCTCTCCCCCCTCCCCCCAGCCGTCTCTCTCCCCCTCTCCTTCTCCCCTCGCCGTCTCTCTCTCCCTCCCTCCCCCCCCAGCCGTCTCTCTCCCCCCCCCCCCCCCCCCCCCAGCCGTCTCTCTCCCCCTCCCCCCCAGCAGTCTCCCTCCCCCTCTCCTCCCCCCCCCACCAGCCATCTCTCTCCCCCTCTCCTCCCCCCCTCGCCGTCTCTCCCTCCCTCCCCCCCGAGCCGTCTCTCTCCCCCTCCCCCCAGCCGTCTCTCTCCCACTCTCCCCCCCCCCCCCCCCCGCCGTCTCTCTCTCCCTCTCCCACCAGCCGTCTCTCTCCCCCTCCCCCCAGCCGTCTCTCTGTCCCTCTCCTCCCACCCCCCCAGCCGTCTCTCTCCCCCTCTCCCCCCCAGCCGTCTCTCTCCCCCTCTCCCCCCCAGCCATCTCTCTCCCCCTCTCCCCCCCAGCCATCTCTCTCCCCCTCTCCCCCACAGCCGTCTATCTCCCCCTACCCCCAGCCGTCTCTCTCCCCCTCTCCTCCCCCCCCCCCCAGCCGTCTCTCCCCCTCTCCTCCCCCCCCCCAGCCGTCTCTCTCCCCCTCTCCCCACCCAGCCGTCTATCTCCCCCTCCCCCCAGCCGTCTCTCTCCCCCTCACCCCCCCCAGCCGTCTCTCTCCCCCTCACCCCCCCCAGCCGTCTCTCTCCCCCCTCACCCCCCCCACCCACAGCCGTCTCTCTCCCCCCACCCCCTGCATACCTGTATATTGTATTCGAGGACTATGAATACAAGATGGCGGCTTTGCACCTCGGTCTGTGCATTGTGTATAGATATGAGCATTCTGGGTCTTGTAGTTGATTGTGCTCGCATCCTGATTTTTTACCTCGATATATCGTTTTTCGATATATCGGTATTTTTAAAATGTCTATATCGGCATACCGATATGAAAATCATATCGGGTTTTAGCGATATACCGATATATCGCCGTTCCCGATCGCATACATGTGGAAATTTACCCCATGTCTGCGGATGACGTCGCCCAGAGGGAGTGTGGAAAGGGTGAAAAGGAGGGGACCGAGGACAGAGCCCTGAGGGACGCCGTGGGAAACTGTGCGGGGGTTTGAAGAAAAACCATTAGAAGAAACAAAATGTAAACGATGGGTCAAATAAGAATGGAACCAGTCAAGGACTGTGCTTTGAAGATTGAGGTGGGAGGAAAGACGTTGAAGGAGGATGGTATGATCGACTGTGTCGAACGCAGCAGACAGGTCAAGGAGGACGAGGAGGCAGAGGGAGCCCTGGTCACAGGCTGTTAGGATGTCATTTGTGACCTTAACCAGGGCAGTTTCTGTGCTGATGATAGGGCGGAAACCTGATTGGAGGGGTTCAAGAAGTGAGTGATTTGAAAGGAAAGAGCGGAGCTGGGAGGCAACCACTCTTTCAAGGACCTTGGATAGAAACGGGAGATGGGTCGATAACTTGATGGTTGCGACGCATCAAGGGAGGGTTTCTTCAGGATAGGGGTGATGGTGGCTGTTTTAAGGGAGGTAGGGACGGTTCCTGAGGAGAGGGAAAGGTTAATGGTGTCAGAAATGAGCGGGGCTAACAAATGGAGCTGGGTGCGGAGGAGGGGGGTGGGGATGGGGTCCAATGAGCACGTGGTGGGTTTCATGGAGGTAATTGTTTTTGTGACTGAAAGCGGGGTGGTGGGGTTGAAAGTGTGAAATGGGGGGTGAGTGGGGATTGAGGTAACTGATGAGGGCGCGGAAGTGGAGGAGTGGTGGGGGGAGGAAACCGCAGAGCGAATTTTCTCAATTTTGGACGCGAGGAAATCCATCATCTCCTCACAACGAAAGTTTGAGGAGAGGATCTGTGAGGTGAGGCGGGGGGGGAGCAGAGGAGCTGGTTGGTGGTGGTGAAGAGGAGGCGGTGGTTGTCCTTCGCTTCCAGGATTATCCTGGAATAGAAGGCTGATTTGGCGGTGGCTAGGGCGGAGCGGTAAAATTTGATGCGGTCCAGCCAGATTTGCCGGTGGACCGTGAGGCCAGATTTGAGCCAGATTTGAGCCAGGCAGCAATACTGTGGCTTGATTTTCCTTACCTGCTGCAGGTCCATGACACGTGGCTGAACCCAGGTCATGTAAACCTTGTGGTCCACTTCATCAATGCTCCCTTTAACCAGCCCAGTGGACAATGCTTTCATTACAAGCATTTCAACCTGTTGGCACATGATATGAATTAAAATGGCTGATACAGCTAGCTGCATATTCCAGCTCCAATCACCCAGCATATTCCACACAGACTTCAAGTAGTCGTAATTTCCATCCACTAGCAAAATAATCGCGTCTTCGAGACGTTTCAAAGTGCTTCACAGACTATATTGGGAGCCTGGCCAGAACTGGTGAGATGGGGGTACAGAGTTTGGTCCTGGTAAGTATGTGAGCAGCAGAGTTCTGAATGAGCTGGATTTTTTTTGAATAGTGTAGCTGGAGAGAAAAAGCAACGAATGCGTTTGAGTAATCATCAGGAAAAGCACGCTGCCCATCAACTATAAAAACACTATTTAGTTCTAGTTAAATAAAGGCGTGTGGAGTAAGGAAATTTGCCCAACATTTCGCCCTGCCCAGGAATCAAATCTGTGTCCCCTATCTTGGGAAGTGAATGTTCTAACGACTACAGGACACCAACTGAGTGTTAACTCTTTTATTTTCAAACTTTTTTTTACCCCAATGGTAACTTTTCTTGTTAAGATGCAGCCTCAAAGGGGATAACAGAACGGTTTGTTTTTAGGGTTGACTTGAGACTCACGTCACCAATGGGCACTTTAGCCTGATGGGATATTTCCTGGAATGTCATCTGCCGATGATTGGCTGGTCTTGTAAACACCATCTATCAAATAGAAAAATATTAACAAACTGTATGAATGTGAAATTTGGAGAAGATTCTGCCTGATTGTCAATACAGGTTGTATTTGAAAAGTTACTATAAATAAAGCATCATATAATTATGTAGTTGAATTTCAAGTGGTATTCATCTCCTCCTAATAGAGTTCTGCAGTGTCGGGGGGAGTAGTGGGCCAGAAGGTAAGGTCAAGTTTTTTATAGTCAAAAACTATTTCCACTCGTGGGTGAATCTGTGACTCGTGGTCACAGATTTAAAATAGTTTCAAGGCGCAGTAGAGGGGAGCTGAGGATAAATTTTTTCACTCAGCGAGTTGTTCGAATCTGGAATGCATTGCCTGAAAAGGTGGTGGAGGCTGATTCGATAACAACTTTTAAAAGGGAATTAGATCTTTATTTAGGGAGAACGGGTCTGTTAGGCTATGGGGAGTAGGCAGGGCAGTGGGATTGAATCGCTCTTTTCAAAGAGCCGGCACAGACTAGATGGGCCGAATGGCCTCCTTTTGTGCCGTAAAATTCTATGATTCTATGATTTTTAAAAAATGATAAATGTCCATTCCAAAATACAGAAGATAAACAAACAGAATGTAGAAAATACAGAGCAGAACTAAAAAAAGGAAATGAGGGGCAAAGAGATTGTACAAAAAAAGATAAATAGTTAACATAAAAGGGTACACTAAAGTGTTTTATAAGCATATAAAGAATAAAAGCTTAGTCAAAAGTAGGATTGGGGCCAATTAGTGACCAAAGGAGGATTGAAAATTGTACCCAGAGCCCCCACTATTTGAGAAAATTGTCTTGTGGAGACAGAGGGAATGGTGGATGTACTGAATAGAACTTTGCATCTGTCTTCACAAAAGAAGAGGATGCAGCCAATGCCACAGTATCAGAGGGTAGAGAAATTGAATGGGATAAGAATAAACAGAGGAGGTACTGGAAAGCTTGATGGTGCTCAATGTAGATAAGAACAACAATAACAATAAAATTACATTTGTAAGCGCTTTTCACGTTGGGAGGACATGCCAAGGAGCTGGACAGTCAGTATTTCAGATAAGTCATCTGGTCCATACAGGATGCATTCTAGGTTACTGAGGCTGGAAATAGTGAAGGCTCTGGGCATCATTTTTCAATCGTCCTTGGGCACTGGTGTGGTGCCAAAGGACTGGAGGGTTGCAATTGTTACTCGCCTGTAGCAAAAGGGACAGAAGGATAAGACCAGGAAGTACAGACCAGTCAGCCTAACGTCAATAGTGGGTGAAACCTCTAGAGAAGATAATCTGAGGATAATCCTCCTTGTCTAGGAATAGCCTCCTGCTGTATAATACTATGATTCTAGATCAAAGAGTTTCAAAGTGCCAGGTGAATGGCAACTCAGAAGGTAAAGTGCATCTTGTACAAGGTACCCACCCTGGGTTTATTTACTCGACCACTTCCACAATGAACGCTTTTCAACACACCATCACAGATGCCTGTGATCCCCATCAGAAATGTCAACTCACCTCCATAAGACAGAGTAGCTGCAGCTTTTCTTTCAGTCGGTTTTCATTGCTGGCCAAGTCAGACTGCCACACAAACAAAAGAGAAAACACTGATTTAGTCAGTCAATCCACAACTGGTTGTGGGGCATTTCTGTGTGCAATTGGCTGCCGCGTTTCACCCACAAAATGTACAGTCCATTCATTTTACAGTATATTCCGTGAAGCACTTTGAAAACTATCAATTGCAAGGATTATTATTTTAATAAATAATTGTTGCCAGCATGTAGCTGTGATAGCAAGGAGCCTATGTGCAGCTCCTTTGGCTTCATCCATTTCAGTTCAAAATGGCAAAAAGTTATTTTGGGGGCCCAGGTGAGGATGGATTTTGGCCATTGGGAGTCAAATCAACCTAGGGATGACAATGTAAGCAAAACATCTAGAGCTCAATAAAGGGTCTAAAATTTACCAACAAAAAATGCTTGCCTTGGAGTCACGCAAAATGGTGGTTCTAACTGGAGCCGTCAACCATTAACAACCGCTAAGTTAAATTAAGCAATATTTTCCCAACCCCTCCAATTTCAAGTAGCAGTGTCTCTCGATCTAGCAGCACTCGCCCCTATCCATTGCCCTGCCCCTCACCCCTGCCCTGCTGCTAGTTTGTTACAGTGATGTTTAAATACATCTGAAAAACAGATGAGATTTTTTTTTCTACACACACCACATAAAATGTTAAATGTACCTGGGCTCCCCAGTGAGTTTTCAAAACAAAGAAGGTCTCCACGTCGCCGCCATTGAAAGCATACAGAGTGTCAATGAGCCACTGGTTCTCTGTGTTGCGCAGAGACTCCAGGATAGGGTGCATCAGCTGTAAAACACAAGCATTACCAGCGCAAACAGCAGAACACAAAACATGCGCATTAATTTATAATCTGTGGGATTGCCCGAGTGTTTATCCAACATTTTTATGTAGAGGATTTTAAATTTATCAAACTATTTTCGTTACAATGAAATGTAGCAAGTGGCATTTGTCCAATTTTCCTCCTTCCCAATCTAATCTTAAATTCGGCACTTCCTTTCCATGTGTCAACCTGGTTCAGTTGGCAGCAACTCTCAGTCAGGCGGACTGTGATCTCAAGCCTACATGGGTTTGTGCTCATTGTCTGGGCTGATACTCCAGTGGTGTGTTGGGAGAATGCTGCATTTAAGGTGCCATCCTTTGTATTAGATACTAAACAAGGATTCCATCTGTCTGTCTGTTTTTGTGATATTAAAGATCCCATCACACTGTTCAAAAGAGAAAGGAGTTTCCTTTGAACAAGTCCCTCTGGTGACTTGTTGGCCCACTGTTCCCCTGGGCCAACAAGTCACCAGATAAACTGGTTAAGGCTGAGTGTGGTAATAACTTGCTTATCATAAAGCTGATTGAATAAAAGGATGCTCATTAGCCTGATTATCATGATTATCATCAACTCAAGCAAACAATGACTCCTTGTAAAGTCATAACCAGTACAGTCATTCCTCTACCTGTTGAAGATGTTCAAAGGCAGAATCTCCCTTCTTTGTTTGGATCATCCAACTGAACCAAACATGACACTTTCCATTACATACCCATTGACGTGATGAGCACTGTATCATGCGCATGTTCTATGGTAGTTTAATTACAGGTGGTCCCCGCTTACTGAACACCCTGTTAACGAAACTTCACTATAACGAGGGTTTCTATTTGTACCCCCCCTATGTGCTTAGTGAAGGTTGCGCTCACTATAACGAAAGTTTAAATCTCGCGCGTTTCTTGTCTCCCGGCAGCCTCCGTGACACAAGCCCACAAACATACACACACTTAGTGCAGCGCCAACTAACCCAAGAGAAAGCGCTGCAGTATGGGAGGAACTTACTCTTTCTGTCTGTCTCCTCTCTGTCTCTCTCTTTCTCAGTCTCCCTTTCTCTCTCTCTCCATGTCTCTTTCCCTCTCTCTCCCCGTGTCTCTTTCCCTCTCTGTCTCTCTCCATGTCTCTTTCCTTCTCTGTCTCTCCCTCTGTGTCTCTTTCCCCCTCTCTCTCTCTCTCTGTGCCTCTTTCCCTCTCTCTGTCTCTCTCTCTCTCTCCGTGCATCTCTCTGTCTCTCTGTGTCTCTTTCCTTCTCTCTGTCTCTCTCTCTCTCCGTGTCTCTTTCCCTCTCTCTGTCTGTCTCGGTCGCGCTCTCTGTCTCTCTCTGTGTCTCTTTCTCTCTGTCTGAGTCTCTCGCTGTCACAATCTCACTCGCAGTCTCTCTCTCTGTGTCTCTTTCTCTTTAACTCTCTCTCCCTGCCTTCAATAGCAGTGCTACCTACCTTATCCTGTCGCTGATACACTGCAAATGTTAGCGCAAGGCTGGGCGCAAGGCATTACTGGGAACGATATTTTTCATATACGGAAACACAGTAGGGACCTCCCTCCCGCCCACTTAACGCAATTTTTGCTTAACGAGGAGTTTTGAAGTCCCTAACCCTGTCGTTAAGTCCCTAACCCTGTCATTAAGTGGGGGTGTACTTGGTGCCTAAAGAGCATCCTTTTATTCAATCGGTCGGTTGGTCAGTCAAAACTTACATTTATATAGTTAGCCTCTCATGTCGAGAGAAAGGCGCTGTACAGTTAGGTAGGGACAAGAGCAGGAGGGGATGGGGCAGGATGAAGGAGAGTAGGAAAATTGACTGTATATTTGTGGGTGAAAAGCGGCAGCCAAATTCTGCAGAGAAAGGAATTATTCTGGTGTACACACGCACACACACACGTTCATGCTTACCAGTTCTCCAAAGTTATAAATTCCTTCTCCTAGTAAAGCTGCCAGGCCTAATGTGAATGCTCGCTGTTGCTGTGAACCCACTGACAAGAAAAACAACAAAGCCAACATTAAAATGCTGCATAAAGACATCAAATGACCAGTTTTATAACAGCCTCTGACTGATTGAGCCAATACAGACAACTATCTCTGTACAACTTGCTCTTCCAGAAACAAAGGAGATCCTGCAATTTTTTTCAAGAAATAGCCAGTGTCAACCCTACAACAACAACAATCATTTTGATTTATATAAACACCCTCCACACTGTGCAGCGTCTTGGAGCGTTTCACAATAACGAATCCCGGGCCCAAGCCAGGGAGAGGGAAAAAAGGTGATCAAAGGCGCGGTCGAACAGAAAGGTCTTTAATCAAGACCTGAAACTTGGAAGAGAGAGAGTGAGGTGAAGGGAGTGAGGAAGGGAGTTCCAGAGTTTCAGGGCGTAGTGGCTGAAGGCACAGCTGCTGATGGTGAAGTGGAGAACAAGGATTCGGGGGACAAGGAGGAGACCAGAACCGGAGGAGTGAAGGCAACAGGTGCTATTTTGGGGAGAGAGGTCAGAGAGGTAGGGAGGTGCAGAGGAGTGGAGAGATTTGAACACATGACTGAGGATCTTTAAATCAATCCTCTCCTGGACAGGGAGCCAGTGAAGTCTGGCAAGGACTGGGGTAATGGGGAAGCGAAGTTTGGTGCGGGTGAGAATTCGGGCAGCAGAGTTCTGAATGAGCTGGATTTTATGGATTGTGGTAGAGGGGAAACCAGCGAGGAGGGCATTTGCATAGTCTAGCCGAGAGGTGACAAAGGCATGGACCAGAGTTTCAGCGGCTTTTGGGGTGAGGTATTGCCGGAGACGGACAATACGTCAGAAGTGGTAAAAAGCAGTGCTGGTGAGGGACAGGATGTGGGGGAGGAAGGACAGTTGGGGTGGAACCTGACGCCAAGGTTGCATACTGGTTCGGAGAGTTTTAGGAGCAGGTCGGGAAGGTGGAATAGGTGAGAGCCGTGTGATTGAAGATGATGACAAGAGCAGAGTATGGCTTCTGTCTTGTCAACATTCAGTTGCAGGAAATTTGCGCTCATCCAGCTCCTGATGTCTGACAGGCAGCTGACAGTACATCAGGGGAATGGGGGTCGCAAAGTGAGGTGGAAAAATAAAGTTGGGTGTCATCCACATACAAGTGGAAGTGTGCCCCATGTCTGCGGATGACATCCCCAAGAGGGGGCATATAGATGAGGAAGAGGAGGGGGCCAAGGATGGATCCTTGGGGTACCCCACAGGTAACCGGGTGTGAGCAGGAAGAAAAGACATTTGTAGAGATGTACTGCTGGTGTTTATGAGGTAGGACTCGAACCAGGCGAGTGTGGTCCCACTGAGGTGGAGGACAGAGGACAGGCGGTAGAGGAGGATGGCGTGGTCGACCTTGTCGAACACGGCTGAGAGGTCCAGGAGGACACGGAGACAGAGTCACTATAACAACAATAACAACAAAATTACATTTGTATAGCGCCTTTCAGGTCGGGAGGATGTCCCAAGGCGCTGGACAATCATTGTTTCAGATGTGAGCTGGGGATCAGAATTGGTTTCCTACTTGCTGCTAAGTAAGCAGAGGTGCTCAGCGTAAGGAAACTTGAAAAATGTTTCGCCCTGCTGGGAATCAAACCCAGTTTGTGATTGAGTGCTTTAACCACTACGTTACAGGACTGCACAAGGAAGCTTTAGTCATATGCAACATAGGCTAGACAAAATATCTACTGGAGCTAATTATGTTAATACCAATTTCCTACTATAATCATAATTTCCTGTTTTTGCCCCTTATTCTTCTTTCTCTTTCAACCTTTGTTAAAGTTAAATGTTTTTCTGGTCTCACCCTCAATAGCCATCATTAGGAAACTGCTTGATGTTCTAATAACCTTTTTGCATGAAAATGTTTCTTGTCGCCTACTCTTTCCCCTTTCAGTGAGTTTATGCCCCTTTGTATACAAGTTCATTAATCCCCAAACTCTATCCCCACATCAATATTGTTTCCTGTATGCAAAACAACAAGGGATGGAGTGGTAGAGTTCTTTCTGTTATGTTCTCAACACTCTCATCATGTGTAGAAAACTCTTCTATTCTCAGTTCACAAGTTACAAATCAAACAATCAAACCAAAAACCCTCTAAGTCAGTTCTTCTTGCTGCCTGCTTTTCCTATTCCTGATCCCATTTCATGGGTTAATTGTTCCTATTTTCGTAAAGGGTATCTAACATCTGCCCGTATTTCTTCTTATTTCGTCTTATTTTCTTCTCTCTGTGTCTCAGTCTTGTTCAATTAATCCCTGTGTTGGTTTTACTACTGTTCCCAACCTCGTGGTTCTCGATGTTTTTGCCAATCTCAGATTTCCATTCTGCTCTTCTTTTTCTTCTGTCTTTCTTTGGCATCCCCATGATTCTTCACTAATCATTTTCCTTTCATGGTTCAATTCGTGGTTTCCATTTCTATTATGTTGTTCAATTATTGTGGATCAAGACATATTCTCAATGATTTATCCGTGTTTTCTTCATCTCCATTTGTTTGTAGATTCTGTGTCCGCATTCCAAATTCTTTTGAGCGAAGTATCTTCCAGTCTGAGCAGAGTATCAGTTTTAATTTTACAATGTGAAACTTTATTCTTGTTTAATCTGCCTTTGTACAACATTTCCATAACTACTCTGCCCACTATCTCAATCTCAGCTTTATTGTAGACCAATAGTCTGTTGTGCCCAGCTGTATATACTCTTCCAAGGACATTACAATTGCCTGAGCTCCTGTATCCAATTTGCACCTTAACCATTTATTTTCCATGGTGATATCATCCACTTTTATTTCTGTGTGCACTCTCTTTGTTTTTTATTGCATATTATACTCCTCCTCTTGGTCAGTCACTCTGGATTCCATATCAGAATTGTCTATTACTTCATATTGCCTTGACCATATTTGCTCTATTCTAGTTCTCTGTGGCTTATTTGTCCTTCTATAATCATTTCATACAGTACGTCTTTTCTTCTAGGTACCTCTGACATCGCACCTTATGGGTTCTTTTTATCCTCTTCTGCATTGTCTTGAGTAATGCCCACATCGATGACATACTTGACACTTTACCTTCCGTTAAACATCTCCGAAAAGGATGTACCAATCAACACTTCTCAAACGTTTTCTCTACATTTGTACAATTTCCATCTTTTTGGGAGTTCTAACAATGTCCCTTATGTGTACATTTCTTTACCAAATATTTGCAAAGCCGGTCTCAGTGTTAAAAATCTCCTCTTTCTGGAGTTTAATGTGTATTTTATTATCATTCAATCCTATTAGAATTGCGTCCCCGGTCATCTCTTCTCTTTAAGAGCCAGAGTTGCATATTTTACTTAGTGATCGTAACACAGCACAGTAATGATGAAATGATTCCATAGGTCCTTGCTTCTTTGTTCCAATTTTATTTCTATCCTCTATGACATTATTTCCCACAACATCTTTCCTAATGTACGTATGTGGAGTCCTGTAGCTCAGAGTCCTGGGTTTGATTCCCAGCAGATTGAAACTTTGGGCAAGTTGTACTCCACAAGCCTGATAATCCCTCAAAAAAAATTATTAATTTCAATCCATGGCTAATAGTGGGAAATTGCTGTGCGCAATTGGCTCAAGTCCAGACTACAGGGGTGAAGCTTCACTTCTTCTGTGCAGTGGCAGTAACAAGGATCCAAAATGACAATGTTGGGCAGCAGGAACGGCACAAGGGTATTTGGCATCCCAGGCGAGCCTTCAGATGTGCGCCCCTCTAGTAACTTTTGATAAGCTAATATTACTACTAAAAATTCATATAATTGATTATCAATGAAAGTAATGGTAATAGTTATACAATAAAACCATTGTTATCCGGCACCCTCGGGACCTGAGCGGTGCCAATTAATCAAATATGCCGGATATTCGAGCGGCAAGTTGCCGAAAATCCTACACAAAAAATGAACTTACAGTACAGTATTTTAAAACATACCATATTAATAATAGTCTATGGATATTGTATGGATACTTACCAATAAAGCATTCCAGCACACTCGGCAAAATGATCGGTAAAAAAAGCATTCCAGCATTCGGTAAGTTTAATAAGTGCACATGTGCAAAGTGAACTTACCGGGAGTGTCCTGGATGGCTACAGTATAAAATCCGGTTGCTGGAATGGTGAATTGTATTGGGTGATACCGATTGGTTGAGCATGCCGGTTGGTTGGGTACCGGATAAACAGGTTTTTACTGTACATTTATTTATTTATGAAACATACTTGTTTTATTTAAGCATTCTCCAGTCAACTTACTGTAAACTCCCACACCTCTGCCACTATGCTCTGTAACCAGGGATGGCGCCCCCCAAATTTTGGCGTCCTAGGTGACTGCCCAGTTCGCCTAAAGGTAACACCGGCCCTGTTGGGCATGCACAACTTCTAATTGGTCCAGTTACTATGGTCCAGTAATGGCGTCCTGTAGCTCGGTGGTTAGAGCACTTGCCTCACAATCCAGAGGCCCTGGGTTCGATTCCCGGGCAGGGTGAAATGTTGGGCAAGTTTCCTTACCACCACAGGCCTCTAACCAAGAGAAGAAACAATTGATTTTCCAAAGGTAAAAAAAAATGTGGTCACTCAATCCAGTTTGTGGGATACTGCTGTGTGCAATTGGCTGCTGGGTTTCACCCACAAAATATACAGTATTTAGTACAGTACTTTACAATATATGTACGTTTACAATTGGCTCCCTGATCATCTCTTCTACGAAAGACCCATAGTTGCACAGTACTTTACAATATATTCTGTGAAGCACTTTGAGATGTCTCAAAAATGTGATAAGGCACTAGATCAAATGCAAGAATTATGCTTATTATTATTATGATCCAGAACCCAATTCTTGTGTTTTCTCAGATAGCTTTCAATGAAGGCTATATTCAGTTTTCCCAAGAAGACGAGGTGTGCTCTTATGTTCTACCAGATCTCCAAAATTGAATCCCAATAATTTATTTTAGCATTACAGATGTTTCAAAACACAGGGTGGAATAAAAGAGAACTGTGGAAAAAATTTGCGTGTTTTCCACCACCTTCATCGGAATCCATAGTGCATCAACTTCAGCCAATTAAAGTTTATGAGAACAGTCAGCAGTGTGTAAGAATAATATAATTGAATTACTTGACAATTCTGAGAGTTCGGTGCAGCCCAGATAACGCAGTGCCTCCCTGTAATAAGCAGCATGATCTCCCACCACCTGATAGTAGCTGCTTGAAGTGTCATAGAAACGGCCATGGACAGACGTCACTCCTGGTAACTTCTCCAACATCTCACCAACTTCTTCAACAATCTTCTAAACAGGCACAAGATTAGTGATAAACATTCATAGCAATTGTAACTAAAGATACAAGAGATAAAACTGATCCCAAAACTGTAACACAAACCCCAAACCCATTATGTCATATGTCTGAACATTATATTTCTGCAATAAATAAAATTCTATGATTAGATACAGCTCATTATCCAATAACAACAAATTACATTTGTATAGCGCATTTCATGTCAGGAGGATGTCCCAAGGTGCTGGTGGTTGAGATCAGGAGAGGTGGAGAGCAGGGAGGATAGGAGGGTGACCAAAGGCACGGTTGAAGAGAAAGGTCTTGAAGGAGGTAAGAGCAAGGAGTATGGGATAGAGTTTCAGAGGGTGGGGTCAGAAAGGCTGAAAGCCCTCCCCAAAATGGTGCAGTGGGCAAGGCAGGGGACGTTAAGCACGCAGAAGCCTGCTGAGTAGAGGGAGTTGACAGGTTAGTAGAGCAGTTTGGCTGTCACAGAGGTAGGGAGGATCGAGGCAATGGAGGGCTTTAAAGGTGAGGTTGAGGATTTTGAACTCTGAGTGATGGGGAGCCAGTGTAGCCGGGCGAGGATGGAGGTGATTAGGTTGTGGAGTCTGATGCAGGAGAGGACGGGCTGCGGAGTTCTGGGTGATCTACAGGAGGAGGAGGCGTTGGGAAGAACGACAAACAAGGAGTTTTCTTACGAATTCCCTACTCAGCAGTCCTGTTTCCCACCACCCACCTGCCCAATCCTCCGATTTTGCATACCTTTGTTTCCTGCAGGTCTCCTATTTTGATTTTAATGGCAGCAATGGCAGTTCTGCAGAGAATCATTGCTTCATCATTCGCTTTCACCTGTCAGTTTAGAAATAAATAACATGATCATCTTCCTTTTACACTCAACACCCCAGGCTTTAGGCATTTTAACTGTAGGTCTGATTTCCACAATTGAGAAGAGTGAGTAAGTAATCAGAGTGAATTGCATTGCAATTTCTAAAACATGTATCTAACTAAAATTTAGAATATCTCAATATTGCAGACATTGTATAATATAAAGAAGTTTATTAATTATTTCTGCATAATATCCCTTTTTGAAATTATGTTAAATTTGGATTCTGCTCATTTTAGGATTCTGCTGGATGTAAAAGATTCGCTGTTTAGATTTCAAAATATGGAGTATTTTCTAGATTATAATTCCCCCCCTCATCCAGATTTAGCCCCAGATTCAAATTAATTGCCCATTCTTTTCATTTTTGTTTACATGTAAAGACCATTAACAAAGTTTACTATTTTTATGAATAATTTTCATTAACAAACTTTCTTTGCCTGAAAAGACAATGGGTTTAACAAATAAACAGTATTTTCATCTGAAGTTTATGTATAGAAAACGAATACATTACTCCAATTTAATTTAGTGTGTGTGATGATGTGCACACATCCCCAAACTCTCCTTGCAGTGACACGATGGCTGAATGCCCTCCTTCTGTTCTGTAAATTTCTGTGGTACAGGTAACTCCCTATTTAGGACGGGGTTGCGTTCCTGAAAAACGGTACACAGATCAAAATGTCCTAAATCGAAATGCAGTTTCCCATGCAGCCCATTATATAACCCGAGATGCGTTCTTTTCACAAAATTTGTTTATCGCCCCCCCCAAACCCTCCCCCACTTTCATTTCAGATTTTTCTTCACTTTTAACCTCCCTTTGTGCCTCCTCTGATCGCCTTATTATTCTTGGCGATTTCAACCTCCATTTCACCCCCTCCTGCCCCATTTCCTCTGAATTTTCCTCTTTACTTTCATCTTTCAACTTCTCCCTTCATATTAACACTGCCACCCACACCCACGGCCATCCTCTCGATCTGGTGATCACCCGAGGCCTCAACGTCTCTGGCGTCACCATCACAGACAAGGCCATTTCTGACCATTTTTTCATTTTCTGCAACACCTCTATCCCTCCCCCCTCCACCTCTAAACCCACCACCATTTTTTAACGGCCCTGGAAGAAGATTCTCCCTCAAACTTTCACCTCTGCCCTAGAAACCTCCGACCTTTTCCCACAATGGCATTTTTTCTGTACCGACCCATCCTCCGCCTCCACCGCCCTCCACAACACCCTCTCCACTATCCTCGATACCCTGGCCCCCCTCACCTCCAAAACCTTCTCCCATTCCCGATCATCACCGTGGTACACAACTCACCTCCGTTCCCTCAAAAGCCAAGTGAGAGCAGTTGAACGCACATGGCTCAAATCTGGCCTCACGGTCCACCGGCAAATCTGGCTGGACTGCATCAAATTTTACCGCTCCGCCCTAGCCACCGCCAAATCAGCCTTCTACTCCAGGATAATCCTGGAAGCGAAGGACAACCACCGCCTCCTCTTCGCCACCACCAACCAGCTCCTCCGCCCCCTCCGCCTCACCTCGCAGATCCTCTCCTCAAACGATCGTTGTGAGGAGATGCTGGATTTCCTCGAGTCCAAAATTGACAAAATCCGTTCTGCGGTTTCCTCCCCCCACCACTCCTCCACCTCCGCGCCCTCATCAGTTACCTCAACCCCTACTCACCCCCAATTTCACACTTTCAACCCCACCACCCCGCTTTCAGTCACAAAAACAATTACCTCCATGAAACCCACCACGTACTCATTGGACCCCATAACCCCACCCCCCTCCTCCGCACCCAGCTCCATTTGTTAGCCCCACCCATTTCTGACACCATTAATCTTTCCCTCTCCTCAGGCACCGTCCCTACCTCCCTTAAAACAGCCACCATCACCGCTATCCTGAAGAAACCCTCCCTTGATACATCAAGTTACCGACCCATCTCCAACCTCCCGTTTTTATCCAAGGTCCTTGAAAGAGTGGTTGCCTCCCAGCTCCGCTCTTTCCTTTCAACGCATTCAATTTTTGAACCCCTCCAATCAGGTTTCCGCCCTATTCACAGCACAGAAACTGCCCTGGTCAAGGTCACAAATGACATCCTAACCGCCTGTGACCAGGGCTCCCTCTGCCTCCTCGACCTCCTTGACCTGTCTGCTGCGTTCGACACAGTCGATCACACCATCCTCCTTCAACGTCTTTCCTCCCACCTCAACCTTCAAGACACAGTCCTTGACTGGTTTCATTCTTATTTGACCCACCGTTTACATTTTGTTTCTTCCAACGGTTTTTCTTCAAACCCCCGCACAGTTTCTCACGGCGTCCCTCAGGGCTCTGTCCTCGGCCCCCTCCTTTTCACCCTTTACACGCTCCCTCTGGGCGACGTCATCCGCAAACATGGGGTAAATTTCCACATGTATGCGGACGACACCCAGTTGTACCTTTCTGCCTCATCCCTCAACCCCCAGACCATCGATGTTCTGACAGCATGTCTGTCCGACATCGAGTCCTGGACGAGGGACAACTTTTTGCAATTGAACGTGAGTAAGACCGAGGCCCTCCTGATTGTCTCAAGCCAGCGCCTCCGCACATCGGGCGCTGCCAGCCTCAACATCCAAGGCTGCACTCTCCACCTCACAAAGCCAATCAGGAACCTCGGCATCATGTTCGATCAAAAACTTTCCTTCCTCCCCCACATTCGCGCCTTGACCGGTACCGCTTATTTCCACCTGCGCAATATTGCCAGGCTCCGCAATTATCTTACCCCCAGCGCTGCCAAAACACTCGTGCACGCATACATCACCTCATGGCTGGACTACGGAAACTCCCTCCTTGTCGGCCTCCCCAGTTCCTCCATTCACAGGCTGCAGGTCATCCAAAACTCTGCAGCCCGTGTACTATCCCGCACCCGCCTCCGCGACCACATAACCCCCACCCTCGCCCGTCTCCACTGGCTCCCCATCCTCCAGAGGATCGAGTTCAAGATCCTCGTCCTCACCTACAAGGCCTTACACGGCCTTGCCCCGCCCTATTTAACCGATCTACTTTCCCCCTACACGCCCACCCGGACCCTCCGTTCAACAGGACTTGGCCTGCTCCAAGCCCCTCGCCCGAACCGCCCCACCATCGGAGGCCGGGCCTTCAGTTTCTCCGCTCCCACCCTATGGAATGCCATCCCTCAATCCCTCAGTCTTGTTTCTTCTCTTTCCTCTTTCAAGGCCGGTTTGAAGACTTTCCTCTCCGATCGTGCCTTTTGTTCCACCCCGATTTTTTTTACCTCCCCTTCGTGTTTTACCCCTTGCCAAACACTCCCCTCTCAGCTCGGGTCACACGCCTCCTGTGCAGCGCCTTGGGACATCCTCCCGACGTGAAAGGCGCTCTATAAATGTAATTTGTTGTTGTTGTTTATTGTTGTTGTGTACTTACCCCCCTGCCCCCTAACCTTCCCCCACCCCTTTTGTTCTTCCCTCCCTTTCCCCCTTCTATCCCCCTTCCCTCTTATCCCCCTTTCTCAATAACAACAACAACTTCGATTTATATAGCGCCCTCCACGCCGGACGGTGTCTCAGAGTGCTTCTCTACATTCCTCCCTGATATTGCCCCCCAGCCACCTTTCTCTCCCTTTCTCCCCCCTTACCCTCTTTACCCCATTTCTCCCCTAATCCCACTTCCATGACTGTTTGTGGGACACTGCTGTGCACAATTTGGCTGCCGCGTTTCGCCCACAAATATAGTCAATTCTCCTACTCTCCTTCATCCTGCCCCGACCTCTCCCAACCTGCTCTTGTCCCTACCTGACTGTACAGCGCCTTAGGAGGTCCTCTTGACGTGAAAGGCGCTATGCTATTTAAATGTAAGTTTTGCTTGATTGATTTAGGGCTCAATTGGTCTCCTAGTCCTCCTCAACCTCTCTACTGCCTTTGATACTGTGGATCACTCTATCCTCCTTCATCGCCTATCCTCCCAACTTATCCTTTAAGGTTCTGTCCTTGAATGGTTCAGATACTATCTCTCACACCAGCTCCACTTCGTCTCCACCAATGCTTCCTCCTCCAGCCCCTGCACCACCTTATGCGGTGTTCCTCAGGGCTCTGCCCTCGGTACTCTCCTCTTTAACTTGTATATGTCCCCCTTGGTGACATCCTCCACAGACAGGGGGCCAACACTATCACTCTGCCTCCATCCTCAACTCCAGGACCACTGATGTCCTGACAAGACTGCCGGTTAGACATCAAGTCCTGGATGAGAGCCAACATTCTACAGCTGAACGTCAGCAAGACCGAGGCCTTTCTGATTGGCTCGTGCCGCCGTCTTCTCTGCACCTCAGGTACCGGCAATATCAGCATTCATGGATGCACACACCACCTCACCAAGCAGCACCAAGCCAGTTAGGAACCTGGGCATCTTTTTCGACAATCATAGAATTTTACAGCACAAAAGGAGGCCATTCGGCCTATCTAGTCTGTGCCAGCTCTTTGAAAAGAGCAACTCAATCCCACTGCCCAGCTCTCTCCCCATAATCTACAGACCTGTTCTCTCTAAATAAAGTTCTAATTCTCTTTTAAAAGCTGTTATCGAATCGGCCTCCACCACCTTTTCAGGCAACGCATTCCAGATTCGAACAACCCGCTGAGTGAAAAAAAATTCTCCTCAGCTCCCCTCTGCTTCGTTTTGAAACTATTTTAAATCTGTGATCACGAGTGGAAACAGTTTTTCCTTACTCACCCTCTCGAATCCCCTCATGATTTTATAAACTCCTATTAGGTCTCCTCTCAACCTTCTCTGTTCCAAAGAGAATAAACCTAGCCTATCTAGCCTTTCCTCATAACTGAAGTCCCTCAATCCTGATACCATTCTAGTAAAGCTTCTTTGCACCCTTTCCAATGCCTTAACATCCTTTCTATAGTGTGGTGACCAGAATTGGACACAGTACTACTCCAGCTGAGGCCTAACCAAAGTTGTTTTTTTTACGAGAGAGGTTAGTCAGCACTTCCTGACTTTTGTACTCTATACTATTTATAAATCAACGGTCCTTTCTCCCCCATATCCGTGCGATGACCCACTCTGCCTTCCCCACTTCCGCAACATTACCTAACTCCGTCACTCCCTCTCCCCTCAGACCGGAAACCCTCATAACAGGCATTCGTCACCTCAAAGCTCAACCATGGAAACTCCCTCCTTGTTGGCCTCCCCAGCTCTACCATCCACAAGTTGCAGATCATCCAGAACTCTGCAGCCCATCACACCCACTCTCGTCCTGCTCCACTGGCTCCCCATCCTTCAGAGCAGTGGTTCCAAACTGTGGGGCATGCCTCCCTTGGGGCCCCGTGTACCTTTTGGCGCCCTCCTACCTAACCTCCATCCTCCCTGACTGGACATGAAAGATAATCTAGCAATTAGTACCAGAAAGGACTATGATTTTACCTTTTTATTTAGTTAACCACATTTAGAGTACAGTAATCCTCACTTAACATCGCAGTTTGGTTCTTGAAAAGTGTGACTTTAAGTAAAACAACGTTAAGTAACCACATTTTTCCCATAAGAATTAATGTATAAACTGGAGTTAGATTCTTTTGGACATTTTTTGTCAAAATCTTCTTAAAAAAAACATTCTATTCACTCCCTGACTGTCTGCCCGGCTCGCTCCCTCCCTCGCTCCCTCACTGTCTGCCGGTCTCACTCACTGCCAACCTGACACAGTCACCGGAATACATTGTGTAATGTGCACCTGCAGCTAATTTTAATGCTAATAATGCACCTTACTTTTTCACAAGTCTTTTCCAGTAAAGTCAATGCCATTTGTGCGTCTGAAAAACAGAATGAAAATGCACAGCTAATGGTCTGGTGCCCATAGCAGAATGGGTGCAGGTCACATAGTCATATTTGTTAATAATATTATAATAAATAATAATTCTTGCATTTGATATAGCACCTTAGCACGTCTTTGAGATGTCTCCATGCAATTCATAGTATACTGTAAAGTAAACCAACTGTATATTTTGGAGGCGAAATACATCGAATTGCACACAGCAATGCTTGACAAACAGTCCCACAACATTTTTTTTCAAAAAGGTATTATTTACCCCAGGAAAAGCAATCCGCCAATCAACTAACAATTGGTTTCCTACTTATTGCAAGATAAACAGAGGCAAGTGGAGTAAGGAAACTTGCCCAACATTTCATTCTGCCCGGGAACCAAACCCAGGTCCTTTCGCTTGAAAGGCATGTGCTCTAGACACTAAACTACAGTTCTTCACAATCCAAGGTTTCAAGCAAATGTCTGCTAATGTCCTTAATTATCCTTAAATGTCACTTCAAGGCTCGACTATGGCAAATCCCTCCTTGTCGGCCACCCCAACTGTTCCTCCACAAGCTACAGATCATCCAAACAACCCCATCACCCCCACTGTCACCCGACTCCACTGGCTCCCCATTCCTCAGAGGATCAAATTTAAGATCCTTGTTCCCACTTTCAAGGCCTTCCACGGCCTTGTCCCCTACTACCTCTCTGACTTGCTGACCCCCTATCAACCTGTCAACTCCCTCCGTTCAGCAGGCTCTGGCCTGCTATATGTCTCCCACCCAATCCGCCCTACCATTGGCGGCAGGGCTTTCAGCGTCTCTACCCCTACACTTTGGAACTCCATCTCACAATCCCTTTGCCTTGCTCACTCTCTTGCCTCCTTCAAGACCGGTTTCAAGACCCTCCTCTTCGACCATGTCGTCAGTTGCCATCCTACATCTCTGCCCTCCCTCGTCGCAACCTGCCTGCCCCTCCCTTCCCCCACATGCTCGGGTCCTGACCCCTTGTGACTTCCTCCTGATGTGAAAGGCGCACTACAAATGTAATTTGTTTGTGTTGATGTCATGTATAAAGGATCATACATTTTGAAGGAGACAATCCCAAGACAGGATTTTATGATATAGGACTTGACCACTCACAACACTGTCAGACAGGAGTACTCCACCTAGCTACTCATCATCTAGTTCTAAATCAAGTAACCTTTATTGAATCTCTTCATAGTTACTTATTTCATGAGTTGTATCTGTTCTAAATTCCTCCTGACGTGAAAGACGCTATACAACTGTAATTTTGTTGTTCTTGTTGTATCACCCCAATACCATGAGAAATCTCTTGGATTTCCTATCCTCTTCATTCTCTAGCGCCATCACCTCACCCCCCCCCCCCCCCCCCAACTCACATCTATCAGCAAAATCATCTGAAAATAACAGGCAATTAGAGAATCACACACAGGCAGTAAATTCTGTTTTAAGCAGATTCACATCATACTTCACAATAAAGCTGGGACATTGCTGCATGGAAATGAGCTGCCCTATTAACCCCCAAATACTGTCACTATATTTTACAGTATAGTGTATTTTACTGTGCAGCACTTTGCGATGTCCTTATCACTTGAAAGGCTATTACCAAATGTAATTATCATTATTCTCTTGGTTCTTTTTTTTGGAATCTGAACAAGTATAAAGATCTTTTGAAACAAAACTACTGAATTCTGGTAAAATACAAATTGAGGCAGGACAATGTTGGAATGTGAGTCAGAGACTTACCACTCATTTGTCGGACCACACGGAGAATAATTTCCACCAGTGATAGCGGGTTTATTCTGTGTAACAGAGAGAACATAAACAGAGTCAGAGGCTGAAATCAGACACATAATTTGTTAGATCCGGTAGAAATTTCACTCTCTCACTGTTATCAGCATTAGCACTTCTTTAACGATCTTCTGTTCTCAGATCAGGTGATGGATACAAGAAGATTGGAGTAGAAGGGAAATTCTTATCTCAATTGTACTTTGCAAACCAAGCATTTTTCTAGAATTCACATTATTTTGGATTGACATCTGTTCAGTTTAGCCACATATCCAGGGAGAAAGGTGGCAAATGGAGTGTGCATAGAATGGTGACCTGCACATCACTTCAGAACACTTCCTGTAAGAAACATCTACTAGTTGCACTTACACATCTTCTAGCTTACAGCAGACCAGCAAAGACACAGGGAGGGAAGACATCAAAAATGGAAAATTACAGCCAGCTCGAAATAAAACAACAACAACAAAATTACATTTATAGAGCTCCTTTCACGGCGGGAGGATGTCCCAAGGCGCCGAACAGTCAGGTCGGGACCCGAGCAAGTGAGAGGGACGGGGGAGGGGGGAGGGGAGGGGCGGGAGAGAGTTGGGAGAACAGCAGAAGGCACAGTCGAAGAGGTCTTGAGAACAGCGTTGAGGGAGGCTAGGGAGGGAGCGAGGCGAAGGGACCATGAGATGGGGTTCCAGAGTGTTGGGGCAGAGAGGCTGAAAGCCCATCCGCCAATGGTAGGGCGGGTCAGGCGGGGGACATGGAGCAGGCTGGAGCCAGCTGAACGGAGGGGAAGGGGAGGTTGATAGAGGGATAGCAGGTCGGAGAGTCGGGGGGGAGGGGGCTGCAATTGTCCCACAACAGTCGTGGATTGAAATGAATAATTTTTGAGAGAGATTATTATTGGGCTTGTGCAGTAAGGAAATGTGCCCAAGATTTTGCCCTGCCAGGAATCGAATCCAGGTCTTGTGCTTTTAAGGCTCTAACCATTGAATTACAGGAATTAACTTTATATTTTGTGGCCCCACTCTGTACTCAAACTCCCAATTACAAAAGGTACATCTCCAGACAACCACCTCCATGCTTTAGTCAGAATGCCCAATTAGGGCTACAAATTCTGTTCTCAGCTATTGGTTTTAATTCCAACTGTTTTTGAGAAGGAGTCAGACACCAGCATTCAGCTCCCTCTCCCCTCCCCAGCTAAATCACTCAATAGCTTCTCAAGAAGTCTAAGTACTGAATTGGGGGGAGTAGTTAATACTGTAGTAGGGAAGGACTGCAACAAATTATAGTAACACATTAATAAACAAATTATAGCAACACGTTAATAAACTTGCTCAATGGCGAATGTATTTCAATTTAGAAATGTGTGAGGACTGGTACATTTTGATAGGAGGAATAAGGAAGTCATACAGACCCTGGAAAATAAAAACCTAAATGGGGTAGAGGAGCCAAGGGATCTAGGGATATATAATTCACTAAAAGTAGCAACGTGGGTTAACTAATAAGACCATAAAAAAGGCAAACCAGGCATTGGGGTTCTTATCAGGTGGGTTAGAAAGGAAAAGTAGGGAAGTTATGGTACACTTATGTAGAGACCACACTTGAAGGACTGTGTACACTTCTGGTTCCCCACATTATAGAAAGGATACAGAGATACTGGAGAATGTGTAAAGAGATTCACAAGAATGATCCCAGAACTGAGAGGTTACACCTATCAGGAAAGGCTGAACAAGCTGGGACTGTTTCCTCGTGAAAAAAGGAGAGGAAGGGGTCTTTTAATATTATGAAAGGTTTTGATAGGGTAGACATGAGGAAGATGCCAAAATCAGGGGCCATCAATAAAAAAGTCACAAATAGATCAAATAGGAAAGTTAGAAAAAAATTATTTATGCAGAGAGTAGAGGGAATGTAGAACTTGCTACCACAAACAGTTGTTGAGGCAAATAGCATAGATGTACTTGAGGGGATCAACAACAACAAACAACAAAATTACATTTGTATAGCGCCTTTCACGTCAGGAGGACGTCCCAAGGCACTGTACAGGTTACTGCTTCAGACCCGAGCTAAGGGGGTGGGGGGAGAAGAAGTCGCCGATGGGACCATCGAAGAAGAGAGTCGTGAGGCGAGACTTGAAGGAGGCCAGGGAGGGCGCAAGGCGGAGGGACTTCAGAATGGAATTCCAGAGGTTGGGGGCAGAGTGACTGAAGGCTCGCCCGCCAATGGTTGGGTGGGTGGGTCGGGAGACGTGGAGCAGGCCAGAGTCTGCTGAGCTGAGCGGGTGGGCAGGTTGGTAAGGGGATAGGCAGTCACGGATGTAGGGTGGGGTGAGGTTGTGGAGGGCTTTATATGTGAGGACCAGGATCTTGAATTCGATCCTCTGGATGATGGGGAGCCAATAGAGTCAGGCAAGGATGGGGGAGATGGGGTCACAATCATAGAATCATAGAATGTTACGGCACAGAAGGAGGCCATTCGGCCCATCGAGTCTGTGCCGGCTCTTTGACCGAGCAAGTCACTTTCATTAACCCCAATCACCAGCTTTCCCCCCATAACCCTGCAAACCCGTCTTCCCCAGATAACTATTTAGTTCTCTCTTAAAAGCTGCTATCGAATTGGACCTCACTACCCTTTCAGGCAGATTATTCCAAATTCGAACAACTCGCTGAGTAAAAAAAATTATTCTAACCTCCCCTCTGCTTCTTTTGGTAGATATCTTAAGACTGTGACCACGGGTCACATCTACCAGCGGAAACAGCTTTTCCCTATCTAGCCTGTCGAAACCTTTCATGATCTTCAAGACCTCTATCAGGTCCCCGCGTAACCTTCTCTGCTCTAATGGGAAAAGTCCTAACTTCTCCAGCCCGTCCTCATAGCTAAGGTTCCCCATTCCTGGTATCATTCTCGTGAATCTCCTCTGCACCCTTTCCAGTGCCTTAATATCCTTCCTGAAATAAGGTGCCCAGAACTGGACGCAGTACTCCAGCTGAGGCCTAACCTTTTGTATAGATTAACCATAACCTCCCTACTCTTATACTCTATGCCCCTACTAATAAAGCTCAGTACACCAAATGCCTTTTTTACTGCCTTATCTACCTGCCCTGCTACCTTTAATGATTCACTTACTTGAACACCCAGATCTCTCTGTACGTTCAACCCCCTTAAGATTGAGCTACCAAGTCTATATTGCCTCCTATCATTTTTCCTACCTAAGTGTATCACCTCACACTTATCCACATTGAAATCCATCTGCCACATGTCAGCCCATTCCACCAATCTGTGTATGTCTGCTTGCAGTTGGTTACAGTCCTCCTCACTATTTACTACCCTACCTAACTTTGTATCACCTGCAAACTTGGAAATAGTGCTCTCTATGCCCAAGTCCAGATCATTAATATATATTAGAAAGAGCAGTGGTCCCAATACCGATCCCTGGGAGACACCGCTGCACACCTCCTTCCATTTGAGAAACACCCATTAACCACCACCCTCTGCTTTCTGTCACTCAGCCAGTTCTTAATCCAAACTGCCACTGTCCCCTTAATACCGTGGGCCTCTAATTTTTTTTATTAATCTCTTATGCGATACTGTGTCAAAAGTTTGGAATGTTAGAGGACACGGGCTGCAGAGTTTTGGATTAACTGCAGCCTGTGGAGGGAGGATTTGGGGAGGCCGACCAGCAAGGTATTAGCATAATCGAGCCGGGATGTAATGAAAGCGTGGATGAGGGTTTCAGCAGCTTTAAGGGTGAGGTAATGATGGAGTCGGGAAGTTAGATAGGTGCACGAGGAAGAAAGGAATAGAAGGTTGTATTTGTTGGCTTAGTTGAGGAAGGGCAGGAGGAAGCTCATGTGGAGTACAAATGCTGGCATAGACCAGTTGCGCCAAATGGCCTGTTTCTGTGCTGTATATTCTAATGTACAAGTTTCCTAATTGCAAATATTACACGTTTGGAGGAGGGTCCAAACACAGCTGAGCAAGGACAATAAACAGTCCAAAATAACCTGCCCTGAGTTTCCTGTGTGCACAATTACAACTTTTATTTAATGTAAAATACTGAACTTATAGCACTGTGAGTATATGACATCACTACAGTAATCAAAAAGTTGCATTTATTTTGTGCCTTTCACATGTTTAATGTGCCCATCCCATGGTCCCTTCACTTTGCTACCCCTTGCTTCCTTCAAGGTCCTTCAAGACCCTCCTAATTTGATGGCACCTTCAGTCAACTTTTACCCCTAACCCCCTGCCCTCAATCTTTTCTGATCCTAACCATCAACTTCGGTCCAAGTCCCTGACTGGACACCACTTGGGAAGACTTCCCAACATGAAAGGTGCTGCACAAATATAATTTGTTGTTATATCATAAAGTACTTCAAAAGGACAAATGGGAACCGCAGCTGAGGTGTGTAAAATAGGAGAAATATTTTTGGAGGCTTACTAAAGTGTTTAAGTAAAGTTTTGGAAGCAGAGAAGGAGGAGGTAAGACAGAAGAATTTAGAAAGAGAGTTCCAGAGACCAGAAGATGCCGATATCGTCCACAATGATAACCATATCAGTCATAGAGTTAAATGCGTACCTGTGCTCAAAGTCACTGATGAAGTTGTCATATAGCTGCAAAATAGAAAAGATAAGGTTATATTGTGTGTTTTCAACAAAATAGGATGTCATATTTCACCATTTGTATGTTTAATCATCCAGTGATCATTATAGAACCAACCACATACAGTTTATTGCTTGTTCGATATGCTCAGCTGGTTAAAGTCCAGTGGTTCTCAACTTTTTTCAATGTTAACCCCTTGTTAATTTTCAACATTATCGTGTACCCCCACCCAACCACATACACACACACCACCCACCTCATTCCACTTGCATTTTATGGCCAAGCTTTTCTTATATAACAAAATAACTAGCAACATACAAAACGAGAGGAATAACGATTAAACATACAATTTGGAAGGCTATAAAATGCTAAATAAGAGCTAAATAAGTCAATGTACCGTCACCTGTATCCCCTGGAAGTAATTTTGTACCCCCTGGGGTACATGTAACCCTGGTTGAGAACCGCTGCCCTAGAATATTCTGGGGTCCCTCAGCCTTGGCTATTGGCAAACTGCGCCTAATACTCTCCACAATTAGGTAAACAGAAAGCCATCTAAGGAGAGAGCGTGTATTCCATTTCAAAATCAGGAATTGGCATATGTCGAAAAGAAAAATCAGCATGAATAAAACGCTCAGTCTTGTTTGGATACTCTTAACAACAACAACAAAATTACATTTCTTGAGTGCCTTTCATGACTTAAGCATGGTGATCGGTTTCCATGTGTGTCAGACACTCTGCTGACTAAACAAATGGTAATACAGTGGAATCTGCTTTTGATGGATGCTGGTTAACCCCAGTAACCGAGCTGGGTAAATCGAGCAAAACGCTGGCCCCTGATTCATTGGTATTCTTATCCGTTTTAAATATGCTGTTTTAATCCTGGCAAAACGTTGTGCTTTTACATTCACTGCTGAATGTGGAATCCTATAGCTCAGTGGTTAGAGCACTCGTCATTAAAGCTTGAGACGTGTGGTCGATTCCCAGCCATGGCGATATCTTGGGCAAGTTTTCTTATTCCACACGCCTGATAATAATCCCGCAAAAAAAATAGGTCATTCCTATCCACGATTGTTTGTGAGACACTGCTGTGCGCAACTATCGAGCCGGGATGGAATGAAGGCGTGGATGAGGGTTCAGCGAGTTTAGGGGTGAGGTCATGGCGGAGTCAGGAAATGTTGCAGAGGTGGGGAAAGGCAAAGCGAGTCATTGCTTGAATGTGAGGGAGGAAAGATGAGGGTTGAACAGGACACCTAGGTTCCTGACTGGCTTGGTGAGGTTGAGTGTGCAACCAAGGAGGTTAATGCAGCCAGCACCTGATGCAAGAAGGTGGTCTTGTTGACATTCAACAGTAGAAAGTTAACTCTCATCCAGGACTTGATTCTGTAAAGTGAATTGACTGTATATTTGTGGGCGAAACGCGGCAGCCAAATGCATACAGCAGTATCCCACAAACAGTCGTGGATAGAAATGACAAAAACATTTTTGAGGGATTATTATCAGCCGTGTCGTGTAAGGAAACTTGCCCAAGGTTTCACCCTGCCTGGATTCGGACACAGGTCTCACTCTTGTAAGGCGAGTGCTCTAACCACTGAGCTATAGGAATCAAGGGAGGGAATGAGCCATGGTCCCGACCTCCTCAACCTACCCAACCTGCCCTTAAAACTCTCCGAATACGCAACTTAGGTGTCAGGTTCGATCCCCAGTTAACCTTCCTCCTCCACAGCCGGTCCCTCACCAGCAATGCTTTCTTCCATCTCCACCACATTATCCGTCTCCTCCAATACCGCACCAACTGCTGAAACCCTGGTCCATGCCTTTTGGCTGGACTACTCCAACACCCTCCTCACTGCAGTACCCGCTTTCTCCATTCTACTGGATCCAGCCTCCTCCTTATCCCCCGAATCCTCCACTCCACCATCAGCAGCCATGCTTTCAGCCACTACGCCCTGAAACTTTGCAACATCCTCCCTCAACCCCTTCACCTCACCTCCTCCTTTACTATCTTTAGGTCACGCCTGAAGACCTTTAGCTTATGGTCACCTTCCCTCTGGCTCGATCTCAGGCTCCTCCATTGGGAAGCACCCTGAGACACTGCCAGACGTGGAGAATGCTATATAAATGTAAGTTGAGGTTGTTGAATCCAGTCAAATAGTGTTTGATGACAGCTGTGATTGGGTGGAGTCCATCCACTCACAAGCTGCTGCAGGCTGTCAATCACCGTCTTATCTTGTTCAATCGTCAACTGTCTTTCCTCCCCCACATCCAAGCAATGACTCGCTTTGCCTTCCCTCACCTCTGCAACATTGCCTGACTCCACTGTTACCTTACCCCTACGGATGCTGAAACCCTCATTCATGCCTTCATTACATCCCGGTTTGACTACACCAATTCCCTGCTTGTCGGCCTCCCCAATTCCTCCCTCCAAAGGCTGCAGATAATCCAGAACTCTGCTGCCCATGTCCTCTACCACTCCAAGCTCCGTGCCCCCATCTCCCACATCCTCGCCCGACTCTCCATTGGCTCCCCAATACCCAGAGAATCCAATTAATAGATCCTGGTCCTCACATTCAAAGCCTTCCACGGCCTCGCCCCACTCTACATCTACAACCTCCTAACCCGCTACCAACCTGCTCGCCCTTTCCACCCAGCAGGCTCCAGCCTGCTCCACATCCCTTCAAAATTACACTATACAAGTGTAATTTTGTTATTGTTGTTGTAACTGATCTGCTTTCCGTCCAACGGCAACAGGAGGGAGGGAATGCCACTCTCTGCCGGTGGGAAGGTGTTTTGCAGCAAAACATAGGTCAATATATGTTGGTAAATTCTAAAGTCTTAACTTTAACCAGTAGTTAACATTAATTCTAGTGAAAGAACATTATCGCATGTTATTATACAGAGCCGCCACAGCTTCTCTGCAGGGCGGGAATGGTATTTTGACTACCCTTGGGCACCTCTTAAGCTGAACCAAACCGCTGTCCCTAATGTGTTGGGGTTAACTGGCTTCCATTGTACTTGGCAGACTAAATGTACGCCTGTTGAATACCACATGGGGACTGTGCAGGAACCATAGCATTGTGCCATGCAGTCCTGTAGCTCAGTGGTAGAGCACTCGCCTTACAAGCATGAGATCTGTGTTCGAATCCAGGCAGGTCAGGGCGAAACCTTGGGAAAATTTCCTTCCTCCACATGCCTAATAATAATCTCTCCATAAAAACATAATAATAAAATTGGTCATTTCAATTCATGTTTGTGGGACACTGCTGTGCGCAATTGGCTGCCGTGTTTCATCTACAAATATGCAGTCAATTCACTTTACAGTATATTCTGTGAAGCGCTTTGAGATGTTGATAAGACGTCAAAAGCGCTATATCAAATGCAAGGATTATTATTAACTTTCCGTTTTCAAAATTGGCTGGTGTTTTGGCCTAAAAACAACAACTTGCATTTACATAGCACCCAATATAGTGTAGGATAACGTCTCAGAGTGCTTGAAATACATTTAAATATCAATGGTGCTGTATGAAACGCCAAGATTTACTGTGTGATTTCAGGAGGTGGTTATTTTTCCAATGATGGATCAATGCACCCAATTGTGCTGTGTGCAATACTGATGGACGCATTTTACTAGACCACTTACGTAACCACCCAAAGAACCATCTGATGGTATGGGTTGTTTCTGTCTTACCTTTAGCAGATTATCTCCGGAGGCAAAGGATGGGGTCAATGTGAACTCCAGCAATTCCACAGTGAGCTGATGCCAGAGCCTGAGTGAAAATAAAGGGTTAAAGATGAAGACCAGGCTCAAAGAAACCATTCTGTCCAGCAGACTGGTACAAAACCTGCCACTCACGTACTGACATGGGTCTTTTCACATGAAAATAATATCTGTAAGCAATAATATCTGTAAGCAAGTTACAGTGACAGTATGCAATACCAAGCAAGGAGCAGTGAAATTGGATTGAATGTACAAAACTATAGGACATTCAATATAATTTTTTTTGCAGGGTTTTGAAACCAAGGAATGAAACCAGAGTGAATGGGGGATTGGGAAAATGAAATAGAGGACAGTTGGTGGGGAGCAGAGAGGGAAAGGGGAATGTTTAGGGGGGTAGAAGAAATTCAATAAGTGTATGAATTTTGCAGCATCAGAAAACCACCATTTTCTGTCCACAAAGTCCTGTATTTTGGGAGGAGAAATGAGGGGAGGCAATATAGGCTAGATAGTACAATTTTATGGGGTGTGAAGGAACAGAGAGACTGGGGGGTTGTGTAAGTGATTATTTCAAGGTGGCAGGAAAGGTAGACAAGGCTGTTAAAAAAAATATGGGATACTAGGCTTTATAAATAGGGGCACAGAGTACAAACATCAGGAAGTTCTGACTAACCTCTATAAAACTTTGGTTAGGCCTCAGCTAGAGCACTGTGTTCAATTCTGGTCACCACACCTTTGGAAGGATGTTAAGGCATTGGAAAGGGTGCAGAGGAGATTTACTAGGATGTTACAAGGAATGAGGGACTTCAGTTATGAGGAAAGGCTAGAGAGGCTAGGATTATTCTCATTGGAGCAGAGAAGGTTACATGGAGATCTAATAGAGGTTTTCAAGATCGTGAGGGGATTCGATAGGGTAAATAGGGAAAAACTGTTTCCACTGGTGGGTGTTTCAGTGACTCGAGGTCACAGATTTAAAATAGTTTCTAAAAGAAGAAGGGAGGTGAGGAGAAATTTTTTCACTCAGCAAGTTGTTCGAAACTGGAAAGCATTGCCTGAAAAGGTAGTGGAGGCCGATTCGATAACAACTTTTAAAAGAGAGGTAGACATTTATTTGGGGAGGACGGGTTTGCGTGGTTATGGGGAGAGAGCTGCGGAGTGGGATTGAATTTCTCTTTTCAAAGAGCCGACACAGACTCGATGGGCTGAATGGCCTCCTTTTGTACCGTAAGATTCTATGATTGTATCATGATACCCCCATGATTGTTTCCCCCCATGATTCTTTTCCCCAAGTGCATTGAACATTGCATTGAAACATGCATTTAGAAGCACATAATTGTATTCAATACAAGTGTATATTTATATTAACTGTTGATACATTCGGAGGATCAGTGTGAAGGAGTGCCATCATTTACATGGCAAATAATGATCTGTCAACATGTTAGGTGCAACATCCTCTGTAACATGGATGAACAAAATACATCACTGACAGCTTGTTTCAGCACCTCTGTAATGTCACATCAACTGTTTTGTAACGGGGTAAGAGGACTTTGTACATTGCATATAGCATGCAATGAAGGGAGAGTGTGTTCCAGAGGAGTGACATAAGAGAGCTTTTGAGAAATCAAGTCTAACGATGAGTTAATAAGAATGAAAATTCTGCTTCTTGCACTGTCCTTCAGGGTCAGGTTCAATCAATTACTTAATTTGGCAATTGGCTGCCGCATTTCATTCACAAAATATACAGTTAATTCATTTTTCAGTATATTCTCGAAGACTTGATAAGGCGCTTTATCAAATGCAAGGATTATTATTATTATTTGCATCCTTTCAGGACGGTAAATAATAATCCTTGCAATTGATAAGGCGCTTTTCATGTCTTCTAGAAGTCTCAAAGCGCTTCATAGAAAATACTGTAAAGTGAATTGACTGTATATTTTATGGGCGAAACATGGCAATCAGTTGTCCACAACAGCGTCCCACAAACAGTCGTGGATTGAAATGACCAATTTATTATTTTTTTGAGGGATTATTATTAGGCGTGTGGTTTAAGGAAATTTGCCCAGGGTTTTACCCTGTTTGGAATTGAACCCAGGTCTCTCATTTGTAGGCTGAGTGCTCTAACCACTGAGCTACAGGACTCCACAATGGCTTCCCAGGCTAGACTGCCCCACCCAATAAATAAATAAATACATACAGTACAGGAGGTTAAATGGCAAACATTATCAGTATGTTGGCAGGTTCCTGAAGGTTTGTGACAGGGAAAAGAACTTTGGCCTTTTAATTAGATGAATAGCTGGACCACATGTACACATTTCAACCAATGACTGAACTAGCATTGCAACAACAATATAGTCCCTTGACTAGAACTCCCATTTCATGTTGCAATATGCAGTAAATTTAAGTTGTGGACACATATGCATCAAACCTCTTAATCCTTCTTTATTTCCTCCCCTCCAATACTCCCAAATACTCTCACACCACAACTCCCTTCCAAAACCCTCATCCCCTCTCTCCCTCCAATACCCTAAGTCCCCTCCCCCATCCAATATCCCAATACCATCACTCCCCTCCCCCTCCAATATCCCAATACCCTCACTCCCCTCCCCTCCAATACCCCAATATCCTCACTTGCCTCCCCCTCCATTACCCTCACTCCCCTCCCCCTCCAATACCCCAATATCCTCACTTGCCTCCCCCTCCAATACCCTCCCCTCTGCCCTCCAATACCCCAATACCGTCACTCCCCTCCCCTCCAATACCCCAATACCGTCACTCCCCTCCCCTCCAATACCCCAATACCCTCACTTCCCTCCCCCTCCAATACCCTCAGCCCTCCCCTCCAATACCCCAATATCCTCACCGCCCCCCACCAATATCTCTCCCCCGAATCCCCATCCTTTCCCTCATCCCCAATTCCTCTCCTCCCGCCCTTCCCCTCTGAGGTTCTCATCACCTCCTGGTGTAGAATGACTCCATGCGGCACCAGCGCTCGATGGTCTCCTCGCTCTCTGCCTCCTGCTGCCGCCGCAGGAATCCGACCGGATCCTTCATCTTCGACCGCTGTGTCTGCTCCCCTCACTCGCCGCCTCACCGCAGCCCGGCTCCCCGTTGCCCTGGCGACTGTCCATCAAAATCAGCCCCGCCTCCATCACCATAGCGACTGTCCATCAAACCGCAGCCCCGCCTCGTTACCCTGGCGACTGCGCATCAAATACCAGCCCTGCCTCCGTCACCATGGCGACTATCCATCAAATCCAAGCTCCGCCTCCGTCACCATGGTGACTGCCCATCAAGCCCGAGCCCCGCCCCGTTACCCTGGCGACTGTCCCGCTGTCTGCAATTTTCTGAAAAATTTGCGGCGATTAATTTACAAACGGTTACTATCGAATAAACCCTCTGCTTTATGTTTATATTTAAGCACTTTTCTGACCTAGTTTGGATCTAATTTGGGCAGAGATTCTCCCAGTCTAATGACCCCCTGCTGTTTATAATGGTCCACTCTGACCAGTGGCCACTGGTGTGGTCACTGAGGGACACAGTGGTCAGTCTATTTCATCACAGGGACTCAGTGTAGGTAATAATGATAATCCTTGCATATGATACAGCACTTTTCATGTCTTCTAGACACCTCAAAGCGCTTCACAGGATACACTGTAACGTGAATTGACTGTAAGTTTGTGGGCAAAACGTGACAGCCAATTGCGCACGGCAGCGTCCCCCACACACAGCCGGGGATTGAAATGACCAATTTATTATTGGTTTTTCGGAGGGATTATTATCAGGCGTGTGTGTGGAGTAAGGAAACTTGCGGAGGGTTTTGCCCTGACCTGTCGGGAATCAAACCCAGACCTCTCGCTACAATACACACAGAACATCCCACACACGCAAAATCAGTTTCATAATATTCCTGGAAGTAATAAGAATAAAAATAATTCTTGCATTTGATACAGTGTCGTATCACATCTTCTAGACGTTTCAAAGCGCTTCACAGAATAGACTGTAAAGTGTAGTGACTGTATTTTGTGGGTTTAATCACGACAGCCAATTGTGCACAGCAGTCGTGGTTTGAGTGACCAAATGATTATTTATTTATTTTTGAAGTGATTACCATTATGTTTCATGGGTATAACCAGCCAATCAGGTCCAAGCGTGGACCGAGCAGGGTACGTGCTACTGATGTGACATATGAATGTAAGCTACACTATAATATATACAGAAATCATATGTGTCAGATCAGATGAAGTGAATGATTTAGGGATCTACAACAGCAAATTAGATTTCATCAGAGCTGTTCATGTTGGGAGGACATCCCACGGCCATGGATAGTAGGGGTTTGGACCCAAGTAGCGAAGTTGGAAACAGGAAGGGTGGAGGGCAGGTAGGGGTAGGTGGGTGACCAAAGGCATGGTCAAATAGTATGGTCGTGAAGAAGGTAAGGGAGGGAGCTATATTCTATTCTTGGTGTGAAACACAAGTTGATGCATCAATGTGTAAGTGACCACATCTGAAAAGCAAAATGGCCACTGGCTAATGTTTGTCTAACACTGCAACTGACTGCTACTTACAACTGGTGACTATCCAATGGATATTGATATACTAGTTACTTATGACTGAAGGTCTACTGCACGCCAAATCAAATGGTCTGATGACCCTTTTGTTATGTATTAATAATAATAACTAAAATAATGAAAAATAATCAATCAATGTTAACAAATAATGAACAACAATTAATAAGTGATAATAAACAATAATGAATCACACCTGTTTGTGGGACACTGTTGTGCGCAACGCTGCCTCGTTTCTCACAAAATAATCAGTGAACTTTTTGAAGTACTGTACAGGTACTGTATTCTGGGAAGCTCATTGGGCCGTCTCTATGATGTGATGAAGGCTATATCAATTGAATGAATTATTATATTATGTATTATAATGAGAATTCCCATTAATAAGTACAGTATTTAAAGTGCATTAAGACACATCAGGCTATTTGAAATGGGGAAGAATTAATAGAGTTGCTGCAGTATTGCTATTCTTCCAGAAGATGTCACTAAAATAATTTCTAAATGCCAATTCAACAGTCACCAAACCTTACAATTTCTATTGGCAAAACTTAATCTGTTAATTTTTTCTTCACCTTGATTCTTAAGTCCAATAGTTAAAGGGTAAAGTACAACTTGCATAGGTGATGGTTAAAGTATTGTCCCATCTATCTCAGTGCACAATCTTATTTATTACTGATGTTGAAATATTTTCGGTTTACAGCTAGCAGCTGTTTTTGGTCAGCTGGGTCCCTGGCACATTCCATCACAACAACAACAAATTACATTTGTATAGCACCTTTCACATCAGGAGAATGTCCCAAAGCGCTGGACAGTTAGGGATCCGCACCCACGCTGCTGTTTGGGATCAGGAGTAGTGAAGGTTGGGGAGAGTTGGGACAGAAGGGTGACCAAGGTCGAAGAGGAGGGTCTTGAGGTGAGTCTTGAAGGAGGAAAGGGTGAGGCGGAGGGCCTGTGGGATGGAATTTCAGAGAGTGGGGCCTGAAACGCTGAGGCTTGCCTGCCACTCACTCTGCTTAACTGTATCCAAACCAGGCTGAGAATGCCATGCTTCCCACCTACACACAGAATTGCCCATGTTTGGAATGAAATGCACATTCTCTCCCTGGAAAGGCAAAAGCTGCTTCCCTAATTAGGCACAGGTTTGCAAGAGCTTGGGGACCCCAGAGTGTTTGCATTGCTTGCCATCGATTGCACTGTCTGACGAAGGTTCCCGCTGCTTGTCCAGCTGGGACCACCCAACCATGGCTTTGGTTTGTAGGGTTAACAGGACCTGGTTGGTAAAACTCACAGCCCCCCAGTGGCTATTCTAATCTCTGTTGTACAGCAATGCAAATTATTCTTATAATAATCCTTGCTTTTGATATAACGAAGATGTGATTAGGCACTATATAAAACGCAAGGATTATTATTATTTCACTATACGTTTATGTAGTTTAGATATAACTACAAGTGGGATAAACTGCAGGTGGGATATAATACAAGTTGGGAAAACTCCTTCAAATATAAAGACAACTCCAATAGCCTGACTGGAATGAATAGGATGAGGCTGTGGAAGTGTGCATGAATATCTCCGAGTTCTGCTATGGATAAGTGAGGTGGGGGTTTGAATTACAATAATAAATAACAATCCTTGCATTTCATAAAGCACGTGATCATGTCTTCAAGACGTCTCAAAGCGCTTCTCAAGATACACTGTGAATGAATTGACTATACACACAGTATTTTGTGGGTGAAATGCAGCAGCCAATTGTGCACAGCAGTGTCCCACAAACAGTCGTAGGTTGAGTGACCAAACTTTATTTTTATTATTGTAATTTAATTTGTTTTAGATATCACCTGGCAATGACTGTATCCTGAGGACAAATATTGACACAGGCTGGCAGCATTCCCCCACCATGTTAACGCTGGCTTGTCACAGAGGAATTGCCACTCACTAGTTACTTGCAGAGACCAGAGCAGCCACTGTTATCAATCTATTTGCTCTCCGTTCCTCTTTGTTGAAGTTGCGACATGTCCGGTTAGAGCAGTAGTGGGCGGGGGGAGGGAGGAGGGAGGAGGGGCGCCACGTCGGCAGCCCAGAGATTAGGGAGAGCTTTGAGCTGCAGCAGATCCAGGACAGGACGTGGGACTAGGAATCCATCAGCCGTGGGCAGCTCAGCTCAACACAGCCCAGCTCAACACAGCCCAGCCCAGCCCAGCTCAACACAGCTCAGCCCAACACAGCCCAGCTCAACACAGCCCAGCCCAGCTCAACACAGCTCAGCCCAACACAGCCCAGCCCAGCTCAACACAGCCCAGCCCAACACAGCCCAGCTCAACACAGCTCAGCTCAACCCAACACAGCCCAGATCAACCCAACACAGCCCAGATCAACACAGTCCAGCTCAGCCCAACACAGCCCAGCTCAACACAGCCCAGCTCAACACAGCTCAGCCCAGCTCAACACAGCCCAGCTCAACACAGCTCAGCTCAGCCCAACACAGCCCAGCTCAGCCCAGCCCAACATGGTTAAGGTAACAACAGCTGTAGTTTGCAGTTATAACAACAGTAACTACCAATACTTATAACTTATTCAGATAGAAGTTCTTTGGTCTATTAGGGAGAGAGAAAAGCTTATTAAAAGGTACTGTGGTATATTGTGGTATATTTTGCCCACAAATATACAGTTAATTTTCCTACTTTCCTTCCCCAAACTCTGTGAAGCGCTTTGGGACGTCGATAAGACGTGGAAAGCGCTATACAAACTTAAGGATTACTTACTTACTGTGGAGTAAACATTCACTTTCCCCAGGTGCGGTGTATATAATAATATATATATATATGTATGATGCTATATTAAATATAAGGATTATGGTTATTATTATTTAGTTTTGCTAATCAGATTTCACAGATTTTCAAAGCTTGTTATCAGACCTGCCAACCTCCCCTGCTGTGTGGTTGCCAAACAACACTTACCACTTACAATCATAATCATCCTTAGCATTTGATATAGTGACCAACACCTGATCACGTTTTTGAGATATCTCAAGGCTCTTCACAGGGTATACTGTAAAGTGGAATGACTGTATATTTTGTGGGTGAAACACAGCAGCCGGTTTGCGTACCGCAGTGTCCAAAAAGTAACCGCGGAGCAAGTAACCAATTTTATTTGGGATTTATTGACCCTGACACCACAAGAGATTCCCTTCTCTTTGAAGTGTAAAGAAATTAAGCTGCCACAAAGAGAATATTAATTATTATTATTAATATTATTCTTCAAACCAGCCAGCCCTTAAAGGGGCAATACATTTGTGGATAATGATTTAGCAACACCGTTTTAGGTCTGAGGTGATGTTTTTGGAATTGTCGGGCAACATATTGGGTAATGCACGAGATCTTTAACAAGTAGCGGAGACCTCAGTTTAATGTCTCTCGTCTGAAGGGTTGCCAGAGGGCTGCCAACTGAGCTAGGTTAACTCTAGAAAAATTCCATCCTCCATTTAACTGGTTTAGTTTTGCCGGTGAGTTAGGATGTCTGATTTGAAGCTCACGTCTGAAGCAGTGATTGTCCTCCTGACGTGAAAGGCGCTGTACAGGTGTAATTTTGTTGTCATCAACAGTGCCCTGGAGCCCTGCAGACCTGCCTGATATAAATCCTTGGTAAGGGAAGTGTTCTATTCCCTATCAAAAACATACTCCACATTGATCAGATTGAAAACTGATGTACATTATGGAGGTCATGTGACTGATGGATGCTTGAGGGATTGACAGTGTGACGTCTCAATGTTAGATTATCTGGGATCTTGTGCTGACCGCTCAGCAGTGTGTGCTTGAGATAAAGGCACAGTTTAGCTGCTGTTTACTTCAGTCTTTATTGAAAATGTTATTTATTCCTAGAGCAGCACTCAGCCAGTCTGGGGCAGTTTATTTTTCTCTTTACATGTTTTGCTCAGTAAGTGCTAGGACAACAGAAGATGATGTAAAGGTTGGATTAGTAGCTGGAATCAAATTTAGGAGGATAGGTACATAAATAATAATCATAATAATCCTTGCATTTGATATAGTGGTTTTCATGTATTCTAGATGTCTCAAAGCGCTTCAGAATATACTGTAAAATGAATTGACTGTATATTTGTGGGCAAAATGTGCGCAGCAGTGTCCCACAAACAGTCGTGGATTGAAGTGTCCAATTTATTATTGTTTTTTGAGGAATTATTATCAGGAGTAAGGAGTACTCCAGTGTATGGAGTAAAGAAACTTGCCCATGGTTTTGTCCTGCCTGGAATTGAACCCAGGTCTCTTGCTTGCAAGGTGAGTGCTCTAACCACTGAACTATAGGACCACCAAAGGTGATCAAACACCAGTGAAATGTGATGATTAACGGCTGCTTGGACCTTGGGAGATGTCGTGTTCAGGAAGGTAGCTGGTCTGTGATATGCTGTACAGGATATTTGGTCAAATATAGCCTTGAGATTTGCTGTTTGGGTGAATCTTTGCAGGGTCTGCCCTCTAGCTGTTGAGTAGTTTGGGTGGAGTTGCTATTAAGAGAGGATCCTACATGGTCTGTGGAAGGAGGTTAATGGGTTGAACTTTTCTCATTCCAAACATTTGGTGCTTTCTTTGCAAGTTTCCCTACTCCACAGGCCTCTGTTTACCATTAGCAGTATTTACAAACCCGGTTGTTAGTCATTTGGCAAATTGCTTTCTGGGGATTTTTAAAAATAGGTTACTCACTTCATGGCTGTTTGTGGGGTACTGCCATGCACAATTGACTGCTGCATTTCACCCCAAAAATACAGTCAAACCATTTTATAACATATTATATGAAGCACTTTGAGATGCCTCAACAATGTGATATGCAAGGATTATTGTTATTACACCTTTTACCACTATTCTTGCTTCAGGCTGTGCACAGCACAGAAATGAACCGTGGATCACCCCAGTCTGACAAAGCACCAGATGTTATCGTCAGTACACCCACAGAGGGTAAGTGGGACCACTTGTTATTCGTCTTTCTTTTCTGTCACTCTAGACTACATCCCCTTTCAAAACTGAGACTCAAAATCCTACCTGGTCTTGGTCATTTCCTCTTAATATTTAAGGATGTAAAAACTCTTAAATTCGGAAGCCATTTTAAAAAATGTACTGTGAAAAACCATCCCCGACAACAGCAATTTGCACTTCTCTGGAGCCTTTTACATGTATGTCTGGACAGCCTTACTCAGATTGATTGGGAGCCCGAGCTGGGAGATGGCTGACGGTGCAATAAAAGAGAGAGATCTGAAAGCAGAAAGAGGGAAAAACGGAAGGGCTTGGATAAGAGTTCCTGAGAAAGACGGCTGAAAGCTTGCTCAGTATTGGTGGGGCAGAGAAGGCAAGGGTGATATGAAGCAGGTCGACTGTTGCTGTTAAGTGTGTAGGTGGTGGAGGACTGCAGGGGATGGCAGGATGGGGTAAGGCATCTGATGGTGTTAATAACTCAGGGCCAGATAAATCAACAGTGCATATATATATATATATATATGGTACTTTTAAATTCTCAATTTATTAGTTATATGTATGAAACAATACTATTATTAACCAATCAAAACACACACCAACAAAACACCTACATATCTCTGCACCCTCAGAGGTTAACTATTGAATTCAACCCAGGCACCAATGCTTAGGACAGCTCTTCCAGAACTCCCTTCTCAATTGTTCCTATGAACACCTTGCAGCCTTCGTGTCAATCGCCCAGTAGTCGAGGACTATTCCTGCCTTCTCCCACGGATCAGATAAAAAGTAAACTACCAGTTCTGGTGATCTGGACAACAGCGGCAGACTGAAGATCTTGGCTTCCATCTCGAGGTCCCTCTCAACTGTTGTACCTAACTGCCCTTGCATCCTAAGTTTGATAGGCTTCCTGTCTTTAGAAGTGAGCTCTTATCAGCTCTTGTCAGCATCTGCTGATAAGCGGGAGGTGTCTAGAGACACTAGAGATACTCCTGCTTCCCTGATATTCCCTTTTTTTGATCCTCTTTCATCCCCTTGTCTTTGATCTTTTCCCTACAATATACCTAGTCTTTGAGGTGGTGCACTGTGTCCTTATCCTTAGAAGTCACTCTTTATCAGATCTGCTGTTAAGAGAGACACTGCTTCCCTGATATTCCCTTCTTCTATTCCCTGATCTTTGATATTCTTCCCACCAATACTTGAGGTGTTACACTGTGTGCTCTTCATTGATTTAGGCCTTTATCTGTCCTATGTCTGTGGGATCCAATGCCAGCCGGTCTGAAGGTGCAGAGCAGCCCAGGCCTTGAATGTTCAATGCCTGAAACATACTCAAACAAACTATCATTAACATACATATAAATACACAAAAAGAATAGCAAATATCTAACATCCTTAGCCTACTTTTACAACAGTAAGGAAATGTGGGTTCTGGAGTTCTAGATGAGCTACCAAATTCAGACTGGATTAAAAAAAAATTACACATTTATAAGCAATCTTAAATTAAATGGCAAAATGCTGCACAAGGTAGATTTGGGTTCCGCTGTGTAGTTTTTGCTCCAAGGCACCTGTGCAGAAACTGAAGCTTTCTGATGGGGTGTCCCATGAGAAAGGCCCTGTATAAATGCAAACTGAGTGACAATGGCTTTGGTGTGCCAGACCCTTATCATTCTGAACCCCCACCCAAACACACCCATACCCACAAACACACACCCACACCCACAAACACACAATCCTTTGCAGATACTCTGGGGCCAGTTTTGTGTGGCAGGTGGAATGTTGATGAGGTGAATGTTGGGTGAATTGGTCACTCAATGCACAGTAGGATACTGCAGTATAGTATGTTTCATCTGCGCAACATTGCCAGGCTCCGCAACTATCTTACCCCCCGCGCTGCCGAAACACTCGTGCACGCGTACATCACCTCACGGCTGGACTACGGAAATTCTCTCCTAGTCGGCCTCCCCAGTTCCTCCATTCACAGGCTGCAGGCCATCCAAAACTTTGCAGCCCGAGTACTATCCCGCACCCGCCTCCGTGACCACATAACCCCCACCCTCGCCCGTCTCCACTGGCTCCCCATCCTCCAGAGAATCGAATTTAAGATCCTCGTCCTCACCTACAAGGCCTTACACGGCCTTGCCCCATCCTACCTAACCGATCTACTCTCCCCCTACACGCCCAACCGGACCCTCCGTTCAACAGGACTTGGCCTGCTCCAAGCCCCCCGCCCGAACTGCCCCACCATCGGAGGCCGGGCCTTCAGTTTCTCCGCTCCCACCTTATGGAATGCCATCCCTCAATCACTCCGTTTCGCCTCTTCCCTTTCCTCTTTCAAGGCCGATTTGAAGACTTTCCTCTTCGATCGTGCCTTTTGTTCCACCCCGAACTCTTTTACCTCCTCTTCGTGTTTCACCCCTTCCCAAACACTCCCCTCCCAGCTCGGGTCACACGCCTCTTGTTTAGCGCCTTGGGACGTCCTCCCGACGTGAAAGGCGCTATATAAATGTAAATTGTTGTTGTTGTTCAGTGAAGAGCTTGGAGATGTCTTGGAAGACCTATTATTATGATGAATAGCCTAAATTTAAAACAATCCTGTCAGCAAATTTCCTTGTAAAAGCACTGTAGTTTACCTGTCACTGTGTAATGTCTCCTGAGTATCTGCCTTGAGATTATTTTTCTTCATTTGCTGTTTTGAAGTCTCTTCATTCAGGTGCTGAGATTGTTATTATGCTCTTTGTTTTGTCCTCAGCTTCGGATTCCCCAAAGGATCATCCCCAACCACAGCCAGGAATGGTCTGGAGAGTGACTGGAGGTCTGTTCAACGTGACCAAGGGAGCCATTGGGGCCACAGTGGGAGGCGTGGTGTGGCTTGGTGGCAAAAGCCTGGAAATAACCAAGACAGCGGTCACCTCGGTGCCAGCCGCTGGTGTGGGACTGGTCAAAGGTGGAGTGTCAGCCTTGGCAGGTGGTGTTTCCACAGTGGGGTCCACAGTAGCGAATAAAGTCCCTTTCACAGCAAAGAAAAAGGACAAATCTGAGTAACCCATTGTAGTGTAAAGAACATCCGATGGAAACTGCAGTTAGTGCAGTGCTGGGAGAGTGCTGCCTTGCTAGAGATGCCATCTTTTGAATGCGACATTAAACCCAAGTGCAGTTTGCCTGTTCAAGTGGACATGAAGCCTTGGTGCTATTTGGGTTGGGGAGGGGGAGGCTGGGGGGGGAAGTTTCTGCAGTGCCGTGGTTAACTGTTCTCCTGTTTAATTGATCTTTCACTTCCTGTCTGTTTGTGAGACATTGCTGAACATACATTTGCTACCACAGTTCCCATCAAATACACAGTCACTACACTTAACACTATTGAAGCCTTTTGAAATATTTAATGTGATATATTAAATGCTGGTAATTTTGGGGTTGTTTTGAATTTAGATACAAAAACCCAAACCTTTTAAAACATCTGAGGTGCATTCCAGAGCAATGCCATCAGTTTCTTGTGCTACATATTCCTGTGTTAGACTCGGGGTCCCCAAGGTCTGATCACTATACTGTTAAATACAAGGAATGTGCCAAATGCTCAACAGGGTTTTGTATTCATGCCTCAATGATACCCGACCTGAAGATTTTCTGCCACCATGATGATCGTGGACTATGGGCTTTGCAGATTTAATTTTAGTACAAATGAAATTGTTTTGTGTCTCCAGACTTGTCTTAAGCGCAGAGATTCTTGTATGTGGTTGATCATTGAGACTGAAATGAGATGAGATATGTGCTCTGGTGTAAGCCATGTAAACCACTTATCCCTTACTTTGCAATGGGTAAACTTAAATTTTAAGATCAAATGTTTTTACATTTCAGAAATAGGTGAAATTACTGGTCCTGAAGACAGGTTTGAATCTTGATCTGTGATGAGTAACTGATCTCACCCCATGCGGTTGAGGCCTTTAAGTGGCTTAATTGCACCTGGGTAAGAGATGGCCCCTGCTTGCTGATCACAGATCCCAGCTGGAAAGTGTGAAACCACAAGTCTACAGGGCTTGAGGAGGTGAAATAAAATTGCAAGATGCCTATTGAGACTTGTTTTGCTGCAAGGTAATGGTTAGAACTCACCCAGAGGACCTGGGTTTGATTCCCAGACGAAACATTGGGTAAGTTTCCTTACTCCACATGTTCACCGAGCAGTAAGTAGGAAACCGGTTGGTAGTTGATTGGCGGATTGCTTTTCCAGAGGTAATAATCACTTAAAAAATATATTAATTTGGTCATTCAATCCATGAGTGTTTGTGGGATATTGCTGTGCAATTACCTGCTGTTTCTCCCACAAAATATATAATTCACTTTACAATATATTTTATGAAGTGCTTTGAGATGTTGTATCAAATGAAAGGGTTATTATGGGGGTATCTACTGCATCAATATTTTCCTTTGCCTACAAATACTCAACCACTACACTTAACAGCAAATGTTTTCAAAGGGCTTTATGATACTTCAGCATTATTTCAAATGTCAAGATTATTACTGATGTTTGGGCCACTTTCTGCAGAAGTGGCTGATTTTTCTCTTTTGTTTCAATATTTCACATCTTTAAGACTTCAGACGTTAAACTCAAAATAATTATTTTTGGTCATTTACATTTCTTAGTAATAGTTTTTTTTGTGTATGTTGTGCATGGGAACATACTTGTCAGTCTAACGCTATAATCTGCACAAACACCACTGTGTCAGGAAGCAGTGTGCTGACCAGTCTGGGACTGGGTGGGTGGGTGGGAGAGATTATCTGGTTGCTCTGCCTTGTGGGGGAAGAGAGAGGAAATATCCCGTTATCTGTTACATCACTGGCAGAGGCCATCACTAGGTCACTGGGGAACCCTCACAACCGGCTAGAGTGCCTTGTCCAGAGAGAGCAATAAGAAAGAGAAAAGATTGAATCTTTCTTTTAAAAAACGGCAATTTACCATAATTATATCATCCAAATCTCCTTGAATACCTGTGTTGTGTTTCCCTGAAACCAGTCCAGTTTTACCTCTGACAGAAATTCAACTTGCAATCAAAGTGCCTGCAGAGTTTGGAGGGTTGCCATTTCAGACTATACTACAGGATATGGAGAACTGGGGTGGTGATGCAGCACAAGAACCTGAATTGTTTCAGAATCCAGTATGTAGGTGCCAGAGGCAAGGTGTTCTTTCCCAGACCTAGAAGCAAAAGAATGATTTTACATTCTGGGGACGGTCTGAGGTTTTACAATGTGTCCGGTTGGAGCTGTGTGATCGGGTACAGTGGGTGATGATCAGTTGGCTTACTGTTCAAAGTCATGGCAATGGAGTGGGCTCAGGTTTAACATGCACTCAGTTCATGCACCATCCTGACTGCATTGAATGGGAACCTGCAAGAGTTCAGCCTCTTTGAGGAAGAATTTGGAATGGACCATTTATGTCAAAGGTGTATTAAAGGACAGAGTAAAGCAATGCTGAAACCCAACCTGTTAATTATAAATGACACAAAATCTATTTAATCTGGTCACCTATCCCAAATCCCCTTCTTTAAAAACAAGTGGTCACTCAATCCTTGACTGTTTGTGGGACATGCATTGCTATGCGCAATTGGCTGCCGGGTTTCACCCACAAAATATAGTCAGTTCATTTTACAGTATATTCTCTGAAGCGCTTTGAGACATCCCGAAGATGTAATAAGATGCTATATCAAATGCAAAGATTAGTATTATATAAACAGTATGATAGTTTTTCCCATTTGTATACGTTAAGCTGTGTGTCCTCCACTGAAAGCAATAGAAACGTGCAAGCTTCTTTGTAGAAGACACTGTTGACACCTTAATGGTGATGTGATTCTCAATAGCAGAATAGGAATAAATTTTGATAAGGGGTAGGATTCAACCTCATGGAGTGTTGGAGTGTTCCCTCATCAAAGAAACAAGGAGAACTGTTTAACTGTGTGGCTGCGTTCTGAAATTCATTAAATCTGTGCAATTACGGATTACCCTTGTACTAGTGTAAAATTGTTTCCTTTCCATTGAATATTTGAACACAGAAAATTGGCCAGAAATTGTACCAAACTCCTCTCTGTTGTTGACTATTTGCTAGATATTATATTGGACAGGTTTTGTTTTGTACAATGGATCTGGTATGGGTGTGGATTCATTCCTAGTTGTGATGTGGACATAAGCCATCAATATGGAAATAAAGCCTGCTGGGCTTTGATTCCTGTTTGTTATTGCTAATGTGTTTGGCTCTGTGTACAGTATAACAGATACCCACAAACAGATCAGGAGCAATATTCATTCTTGCCATAATTTGCCTGCGGTCAGCACAGATTGGTATTTTATCAGTATTGTACATATTTTTATTTAAATAAATTGTACTGCAAAGATATACATTTCCTCTTTCAAACTGGATGAATGTATATACATTAATGCTTTCTAAGATAACACAAGTGGGACATGCCTGTGAGAATGGTAAAATCCATTGTCTAATACTACAATCCTTGTATTTGTGCCCACTCCCAGTGGCTAAACACAAACTTCCATCTCCCATTTATTCTAGGCGAGTATGGGATCAGTGACCATACATTCTGGACACATTCAGAATGAATAGAAGATAGTGGGAAAGTCTTCTACATGGGGAGAGGCCACATTATCCATTTAAATAATTCTTGAATCTGCTATAATGTCTTACCACATCAAACTATCTGTTTGAGTGGCTGTATAGACATCTTCAAAATAATAACCTTTCAGGAACTATTCATATTGAACAGTGTTTCTTTGAAACTAGTTGAATAGCTTTGTAACAAAATGGAGGAAAGCCTTAAAGCTGATCATTGGTCTTTATTTGGGGGTTGATCTATGGCAGTATAAACAATAATTTTACATCAATATACAAGGCTGGGCCAGACTCCCTTGAGATTCCTATATCCATCGATAGAAACAAATACAACTTTGCTTTTACTAAACCTTTGTGAAACTGAAGCAATTGGGTCAGTGATTGGTCCAATCCTGGAAAAAGGATGTCAGTGCGACCAGCTGCTCAAGGACGACAACAAATTGCATATGTATATATAATATACATATTTTATACACCTATAAAATAGCACCTTTTACATCAGGAGAACAACTCAAATAGTACTTTGCTATATGCCTCACATATTTCCTTAATTGGAATGCATTCAAAGTGCTCAGCCAAAATGGAGCTGGTTTGCCCATCTATTAAGAGTAGCATGGGCAATGTTTTTCATAAGACAATGAATCTATGCCAGGATACAACTTGAATAAAAACACAAAATGCTGCAGATGCTGGAAATCTGAAACAAAAACAGAAATGGCTGGGAATACTCAGCAGGTCAGGCAGCATCTATGGAGAAAGGAAAACTGCGTAAACATTTCAGGTCTGCGTCCCTTCATCAAAACCAAATTTGAATAGCCTGGGCAGCAGGAGGGGGAATACATTTTTTAAAATTATATTTTTAATAGATCAATGTATGCAGTTTGAATTTCAACTATGTTGTGTATAGTTAACCCTCGTCAAAGACGACTTTATAGATTGCGAATTAAAGTATACACGACAAAAAAAAGCGTCACCTTTTGGCGCAGGGCGCGTAAAACCTGTGTGTATGCGCTGGCTGGCCCCCACGCGCTGTGCACTTGTGAGGGCGCCAGCAGCTCCCGACTAAATCTGACGATTCCTCGGCTGGCTGACCCCACGCGCAATGCGTCCTTGGGAAAGTCGGATGACTCTTCGGCCTCGGAGCATTGCATGTTAAACAGGAGAGAGAGAGAGTCTCCTAACACTTCCAGGAACAAAGGTAAAATAATTTAGCCAAGCTGTGGTTTTATTGCTCCGTAACACACAGCCCCGGCTCCAAGACCAGCCCCGCGACCAACAGCTCCGTGACACACAGCCCCGGCTCCAAGACCCACAGCCACGAGACTCACGGCCCTGGTCCCGGCTCCAGCCTCGACGCGGCGACCCACAGCCCGGACACACGCAGCCCCGGCGACTGGCCCTAAAACCCACAACCCCAGCCTCGGCCGCAGCCCCGGTCAGGCTTCAGGCCGCAACGCCTCTGCATCCCCCAGCCGCGGCCTCACATCCCTTGGGATGATGCCGCCCCATTGACCCTCGCTCCTGGTCCACGGCGTGCGCAATATGGCTGCCGCCATGACCCGAGCTTCCCTCCCCCTTTTCAAGTTTTTCCCCCCCAACCCCCCCTCTCCGTTATTCCTTCTCTACCCTTTTTTCTCTTCGCCCTCCTCGCCTACTGTCCCTGCTCGACCCTCCCACCGCTTCCCTCTGTTCCAGTACTGGAATCCTCCGTCGGGCTCACCGTGGCACTCGGCGTTGGCTGTCCAATAGCAGTCACACCAAGTGTCCTGTCCCCCACCATCACCGACAGCCCCACCGGACACAAACCCGGGGGGTCAACCTCTCCTCCCTTATTCAGATCCCCACCCTCCCCGCCGACCATCCCAGTCCCCCCTCACACCCCTCGGCCAACTGCTTTTTCCGCATCGGCCTCCAAAATGTCCGCTCTGTCTGCAACAAGACCCTGGCCATCAACGATCTCATCCTTGATGAGAACGTTGACATCATGGCCCTGACGGAGACTTGGATCACCCCAGGCGACACTTTCCCCCTTGTTGAAGCCACACCACCCAACTACACATTCCACCATGCTCCTCGACCCAACCGTCGTGGCGGTGGCGTGGCCCTCATCTCAAAGTCATCCCTCGCCCTATCCCCCTATTCCTCCGGCTCCTTCCCCTCTTTCGAACAACTCACCCTCTCTCACTCCTCCCACAATTCTTCAAAATCCTATTAGTTTATCGCCCCCCCCAAACCCTCCCCCACTTTCATTTCAGACTTTTCTTCACTTTTAACTTCCCTTTGTGCCTCCTCTGATCGCCTTATTATTCTTGGCGATTTCAACCTCCATTTCACCCCCTCCTGCCCCATTTCCTCTGAATTTTCCTCTTTACTTTCGTCTTTCAACTTCTCCCTTCATATTAACACTGCCACCCACACTCACGGCCATCCTCTCGATCTGGTGATCACCCGAGGCCTCAATGTCTCTGGCGTCACCATCACAGACAAGGCCATTTCCGACCATTTTTTCATTTCCTGCAACACCTCTATCCCTCCCCCCTCCACTTCCAAACCCACCACCATCTTCTACCGGCCCTGGAAGAAGATTCCCCCTCAAACTTTCACCTCTGCCCTAGAAACCTCCGACCTCTTCCCACAATGGCATTCTTTTTGTACCGACCCATCCTCCGACTCCACCGCCCTCCACAACACCCTCTCCACTACCCTCGACACCCTGGCCCCACTCACCTCCAAAACCGTCTCCCATTCCTGGTCATTACCATGGTACACAACTCACCTCCGTTCTCTCAAAAGCCAAGTGAGAGCAGTTGAACGCACCTGGCTCAAATCTGGCCTCACTGTCCACCGGCAAATCTGGCTGGACCGCATCAAATTTTACCGCTCCGCCCTAGCCACCGCCAAATCAGCCTTCTACTCCAGGATAATCCTGGAAGCGAAGGACAACCACCGCCTCCTCTTCGCCACCACCAACCAGCGGCCCCCCCGCCTCACCTCGCAGATCATCTCCTCAAACGCTCGTTGTGACGAAATGCTCGATTTCCTCGCGTCCAAAATTGAGAAAATCCGCTCTGCGGTTTCCTCCGCCCACCACTCCTCCACCTCCGCGCCCTCATCAGTTACCTCAACCCCTACTCACACCCCATTTCACACTTTCAACCCCACCACCCCGCTTTCAGTCACAAAAACAATTACCTCCATGAAACCCACCACGTGCTCATTGGACCCCATCCCCACCCCCCTCCTCCGCACCCAGCTCCATTTGTTAGCCCCGCTCATTTCTGACACCATTAACCTTTCCCTCTCCTCAGGAACCGTCCCTACATCCCTTAAAACAGCCACCATCACCCCTATCCTGAAGAAACCCTCCCTTGATGCATCGCAACCATCAAGTTATCGACCCATCTCCAACCTCCCGTTTCTATCCAAGGTCCTTGAAAGAGTGGTTGCCTCCCAGCTCCGCTCTTTCCTTTCAAATCACTCACTTCTTGAACCCCTCCAATCAGGTTTCCGCCCTATCCACAGCATAGAAACTGCCCTGGTTAAGGTCACAAATGACATCCTAACCGCCTGTGACCAGGGCTCCCTCTGCCTCCTCGTCCTCCTTGACCTGTCTGCTGCGTTCGACACAGTCGATCACACCATCCTCCTTCAAGGCACAGTCAACCTTCAAGGCACAGTCCTTGACTGGTTCCATTCTTATTTGACCCACCGTTTACATTTTGTTTCTTCAAATGGTTTTTCTTCAAACCCCCGCACAGTTTCCCACGCGTTCCTCAGGGCTCTGTCCTCGGTCCCCTCCTTTTCACCCTTTACACGCTCCCTCTGGGCGACGTCATCCGCAAACATGGGGTAAATTTCCACATGTATGCGGATGACACCCAGTTGTACCTTTCTGCCTCATCCCTCAACCCCCAGACGATCGATGTTCTGACAGCATGTCTGTCCGACATCGAGTCGTGGACGAGGGACAACTTTTTGCAATTGAACGTGAATAAGACCGAGGCCCTCCTGATTGGCTCAAGCCAGCACCTCCGCACATCGGGCGCTGCCAGCCTCAATATCCAAGGTTGCACTCTCCACCTCACAAAGCCAATCAGGAACCTCGGCATCATGTTCGATCAAAAACTTTCCTTCCTCCCCCACATCCGCGCCTTGACCGGCACCGCCTATTTCCATCTGCGCAACATTGCCAGGCTCCGTAATTATCTTACCCCCCGCGCTGCCGAAACACTCGTGCACGCATACATCACCTCACGGCTGGACTACGGAAATTCTCTCCTAGTCGGCCTCCCCAGTTCTTCCATTCATAGGCTGCAGGCCATCCAACATTCTGCAGCCCGTGTCCTATCCCGCACCCGCCTCCGCGACCACATAACCTCCGCCCTCGCTCGTCTCCATTGGCTCCCCATCCTCCAGAGGATCGAGTTTAAGATCCTCGTCCTCACCTACAAGGCCTTACACGGCCTTGCCCCGCCCTATTTAACCAATCTACTTTCCCCCTACACGCCCACCCGGACCCTCCGTTCAACAGGTCTTCGCCTGCTCCAAGCCCCCCGCCCGAACCGCCCCACCATCGGAGGCCGGGCCTTCAGTTTCTCCGCTCCCACCTTATGGAATGCCATCCCTCAATCCCTCCGTTTCGTCTCTTCCCTTTCCTCTTTCAAGAGGAAGGTTTGAAGACCTTCCTCTTCGACCGTGCCTTTTGTTCCACCCCGAAATCTTTTACATCCCCTTCGTGTTTCACCCCTTCCCAAACACTCCCCTCCCAGCTCAGGTCACACGCCTCCTGTGCAGCGCCTTGGGACGTCCTCCCGACGTGAAAGGCGCTCTATAAATGTAAATTGTTGTTGTTGTTGTTGTTAAGACAGGCAGGCAGGCAGGATGCTGGTAGACCTGGAGTTGATGGTGAAAGCAGAAAGGTAGAGTTGGGTGTCATCTGCATACATGTGGAAATTTAACCCTTGTCTGCAAATTAAATCACCAAGGTGGAGCCTGTAGAGGGTGAAGAAAAGGTGACTGAGGACAGAGCCCTGAGGAATGCCGCACAAGAACAGTGCGGAGGCTGGAGGAAAAGTTGTTGGCAGAGACAAAGTGGAGATGGTGTGAAAGATAGGTCTGGAACCAGTCAAGTACAGAACCTTAAAGGTTGAGGTGGGAGGAGAGGCGGTGGAGGACGGTTTGAGTGGTCCACGGTATCAAAGGTGGCAGATAGGTTGAAGAGGACGAGCAGGCAGAGGAAGCCCTGGTCACAAATGATCAGGATATCATTTGTGACCTTGACCAGAACAGTTTCCTCCCTCGTGGAGGGAATGGGATGAGAGAAAGGAACGAAGCTGGGAGGCAGCGACTCTCAAGGACCTTTGACAGAAAAGGGAGGTTGGAGATGGGCCAGTAGCTTGAGAGCTGCAACACATCAAGGGAAGGTCTTAAGGAGGGGGTGATGGTGGCTGTTTTGAAGGGGGTGAGAACGATGCAGGATGAAAGGGACAGGTTGATTTTGTCAGCAAATAGTTGGGCAAGGAGGTGGAGTAGATTGAAGCTGGGAGGTATGGAGAAGGATGGGGTCCAGGGAGCAGGTGGTGAGCTTCATGGAGGATATGGTGGTGATGACAGAGGATGAGGAGACAGGTTCGAAGGTGTAGAATGAGATGTGGGTAGGAGTCGGAATGTGGGAGGGAGGTGTGGGGGGAGTGGAAGTTGGAAGGGCGGTGACAGCTGAGTGGATTCCCTCGATTTTAGATTCAAAGAAATCCAGCATCTACTCGACATGGGAATTGGAGGAAAGGATCTATGAGGCATTGCGGAGAGCGCGAAGGAGCTGGTTTGTCGGGGAGAATAGGAGACTAGGGTTGTCCTTCACCTCCAGGATTATCTTGGAGTAGAAAGATGATTTGGCGGAGGCCAGAGCAGAGCCATAGGTTTTGATGTGGTCCAGCCAGGTATGCTGGTGGACATTAGGCCAGATTGGAGCTCTGTAGGGCACTATATAAATGCAAAGATTATTATTATTATTTTTGCAGCCCCAAAATAGTTACTTTACAGTATATTCTAAACTTCATACCCTATGTGATGGGAAGCCAGTGGAGTCGGGCAAGGATGGAGGTTGCAGAGCTGGTGCGAGAGAGGATAATCTGCAGTCTGTGGAGGGAGGATTTGGGTAGGGCAAAAAGCAGGGATTTAGCACAGACGAGCAATATTGTAGAGGTGGGGGAAGGCTGTGCGGGTCATGGCATAGGTGTGGGTTATGAAAGACACCATTGTGAATGCACAAATTCAAATCATACATGGCCTACAAGTACAAAACTTTGAAAAGTGAGAAACAGATGTGTCATCTGTAACTTAGTGAAGCCTTCATCGTACAAGTCAAGCCTTTTCACACTTGAATTTTATTAATACTGATTCCCCGTCAAATGATTCTGACTCATTACTAGACCAAGGCTCCCTTGCGTTAGCATACCTGCCCACCTAACACGGTAAAAAGCAGCAGATGTTCACTTAAAAAGCAGTAGCCTTTTAGTGTCATAAATCTGGATCTGGCTCACCATTACCTCTCAGAAGTAATAAGCAGATTTTCCATGGGATACATTTCAAGAATTGTTTTATGCCATACAACATAACTACAGTATATAATATATCCTACAGTTGGGTTCTCATTCACTGAGATTGTATCTAGTCTTTGCTGGACTCCACTGCCGCTCCATCACGCAGCACATCAAATTTGCCAGATGCATAACCATTTCCTTAGCTCCCTCCCTCCTTAGCTCCAAGCTTTGTGAACCCCATCTACCCCAACTCTATTGGCTCCCCATTACCCAGAGGATTAAAAATTCTGGTCCTCACCTTCAAAGCCCTCAATGGCATTGCCCCATCCTGCCTCTGCAACCTCCTAATCCCTTACTAACCTGTCCACCCCCTCCCCTCAGCAGGCTCCGGCCTGCTCCACGTGCCCCGCCCCACCATTGCTGGGCGAGCCTTCAGTCACTCTGCCCCCAACCTCAGGAACTTTATCCTGCAGTCCCTCCACCTCGCCCTCTCCCTGGCTTCCTGTGGCGGATGCCTGAGCTGAGCAAGGCAGTCAGATAGAACTTGTCTGTACTCACACGTACAAACAACACTTGTGAATGTTTGGTGGCAGCACGGTGGGATACTGTAATTGTTGGACAGTGAAGAAAACTGGATGAAACAGGCACAATGTCTGTCAGCAATGATAATACTGTCCTTAAAGGTGTCCAAGACTTTGCAACAGGTGCCAGTAATGAGTGTGGTAAACATGAACCAAACAAGACACACCTACAAACTACAGAGGCTTAGTTATAAACAAGTGTTAAATGTACCCTATGGAAACCGTTATTCAGTGTAATTCAGTACAGTGGAGTCCATTAGCTCAGTGGTTAGAGCATTTGCCTCACAAGCAATATATCCGAGTTCATATCCAGTAAGGGCAAAACCTTGGCCAAGTTTCCTTACTCCACATGCTTGTTAATAATCTCTCAAGAAAAATAATAATAAATTGGTCACTCAATCCACAAGTGTTTGTGGGATACAGCTGTGTGCAATTGGTTGCTGTGTTTTGCCGAGAAATATATGGTCAATTTACTTTATAGGATATTCTGTGAAGCGCTTTGAGACATCCTCCTGACATGAAAGGCGCTATATAACTGCAATTTTGTTGTTGTTGTTGTCTAGAAGACATAAAAAGCACTATATCAAATGCAAGGATTATTATTACTTTACATCCAAAGTGTAAAACATCTAGTATTTTAGTGAAGTTAGCAATAGATCATTTTTAAATTGTTATAAAAAATTGGTTAACATAAGGTGATTTTTTTCCTGTGGCCTGGCCAGCTCTGGTAATAAATAGTCTCAGGAAGATACAATGTGCAGGGCCTGTGCTTTGCCGTGGCTCTGAAAGAAAAAGGAAAGGGTTACATACTAAGAGTATGGATAGGCAAACACAATCTCTAGATTTAACGTGGTGCCAATCCTAAAGTTTTTATTATGCCTCATTTTCTCATTCGCAGTGGTTCTCAACCTTTTTCAGTAATGTCACCTGGTGAATTTTCAATATTATCGTGAACCCCCACCCAACCACATACACACAGAATACACACCACCCCCTCATTCCACTTGCATTATATGACCAAGCTTTTCTTATATAACAAAATAACTAGCGACATAGGAAACGAGGGGAATAACAATTAAACATACAATTTGGAAGGCTATCAGTAATTTCATGCAATAATATCTGTTAATAAAATCATTAATTGCATTTGATATAGCACCTTATCACATCTTTGAGACGTCTCAAAGTGTTCACAGAATATACTGCAAATTGAATTGACTGCATATTTTGTGGGCGAAACACAGCAGCCAATTGCCTACATCAGTTGTGGATTAAGTGACCAATTAAAAAAAAAGAGATTATCATTCCGGAAAAGCAACCAACTAACAACTGGATTCCTAATTACTGCCAGTTAAACAGAGATGTGTGAAGTAAGAAAATGCAATAAGGAAATGTGGCTAACATTTTGCCCTGTCCGGTAATCGAACCCAGCTCCTCTCATTTGCGAGATGCGTGCTCTAACCACTAAGCTTTTGAATGGAAAACGCATCTTAATGCAAAATGCATTGAAAAATTCATTCTTGTTTATCCCGAAGGCTGTGTCCCGAACAACTCCCAGGCAGATTGATGTGAAAGGAGAGATTCCTGGAAGTGAAACAGTACTTGACATTTTTAAAGGAATGGGTTTTGAAGATCTTTTAAATAAATCTGTTAAAACACCTCTGCTTTTCAACATTCTCTATAACGTAAGCATATGAAACATCAAAGGCACCAGCAAACTCACATTATTATTTTCTGCGCAGACCTTCTTAGCTGATGACTCCACGTCTTCACCAGAAATAGCACCACATTCCAATACACGTTTACCCAGCGTTCCCCTACAGACAATTGGTGCTTTAGCTACAAATATTGTAACAGATGAATAGTCACAATGTTTGATCTGAAGGACGGCATCTTCTATAATGTAGGGCTTACTCAGCTTGGAGCGTCAGCTAAACTTGTGACGTGGGGCTTGAACAACCTTCTGATGCAGAGGTAAACTGTACAAAGTGAGCCCATTTTCTACAACCCAAGGTTTGGGAAAGATGTGCAACAAAATAACATAATGGATATTTACAAAACATAGTTCATTTTTAAGAGTATGGGAAATAGGTACTGAATGGATTGCACATTGCTATGGATCTGAAGGAACACCTCCTCCTTCAAGAGACCAAATGGAATGTAAACCATCAGCCTTCATCAAGATTACATGACCTCTCGTACATCAGGTTCAGTGTTTTTCCACAAGATAATAATCTAAGTAGAGCTCTCAATTGGATCACGTGGAGACTACTTGTGATTGTTGAAAATCAGCCAACAAAATTGTTTGCCCATTAAACTTCCAAGAACAGTGAAACGCTTCGGATTTTATTTAGCTATTGATCTTCCTGAATTGCAATACGTAGTTCTCCCAAATTGATTTTTGTTTCTAAATCTTCACATAAATATTTCAATTGGGATACAAAATTGTATCAGCAGTTCCACTAAAAGCACTGGTAGGTTTAAATGTGCTGATCTCATTTATGCCAGGACCCCATGTGTAGTATGACCGTTGGAAATATTTGAAGTAGAAATCTTAAGTATCTCACCATTATCATTATCTCCCTGGGTGTACATCATTCCTCATTCCCATTTCCATTATGGTTTGAAGGCACAGATGGAAGCAGACCCATCACAATAAATAATAATTCTGTAATTACTTTTTAAAAATGTAACCAGGAAACCACTACTAGCTCATATATACTGCAATAGGTTTAAAAAGGTATTCAAACATTCCCATCCCCCAGAGGATCGAATTCAAGATCCTCAACCTTCAAGGCCTTGCCCCCTTCTAACTTTCTGACCTGCTGTCTCACTATCAGCCAGCCCGCCCGTCCCCTCCGCTCAGCGGACTCTGGCCTGCTCCGCATCCACCGCCCTAACTGCCCTACCATCGGTGGCCGGGCTTTCAGCCTCTCTGCTCCCACACTGTGGAACTCCACCCCGCAATCCCTCACCTCACTTCCTCTCTTTCCTCCTTCAAAGCCATTCTCAAGACCTTCCTCTTCGACCGTGCCTTCTGTTCCCCTCCCAACTCCCTCCCTCTCCTACTCCCCTTCCCCCTACCATGACCCATTCACCCCCTGCTCGGGTCCTGATCTGATTGTTCAGCGCCTTGGGATGTCCTCCCGACGTGCAAGGTGCTCTATAAATGTAATTTTGTTGTTGTTGTTATTGTTGTTGTTCTATTTCAGTGCTACTATTTTAAACTATCTACACAGCATAAAAGCATCCTTTAGCAATCATAAAAAAAATAACCTTGGAAATGCCAAACAATCTTAGAATCATAGAATCTTACAAAAGGACGCCATTCGGCTGATCGAGTCTCTGCTGACTATTTGAAAAGAGCAATAAAATCCCACTTCCCGGCTCCAGCGGTTTCGGTTGCAGTTGCGGCGGCACCTAAACCTCCTCCGCCGCCACCGCCATCTTGATCTCTATATACTCAAGTCAGTCAGGATATTTTCTTGCGGTATTTCATTCTTCCATTTAATTTCAACCTACTCTCCACTCTCTTTTCATCTTACTTAGAGTGCAGTGATCTGAAGAGCGACTGAATAATTCAAGTTCCTCGTGTTTCGGGTCGGTGCTTGCGATTCGTGTTTCTGAAACCCACTATAACTTGTGTACGTGTGTTTTGATGTAGACGCGTACCACCTGGAAATGCTCACATTTGCCAACTCACTTACATCAAGGTACAGTTGAAGAAAAATTCACTTTTTTAAAACAAAGGTCAGAATCCATTCGTGTGAGCATTTCGCCAACAAATATGTAGTCAATTCACTTGATAACATATTCTGTGAAGCGGTTTGAGACGCCTAGAAGACATGAAGCGCTATATCAAATGCAAGGATTATTATTTACTGTATTATTATACAGTCTCAGTGTTGACTTCAAGATAAAAACCCAAGGTCTCTCTGTTCCTTCCCACCCCTTAAATCTAGCCTATAATTGTCTCCCCTCATTTCTCCTCCCAGAATACATCACCTCACATTTCTCCACATTAAATTTCATCCGCCATGTGTCTGCCCATTTTACCATCTTCTTGAAGCTTTGATTAAATGTGCTACCTATGTTTATTGGAAAATAGAATCATGTTCTCACCAAGTCCCCAATAGCGGAAAGTTGTTGGTAAACCCGCTTCATTCTTTCAATGTTAAGCCGACTGGCCTCAGCATGGATCACCATAGGTTTGGGATAGTGCACGCCACTTTGCAGCAATTTGTATTGATTCGGGAGCATTCCAGGGATCATAGATGTACTTTGCAGGAAATCTTCGAAGAACTGGTAAGTAACGTCTGTAAACATTAGGAGATACTAAACTCTTACTCAGACTAAATTACAAATAACACACATATGAGTATATTCACAGAGCAAATCTAGCAGTGGCATGACAGTCATCTATTTGGGGAATTTTCTCCCAACATACACTGCATTCCTCCTATAGACAGCCATTCCATGGGAAAACGTGTACAATACCAACATCCAAAGTGCCAGTATCCCACTAGTCATTTCAGATCCCTGAATTTCTTTCTCTCCTTCCTTCCCCTCTATTTCTCCCTCTCTTTCTCCCTCTCTTTCTTTCTTTCTTTCTTTCTTTCTTTCTTTCTTTCTTTCTTTCTTTCTTTCTTTCTTTCTTTCTTTCTTTCTTTCTTTCTTTCTTTCTTTCTTTCTTTCTTTCTTTCTTTCTTTCTTTCTTTCTTTCTTTCTTTCTTTCTTTCTTTCTTTCTCTCTTTCTTTCTTTCTCTCTTTCTTTCTTTCTCTCTTTCTTTCTCTCTTTCTTTCTTTCTCTCTTTCTTTCTCTCTTTCTCCCTCTCTTTCTCCCTCTCTTTCTCCCTCTCTTTCTCCCTCTCTTTCTCCCTCTCTTTCTCCCTCTCTTTCTCCCTCTCTTTCTCCCTCTCTTTCTCCCTCTCTTTCTCTCTTTCTTTCTTTCTTTCTTTCTTTCTTTCTTTCTTTCTTTCTTTCTTTCTTTCTTTCTTTCTTTCTTTCTTTCTTTCTTTCTTTCTTTCTTTCTTTCCCTCTCTCTCTGACAGATACTACATTGCCTGTGTAGCCTGACCGTATTGTGGATTTATACACTATTTGGGTGCGGGGTGGGGTGGGAGAAGGGGAAAGAAGTGGGGAAGAAAGAGAGGAGTGGGAGGGGGAGATAGAGGTGGGGGAGAGGAGGGGAGAGAGAGGGGGGCTGAGTTGGTTAATTTAGATGGAAAATGAAAGGAGTGGAGGGGGGTTGGGTTTGGAGCCATTGAGATGTCAGACTGACTGAGTGTGTGTGTGAAAGAGAGAGGGGGGGAAGGAGGGAGAGAAAGAAAGAAAAAAAAGAGGTAAAAATGGCAGTGCCGCTTTAAAACACAACAGTCTATCGCTGTAGAAGTTTGCTTTGTGATTGTGTGCTATGTTTATAGTCTGTAATTGATATAGAATCATAGAATCATAGAATTTTACGGCACAAAAGGAGGCCATTCGGCCCATCTAGTCTGTGCCGGCTCTTTGAAAAGAGCGATTCAATCCCATTGCCCTGCCCGCTCCCCATAGCCTAATAGACCCGTTCTCCCTAAATAAAGATCTAATTCCCTTTTAAAAGTTGTTATCGAATCAGCCTCCACCACCTTTTCAGGCAATGCATTCCAGATTCGAACAACTCGCTGAGTGAAAAAATTTCTCCTCAGCGCCTTGAAACTATTTTAAATCTGTGACCACGAGTCACAGATTCACCCACGAGTGGAAATAGTTTATTACTTTATTGGTAAGTATCCATACAATATTCTCTTTATTTAATCTATTATTAATATAGTATGTTTAAAACAAAGTACATTTTTTTTGTATTGGGTTTTCGGCAGCAGGCCACCCGAGTATCCTGCACACGGTTTAACCGGCATTGGCCAGGTCCCAAAATGCCGGGTGAATGGGCTTTTACTGTACTCCTATCAGCACAGGCTTATTTTTTCTAACCAACGGCTCATTTAGTTGAGGCCTAGATAGCACCAGATATCAGAGATCAAACCCTTGATTTTTAAAAAAATGTCCTATAACAAAAACAACAAAATTACATTATATAAATTGTCATAATGGACAGGACTTTTACTTTATATTTCTATACAACACTGTTACTCAATAGTTTTTTTTTGAAAAGCTTGAAAAAACTCTTTCAAGAACTTACTTATCTACAATGTGTGTGAAATCTTAACAATAACCTTCATTCCTGCTTCATTGGCCAGCTTCTTGATGGCTGCATCAAGCTCTTTACCAAATGGCTCAGAATTGTATTCAAATGGCAGACGGTTAATATTCCATTCCTGCCAAATATAATGAATGTATATAACTACACTGCTGTCAGACCAGACTAAATAACAAAAAGACTCAAAATATCTTACATTTATATTACATGACATTGTTAACAGGATTCTGAGATATGAGGATATATCACAAAAGATCTAGAATATCAAACAAGGAAATATTACTTGATTTATGGAGAGGCGCTGATATTGGAGCTATGATTTATCAGGATGATATTAGGATGACGTTTACCAACTTCTGATGTAAGGTTGGGTAATCTTAACACTATATTCCCTGAAGGGAATGGAATATGTAGATGGAAACAATTCTTCTCTCGTGTAAGAAATTCCAGAAAATGTAATACATTAAAAATAAAGCTTAGCCAGATTCACTTCATAAAATCAGTTCAGATGAAGCACATCATTTGGCCCATTTGATTTCATCCTTCCATACTACCCACCCTCCCATCATAGCATCAAGTGTTCTTAAATTATGATAATGTAGGTATTACAGATAGGTTAAAAATCTACCTCTTTCACTGAACCTACAGTCACGTCCCCATCTACTCCACCATTGCTCAGTAGCTGACATCAACTGTGTGAAGCACAAGTTATCTTGTATGAAGGCTGCCATGATGTAAATTGTTTTTGAGGGGAAGCAGAAGAAAAAAGTGGTGACCTTCATTGAGGCATCTATGATTGAATCTGTTCAATAGCAGGACGTTCTACAAAGTGTTTGCTCCAATTCAGTGTTGACTTGCATCATTGCGATGATGGAGATCAACTACACTCAATAGAGTTACTCACCCACAACAAACCTAAATTCTTGCTGCATGACAGTTACCTTTATGATCATTGCCTGCATGTGGGGGAAGGAAAGACATTAGAGGATTGAACAAGACACCTAGACTTCTGACTGGCTTGGTGAGGTTGAGTGAGCAACATTCAACTGTAGAATATTAGCTCTCATCCAGGATTTGATGTCTTTCAGACAGTCTGTCAGTACAGTCGCAGGCCTGGAGTTGAGAGTAAAGGCAGGAAGATAGAGTTGGGTGTTATCCACGTGCATGTGGAAGTTAACTCCATATCTGTGGATGATGTCACAAATGTAGATGTTGAAAAGTAGGGGGCCAAGGACAGAGCCCTGGGAAATGCCGCAGGTGACAGTACGATGGCTGCAAGAGAAGCTATTGGTGGTGACAAAGTAGAGACGATGAGAGAGGTAAGGGTCGAACAAGGCGAGGGCAGGTCCATGGAGATTGAGCTGGGAGGACAGGTGGTGTAGGAGGATGAAGTTGTTGACAGTGTTGAAGACAGCAGAGAGGTCTAGGAGGACAAGGAGACAGAGAGAGCTCCGATCACAGATATTTAGAATGTCATTAGAGACTTTGACCAGAGCTGTCTCTGTGCTATGGGCAGCACAGAATCTGGATTACAGGAGTTTGAGGAGGGAGTGGCGAGAGAGAAAAGAGCGAAGCTGGGAAGCATTGACTCATTCCAGGACCTTGGAGAGGAATGGGAGGCTGGCGATGGGGCAGTAGCTGGAGAGTAGGGATGTGTCTAGTAAAGGTTTTTTTAAGATAGGGGTGAAGACAGCAGTTTTTAGAGGGATGGAAACAGTGCCAGTGGATAGGGAGAGGTATGACATCAGTTAGGAGGGGGGCTAGGAGATGGAGCTGGGAGATGAGGAGAGAGGTGGCGATGGGGTCAAGGGAGCAGGTGGTAGGTTTCCTTTTTAGGATGAGAGCAGAGAGGGCTGGGGGGAGAGATAGGGTCAAAGATGTGTAGTGGGGGGTGGGAGGGAGATGGATCCTGGGGGAGAGGTAATGGGGAGGTTGTGGAGGACAGGATAGAGGTGGCTGAATGGAACTTCTCAATTTTTGATTCGAGGCAGTCCACTCCTCTTCTAGATGTCAAAGTGCTTTACAGAATATACTGTAAAGTGAATTGACTGTATATTTGTGGGCTAAACACGGCAGTCAATTGCACACAGCAGTGTCTCACAAACAGTTGTGGATTGAAATGACCAATTTATTATCTTTTTTTTGAGGGATTATTATTAGGCATGTGGAATACCCAAACTTGCCCAAGGTTTCACCCTGCTTGGATTCAAACACAGGTCTCACAGTTGAAAGGCGTGTACTCTAACCACTGAGCTACAGGACTCCAGATATTTGGGGAGGGCATATTTGCAGGAATATGGGGAGAGAGCAGAGGAGTGGGACTAATTTGGACAGTTCTCTCAAAGACCCGTCACAGACACATCTCCTTCTATACTGTATAATTCTATGATTTCTTATTTGTCTTATGGGACTGCGACATGAATTCATGAAGCGTATCTGTGGAGGAGACATAAACAACAACAACACTTAGGAACATGATACTGTATTTAAATATAAACATGATATTTCATCCTGATAGACTGAATGAATGCATTTGAATATTTTTTCTTTCAGCTCTAAAACTGACTATTATTCAACAAAACTCTCTCCTCATCGGCCTCCCCAGTTCCTCCATTCACAGGCTGCAGCCCGTGTATTATCCCACACCCGCCTCCGCGACCATATAACCCCCACCCTCGCCCGTCTCCATTGGCTCCCCATTCTCCAGAGGATCAAGTTCAAGATCCTCGTCCTCACCTTCAAGGACTTACACGGCCTTGCCCCGCCCTATTTAACCAAACTACTTTCCCCCTACAAGCCCACCCGGACCCTCCGTTCAACAGGACTTGGCCTGCTCCAAGCCCCCCGCCTGAACCGCCCCACCATCGGAGGCCGGGCCTTCAGTTTTTCCGCTCCCACCCGATGGAATGCCATCCCTCAATCCCTCCGTTTCGTTTCTTCCCTTTCCTCTTTCAAGGCCGGTTTGAAGACTTTCCTCTTTGACCGTGCCTTTTGTTCCACCCCGAATTTTTCAACCTCCCCTTCGTGTCTCACCCCTTCCCAAACACTCCCCTTCCAGCTCGGGTCACACGCCTCCTGTGCAGCGCCTTGGGACGTCCTTCCAACGTGAAAGGCGCTATATAAATGTAATTTGTTGTTGTTGTTGTGACAATTGTGTTATTATCCGTACTGGTTGGTACTATTGGTTGATACGCAAATATTCTGCACAGTCTAATTCAGAGATTTTTCACCTCAAAGTGTTAAATCATTGTCTTGCATGAGAACTGATAAAATAATTATAGATGTATCTTTGTCTATTAGAATGATTCAATAGGAATGCTTAAAGTTGATTTAGGGCTGCTATTTTATGTTTTCGTTTGGCTCATCATAATTGGTCATTGGTACCACTCATCATATAGAATCATAGAATCATAGAATCATAGAATTTTACGGCACAAAAGGAGGCCATTCGGCCCATCTAGTCTGTGCCGGCTCTTTGAAAAGAGCGATTCAATCCCACTGCCCTGCCCGCTCCCCATAGCCTAATAGACCCGTTCTCCCTAAATAAAGATCTAATTCCCTTTTAAAAGTTGTTATCGAATCAGCCTCCACCACCTTTTCAGGCAATGCATTCCAGATTCGAACAACTCGCTGAGTGAAAAAATTTCTCCTCAGCTCCCCTCTACTGCGCCTTGAAACTATTTTAAATCTGTGACCATGAGTCACAGATTCACCCACGAGTGGAAATAGTTTTTCTCTATTTGCCCTGTCGAAACCCCTCATGATCTTATAAACCTCTATTAGGTCTCCCCTCAATCTTCTCTGCTCCAGAGAGAATAACCCTAGCCTATCTAGCCTCTCCTCATAGCTGAAGTCCCTCAATCCTGGCACCATCCTAGTAAATCTTCGTTGTACCCTTTCCAATGCCTTCACATCCTTTCTGTAGTTTGGTGACTAGAATTGAACACAGTATTCCAGCTGAGGCCTCACCAAAGTCCTATAGAGGTTAGTCAGCACTTCCTGACTTTTGTACTCTATACCCCTATTTATAAAGCCTAGTATCCCATATGCCTTCTTAACAGCCTTGTCTACCTGTCCTGCCACCTTCAACGAGTCACTGACACAAATCCCCAGGTCTCTCTGTTCCTTTACACCATTTAAAATTGTACTATCTAGCTTATATTGCCTCCCTTCATTTCTTCTCCCAAAATGCATCACCTCACACTTCTCTGCATTAAACTTCATCTGCCATGTGTCTGCCCACTTTACCAATTTGTCTATATCCTCTTGCAGATGGCTACTATCCTCCTCACTATTTACTATTCTCCCTAACTTAGTGTCATCTGCAAACTTGGAAACTGTACTCCGTACACCCAAGTCCAGATCATTGATGTAGATTACAAACAGCAATGGTCCCAAAACCGATCCCTGTGGCACACCACTGCTCACTTCCCTCCAATCTGAAAAACAGCCGCTCACTACAACTCTCTGCTTTCTGTCTCGCAGCCAGTTGTGGATCCACGCTGCCACTGTCCCTTTTACGCCATGGGCCTTTAATTTCATAATAAGTCTCTCATGTGGCACTTTGTCAAATGCCTTTTGAAAGTCCATGTAAACTACATCAACTGCGCTACCATTATCCACCCATTCCGTTACCTCATCAAAAAATTCTATCAGATGTGTAAGGCAAGATTTGCCTTTAACAAATCCATGTTGACTGTCCTTTATTAGCCTATATCTTTCTAAGTGAAGATCTACCTTGTCCCTGATTATGGACTCTAGAAGTTTGCCCACTACCGACGTTAGACTGACTGGTCTGTAGTTACCAGGCTTGTCCTTCTGCCCCTTTTTATACAAGGGAGTAACATTAGCTATCCTCCAGTCCTCTGGCACGACCCCTGTGTCCAAGGAAGATTGAAAGATCGTGGCCAGAGTCCCTGCTGTTTGCTCCCGTGCCTCACTTAGTAACCTAGGGTGCATCCCATCCGGACCAGGTGACTTATCCACCTTGAGCGACGTCAACCTTTTTAGCACTTCCTCTCTGGTTATAATTATTCTATCCATTTCTCCTACCCTCTCCTCTAATACCATGGCATTGGCTGTATCATTTTCTTTTGTGAAGACAGAGGCGAAGTACTCATTCAGTACATCAGCCATGCCCTCTGCCTCCACAATGAGATTTCCTCCTAGGTCCCTAATTGGCCCCACCCTCTCCTTGACCAACCTTTTACTCTTAATATGTTGGTAAAAAACCTTAGGGTTCCCCTTAATCTTACTCGCTAATTGTTTTTCATGCAGTCTCTTTGCATGATCAAAGGTTATGTGTGCCCTTTGTCAAACATTTTGTTTTATTTGTCTCTGCTGCTCAAACAATGGTGTGTTCAGATGTGCAAATATTGAACAAATTAGTTTTGGGTTTATTGGTCTTAATTTTTCCTTTTTTAACATAAGAAGGCTAATCAAACTATTAGTCCCAATATTTTTTTACTTCTGTGAATGGCTTCAATTTCGATTTTGTGCTGCCATGGTCAATTTTAGGATAGATACCAGCAAGTTTTCTTTACTCAGATAGTAATTAACAATTGAAACAGGTTGGCAGGAAAGATTGTTGAGGCCAGTAGACTGACTCATTTAAAAATCAACTTTTTTGTTACCTTTATTGTTATCCTCAATTTAAGGATAATCCAAAAGGTTAGGTATTAAAATAATTAACATTTCCTGCATCATATAACCAGTATCCCCATCGTTACACACCGATAATTTTTTAAAAATACATTAATTTTAAATTGCCTCTCTTTATCCAGAGACAGCACTAAGTGAAATGAGCAGCGGTAATACCCAGCCAGAAACTCCGCAAAGTCATCACTTTAAATACTAAATTAGAGGTGATAAAGCGCATCAAGTCTGGCAAAAAAGGTATGGACGTCGGGAGGGCTTCAGGGCTAGCTAGATCGATGGTGGCTACCATAAAACAGAATAAGGACAATATACTGGCAAGTTTAAGGTGTGTTACAGGTGCAAGCAGATTATCAAAACATAGGAGTATATTAAAGTGTGCTAGTATTAAAGTACAATACTGTAGTTACCCCAAGTACCCCTTCTTGCCTATGTGTGTTATTTTGTGTGTTATTTAGTGGGTTTAAGGTCTGGAAATTTTGTGAAAAGAACGCATCTCAGGTTATTTAATAGGATTGGATGGGAAACCGCGTTTCGATTTAGGACGTTTTGATCTGAGAACCGTTTTTCAGGAACGCAACCCCGTCCTAAATAGAGGTTTACCTGTATTTCGTTCCTCTTCTCCATAACTCACTACTTATCCAGCACAGAATAAAATTACAGTGATGCAGAATGCTTACTGTGAAACTGGCAATTGACCTGGACTTCTCATTACCTTAATCACTAAGGGGCCTTCTGCATTACGCACTACAGTGTATTTATAGGACTAGCACAAAAATAATTTGGCCAATTCATATTAATGCAACAACACCAAAATTGTATTTGTGTAGCACCTTTCACATTGGGAGGATGCAAATTAATAACGCAAATTAATTTGAAAATAAAAAGGTTCATTCTATGCTATAAAGCAGTGATGTGGTAAATTAAAGAGACAACTTTGAAATTTGAGGTTAGTTATCATAAACTATTACATAATTACGTTTTTGAAGATTTATTTCTAGTGGTTTAAATCCACTACTGAATTGATATTTGGAAGATAGAGCAGATCAAATACATACTTACAAATCCACTTCAAAAAATTCTGATAAATTGACTTCTCATATTGTGTAATACTTTAATTGCTGATACAATTTAAATGCAACTAACCTTCACTTTATTTCTAATTTTGTGAAATCGTATTAAGATGTTCATTCTACACGAAAGGCACTATATAAATACAAGCTGATGTTGCAGGTAATGTATATTAATATATATATTATATATTCAGTCATCATGGATGTCTGAGCATTGTTATATGCCTATATCACAGCTAGTTTTTTGAGAGGGATTAATATGAAAATAATTGTTCCGTCAATCACACTTGTGCAGGGTTCAACTTGACCATTTGTTAATTTGCTTCCCCTAGGTCGTAAGGTTCTGGGTTCAAGCCTCACACTGGGACTTTGTTCTCAGCTAGTTTTAAACACAACTCTTAACTAAAGTCTCATTTGTAGGTTAATGTGGTGACGGTGTCTCTCTGACTTAGAACCAAACTCAGCTCCATGTGAAGGATGCTATGGATGCACATTGTTTAAATGCATATCCTGATTGTAACAGCTGCATTTATCTGCATAACTCCTTTATTCCTTATCGTGAGGGAACTTGACTGTTGTATTATGTTTCCGCACGGGGTTTGGCAGCACAGATGTATTCCTTAGAAAGACTACAGTTGCCCATTACCAGACTGATTCATTCTTCAAATATGTTGAAATATTTAAGCATTCTGTGATGCTAACTTGAGTGAGGGGCACTACAAAAATGTACATTGTTGTTGTTAATGGTAATCGCTTGCAAAGAAATAAAATAAAATTGGTCATTTCAATCCACGACTGCTGTGAGTTGATTCAGGGTCATTCAATACTGGCATTGAAACTAAAAATAGGAAAGTGTTCACATCTCTCACTCCAAATACTGTATTCGCATCTCTCAGAATTTCCTGATAAGCTCTTTGGCAGATATCTTACTTTGGAATGTTTCAGAATCACCCACCAATAGATTAGCAAAGCAGTACATGTATGGTATGCAACTATCCTTGGTATGTTATATTACAACACTGTATTTATTAGATGAACTAAAGCTCTGAACTTGATTTGTCAGGAGTTTGTAAAATGCAAAAGTTTGATTTTTATTCTCACACAGTAAAGAAACACGAGTTGCTGGTTTGGGTTTTAAAATTAATATAGTCCAATAGGAAAGGATTCTATTTGGGCTGGGGCAACTGGGTTCTAGCAGAAATAGCTGCCCTTTCGATGCCAAAAGCAAGTTTAGGACAACATTGCATTTCTATAATACCCTAAACTTGGGGTAGCGTCTCAGAGTGGTTAGTAATGTTGTGGTTTCACGCTGAGCCAGGGAGTGGCAATGACTGCAGGCATGGTTGAAGAGGAAAATGATCAGAAGATGGGGAAAGACTTCCAAGTCCCACTGAAGAACCAGGGTATCAATAGCAGTGCCCTGCGGATCCGTCTGGCTCAGGAACCGGAATACTGAGACAGTAACAGAGGATGACTTGATCCTGACATTTTTGTTGCCAGACAATAATAATATTAATAATCCTTGAATTTGAAATAGTGCTTTGCACATCTTCTAGATGTCCCAAAGCGCTTCACAGAATATACTGTAAAGTGAATTGACTATATTTGTGGGCAAAACGCAGCAGCCAATTTACATAAAGTGCTCCTCTGACTCATTAATCTAGATTCACAAAGTTAGATAACTCGTGTGTATAAATGTCGCATTTCGCCCACATATACACAGTCAATTCACTTTACAGTATATTCTGTGAAGCGCTTTGGGACGTCGATAAGATGTGAAAAGTTCTATATCAAATGCAAGGATTATTATTATTAGTAATTATTTTTATTTCACTGTATAAGATGCAATCCTCCCATCCTGATTTCTGATACAGTAAAATCTCAATAATCCAGCATGTTTGGGCCCACTCACCTCCCGGATTTCAGTATTTAGTGGTGTGTAGAACCTACCCTAGAGATGGCTGGGGAAGCCCCAACACATACACTATGTGGGTGATAAACACAGCACTGAAGCCCTGCTCTTGTCACTACCTCCCTACCTAACCTAACTGTACAGTGCCTTGGTACAGCGCCCAGCGCCTTGGGACCAACTAACTGAAAGAAATACAGTACTGCCAAGTAGTCAGACACATTTACTTGGCAAACTCTTAATCCTTAATATTGCTTTTTCACTTGAGACCTGTTTGTCTTGGTTCTCATCTGTGATGAACCACAGTAGTTATACATAAGGATGAGTTTGCTTTTTTGGTACAGCATTCTACATTCCAACAGCCACTGTCCTTCTGATTCCCGCCTCCTATTTTTCCGCTTCAAGAAAGACCAATGGTGCCTCCAACAGTGGTGGTGGTGCTACTGCTGCACACTGAATAAACAGAAAATGATAAAAATTTGAATAGGAAAGTTTCAGTCACACCTCTGCTGCCCCCCACCCCAGACACAGACACACACATGCATATGTTACAAGTGGTCACTTACCCAAAGCTGCTTCTCATCTTTTGAGAAAGAATTTTTTTTAAATTGCAGTTTATTTCTGTAAAGGTGGCACCAAGGACCCACAGATAGCCATTGGGTGAAATACCAATTAATCTGGAGAATTTTTAGGAAGGAAGAATTTACTCCAGTTGGGATCCATTAAGTCTTCAAAGTTGCCACAGTATTAAATTATTTCCATAAAAGAGGGCAGAAATTGAAGATAATGGGAGATTGGAAAAAATATTTTACGTGGAGGATGGTCAGAATGTGAAATTCACTACCCCAAACTGTTGAAACAAAGTTCATTTAGAAACAAATTAAAGGGTGTAGGTGAGCAAGAAAGTGAACAGGAATATATTAGGTAGCTTGTGGAGGAATATCCTAGGATGGATGTGAATGGCTGAGTGGCCTGTTTCTGTGATGTAACATTCTGTGATTAAATACTTTTCTTTCAACAAGCGCCATGGCACCTTATTAAATAAAAATACCTCAAAGTGTTTCACAATAACTACTGGCAAGTATTTGTTACCACAAGTTTCTGAAGTGGTAACCAGCACAGTATGATTTTTAGAGCCTGTATTTTTAGTCAGGGTTGTGAATAGAATCATAGAATCGTAGAATTTTATGGCATAAAAGGAGGCCATTCGGCCCATCTAGTCTGTGCCGGCTCTTTGAAAAGAGCAACTCATCCCACTGCCCAGCTCTCTCCCCATAACCTAACAGGCCTGTTCTCCCTAAAATAAAGATCAAATTCTTTTTTAAAAGCTGTTATCGAATCGGCCTCCACCACCTTTTCAGGCAACGCATTCCAGATTTGAACAACCCGCTGAGTGAAAAACATTCTCCTCAACTCCCCTGAGGCTCTTGTCTCACAATTCAAAAACTGTAGAGGGCACTGTTGTTATTTAAATCCATATCAAATTGAAAATTCCATACATCAGAGTAAATTTAATACATGAAATGTTGCTCTAGTCCCCCATCCATCACTGCTCCCGTTCACTTCAACAGTGTGTACTAGCCTGCTTCATGTTCTCTGCCCTATCTACATTACGGAGTCCTGTAGCTCAGTGGTAGAGCACTCGCCTTACAAACGTGAGACCTGTGTTTGAATCCAGGCGGGTCAGGGCAAAACCTTGCGCAAGTTTCCTTACTCCACACGCCTAATAATAATCCGTCCAAAAATATATAATAAATTGATCATTTCAGTCCACGACTGTTTGCGGGACATTGCTGTGCGCAATTGGCTGCCATGTTTTGCCCACAAATGTGCAGTCAGTTCACTTTACAGTATATTCTGTGAAGCGCTTTGAGACATCTGGAAGACCTGAAAAGCACTATATCAAATGCAAGGATTATTAGTATTATTATTATTACCTTCGGTGGGCAGATATTCAGCCATTCTACCTCCGCTCTGGAACTCTTATCTCAAAGTCCACCCCTCCCCACCAACCCATTCAAGTCCCATCTCCAAACATATCATTGCACCTTTCCCCTTCTCAATCTCTCACCTCCCACCCCCAGCACTGTCAAGCAATTTGAAACTTCCTACTGTTGTAAAACGCACTGTATAAATGCAAATTGCATTGTAACCCGAGTAAATTTACTGCTTACTTTCCTCAGGCATTTATATGGTGTCAGTAATCCCAGTTAAATTTATTAAGACTGCCAGGTAAATCCTGTTGCTGTGCACCTATATCTAATGAATCATTGTCTGACTATCTCTCATAGTCCGTGCTTCTAGATTTAGCTCAGAGAAATATAATGTTTCAAATATTTCAAAAAGTGGAACATAATCTTGAAATTAGTGCAACATAGATGAGATCAGAGAAAGCTTCTATAGAGACATGAACAATTGACTCCAATATGAAGACTAGGTGTGTGGGAGAAGAAAGACCACTTCTTGTTAGTCACTGGCCTCAAACAAGGCAGTGATCGGATACCTCGCAAGTTATGGGATCTGTAAATCAAGGCTACATGCTAGTTGGTATGCAAGTAACTGGTGATCTTAAAGATTACATTTCTTTTGAGATAGATTAGTGCCATTTCTGACAAAGGGTTGTGACTTACATCTTTCTCCATAAATGCTGCCTGATCTGCTGAGTGTTCCCAGTGATTTCTGTTTTTGTTTTAGTGCAAGTGAGTGTTTGAAATGCAGGAGGGGCCTTGTTCCTATTGTAGACTCAAAGGATGTTTGTGGAGTGATTAGGACCTGGGTTTGATTCCTGGTCAGGTTGAAGCATTGGGCAAGTTTCCTTAATCCATACTCCTCTGTTTACCCGGCAGTAAGTAGGAAGTCGGTAGTTAGTCGATTGGCGGATCACTTTTCAGTCGTTGTGGTGTGTGTGGGGGGGGGGGGGGGGGGGCGGGAGGTGTTGGTGTTAGTAATCACTTAAAAATATAAATAAATGTTTTTTAAAAAATCCATCGCTCAATCCACGACTGTTTGTGGGACAGCGCTGTATGCAAATGGCTGATGAATTTTGCCCACAAAATATACAGTCAATTCACTTTGCATTATATTCTGTGAAGCGCTTTGAGACCCTTGAAGACTTGATAAAGCATTATATCAAATGGAAGTATTATTATTATATTCTAAGCTTTGTTGCTTCAGCAAGCTCTTAGGCTATTCTCAGGATAGTTTAGCAGAAAGAGGTTTGAATACATCTCGTAGGTGGGAACTTTTATGGGAGCCTGTAGGATGGGCACAACTAATTACTGTATGTCATACTTACAGGAATGCACACTGACAAGCAAAGAATGTGCCTTTTGTTTCAATTTAATTGTATGGGAAGGTATTAAGTTTAAATATTTTTGTTTGTCACCTGAACTAATCACAGTAAAAGCCTGTTTATCCAGCACCTTCGGGACCCGGTTAAAGCGTGTGACGGATATTCAGCTGAAAACACACAAATTATTGAATTTATATTTTTTAATGCATTTTTCCGGATAAATTCCGGTTAATCGAATGCAGACTTTTTTTTTGAGATGCCGGTTATACGGAAGTTACGGTTGATCGGGTCACAGACAAACGGGCTTTTACTGCAGTTCACATGCACGATCTGAGGCAATGGTTTGTGAACCAGCTTGGTTCAGTTGGTACCAATTTTGTCTCTGATCAGAAGACTGTGGGTTCAAGCCCCACATTAGAATTTGATCTCATAGATTTTTTTTGTGATTTTTTTACAAAGGTGGGATTGGTTGAGATGTTGAATGAAGGATTGTCTGGGGATTAAAGATCCCATTGATACTATTGGGAGTCCTGTAGCTCAGTGGTTAGAACACTTGCCTGGCAAGCGAAATATCTGGGTTTGATTTCCGGCAGGTCAGAGCGAAACCTTGGGCAATATTGCCAGACTCCACCACTACCTCACCCCACAAGCCGTCGAAACTCTCATCCACGCCTTTATCACTTCCAGGCTCGACTACAGGAACTCTCTCCTCGTCAGCCTTCACATGCCGCAGATCATTCAGAATTCTGCAGCTCGTGTACTGTCCTGTACCAGGCTTCGTGACCACATCACTCCCACCCTCGCCCGGCTCCACTGGCTCCCCGTCAACCAGAGTATCGAATTCAAGATCCTTGTCCTCACTTTCAAGGCCATTCATGGCCTTGCCCCCGCCTATCTCTCTGACCTACTGTCTCCTATCAGCCCACCCGTCCCCTCCGTTCAGCAGACTCAGGCCTGCTCCACGTCCACCGCCCTAACCACCCAACGATCGGTGGCCGGGCTTTCAGCCGCTCTGCTCCCACACTGTGGAACTCCATCCAGCAGCCCCTCCGCCTCACATTCTCTCTTTCCTCCTTCAAGGCTGGTCCCAAGACCTTCCTATTCGACCATGCCTTCTGCCCCGTCCTAACTCTTCCACCTCTCCTACTCTCCTTCCTTCTCCCCCTACCCCAACCCTTACCCCCTGCTCGGGGCCTGACCTGATTGTTCAGCGCTTTGGGATGTCCTCCCGAGGTGAAAGGCGCTCTATAAATGTAACTTTGTTGTTCTTGTTGTTACCTTACTCCACACGCCTAATAATAATCCCTCAAGAAAAAACCCAATAATAAATTGGTCGCTTCAATCCACGACTATTTGTGGGACACTGCTGTGTTCAATTGGCTGCTGCATTTCGCCCACAAATATACAATCAATTCATTTTACAGTACATTGTGTGAAGCGCTTTGAGACGTCTAGAAGACATGAATAGCGCTATATCAAATACAAGGATGGTTATTATCACAAAAGAAAGGGGAATTTATTTTGGTATCCAGTGGAAGAGTAGAGTTGGGTGTCATCTGCATACATGTGGAAATTTACCCCGTGTCTGTGGATGATGTCACCGAGAGGGAGCTTGTAGAGTTAGGAAAAGCTGTTGGCAGACACAATGTAGGGGCGGTGTGAAAGGTAGGACTGGAACCAGTCGATGATAGAACCTTGAAGGTTGAGGTGGGAGGAGAGGCGGTGGAGAAGCATTGTGTGGTCCACAGTGTCGAACGCGGCGGATAGGTCGAGGACAAGGAGGCAGAGGAAGCCCTGGTCACAGATGGCCAAGATATCATTAGTGACCTTGACCAGGGCCACTGCTGTCCTGACAAGACTGTCTGTCAGACATCATATCCTGGATGAGAGCTAACTTTCTACAGTTTAACAAGGCCCTCCTGATTGGCTCACTCAGCTTCAACCTCCATGGCATGCTCAACCTCACCAAGCCTGTCAGGAACTTAGGTGCCTTGTTCGATCCTCAACTGTCTTTCCTCCACCACATCCAAGCCTTGACCTGCTCTGCCTTCCCTCAACTCTGCAACATTGTCCAACTGCACCACTATCTCACCTCTCATTCATCACATCCAGGATCAACTGCGCCAAGGCCCTGCTTGTTGGCTTTCCCAACTCCTCCCTCCATTGGTTGTAGATCTTCCAGAACTCTGCGGCCCGTGTCCTCTCCCTCACCAGGCTCCATGACCCCACCTCCCACATTCTCGCCCGACTCCATTGGCTCCCCATCATTCAGAAGATTAAATTCAAGATCATTTAAAGCTGTAGTTGGCTCACCCCACTCTGCCTCTGTGACGCCCTAACCCCCTACCAACCCATCCACTACCTCCGTCAGCAGGCTCTGGCCTGCTTCATGTCCCCCAACCCACCCGCCCCACCATTGGCGAGCAAACTTTCAGCCGCTCTACAGCTAACCTGTGGGGCTCCATGCTGCAGACCCTCCGCCTCGTCCCCTCCCTGGCCTCCTTCAAGTCTCGCCTCAAGACCCTCCTCTTCGACGGTCCCAGTAGTCACCCCAAATCCCCCCCTTTCCCTCCACACTCCCCGTCCCCGACCCCAGCCGGGGTCTGAAACAATGACTGCCCAGCACCTTGGAGCGTCCTCCTGATGTGAAAGTGTAATTTTGTTGTTGTTTTTAAAGACAAAGTGTAAATTCTGAAGTGAAGTGTAAATGAAACTCAGCTCAACACGATTGGGAAACGTGTCAACCAGAGTGTCCAGCTGTGGGGACGTCCTCCTGAGGTGAAAGGCGCTATGTACAAGTGTACTGTTGTTGTTGTTGTTGAGTTTCCGAAGCTGAAGCAATCTCATTGAAGCTTTGCTGAGCTCATCATCACCTACCCATTAACCGGACACCGAAACATTCTCCCCACTGGTTGGGCTGTTTGCTAACAGGCTGTGCCTTGGCAGACCCTGGTCTACGGGAATGACTGATGTGAATTGTAAACATGTGTGTGTACCCAGCAATCCACTGCCGACCTTCCCCACAGGCAGGAGATGCCTGTCTGTGTCGCTCAGTGTGTCAGGAGGAGGCGTTAGATTCCCACTGTGTGTGTGTGTGAGATAAGGCGGCAGCTGACAGGGAGCTGTGGGAGGGAGGGAGGGAGGGAGAGGGAGGGAGGGAGGATTCAATGGGTAGAGAGGAGGCCGGCGGTGGCTGATTCGCTCAGACAGCGAATCGCTGCTGTATGTTGCTCTGACACCAGAGACACAGGAAGAGAGTGTCTCTGACACACACAATGTGAGAGCACAGACAGTTACTGCAGGCAAACCACAAGCCAAGCCACACTCCAGCCACACAAATGCTCGGTACTCGGTGCCTGGACCCCAGCAAGGCTCCCAGCAACACAAGCAGTAACTGCGGGGGGCTGTGGGGGGCTGTGGGGGGCTGCGGGGGGCTGTGGGGGGCTGCGGGGGGCTGTGGGGGGCTGTGGGGGACCGAGCTGGTTTAACAACACACACAGCCACCGCCTGAAAATGTCAGGACTTTATAAATCCACCACAAGGAACTTTGAGGACCTGACTTTGGATTCCGGTTATGGGGGAGCTGCGAATTCCTTCAGGTCTTCCAATCTGTCGTTGTCCCAATCCGGCACTGATGTGGCCTCAGGGCAAGGAGGTCGCTGGTGGACACTGCCAGGGTCTGAGGACGGCAGACACATGGCCAGCTGTGACACCCTGAACACAGGGCTGGCTGAGGGCAGCGAAGGGTTGGAAGGTCTGGATTATGGCCCCAAACTGCCTCACCTGGAAAACATCCCTTGGACTGAAGAGGAGATTCAAGAAGTCTTCACAAAGTGCCAGACCAGGGAAGCCAATGTCAATATTCCTCACGAGTTACTGAAGAAATTCTCCACCTATTTAAACAGAGTCCTGGTTCGAATCGCCAGAGAGGCCCAGAGACTGAGTATCATGTGTGCCAAGTGCACCAAGCATGAGATCCAAAGTGCCATCAAGCTGGTGCTCTCCTGGTCTCTCTCTGAGAGTTGCGTAGGAGCTGCTGTGAAGGCTCTGTCTCTCTACAACATGAGCGCTGGGGACCAGTTCAACAGCTCTAAGAGCTCCCAGTGTGGCATTGTGTTCTCAGTCGGTCGCTTCTTCAGGTGGATGGTGGACAGCAGGATGTCCATCCGCATCCACGAGCACGCGGCTATCTACCTAGCAGCCTGCATAGAGAACCTCCTAGAAGAGGTCTACCTCAAGTTACTGGAGAACATGGCCTTGCAGGGGAAGAGCATTGAGAAGAAGCTGGAGCAAACAATTAGCAACGATGCAGAACTTTGGGGGCTTTTCCAGCCAACTGAGCCATTGATCTGTGGGAAGAATGCTTACGGTAGGTCAATGTACACTACATTTAACATGTGATACAGCCAAATGTTAATAATTCTTGCATTTGATACAGCGCTTTATCGTGTCGTTGAGGCGTCTCAAAATATAATCAGAATATAATGTGAAGTGGATTCACTGTGTATTTTGTGGGTGAAATGTGGGAGCCAATTGTGCACAGCAGTGCCCCACAAACAATTGAGGATTGAATGACCAAATTGAGTGACCAAATATTTACCAAGTCTTTCTATAAATCAACAGGCAGGTCAGGGCGAAACCTTGGGCAAGTTTCCTTACTCCACATACCTAATAATAATCCCTCAAAAAAAACCCCCCACAATAATAGAATTGGTCACTTCAATCCACGATTGTGTGTGGGACGCTGCTGTGCGCAATTGGCTGCCGCGATTCGCCCACAAATATATAGTCAATTCACTTTATAGTATATTCTGTGAAGCGCTTTGGGACGTTGATGAAATGTGGAAAGTGCGATATCAAATGCAAGGATTATTATTATTATTGTTAACATACATTCTGCAATCGATATTAGATAGTTCATTTTTTCGGTCTGTTCAGTATTAGTCTTTACTCTTGCCTCCTTCCCATCTGCTGATGTTGTTTTATTTTAACTTTCAACTGTCAAAACTCAGCTATAGTGATTGAAACATGATCCTAATACGGATTATTTTTTGCCGTTTCCCCTCCCATGCTAAAACAGTGGGAGAATAGACCAATTTCAGCATTTAGAGACTGTCACATTAATTAGATTATAATAATTCTAGCATTTGATATTGCACCTTATCATGTCTTCAAGACATCTCACAGCATTTCACAGAATATACTGCTAAGTGAATTGACTGTATATTTTTGTGAGTGAAACAAGGGGAGCACACAGCAGTGTCCCACAAACAACCATGGATTTAGTTATCAGATTTTTTGAAGGGATTATTACACCTGTAAAAGTGATCTATCAATCGACTCAGAATGAATTGGGTTCCTACATACTGTTAGGTTAAATGGAAGCGCATGGAGTAAACTTTATCAGTGTTTTGTCCTGCCTGGGAATCAAACCCAGGTCCTCTCACTTGCAAGGCAAGTGCTCTTAACCCTAAATTACAGGACTCCTCAAAGCTTGGGTGCAGAATAAATTCCTCTGTACTTTCCTCCAAATCAAATCTTGTCCCTCAAAGTCAGAAGAGCAATCCTGTGTAACCAGTTGTGGGAGCATGCATTCTTCTATCAGTTCAGCAATGGCTGGAGCTCCTAACTCATGGATGTGATTGTTCCCCTTTCTGATTACAGCTTGGGTTTGGGTAACCTTTCAAAATGTATCTGCAAACACATTTTGCAACAATGTAAAACATTGCCTAATTGCATCAACCAGAAGTGTCCTCACTGTGATGAGGAGTACATTTCTCTATTTCCCAGCAACAGGAAACAATTTGCCAATCCAATTTGTTTCATAAAAGCACCTTCTCGCTAGAGGATAACTTTTTTTTCTCAAGAGAAATTTCAATGACACATCCAGCAACAGCCTGTTGGTGCTGAAAGAGTTAAACTTCCTGTGAATAGAACACAGCTCATGTTGAAGGAATTCAGCTCCTGGTTCCCAAACTGATCCTATAATGTGAGGCGTAATCCCTGTATTAGCACGACTCATTGATCAGTTAAACTCCACCTTTTGCACAGAAAATACACACAGGCAGATGTCAATTAAACTGTTTACTCCAATGGTTTTTAAATGGTTAGAAAACAACAAAGGATGAAGAATCACTACCACCCCTGACATACCAGCAACAAGTCAAATTGGCATTTCAGCCATTTACAAACCCGCTGGTGTACAGTGTGACTGAGCTGTTATAGACAGATCTAGATGTGGCCACACAATGTTCTATTTGTTTGTTTTATTATGAATAAGTATTCATTTGATTTGAAATAAATCTGGTAACATGTCTCAATAAGTTTAAATCACGATTTTAATCCTTATTTGTTTGTTCTTTAAAACCCAAATCTTTAACATTGGAATGATTAATGGCTATTTACTTTGACTGTAGTACAGTATTTTGGAATCTTTGTACTGTACAGTTTATGCATGTGGAAATGTGTGTGTGAGCTTTTCAATAGGAACCTAGAAATGGTCAGGATTGGAAAAGACTACAGTAATGTGGTTTGTTTTCCTAGTTCCAAAATTAAATATACGATGTAATCCTATACTAGGGTCCATCGATATGGAAATTTTCCAATACAGATATATCGGTTGGCTCATATTGATATATACCGATATATCGATACCTCTGGGTTTTTTTGTACTGTGCATGCGCGCGCATTCGGAGGTGTGCGCGTATTCGGAGGTGTCGTATTTGGAGGTGTGCGCGTATTCGGAGGTGTGTGCGTATTCGGAGGTGTGCGCGTATTCGGAGGTGTCGTATTTGGAGGTGTGCGCGTATTCGGAGGTGTGTGCGTATTCGGAGGTGTGCGCGTATTCGGAGGTGTGCACACATTCTGGTGTGCGCGCGCATTCCGTGCTCTAGGCCCAGGAGGTTTGCAATGCCGGCGACAAGGTAAGTTGAAAAAGTTCACTGTGTACCAATATAACCGATAAATCGATATATCACCGAACACGATGTACTGATATTTGCGATATATCGATTTAAAAAAACAAAATCACATTTTTCTTCTGCTTCTGTCTCCATTGCTGTGCTTTGGGCTGTGCTAAGGATGGGCTTGAAGTATCATGCTCTGATGCTTGTAACTTTGCTCTTACCTATGTTATCACATGATTATTGTCTTGATAAGTATATGGAGTGAAGTGATATTAAAGATCCAATAACTGAAGTGAATATAAGAGGATTAAATATTATCACATTAAAACATCTCAAGATGTCTTACAGTAATTACTGTGGAGTGACAATATATTGTAATGAAATGTGACAGTATTTTACACCAGCACGGTCCTGCACAGGCATGACTCACAGGATCTTTAATGTCCATTTTAAGAATAGACAGATGTGGCCTTGATTGAACATCTAATCTGATGGCCAGAACCTCAACTATGCAGGATTCTCCCAAATACTGCCCTGAAGCGTTAGCCAAAACTGTTTGTGAAAGCCAACAGATACCATTTATTTTATAAAGTGTTTTACAATAAATAGTAGGCAGAACAATGAAAGAATGGACTTTTCTTGAAATGGTAACCAGCAACTCACTATGGAGGATAGCAATTGACTAGAACCCACCGTGCCTGCTAACATGCTCCAACTGCTGGCTACCCTCTGTGTAAAGAAATGCTTCTAGATGTTTTTCCTACACTTGCCCTCCACACCTCTAAATCTGTGTTTCTGGTCCTGCTGCGATGACATACTGTGTTGAGAAGGATTTGACTTTCTTACCACTAGTTGCAGAACCATTTACAGTAAAAGCCCGTTTATCCAGCACTCTCAGGACCTGGCCAATGCCGGTTAAAGCGCGTGCTGGATATTCAGCCAAAAACGCAAAAAGAAAAAAAAACTTCAATGCATTTTTCCAGATAGATTCCGGTTAATCGAATGCAGGCCTTTTTTTTGCAGTGTCGGTTATATGGAAGTTACGGTTGATCGGGTGCCGGATAAACTGGCTTTACTGTAATTTGTATTACACTATCAGGTCCTGAGAGTGCTGGATAAACGGTGCAGGCCAAACTTCTTTTACTGTACCAATGGCTTTGGAATGGATGGTGATGGAGGAGGATTCATATCTGTAACAATACAGGGGGTTTTAAGAAGTTAACCAGTTCCTTTGACATATTAGAGAGTATTGATGATGATAACAATCCTTGCATTTGATACAACACTGAAATGGATAATCGCTATTTATCTGAAAGTCTGTTGGGCCAGGTCACTGGAAGAAACTCCAAATTCTTTTCAAATAGTGTCGCAGAATTGTTACTGTCCAGTTGAACAGACAGATGGAACCTCGGTTTTGACAAGGCAGCATACCTTACAATATTGCAGTCAATGATAATCAAAACTCATGAAGTGTGTGTTTAGCTAGCATGGGCAGCATATTTTGTGGCAGGGATAAATTAAGAGTCACTTTAAAAACCATGGGGGGAGGAATTGGTTGTAAGGATATTGTTCTATCCATACAATGATCTCATTATTCCTGACCTGGAGCTTGCTTCGATGTACTCATGTATATTAATCATCCCTAAAATTCTGTGTTTTTCCCCTAGCGACTAGCACAGCTGCCTGACACAGTTAAAGTCTGTAAGTAAATAGTGAGGATGACAGACAATGATATTCAGCTTAATTAGAAACCAATCCTCAATAGACTTTGCTGTTTGCCCTGCATCCCAAGCACACAATCCCACACTTGAGAAACAGTCACACTTAGTTGGCAAGTGGCCAGATTTACCTGAATCACCAGCCTCTGACAGGTTGTGTGTCGTGTATAAATATATTTTAACAGCTTAAAATTCGCCAAGAATAGTCAAGAATACAGTCAATTCATTTTACAGTATATTCTAAAATATTCTAAAATACGTGAAAAGCGTTATATCAAATGCAAGGATTATTATTATTATTGTAAGGCGAGTGCTCTAACTACCGAGCTACAGGACTCCACAAGATCACTTGGGTGACATACATCTTTATTTATCTTTAGAGTGAGCACTTCATTTGAAAACAGTTCAGCAAAGTGTATGGTCAGCCTTTAAGCCATAATTGATGTTGAAGACAGTTCATAACTATTTCTAGGTGAGGTTTGAGCAGTCCAAACTTGCAATATTTACACTGTGAATATACTTAACAACTGGATTGGCAACTTTTTTTTAGTTCAGAGGTATATGTACGCTCTTGCAAACGATGAGCTTGTGAACTGCCTGGTTCCAGTTTAGGACGCAAAGCTTGGAATGTAATATTCTCTAAACATTACATTTAGCATCTTTAGTTTTTGTTGAATTTAACTAGTTTCAGTCTTGGTATAGACATGAAAAATCAGTTTTAGAGTCAGAACTAATCTTTCACCAGTTTCTTTTTGAATATAGGAACATACCCTCCCTCCACATACGTGCGGTGGGTAAAACGACAGGGTAGACACTTACAAACGTTTGAGTGCGACATCATAAAGCCACGCCCCCAAAGGCAGCAGCAGACTCTGCCTTTTTCCCAGTCATTTTTTCTGCAAATACGCAAGCGCGGAGATGGCATTTCAATGTGATCTGATTGCGATTGATAGAAAGAGGAAAGGCTGCCAGTAGCTTGTGCTTATTTCACCCATTACTGAGACACTGAGAAAGGAACGCGCATGGGAACTACATTCAACTCAATGGGTAAAAAAGGCAAGGTGTCTCGCTGCCTTTCTGTTGCTTTTAAAGTAGACATATAAAATCACAGTTAAATAATTTTGGTAGTGTCTACTAAAAATTGTTTGCAATTTATAAAATGTGCATTGTAAAAATATAAACCATTAAATAATCTTCTACAATTTAAAGTTTTTATTTTCATTAGGTAGGCATTTATGAAACCTACCCTGCCTACCCTGACTGCACGTCCCTGGAACATACAATGCAATAAAGTGTTGCATCTTTATATAATCTTACCATTGTTAAATCATCTCAAAGTACTTCACGGTGAAGTACAGTGACTTTTGTAGTTAAATGGTATGTTAAGCTGGACTCTAGAGGATCATTGACCAGGAAACCAGGAGAAACTCCTCTTTTTGAATCATGTCCCATCCTTTAGCTCATGTTGTGGAATAGTTCATCTTGGGAACTTCCCTCACTAATGTTATCCATGCTGTTCTACAGTCGATCAGTAAAATACATCTGCAGGACATAACTAGTCCTGTCTAGCTCATCCGCCCACTTCTCCAGTTACTGAAGCGAGTAATGGGGCAAAAATGCCCAGTGAGTCAATTACCTTTCCCCCGTGCAACTGAGGGTCAGACTGAACGCATCTGCTTTGTGTTCTGGAACGCTAATCTACCTGAGGGGAGCTATAGAAATGCAAATTGTTGTTGTACGTGGTGTGCCTCAGGGCAGCTGATTGGCAAAACTCAATCAATTGAACTAAGCCAGACTGTGCGAACTGAGCAGAAGAATCATCACAGCCCAGTGGCTTCCAAATTTTAAATAGTGGTGTCCCCCCAACTCAGCAAAGTTTTCGTTGCGCTCCCCCTCCTTCACACTCGGCTCCACACACTCGGGTCCTCGGCTCCACACGCACTCTCCCCACATGAGACTAAAGCTTCGCGTCCCCCCAGCCAACGGCATGCGCCACCCAAGGGAAGCGTGTCCCACAGTTTGGAAACCACTGGCCTAGACTATGATGATTCATCCAACTGAAGGGCTGGAGGTGGGAGTGAGGACAAAGCTGCAATTTGTTTCAAACTTTTTATTTGTTTAAATCAAATAACATGTTAATTGGATATCATGTTTTCAACCATTTGTGTCAGGAGGAGACACTCGGAGTTCATCCACTTAGCGCAGCAGCAGCATTAGAATTACTGCTTCAAATATATAATTTTTAAAAACTTTGTATATTCGCCCTTTTAGTCAACACTTACTGTGTGTGCTTTTCTCCACTCCAGAATAGAATGATTTCACTTGCAGTTTTAAAAAAAGATAAATATCAACAGAGTGAATCCTGAGGCAGTTTTGCCTTTTCACTTTGTCAGTAGTTCACCACAACAACAAAATCACATTGTAGCCCAGAAATTACATTTGTTACACTACGACTCAGCTAAACTCCATCCAGCCATCTTTGCTTGTCAACTTGGAGCCACTATTTTGTAAAGAACTCAATGTTACAGAATAAACTGCTGTCTGACTCTCAACATAACAGCTCTGAGGCCCAATGAACAACACACAGAATAGACAGAATCAATTGAAAGATAATACAACCCTGCCTAATTCAATCAGATTAATTGCTTCCCCTGACTGGAACCAGTCTGACATAATCATCATACAATCAGCTTTGGGCTTTCCACAGTGGGAGAATTCCGTTATGCAATGGTGAACAGGAAGTTTATATCACTGTTATGATAACACACAAATCAAATGGTAATAGTAATAAAAGTCCTTGCATTTGATATTGCACATTCTCAGGTCATTGAAATGTCTCAAAGAGCTTCACAGGATATACTGTAAAATTAAATCAATGTATAATTTGTATGTCTCCTCCCGTCCTCCCAACGTGAAAAGTGCACTATAAATGTAGTTTTCTTGTTGTTGTATGTGAAATGGGCAGCTAATTGCGAACAGCAGGATCCCACAAACAGTCATGGATTGAGTGATGAAACTATTATTTTTTGAAGGGATTATTACCCCGAGAATGTGATCAAGGTAAATTGGATACAGCACTGATCTCTGATATAGAAAAGGACAGAACCTTGAAAATACTATAACACATCATCTAGCCAATCCCAATGTTAAAGTAAATTTAAAAAAACTAACTTTTCCTGCATATTTGCCACTTCCTCCTGACGTGAAAGGCACTACAACATGTCTAACTTTGTTGTGTTATTTTTGTTGGTCATTTCCTCTCATCCTTAACAATATATACATGATAATCTTGCCTCTGCTTTGTCAGACATTGATCCCTGTTATTTTCAGCTTTTCTAAGTTTGGTATTCTTGGCAATTTTAAATATCTTGGCTTCCATCCCACTTATACATATCATTTATAAAGAATATGTTATCTTGTTGGCCTTGCTACCTTATGATGTAGCAATTTCTTTAGAGTGTTGTAAGGGAGAGGAGAATGGGAATCATTTAGTTGAGTGGGATTTCAATAGGTCTTTTCAAAGAGCCGGCACAGACACTCTTTCAGAGGTCCTGAGACTTACCCAAAGAGCGGGCTCGTGGCGGATGCGAATCGACATTTCAACATTGACTTTGGAGGTGACAATACAGGTGGGAGGTGAAAACAGCCATGTTACAAACCAGATCCAGAAACAAAGATGGACCATATAAATCTACATAAGCACAATAAAATGTCGAGTAGTGGAGTTGAGTTAATAAATTATTTCAAACAAGAATAGCACACGTAATAATCCTTGTGTTTGATATAGCTTTTTATCATATATTTTTGCAGGCAAAACACTTAAGATGCTTAAGAAAGAGAAATGTTCAAGAGCATGGAGAACGAATAGGAGAGTGGGTTTAGATTAGAAAAATTCCAAAGCAAACTTGACGGCTAAATGGCTTGATCTTGTGTTGTAGTACAGTATTTAGATTTTTTTGTAATGAATAAATTTAGATGTATCAGAGGGAGCGAGCAATTAAAGATACAGATACTCTGGTAATTAAATAGTTTTTGGCAAACCTTGTTTTGGAGGGGGCGAAGAAAGACAAAAGGCTTGTTTTCACATGCAGGTGATATTATATTTAACTTGAAGCCACATAACCTTATTCATTTTCCACTGTTGAATGTTACCCACCGGCAGAACTTCCTGTTATGACAGCAGTCAAGAATTAGCAGAACATTGCTAATAATGAAGTATGGAGAGGTGTTAAAACCACGAAGCTGGTTTCTGTCTCTGACGTATGAACTCTTTGACCGCACAGCGTGGGTTACTCAGCTACAGGATATAGATCACTGCGACTTCCTTACTCTGACTGCATTTATAGTCTAAATGAAAGCGGTAGGAAAGACATCCTCTTGTTTTTGGCCTTATTTATCCTACTCACTCAGTCTCATACTGAGTTTCAGATCTTGTCTCAAGGTCAGGTATATATTGAATTCTAGCTCAAGGCACAGAATGTTGCAAGTCCATGAAATGACAGATACAGTTTCTCTCACTCTTGCTGCAATAATGCTAATAATAATCCTTGCATTTACTCAAGATGTCTCAAATGGCTTCACAGAATATACTGTAAAGTTAATTTACTGTATAGTTTGTGGATGAAATGTGGCAGCCAATTGCGCACAGCAGTGTCCTACAAACAGTCTGAGTGACCATGTTATTATTATGAGAAGAGATTGTTACTCACAGTAAATCAATCCACCAATTGACTAATAACTATGTTCCTACTTACTGCTCTGTTATCAGAAGCGTGTGGAGTGAGGAAGCTTGTCTAACATTTCCCTGCCTGGGAATCGCACAAACCGAGGTCCTCTTTGTATTCCACAAAAAGCCACAAAGTGAATCACCAATTTTGTGGAGGGGATTATAGAGAATTTCCCTTCTCTATTTGATTAGAGCCATGGGAACTTTTAACAGCCACCCAATGTGGGATTTGAACCCACAACCGAGCTGACACAGAATAGAGAAGTTCTAGTAACTGGGTTATCTCATTCTGGTGGTGTTGTGCTGTGCTTGCATTCATCAGTTTCTGTATATTTATTAGTACAATGTTTTACCGTGAAACGGATGTATTGCGGGATAGCAGAGACTTAGTGGGGAGTTTCCAGGCATCCTGCTCTTAAACCATTACTGTGAAGAAGATGAATCCGGCATCATGGTAAACTCTGAATGGAATTTACCCCAAAAGTGGCTGTCGCTCCAATTATTACCAAATAAATTTGTGGGATTCACAAAATGACCCATAAACAGTGAATCCCGTGGCTTCTCAGATATGCCTCCGGTCTGACTCTCTGGAACAGAGTTCAGAGGACAATCTTCAACCAAGTGCCTCAATTGGCTGCTGTCTGGCTTTACCTAAGAAAATAAGATTGATGTTTGAGCAGAGTTCCAGCAGTTCTGCAACATATGTTCCAGCTTATGCGGGAGCTTTTAAGTTGTGCCAGGCAGACATTTTTCTTGCTGAATGTAGCAGCTTGGCTGAAGTAATAATAATAATCCTTGATATAGAGCATTTCACGTCTTCTAGACACCTTGAAGCGCTTCACAGAAGATACTGTAACATCAATTGACTGTATATTTGTGGTGAAAACAGTCACATTAGAAGTAGGCCATTCAGCCCCTCAATCCTATTCCACCATTCTATAAAATAATGACTGGTCTGTGCCTTAACCTTGCTTCATATCCTTTGATACACTGTCCTAACAAATATCTAACCACCTCAATCTTAAAAATTTGAATTGGATCTAGCATCCTCCTGGTTGACAGGAATTTCATCCCTGGAGTTTTATAATGATATCAATTTCTTTCCTCCAGTAATTCCTGGTTAATTTCAGTCAAACAATATTTAACACACAGTCATATCCACATTCAATCTATGGAACTGCCCTCTTATTTATTGAGTATCTAACCTGTGACAGATTAGGAAATTATGGGAATGGCTTTCATACTTTGCTGTTTCTGTACTGGAACTGATGGGAGCAGAGCATCTGAGGTCTATGTTTACCACTTCCTCCTGTGGCATTGTCCCATTTTGGAAATTACCTGTGGGAGAGAAAGTGGAAATAAGACCACTGATCACCTGAAATCAGAATAACAAAACACAACCATCTTCTGGGTGTAGGGTGTGGGGCGGTGGGGGGAGGTAAACAATGTTTCTTTGAGGCTAAACTGACTCAAGATTTGAGACTTTGGGCCAGAGTTCCCAAGAGAAGAGGTGTAGTGGCTGAAGGTTCGGTCACCAATGGTAGAAAGAAGGGGGTGATGAATAAATAAATAGACAAGAATCCGAGGAGACAAGGGTACGGGTGGGCTTGAGGAGATTACATAGGTAGGAAGATTAGGACAAGGATGTTAAAGACAATCTTTTGGGAAACATGAGAGCCCAGCAAGGATGGAAGTAATGGGTGTGTGCTGTATTATGAGGGGAGAGTAGGGCCTGGAGAATTTTATAAAGGCCGTCTGTTCAGAAAGTGAGATAAGGAGAGCAATATTTGTTCAGTGCCTTCCCTACAGACAACACAGAAGTAATTCTTTCTTTATTATACTGTACAATAAAATCAGTAGCAGCATTTACAGACTCTTATTCATCGCTGGAGCAATTACTGTAACTTGCAGCTGTGATACTCAACTGATGGGAAAGGTTCAGCACGGTGAGGTCACTGCAGTCACACGCTCCAGGCTTGCAGTCTTGTGTTTTCTTATTCTGATTTCAGACACAGTTAGAGCTCCTAGTTCCCTTTCTCTCACCTATTGTTGTGGGCCAATTTCCCCAGTAATTTCCCAAGTGGATCAATACCACACTTCCCTAGCAGTTTGAGAACAATAGTCATCAAACATGAGACACAAGCCATCAGACCCACGGCTGACCACACAAAACATTAGATATCACAAGCTTTACTCCAGATTTCTCCCAAGGATTTGCCATGGAGCACCCTTAAATTTAATTTAATGCCTTATATCAAGATATCTAAAAACGTTTCACAGAATATACTGTAAAATAAATTGACTGTATATTTTGTGAGTGAGATGTAGTAGCCAATTGCGTCCAGCAGTGTCCTGCAAACAATCATGAATTCATAGAATCTTACGGCACAAAAGAAGGCCATTCGGCCCATTGAGTCTGTGCCGGCTCTTTGAAAAGAGCAATTTAATCCCACTCCTCAGCTCTCCCCATAACCACGCAAACCTGACTTCCCCAAATAAATGTCTACCACTCTTTTAACAGTTGTTATCGAATCGGCCTCCCATCACTTTTTCATGCAATGCATTCCAGATTCGAACAACTCTCTGAGTGAAAAAAATTCTCCTTATCTCCCCTCTGCTTTTTGAAACTATTTTAAATCTGTGACCATGAGTCACTGATACACCCACCAGTGGAAACAGTTTTTCCCTATCTACTTTGTCGAATCCCCTCATGATCTTAAAAACCTCTATTAGGTCTCCTCGCAACCTTCTTTATTCCAATAAGAATAAACCTAGCCTCTCTAGCCTTTCCTCATAAGTGAAGTCCCTCATTCCTGGTACCATCCCAGCAAATCTCCTCTGCACCCTTTCCAATGCCTTAACATCCTAAAGTGTGGTGACCAGAATTGTACACAGTACTCTAGCTGAGGCCTAACTAAAGTTTTATAGAGTTTAAACTTCCTGACTTTTGTACTCTCTGCCCCTATTTATAAAGCCTAGTATCCCGTATGCTTTTTTGATAGCCTTGTCTACCTGTCCTGCCACCTTCAAAGAATCACTCACACAAACCTCCAGGTCTCTCTGTTCCTTCACACCCCTTACAATTGCACTAGCTAGCCTATATTGCCTTCCCTCATTTCTCCTCCCAAAATGCATCACCTCACATTTCTCTGCATTAAACCCATGTGTCTGCCCATTTTATCATTCGGTCTATATCTTCTTGCAGATGACTACTGTTGAGTGACCAAATTGAATGAATGTTCAATTCTATGCAGTAAAAATAGTCATTCACTTCATGGCTGTTGGTGAGACATTATCGTGCTCTACTGTGTTTATCTACAAATACATAGTCACTGCAGTCCCTAACATTATTAGTAATAATCCTTGTGTTTGGTGTAGAGCCTTATCAAATCGTTGAGATGTCTGAAAATGCTCAAAGAATATAAAGTATATATTGGTGGAGTTTTGTAGCTCAGTGGTTAGAACACTCACCTAGCAAGTGAGAGACCTGAGTTCTATTCCGGGCAGGATGAAATGTTGGGCAAATTTCATTGCTCCACATGCCTCTGTTTACTTCACAGTAAGTAGGAACCCTGTTGTTAGTCGATTGCCAGATCACTTTTCTGGGGGTAATAATTCCTTTTATAAAAATATTTGATCACTTAATCCATGACTGTTTATGAGGCACTGCTGTGAGTGCTGCTATATAAATCGAAGTTGTTGTTGTTGTTGTAATTGGCTGCCACATTTCGCCCACAGATATACAGTCAATCTTCCTACTCTCCTTCCCCCTACCCCGGCCACTGAGGGACATCCTCCCGACGTGAAAGGCGCTATATAAATGTAATTTTGGATTGATTGATTTGGGGTGTATGAACACAGGCCTCTGTTGACATAAACCCAGTTTTAGCACAGAGCCGTGCTTTCCTAGTCCTGCTGCTATGATTGAAACATTTCAGCGACTCACCACCCCATGGGGTAAAAGCTTCACAGGATGAGGAATATTCTACGTGATTAAGCCTCCAGCACCATCTTTCATCAGTGAGATCAAAGGCATAGGACACTCTGTGGGCTTAGAAACTGTGCAGACAGGTCAGAGTCAAAGCTCTTTCGAACTTGAGAAATGTAAGAATAGAATACAGATGGAAATAGCATACATAGTAGAAGTATTCCTTTAAAGGCTCAAAATGGAGGATCATAGGAATGTACAGGACTGGATAGGACCTTTGTGGTTTATCTGGTTGCTCTCATAGTCAAATTTTTATATTCATGTAATAATAATCTTACAATTGATATCATGTATTCACAATATCTAAAAGTGCAACATTCACAGAATATTATGTGAAGTGAATTGACTGCAGATTTTGTGGGTGAAAAACGGGAGCCATTGCGCACAACAGTGTCCCACAAACAGTGATGGATCGAGTGAGCATATCATTATTATTTTGGAAGGAAATATAATGAATAAACTTATTCATTCTCCTTCATTGAATTATTTGTCTAATTAATGGCTGCCTAATGGGTGACCAATCTGCGTCCGCCATCTCACCGTGTTGTTTCACTTTTCCACATATTTACCCTATTTGAGTAAAGTATTTAAATCTAACCTGCCCCCTTCTGACTTTTCTTGCTGTGGGGGTTGTGTCTGTATTAATATTTAGAGTTCAGATTAACTGGTTTCTTTTTCTTTAGGATTTTGAATACTTTGGTAAGATCTTATGAACCCTTACTCCCCCCCATGCCGTCCCCTCATCTTTAAATTCCACTTTAAAACCAATTTATTCAACTGTACATATGGTCCCCTTCCCCTATCCTACCACCCACCACCCTCCCACCAGCCCCCCACTGTGAAGTTACCCTACACGAAAGGCACTACATAAATCCAAGCTAATCTTGTTGAAGATAATAGTAATTATAATCCTTGCATTTGATGGAGCATCTTATCACGTTCTTGAGACTTCTCAAAGTGCTTCACAGAATATAGTGTAAAGTAACGTAACTGTATTTTATGAGCAAAACACAGCAGCCAATTGGAGATACCCTGATTCCATTACTTCTGATAACTTAGTAATTCCAGATGACGATCTGGTTCGCCTTCTCTGTATCCCCTGCAATGCAAGATGTCCTTACTATGTAATTTGTGGAACTGAATTGCACGCAATACTCCCAAAGACAAACTATGCCTCCTGAAGGTGACACACTGAAGCTGCTTTTGGTTTTTTTCTTTTTTGTGTTATTAGTATCATTTTGTCCCACGTATTGGCAATGTTTAATTTGGATGGGAGGTCAGCTTGGTAGTTGTGTAATACATTATTGTAATTATTGATGCCTCATTGCTCTGGGTAAGTGTGTAATTAACCTTTGTTTCTCTGGTGTTCTCAGGTGTGCCCTGCCTTCCAAGTTACCTGAGCCTATATACCGATCGTAACCAGACCGACAAGTCAAGCCAGGCACCAATGTACAGTCACTCGGAGCTGAGGACCCTGGAGCAGTCCATGCTGGCTACCTGTGTGGGCAGCATCGCAGAACTCAGTCAGTATCTCACCAATTTATTGTATGCATACAGAGTCCTTTAAAGGATGATGCTGGCTTCATTTTATCTCCCCCCCTGTTTGGTAGATCAGCGATCCGTCAAACGATTGTGTTACAGAAGCCGTATTCTAGGCCAGGTGTTGGATTGTTGGGATTATTTCCTACCAAACAGTTAAATTGAAGCCCCACTTAATTGTGCACTTCACTCAAACCGATTGAGTGCATTTCAGTTGCTTATTACAACCAAATAATGTTTTGTCTCTGCGTATAGTGTGACCATATGATTCACCTCCTAAAAAAGAATTTAGACGTAAATCTGTTATTTTGTTTCCCTCACACTGAAGATTGGGAGGAACAATTAGTCAGACATTCCCTGTGGTAAATTCCTAGAACTGAAATCAGGAAGCATTTTGTCAGTGGGTTGTGAAGATGTGGAGGGTTCTCCCCCCGAAAGTTGTGAAAGCAGACTCAATAAGGGTGTTTAAAGACAGATAATTGAGTAATAGAAGTATGGGGTGTAATGTGACAACAACAACATGCAATTATATAGCACCCTCCACACCGGGCGGCGTCTTAGAGCACTTAACAATATCGGAGCCCGAGGACGAGCCAGGGGGTCGGGGAAGGTGACCATAAGCACAGTCGTAGAGAAAGGTCTTCAGGCACAACCTGAAGATGGGGAAGGAGGGGATGAGGCAGAGGGAGTTCCAAAGTTTCGGGGCATAGTGGCTGAAAACACGGCCGCCAATAGTGGAGCGGAGGATTTGGGGAGACAAGGAGGAGTCCAGATCCAGTAGAACAGAGGCTGTGAGGAGAGAGAAGACGTTGAGGTGGGGGTGGGGTGTGGTGCGCGGGAGGGGGGGGAGATGGGGGGATGAGTGGGGGAGGTGCAGAGGAGTGGAGAGATTTCAACAATAGAGTAAGGACTTTGAAGTCAATCCTCTCTGTGACAGGGAGCCAGGGGAGTTTTGTAAGGACTGGGGTAATTGAGGCACGAAATTTGGTGTGGGTGAGAATGCAGGCGGCAGAGTTTTGGATGTGGGCAGCGGAGTGACAGGCTGGAGCAATGAGAATTCCATTCATCCGAAGACACATGGAAATCCCACAGATAAGAACATAAGAATTAGTAGCAGGAGTAGGCCATTCGGCCCCTCGAGCCTGCCTCGCCATTTGATGAGATCATGGCTGATCTTCTCACCTAACTCTGATTACCTGCCCTATCCCCATATGCCCTAATCCCTCTATTTTTCAAAAATCTATCAGTCTCAGCCTTGAAAATGTTCAAGGACTGAGCACCTACAGCCTTCTGGGGTAGTGAATTTCATTCACTACCCTCTGAGTGAAGAAATGTTTCCTCAACTCTGTTCTAAAAGGCTGACCCTTAATTTTAAGACTGTGACACTTGGTTATAGATTCTCCTACCAGGGAAAACAGTTCCTCAGTGTCTACTTTATCTAGCCCTTCAAGAATCTTATATGTTTCAATAAGATCTCCCCTAATTCTTCTGTACTCTAGAGAATACAGCCCTAGTTTGTTCAACCTATCCTCATAGGTCAGTCCCCTCATCCCAGGAACTAACCTAGTGAATCTACGCTGCACCCCCTCTAAGGCAAGTATGTCCTTTATTAAATAAGGAGACCAAAACTGCACACAATACTCTAGGTGCAGTCTCACCAGAGCCCTATACAGTTGCAGCAAGTCTTCCCTACTCTTATACTCTAAACCTTTTGAAATGAACGTTTCATGCCGTTCGCCTTCTTAGTTGCTTGCTGCACCTGCAAACTAACTTTTTGGGACTGGTGTACAAGGACACCCAAACCCCTTTGAATACTAACACTATCTAACTTCTCCCCCTCTAGAAAATAATCTATTCTTTTATTCTTGCTACCTAGGTGAATAATTTCACACTTGCTAACATTGAATTCCATCTGCCACCTACTTGCCCACTCCCCTAGTCTATCTATATCTTGTTGCAATCTTTTTGCATCATCCTCAGAGCTCACTCTGCTACCTAGTTTAGTGTCATCTGCGAACTTAGACACATTACATTCAATGTCCTCGTCCAGATCATTGATGTAAATAGTAAATAGCTGAGGCCCAGGCACTGATCCTTGTGGCACTCCACTAGTTACATCCTGCCAATTCAAGAATGACCCATTTATCGCTACTCTCTGCTTTCTACCCGATAGCCACTCTTCTATCCATGTTAATATGATAGATTGTTGGAATGGAATGTGCTCCCTTTCCCTGGAGGGACGCTCCTCATTTAAGAAAGCAATAACCAAGGCTTGGGGAGCCAGCAATATAGTTGTACCTAGAATTGGGGTGTTGAGTTCAGTGGTAATCTGTTCCTCTGCCAGAATTACTCTATTGAGAGAGCATTGGAAGACTAGAGTAGAGTTATTGACAGTTTATTTCACCTGCATCACGTCTGAGCTGGGAGTGACAGGTTACAGGGTTAAGAAGGTGTGATGTTCCCAGATAACCTCTGATGACCTCGATGAGAGCAGGAGATAATATTCAAACTACAGTATATAAAAACATCCTGTTTGATCTTAAACAGAAACAGAAATTGCAGGGAACACCCAGCAGGTCAGGCAGCATCTGTGGAGAAAGAAAAAGTGAGTAAATGTTTCGGGTCCACAACCCTTCATCAGGACCTTTGGTCATCTTGTTTGACCTTGTGGTCTTGTGTTGTGGAGATGACTATATTACAGATTTGGTTGTAACTCATCATCTTCATTTCCCAGGTGACCTGGTCTCTCACGCTATGTATTACCTGCAGCAGTTTGGTGCCAAATGTCATGGGACGGGATCACAGGTGCACTTCAGATGGGGGCCTTACTCCTGGGAGCCTGAGGCTCTTCACTCCCTATATTACTACATGCACTGCCCCCAGATGGAGTGGGAGAACCCTAACATTGAGCCACCCAGAGTCAAACTGGCTACTGAGAGGTAAGGCGCTGGGAAAGGGAAAGCTGCTCAGGTGTTTAACACAGGAGAGTATTTTCAACCGGCCATGTTCTCTTTATGGAACTTGGTGAAACAGATTGCGAGTTCTATTCTACGTAATTCACTTACATATGGAATTTTCCGGGAATGGAATGCACACTCTCCCCAGGAGATACACACTCTACATACTTTTGTTCTGAAGAGTTGGCAAGATCAAGGCTTGTTGGGTTACTGCCGGAGTTTAACTAGATATAACCATAAACCGGTGTGTATGTGGTATGTTAATATAAATGTTTATGTATGTTTGTAAATGTGCATGTGTGCGTGCTTCTCATTGCTGTGTTCCTTTGTTGTCTCCCAGGCCATACGAGGTTCTCCCACCAGTGGTTGAATGGATCAGAGTGTGCATTGTACACACTGAGCACAGACACAGTGTGGTGGTGGACAGCAATGACGTGCGGCAGGCTGCCCGGCTCCTTCTCCCTGGCGTGGATTGTGAACCCCGACAATTGAGGTCAGCACAGTGACCAGAAACAAACAACCCCTCTCATTCATTTTGTTTACCTAGAAGTCAGTAGGCACGTGGTTGTTAGTCAATTGGCGGATGGCTTTTCTGGAGGTATTAATCCCTTCAAACAATATTTTTTTAAAAACTAATAATTTGATCACTCAATCCACGACTGTTTGTGGGACTCTTGCTGCGCGCAATTGACTGCTGTGTTTTGTCCACAAAATATTCAGTGTATTAATTTTCCTGTTTATTCTGTGAAGTGCTTTGAGACATCTAAAAGATGTGATAAGGCGCTATATCAAATTATTATTATTACAGTGAGTGACCAGATTTGGTCTCCTTATTTAAGAAAGGACATACCGTATATCTCCGCGTATAAGGCGCACTTTTTTTCAGGTCGGAAGATCTCGAAAGTTGGGGGTGCGGCCTATAAGCAGATACAAGAGATTTTGAGCCTCGGAGATACAGTAAACAGGAGGGGCGGCCGGCGCGCTGTCAGCCGGGGTTTGGTCAGTGTGCGGCGGGGGTTGGGGGGAGCGGGTGACGGGGCTTCGGCCTCGGCAGCGGCAGCAGCAGCAGCAGCGGACTTCAGTGCTGTGCTTACCTTCTGCCGAACCCAGTCTGCCTGCCTCACTCCCTGCCGCTCTCTCTCCCTCCCTCCCTGTCTGCGTGCCGGCCTGCCTCTCTCCCTCTCTCTCTCCCTCTCTCTCTCCCGGGCTGCCGGCCTACCGCTCTCCGTCTCTCTCTCCGAGGCTGCCGACCTGCCTCTCTCCCTCTCTCCCTCCCGAGCTGCCGACCTGCCGCTCTCCCTCTCTCCCTCCCGAGCTGCCGACCTGCCGCTCTCCCTCTCTCTCTCCCTCTCTCTCTCCCGGGCTGCCGACCTGCCGCTCTCCCTCCCTCCCTCCCTGCCTGTGTGCCTGCCTCTCTCCCTACCTACCTGTCTCTCCTCCCTTCTGCCGGCAATATCATTGAGAATGCTTCCGTTTTTTTTCACCAAGAAAAGGTCAAAAACGGGGGGTGCGCCTTATACGTGGGTGCGCCTTATACGCGGAGATATACGGTACTCGCTTTAGAGATGGTGTAGCGTAGATTCACTAGATTCCTGGGATGAGAGTGTTGAGCTATGAGGATGGGTTGAGTAAACTAGGCCTATATTCTCTAGAATATAGAAGAATTAGACGTGATCTTGTAGAAACCTATAAGATTATCAGGGGCCATGACAGAGTAGACAGTGGAAGACTGTCTTTCCCCTGGTTGGAGAAACTATAACTAAGGGTCATAGTCTTAAGATTAAGGGTCAGCCTTTTCAAACAGAGTTAAGGAATCACTTCTTTACTCGGAGGTTAGTGAATTTATGGAATTCTCTACCCCAAAAGGCTGTAGATGCTCAGTCCTTGAACATATTCAAGACTAAAATTGATAGATTTCTTATAGATAAAGGGATTAAGGGATATGGGGATAAGGCGGGCAGGTGGAGTTAAATTAGAAAATTATAGAGTGCCTTTCAAGTCAGGACATCCCAAGGCACTAGAAGATCAGCCATGATCTTATTGAATGGCGGGGCAGGCTCGAGGGGCCAAATGGCCTACTCCTGCTTCCTATTCTAATGTTCTTATGTTCTTATGTTATGAGCCTCACCCACATATAATCATGATTAGACCATTTGGTAACAGCGGTTATGTGAAGAACAGCCCCAGTAACAGCGGAGAAAAGGAGTGAAGTCACCGTAACCCTGCTCTCCGTCTCAGTTTAACATGATACATCTCTGACAAACCCCACCCAACCCTCCACATTGAATTGTCAGCTTAGGCTATTTGGGATTATGAACCCACATCCTTCTGACTCTTCAGGCGAGAACGCTAACACTGAGCCAGGCTGACAGCTTGTTTCTTTCTATCCCAGGGCTGACAGTTGCGTGTGCAGTTCCCGCAGACTGAATGCCAAGGAGGCAGAGCTGAAGCTGAGGCAAGACTTGGGCTTTCAGATGCTGAGCTGTGGCCGTACAGACCTCGTGAAATCAGCGGCTGGGCTGCTGGGACGAGAGGGGACCAACACTCTGAATGAACAGGTAAAGGGAGAGCCTGGGCAGAGAACTGGCTAATACATATACTGACCAGAAGCAGGTGATGGTGAGCATGGGTGGGGGGGCAGCAGGAGGAGGGGGGAGCAGTTTTGGGGTGTTCGCAGGTGGTTTTCATGTAGCTGGTGGCTGGGACTGGGTTGCTGTGATGGTTTTTGGAGCAGGCTGGAGGGAGTGGGAGGCAGCTGGGGCTAATAATTTGGGAAAAGATAGGGAGGACTATGGAGCCACATGCTCTTTATGAGCCTCTGAATGTTGGCTACTGTGGGTTCAAGAACAAAGTGGCTGCGCACAATGACTTTTGAAGATGCTACCTCGAATAAAGGGCTCTATGCATATACAAATTGTTGTTGTGAGGAATGTTCCCTCCTGGTGATGGCAATGTGTATGTGCATTGTGCAGGGAATGAGCCCACTGATGTACGCTTGTGCTACCGGTGACGAGGCGATGGTACAGGTTCTGTTGGATTCTGGAGCAGAAATCGACATTCAGGTTGGTGGTTGATGAACTGGAGGATTGAGAACTTGAGAAAGGGATTGTTGCAGGGCTTTGGAGAATTTGCCGTCCATCACGTTTTTCTGCCATGTTTAAATTTTTGGATTCCTGCAGCTCAGAGCACTCGCTTTACAAGCGGAGCCTGGGTTCAATTCTAGGCAGGGCAAAATTTGGACAAGTTTCCTTACTCCACATGCCTGATAATAATCCCTCAAAATAAAAAAAATGAGTCATTTCAATCCACGACTGTTTGTGGGACACTGCTGTGCACAATTGGCCACTACGTTTCACCCAAAATATACAGTCAATTCACTTTACAGTGTATTCTGTGAAGAGCTTTGAGACGTCTAGAAGACGTGAAAAGCACAATCTCAAATGCAAGGATTATTATTATTAAATTCCAGGGCTTAAAGCTTCAAACTAAGGAAATCAAAGGTACCAGGAAACACAGGAGACAATTTTTTTTGGTTCAGTTGGTAATGGGCGTGTGCAACAGACTGGAAGCAGAACTGGTTGAACAAGAAACTACAAAGGCTTTCAAAAAAGGTTCTCATCATCTAAAAAGAGTAAGGATTATTAGATTTAAAGCCCAATACAGGGTGGAACCTGGTGGGAAATTGGATGAATGCCATACTCACAATGAAATAACTAATTTTTTGCTGATCAGATGCATGTTCAGCAGCTTTAGAAGCCTGAGAAAGTCACTGAGACACACCTGGGCATGTTTTCTTTGGCTGACCTCATTTCATTTGCTCTCCCAAAATATAACTGCATTTATGTTATTCTTGCCACATGTTGGTTGTGCCCTGAGGTTATACTCCCGACATGAAAGGCGCTCCATGAATGTAATTTTGTTGTTGTTGTTGTTGCTTATTGCCACTGGGCGAGTGGGTGGACAAGAGATTGGTGTAAGCCCCTGACCTGTTATGTTGGTTGGTAGGTCCCCAGCACAGCTCAGCAGTTCACATCCATCCACCCGGAGACCCGGCGCTGGACTGCACTCACCTTTGCTGTTGCGTTTGGACATCTAGCAGTCACACAGGTGAGGTTGCCAGGCTGCCTCATGCATATAAAAGACAGAATCCAGTGATGTTTTTAATCAGGTTCTAATGGCATAGATAAAACCAATGGCACTTTTCTGATAGTGTTTAATGTACTAACTGTCTCTCCGTCCTCCCTACAGCTCATGTTAGATACAGGGGCCCATGTGGAAGGTTTTGCCAATGAAGGAAGCTGTTCAGAAACACCTCTGCAACTGGCAGCAACAGCAGGTAAGCGGCAGAATAGGTACTGTACATGATTAGAAACTGTCAGTACGGATAATGCAGGCCTCAATGTGCCTGAGTACTGAAGGCTCCAGTAGTAATCTTTGACCCTTGTACTATTTGTATATTGTGTTCTGTTGTGTAATAATTATAAATCCTGTCGTCTGCCATGGGTGGAGGTGTGGAGGGAAAAACGACTTAAAGGGGCACTATCATCTTGATAGCGATTCAGGTTTCTTTTCATTTGTTTACGAATAAACAGAGCGAGGGTATGAATTCAACTACGTGCACTGTTACAATTTCCACAATAAGTCTTTTCAGTTTTCTCCCTCCTCCAAAAAAACAGTTGCCAAACGCTGCTCATGAAGGTAGGTCCTCTTAAAGAACCTTTGATTTTCAGTTATTTTTACAATAATCGCATTTTTTCAGAAAAGTTTCAGGAGTGGAATGACTCACAACCCTGTGCTGCTCTGCTATTATTAAACACGATTATTTTGCTGTTGCAATGGTGAGGAAATATTTCACTGAAGCGTATTCCTGATAGTGTTGAGTATATGATGAGGTTTGAGTGGAGGGAGGGGAGATGCTGAAGCTATCTGCCCAAAAACACAGACTTCCTTAGGTAAAGCAGGATTCTGATTGTTTATGAAACGCAAACAGAAATTGCTGGGCACACTCAGCAGTTCAGGCAGCATCTATAGAGAAAGGAAAAATGAGTCAATGTTTCAGGTCCACGATCCTTCATCAGAAGGGCCCAAAACCTTATGGACCCAAAATGTTGATTCTCTTTTCCTTTCTCCATAGAGGCTGCCTGACCTGCTGAGTGTTCCCAGCCATTTCTGTTTGTGTTTCAGATTTCCAGCGTCTGCAGGATTTTGCGTTTTTATTGGGATTGTTTCTACCTTCTGACAGGAATTGCACCTTTATTTTGATCAACTGGGTGGTTTGTATATGTGGAAACCTGTCACCATGCTTAACAGAATCCAAACTAAGCTGAGATTTCCATACATTCCACCTATACATAGAAATCCCAGAGATAGATTGTTGAAATGGAATGTGCACTCTTTCCCTGGAGAAACACATCCTGCTTACGTATCCAGATAGTATTAGGCACAGGCTGGTAAGAGCCAAGGCTTTGGGACCTTAGAGTGTGCGTTGGAGTAACTGCTGGAGTCTTAACCAGCTAAAATTGCATATTACAGTAAAAGCCGATTTATCCGGCACCCCTCAGGACCTGGCCAATGCCGGTTAAAGCGCATGCCGGATATTTGGCTGAAAACCTAAATTTTTATTATTTTTAAATGCATTTTTCCGGATAAATTCTGGTTAATCGAATGCGGACTTTGATGTGCCGGTTATATGGAAGTTACGGTTGATCGGGTGCCGGATAAACTGGCTTTTACTGTACTAGCTGGCAAGCTTTCCCACTGCTTGTGCAGCTAGAACCAGTCTAACTGTTAGGGCTTCGGCTTGCAATGTTAATCAGAGCTGAGTGGGATGACTCCCAGCCCCCAGTGAACGGTCTGCCCTTCCAGGTCGTGCTGATGAGCCAACATGAGCTGTGCCCTGGAATACTGCAGACCCACTGGCTCCTCCTACACTGCCCATAACTGTGTACCACCCTTTGTCCATCTAGGTCACTTTGAGCTGGTCAACTTGTTACTTGAGAAAGGAGCTGATCCGTTGGCTGGGGTGCTGGGGAAAAGTGGAGTGACTGCATCTCTGCAAGGAATTACCAACCCCTTCAGCCAGGCCGCTGCCCATGGCCACAGGTAAGAACCCGAGATCAAGCAACATCAACAAATTTCATTTACACATCACCTTTCATGTAGTGAGGACGTCTTGAGGCGTGGAGCAGGTTGGAGCCTGCTAAGCAGAGGTAGAGAATGTAGGTGTGACAAACAGTGTTACAACAATGGGAAGGGAGTGACAAGACAGTGGTACAGTTTTACCCTGGTTTAAACCCTCTTGTTCTGTTTATATCCTCAGAAATGTGCTAAGGAAGCTCCTGTCTCAGCCAGAGGTCTCAAATGAAGACATTTTATCCCTGGAGGACATCCTCGCGGAAGGCGCTGATGTAACCTGTGCCCCGACAGTGAAGCCTGGGCTGAGTCGCAGCAGCAAGGCCAGGAGGAAGGCCCTACAGGACGCCCTGTATCAGAGCGCAGAGCACGAGTATCTGGATATCACCATGGAGCTCCGAAACCTCTGTGAGTAGCACTCAGGGAGGACCTCTCCCCACAGTGTTTGTGGCTGTTTGTAACTTCTTGATTTGGGGTCCAAAGCTTTGTAGCCACATGTCGGAACTTGAGCTCACATTTGTTCTGACAGTCTGGGCTGACACTCCAGTATAATGCTGGGGAGGTGGGGGGCACTCCATTGTCGGAAGTATTACTCTTCGGATATGATGTTAAATTGAGGTCCTGTCTGCCTGCTTAGGTGTTACAATCCTCCATATAAATTGGTCTTTCAGGTGGCTTTGTGGAGACTCGCTATCTACAAATTGGTTATGTTTGCCAACATATATATATAAAGCCAGCACACTAGAAAACAAATTCTTGCTGATCCTCCTGTTAATCTGCAGCAAATGGAACCATGTGAGTTAAGGTGTATAAGGAACAAAGGAGTATGGGACACAAGGGGATTATGGGATGTGACAGACTTAATTTGGGAGTAGTTTTTTCACTGTTGTTAAAAAGAACCAGCCACCAAACTAAACATGAATCTTCTACAGTTTGGCTCAGTTCGAATTTTAAAGCAAAATAATCTTAAAGGGTCTTGAGCATTTAATCTTGTGGAGTCCTTTTAGCAAATTGGTCAGAGCTCGCCTTGCAAGCGAGAGGATCTGGGTTCAATTCCAAGGCAAGGAAAATGTTAGGCAAGTTTCCATACACCACACGCCTCTGTTTACCAAGCAGTAAGTAGGAACCCAGTTGTTAGTCAATGGACTAAGTACTTTTCTGAGAGTAATACTACCTTCAAAATGTTTTTTAAAAAATAATAATTTGGTCACTCAGTCAATCCGTGACTGTTTATGGGACACTGCAGTGTGCCATGTTTCACCCACAACATATATAGTCAATTCACTTTACAGTATATTCTGTACATCTCGGTGATGTGATAAGGCGCAAAATCAAAGGCAAGGATTATTGTCATGTATTCAGTACTCCCTGCCAGACATCCTGGATGAGACCTAACTTTCTATAGTTGAATGTCAACAAGAATGAGGCTGCCCTGATTGGCTCTCGCCAGCACCTTCACATATCAGGCCTTGGCAGCATCAACTCCACCTCACCAAACCAGTCAGGAATCTAGGTGCCTTGTTCAATCCTCAACTATTTTTTCTCCTCCACATCCAAGCCATGATCTGCTCTGCCTTCCTTCACCTCCACAATATTGCCCAACTCCGCCACTATCTCAGGCTGTTGAAACCCTCATTCATACCTTCATCACATCCAGGCTCGAGTACACCAACACCCTGTTTGTCAGACTTCCCTAATTCCTCCCTCTATCGGCTGCAGATAATACATAACTCTGCGGCTCCTGTCCTCTACTGCTCCATTCTCGCCTGACTGCATTGGCTCCCCATCATCCAGAGGATTCAATTCAAGATCCTGGTCCTCACATTCAAAGCCGTCTGTGACCTCCTAACCCCCTACCAATCTGTCCGCCACTTCCACTCAGCAGGCTCCAGCCTGTTCCTTGTCCCCCGACCCACCTGCCTTACCATTGGCAGGCAAGCCTTCAGCTATTCTGTCCCTTACCTCTGGAATTCCATCCTGCTGTCACTCCGCCTTGCCCCCTCCCCAGCCTCCTTCAAGTCCCACCTCAAGGCTCTCCTCTTCGATGGTCCTATGGGTCACCCCAAATCCCCCACTTTCCCTCCACCCTCCCCGTCCCTGAACCCAGCTCGGGGCTAAAACATTGACTGTCCAGCACCTTGGGACGTTCTCCTGACGTGAAAGGCGCTATACAAGTGTCATTTTCATGTTGTTGTTGTTGCCACCGTGTTAGCAGCTCTGCTAACTGAAGTGCTTTGTGTTTTGACCGAGAGCAGCTGTGCCGTGGACTCTCCACTCCTGGCTCAAATCTTTGAGGACTTCCTTCATCCAGGGCCGCTGGGCCATCACTCAATGTCTGCTGAAGGAATTTGACGGCGTGAAGGATGTGTACTGTGAAGACATGATCTCTCGCGGGCTGCCGCTGATGTTTGACATTTTTCAACAGAGCCAGGTACAGAACCTTATGGCAAATTAATTGACGTTGTTTCCGATATCAAGATCTGGAAGGATATGGGCAGTGGGACTGATTGGATAGATCCTCCAAAGAGCCGACACCCACACACGAAAACCCAAATGGCCTCCTTCTGTATCAGTATTTCGGAATGGTGCTATTAGTGCCTGAATATGGTGCATTAAATGAGTTGATTGTCACAGGAGAATACAGTACAAATAGCTCTGAATACTGCCGGTAGTGCACTTCCGGGTTTGAGAGAGAGGCAGGGAGAGACAGAGGGTGGGGGGGGGGGGGGGGGGGGGGGGGGGAGAAAGAGAGGGAAAGGGGGTGGGGGGGAAAGAGAGAAGAGTGAGAAGGGGAGAGAGAGGTGGGGGAGAGAAGGGGGGAGAGAGAGAGAGAAGGGGTGAGTTGATTAATTTAGATGGAAAATGAGAGGAGTGGAGGGGGGTTGGGTTTGGAGTTATTGAGATGCCAGACTGACTGTGGGTGTGTGAAAGAGAGAATGAGGGAAGGAGGGAGAGAAACAAAGGAAAAAAACAAGAGTACCCCTTTGATTGGGTGCTGTATTTATAGACTGTAATCAATATTTATTGCTTTATTGGTAAGTATCCATACAATATTCTGTTATAGGTCTCAGCTATTTATCATCTACATCAACAATCTAGATAAGGACATCAAGCTGAATATATCTAAATTCGCTGATGACACGAAACTAGGAGGAAACGTTAACACCAAGGATGACATTAAAAAAATGCAGCGCGATATAGATAGGTTAGATGAGTGGGCAGGTAGGTAGCAGATGAAGTATAATGTAGGGAAGTGCGAAGTCATCCATCTAGGTCGCAAAAACAGCCAAGCGGGTTATTTTTTAGAGTGGGAGAGATTGGAAAGTGTTAGCGTGCAGAGGGACTCGGGTATCCTTGTACACCAAACACAGAAAGTTAGTATGCAGGTGCAGCAGGCAATTAGGAAGGCTAACGGTATGTTAGCTTTCATTATGAAAGGGTTAGAGTATAAGAGTAGGGAAGTCTTGCTGCAGCTGTATAGGGCCCTGGTGAGACCGCACCTGGAATACCGTGTGCAGTTTTGATCTCCTTATCTAAGAAAGGATGTATTTGCCTTGGAGGGAGTCCAGCGTAGGTTTACGAGGTTATTACCTGAAATGAGGGGTTAAGTTATGATGATGGGTTGGTTAATTTGGGCCTATATTCTTTGGAATAAACAAGAATTAGAGGGGATCTTATAGAAACCTGTAAGATTACTAAGGGGCACGACAAAGTAGATAATGGGAGATTGTTTCCCCTGGTTGGAGAATCTAAAACCAGGGGTCACAGTCTTAAAGTTAGGGGTCAGCCCTTTCACACTGAGTTGAGAAAAAACATCTTCCCCGGAGGGCTGTTGATGCTCAGTGCTTGAACATATTCAAGACTGAGATACATAGATTTCTCATTCATAAAGGGATTAAGGGGTATGGGGATAAGGCAGGTAGCTGGAGTTAGAATGGAATATCAGTCATGATTGAATGGCTCGATTGGCTGAATGGCCTACTCCTGCTCCTACTTTTTATATTCTTATGTTCTTATTATTTAGCCTATTACTAATATGGTATGTCCAAAAAAATTTAATTTACATTTTTTTTAAAAGTAAATTTTTTTGTGTCGGGTTTTCGGCAGCCGGCCGCCCGCATACCCGGCATGCGGTTTAACCGGCATTGGCCAGGCCAGGTGCCGGATAAACAGGCTTTTACTGTACTTAAGTCATCATTGCTGTCAATGTCCCAGCTGCATCTATTTATATATATATATATATGTCTAACTCGCCGACTCTGGATAACTCGTCACTGAGCCCCTTTTTTCCTTGGAATGACAGGTTATCAGGAATTTACTGTAATTCTGATATTACAAGCCTCGCTATACAATTTGATATCACCTTATTCTGGATACATTTGTTAGATTAATCTACCAACATCTTAGCCTCCTCAACTCCAGCAAATATATCTCTAGTCTATTCAGCTTCTCATCTTATACCAATTTGCTTAATTTCTTATGTTAGTGAATGATTGTTGGAGTTGCTGCAGTACCAAGTGACGTCAGGTCGTTGTCTCTGTTTTATGCAATATGGATAGTTGATGGAAGGTTGCCTCAATTGGTAGCGTTTGCCTGTGGGCTCAAACCCCATGTTGGGACTTTGAGCTTATTATATAAATTCAGATGTAAAACATGTGAATGTTGTTATTTGTAAATCATGTGTCAAAAATATATACATTATATAATATATAATATATGCAAGCTCCCTTTGCTATTCTTATACACTGTTTTTCTTCTGGCCCACCTCCTGCACTGACCCTTCCTCCGCACTCACTCTGTTCAACAACACTCTCTCCACCACATTCAACACTCTTGCCCCCATCACATCCCGAACTGCCTCCTACTCCTGAACTGCCTCCTACTCTTAAACTGCCTCCTACTCCCGAACCTCACCCTGGTTTACCACCCACCTCCATTCCCTCAAGGGCCGAGTGCAGGCCACTGTACGCATCTGGCTCAAATCCGGCCTCACCGTCCACCGGATATCTGGCTGGACCTCACATCATCTTACCACTCCGCCCTATCCTCCGCCAAATTGTCCTTTTTCTTCCAAGATAATCTTGGAGGTGAAAGATAACCACCGGCTTCTCTTCTCCATCACCAACCATCTCCTCCGTCCACCCCGCCTCGCCTCGCAGATCCTCTCCTCGAACTCCCGCTGCGAGGAGATGCTGGATTTCCTCATGACCAAAATCGAGGGAATCCACTCTGCGGTCACTGTCCCTCCAACTTCCACCCCCTCCCCACAACCTGCCTCCTACCCATCCCTCCTTCCACACCTTATAATAATAATAATCCTTGCATTTGATATAGCACTTTTCACAACTTATCGACGTCCCAAAGTGCTTCACAGAATATACTGTAAGGTGAATTGACTGTATATTTGTGGGCGAATCGCGGCAGACAATTGCGCACAGCAGTGTCCCACGAACAGTCGTGGATTGAAATGACCAATTTTATTATTGTGGTTTTTTTGGACGGATTATTATGAGGCGTGTGGAGTAAGGAAACTTGCCCAAGGTTTCGCCCTAACCTGCCTGGATTCGAACACAGGTCTCCTCAGCTTGTGCTCTAACCACTAAGCCACAGGAGCTCCTCCTTCGACCCCATCTCCCCTTCCTCCGTCATTAAGACCATCTCCTCCATGAAGCTCACCACCTGCTCCCTCGATCCCATCCCCACCCCTCTCTTCACTACCCAGCTCCACCTTCTAGCCTCACTAATTGCCGACACCATTAATCTGTCCCTTTTGTCCAGGTCCCATTCCCACTGCCTTCAAAACCACCACCATCACCCCCATCCTAAAAAAGCCTTTCCTCGATGCATTGCAGCTATCAAGCTACCGGCCCATCTCCAACCTCACCTTCCTTTCCAAGGTCCTCGAAAGAGTGGTTGCCTCCCAGCTCCGCTCTTTCCTCACAAACCATTCAGTCCTCGAACCCCTCCAATCGGGTTTCCGCGCTTCCCACAGCATGGAAATTGCTCTGGTCAAGGTCACAAACGACATTCTGACTATCTGTGACCAGGGCTCCCTCTGCCTCCTCGTCCTCCTCAACCTATCCGCCGCCTTTGATACCGTCATTCACTCAATCCTCCTCCACCACCTCTCCTCCCTCCTCAACCTTCAAGGCTCTGTCCTTGGCTGGTTCCGGTCATATCTCTCCCACCGCCTTCACTTTGTCTCCTCCAACGGTTTTCCCTACAGCCCCCGCACAGTCACATGCGGTGTTCCCCATGGCTCTGTCCTTGGCCCTCTGCTCTTCACCCTATACACGCTCCCCCTGTGTGACATCATCCGCAGACTTGGGGTAAATTTCCACATGTATGCGGATGACACCCAATTCTACCTTTCCGCGTCCACCCTCGACTCCAGGACCACTGGCGTTCTGACTGCATGTCTGTCTGACATTGAGTCCTGGACGAGAGCCAATTTCCTCCAGCTCAATGTCAACAAGACAGAGGCCCTCCTGATTGGCTCACATCAGCGCCTCCGCACCTCAGGCGCTGACAACATCAGCGTTCAAGGCTGCTCTCTCCACCTCTCAAAGCCAATCAGGAATCTGGGCATTTTGTTTGACCCCAAACTGTACTTCCTCCCTTACCATGACTGGTACAGCCTTCCATCACCTCCACAATATTGCCAGACTCCACCACTACCTCACCCCTCCACGCCGCTGAAACTCTTTATCACTTCAAGGCTTGATTAAGGGAACTCTCTCCTCGTCGGCCTCCCCAGCTCCTCCTTTCTTCACAGGCTGCAGATCATTCAGAATTCTGCAGCTCGTGTACTGTCCCGTACCAGGCTCCACGACCACATCACTCCTACCCTCGCCCGTCTCCACTGGCTCCCCATCCCCCAGAGGATCGAATTCAAGATCCTCATCCTCACTTTCAAGGCCATTCACGGCCTTGCTCCCACCTATCTCTCTGACCTGTTGTCTCCCTATCAGTCTGTGTTCAGTAGACTCTGGCCTGCTCTGCGTCCACTGCCGAACCATCGGTGGCCGGGCTTTCTGCCTCTCTGCTCCCATACTATGGAACTCCATCCCATAGTCCCTCAGCCTTGTTTCCTCCCTTTCCTCCTTCAAAGCCTGTCTAAAGTCCTTCCTCTTTGACCGCGCCTTTGGCTCCCGATGTGAAAGGCGCTATACAAGTGTAATTTTGTTGTTATTTTCCAAATTTTAGCTAACTGTTTGCTCAGCTTGTATGTGAGATGTCCGGGCTGTTTACATGTAATAATAATAATAATCCTTACATATTTATGTAACCTTTTAGGACTAGGAAGGACTGAGGACATGTGGGCTGTAATCTCACCTGTACAGTAGCTTGACGGCTTCCTCTTTGTGTTACATTTTCAGAATGATGTGATCGTTCGACAGATGGCAGCCATTTTCAGCCACTGCTACGGACCCTACCCCATCCCTGCCGTCGCAGAGTTTGGGCAGAAGATAAAGCCTGCGATGGGTGAGTGTCACAATCCGTTTGTTCAGCTGGACAGGACACCAGCTCCATTTCCAAGCCTGAAGGTTGTTGTTTAGCAATGGTGCTTTGTGTTGGTGCTGCCCTGTTACACATGGCTGGTCCTGAATCACCCAGAATACAGCAGTAACAACATTTGCCAAACTGGTTGCCATGCCTCTGGGGATTGGGTCTCGGCAGCAACAGCACCCAGTATAATATTGGGTGTATACAAGGCAGGTATCTCCCAGGAAGAGAAGAAACTGTGTTATTTACAGTCCCGGGAGGCAAAACTAACTTTATGCCGTTTATTGCTGGGTGAGATGTGGGCGTTGTCCACATTCCCCAGGTTCATTTGGGGATTTTTTGGCTCCTTATCCAGCTCTAAACTCCTATCCAAACCTTATTTCAGATCCACTGTTGCTGAACAATAAGGAGAAGTCTGACGTCACATTCTTGGTAGAAGGGAAACCTTTCTATGGCCAACGTGCACTGCTGACAGCAGCCTCCACTCGGTGAGACAAATGAGAAAGCCATCAGTCACTCTCATTAACACTTTACAGTTGTATTGTGTCTTGCATGTTGGGAAATTTCTCAAAGTGGTTCACATAGCTCACTGTGAGTCTGAGCTTGGCATATGTGAGGAATGTGGGGAAGATTGAAAATATGATTGAAAAGAAAGGTCTTTAGGCAGGCGACAGGCATGGAGAGGGAGACAGAGTTCCTGAGAGTGGCGGCAAAATAGCTGAAAGCGTGGCTGTCAATGGTGGGACAGCTCGGACGTGAGACGTGAAGCAGCTTGTTGTTCCCTGAGCGGGAGCTGGGTCCAGAGTCATAAAGGCAAGGCTGTGGGGGGATTTCAAGGTTAAGGACCTTTATTTTGATCGACTGGGGGATGGGCAGCCAGTGGTGCCAAGTGAGGATGGGAATGATGTTCAATGAGCCTGGTGTGGGACAGGACAAGGGCAGCAGAGTTCTGCCTGGTCTGCAGCTTGCATGGGGAGGAGATGGGCAGTCCAGTGAACAGGGTATTAAGTTGAACCTGCCCTGGTGTTATTGACTCCATCCAATTTAAACCCACCTAATTTAAAGCTTCAATCATTAATGGCTGGGTATATGGAGGTTTAACCAGAACAGTGTAAGGGAAGGAGGTCTCTGATTGCATTACTGTGAAGAAAAGTAGCAGCAACTATGTGAGGAATTATTTAATGTTGCTCCTTCTCAATTTCCCAGGTATTTACCCTGATAGAAATAAAAAAGGCTAGAAGGTGTATGGTAATAGGATGGGGTAGTGGGACTGAGTAGACAGCTCGCTATGAGAGACAGTGCAAACATGACAGGCTGAATAGCCAATGGAGCCAAGTGAAGGTGGGAGTGATGGGGTTGCAGAGCCTGGTGCGGGAGAGGACATGGTTTTGGGATATCTACAGCTTGTGAAGGGAAGAGCTGGGATGGCCAATGAGGAGGGAGTTATAGGCAATTAGCTGCTGCGATTCGCCCACAAAATATATATAGTCAATCCACTTTACAGTATATTCTGTGAAGCACTTTGAGATGTCTAGAAGATGTGTTAAGGTGTTATATCAAATGCAAGGATTATTATTAATTATCACGAATACATACAGGAGATAGCATGACATGCCCAAGGTAACATGACACGTTGATATGTTTTTCTTGTTTCCAGTTTCAGGGCACTTATTTCTGGTGCTCTACCTGCCGACACCCAGGCCTCCAGCCCCATCCTGGTGAAGGATATTACATACAGCACATTTGAGGTACAGTACATAGCTTGGGTCGAAAGCCCTATTGAGGAAGGGAGAAATTATCAAGTTAAGGAAGGAAGAAGAGGAACTCTTTGGTTTGGCTTGGGGGATAGATCATTGGTGGTCTGTACAAACCAATGAAATGTTTTGAAGCTTATTGTTGTTTTGATGGTTGATATTGACATGAGGTTTACACTGGACATTATCATTGGGTTGAGCAGATGTGGATTCTCAGCCACATTGCATCTGCTTTAAGCAGAGTCCATTGTAAATATTAAGCACTAATATGTCACTCACATATTAATGTTAGTTAGTTGCAGGGATGTTTGGTAGGTGAGTTGGGTTATTGAATTGTTTCATTATAAACGTGATATGATAGATAGTTCAATACAGCAGAGAATTGGAGTCCTGTAGCTTAGAGCTCTTGCCTCGCAAGAGAGAGGACCTAGGTTTGATTCCCGGTCAGGGCAAAACCTTAGGCAAGTTTCCGTACTCTACACGCCTCTGTTTACCTAGCAATAAGTAGAATCCATAATCCCTCAAAATAAATGAATAATAATTTGGTCACTCAATCCACGATTGTTTGTGGGACACTGGTGTGCTCGATTGCCTGCCGTGTTTCACTCACAAAATATGCAGTTAATTCATATTACAGGGTATTGTGTGAAGTGCTTTGAGGCATCTCAATGACTCATTGAGATGAGTCATTGAGACATCTCAAGTGCACGGATTATTATGAATATATTTCATTCTAATAGGACAGGTCTTTTGTTTAGTTCCAGGTCAGTAAATTGTATTGTTAGGGCAGGAATCGTGCTTGTGATGTTTTGTACAGTAGAAGCCCGTTCATCCGTGATGCGATGCACCGGCACTTCCGTATAACCGGCACACCCCCAAAAAAGTCCCCATTCGATAAACTGGAACTTATCCGGAACAATAGCAGTGGAGCGTTTGTAAATGTATAAATAATAACATAACAACAGAATACTGCACTGGCACTCACCGTCAAAACTACTCTCCTGCCCACCCCCGCAGGTAGATGCTGCGCTTTAAGCCATGATGCTGCGGTTGAGGTTTACAGTCCAGCGACTCCCCCAAAATGGAGCACACCAAGCGGGCGAAAAAAAAAACATTGCATAAGACTAGAAAGTCATACCAGAGGCAAGCCGATAACGCTAGCCGATAACCCACATTGTTGCGCAGGTGCAGTATTTCGGTTTGCCGATAGTGGAGTCTAGGGCTTCGGCTTGCAGCTAGTAAAGTCGCGAGACTTTACACGGCCTTGCCCCGCCCTATCTTTCCAACCTACTTTCCCCCTACAAGCCCACCCGGACCCTCCGTTCAGCAGGACTTGGCCTGCTCCAAGCCCCCCGCCCGAACCGCCCCACCATCGGAGGCCAGGCCTTCAGTTTTTCCGCTCCCACCCTTTGGAACTCCATCCCCCAATCCCTCCACCTTGTTTCCTCCCTTTCCTCTTTCAAGGCCAGTTTGAAGACTTTCCTTTTCGACCGTGCCTTCTGTTCCCCCCCCCTAATTCTTCGACCTCCCCTACGTTTCTTACCCCCTCCCGAACACTCCCCTCCCAGCTCGGGTCACACGCCTCCTGTGCAGCGCCTTGGGACGTCCTCCGGAGGTGAAAGGCGCTCTATAAGTGCAATTTGTTATTGTTGTTGTTGCAGAGACTTTAAAATCGAATCACTAGACCATAAACCCCAATCAGTAAAGGTGAGAAGAGCAAGAGAGCAGCCCCAACAACAAGCACCAACACAATACTCTGCCACTAGCTGTTATTACTTAGTCCGGTGTGTATGGTGTGGGTTAAAAGAACTTTAATTTTTTTGTGGTGGGTTTTTGGCCGTGGGCCGCCCGAATATTCGGCAGGCGCTTTAACCGGTATTGGCCAGATCCCGCGGGTGCTGGATAAACAGGTTCTACTGTATCATGTATGTTAATGACAAATCCTGACTCTATAACCTTTTCTTCGGCCAGGTGATGATTCAACATATTTACAATGGAGGGACAGGAGGCCTGGATGTCAGTAAAACTCAGGCCTTGGAGGTAAGCTTTCAAGCATTCTGCCCCTGTTCTTTGAAATTCCACCCTTAGATTGGATTCTTCTTTCCCCTCTTTCAAGACACATCTCAAAATGAACCTCTTGGACCATTGATTTGGTCATTCTTTGTTCATGGAGTCCTGTAGCTCAGTGGCAAGCAAGAGACTTGGGTTTGATTCCCAGGCAGGACGAAACATTGGGCACGTTTCCTAACTCCCATGTCCCTGATAATAAAAAAAAATCTATGCTAAATTGATCACTTCAATCCATGACTGTTTGTGGGACACTGCTAAGTGCAATTGGCTGCCACATTTCGCCCACAAATATGCAGCCAATTCACTTTACAATATATTCTGTAAAGCACTTTGAGACATCTAGAAGACATGAAAAGTGCTGTATCAAATGTAAGGATTATTATTTGTCCGTTCCAAATGCCCAGCTCAGTTGCCCATATGTCGCAGCACTCTGCAACATCTACTGGATGTGAAAGGTGCTGTATAAATAGACTGATTGGGTTTTAGATCAGGTTTCATAGATTGAAGATCACCTCAAATCTTGTTGAGAGTGCTCCCGAGTGGAGTAGTTTTGAGCATTGTGAAGCTGACGTGAACTCTCTTTTCTCCAGGTTCTCTCTGCTGCCACTACCTTCAGACTGAAGGTTCTGAAACGCCACTGTGAGCTCATCTGTTCAAGAAATCTGACCCTGAGTAACAGTGTAGAGATGTACAAACAAGCCAAGGTAAGGAGGCAAAGGATTGTGTTAAGGATATGATGATCCTATGCATCAGAGTACACAGAAATCACTGCATATTGTTCCTAAACATTGAAAAGCTAACTTTCTAAAAAAAACAACGATTTGGGGATAATACTCCATAGAAATGTGAGTTGTCAGCCTGGCTCTGTTGTCAGAGCTCTATGTCAGCAGGTTGTGGGTTGAAGACCTACATTAAGACTTGTTCTCATACCACAGCTTGACACTGGAATGCAGTCCTGGGGAAAGAGCTGCATTGTTGGAGTTGCTATCTTTCGGATCAGATGTTAAAAATCAATGTCTGCTCGAGCAGACATTAATAACCACATGACACCTTTTATTGATAATAATAATCCTTGCCTTTGGTATAGCACCTTATCACATCTTCTAGATGTCTCAAAGCAGTTGACGGGATTTACTGTAAAGTGAATTGACTGTATTTTGCGGGCCAGCCAAACATGGCAGCCAATTGCACACAACAGTGTCCAACAAACAGTCATGGATTGAGTGACCAAATTATTATTACTTTTTCCGTAAACTTGATAGCTGCTGGTTTGCTTACATATATACAGTCACTGCACTTGCAGTAACTCCCCATGAATGTTTGCAATGTTGTGACATGATAGCTGCTGTATCAAACACACGGATTACGATTAAAACATTTTCTTGGATTGATGAAGAATAGAGTTAACCTTTTACTCGCTATTTCTTGCTGCTGAAGTAATACAAATATCTGGTGTGATCTGCAGGTCCTTAAGGCATCTGAGCTGCTTTCGTTCTGCATTGGCTACTTTCTGAAGAATATGGTGCCTCTGCTGGAGCTGGACTCCTTTCAGCAGGTGCTCTTTGCTGCCTGCAAGACCACAAAAAGACCGAGCCTTCTCATAGAACTGCAGGCAGCCTTGGCCTTCAGGATGCAGGCCATCTACCGACCAACATCCAAGGAGACAATGGTGTGACCTTGCCTTGAGCTGAACGTCAAGCTCACAAACAATGTCTTCCATTCCTGACCCAGCAATTGCCAATGGAATCAGCAGCTGTCTGGTGCAGTGTGTTCGATGTGCTGAGGTTTCAGGGCAATGTACAGTAGTGTGATTGAGGAGCACACTTACTTAATAAGCTAATGAGTCGATTGTTTCTTAACTGCAAATAAGATACCTCTGAATGCTGCCTTTTAAAGAGGCCTCTATTTATTGAGAGCTGGTTGCTCTATCTGTCCCAAGCGCTGTTTTGCTTCTATCCCCGGCCTCTGGTTTATTTAGGCTCTTAAATGCCTGAGCCCTTTCTAATGCACTTTAATGTAATCTAACTTTATCACCAATGTGATGCTCATTCCTCAATGTAACCAATCTGAGCTGTGACTCCAAATGGTGAGCCGAGTCCTGAAGTGTTCTAACAACAACAGCAAAAGTATATTTGGATAGTGTCTTTCACGTCGGGAGGACATCTCAAGTTTAACATGTTGTACTGAACAGTACAGTTGAAGGCTCTTCTGTCAGTATCAAGAAACATGGGATTAAAAGTTTTTACTGGGAACACTCAGCGGGTCAGGCAGCATCTTTATCCCCAATGTTTGGAAGGTCTGGAACTAGCCCCCTGCTCACACTCAATGAGAGATAGAGAAAATGATGTAACTTGCACAGTTCAAAAAATGCAGAAAGCCTATTTGCTAACAGTAAAGCTATTTGCTAACAGTTCTCGTTATTATCTAGGGAACCTGTGCTTTTTAATTTGTACATTTCCCTTAAAAAAAATGGAGACAGCTCTTCTGATGGTCTCCTGATGGAGCCTTAGTTATAGTTAGGCATAGAATATCTTCTCATCAGTAAGTGAGTGCAGTCTCTCTGCAAGTGGCTCCTATGCAGCAGCCTCTGTGTGGGATTCATTGGACCAAAACAGGCCAACATTTTGACAACTAATTACATTTGTATAGCGGGAGAATGTCTCAAACAAATTCCAGGGAGTCACTGGAATCTATTATGGGCCACATGTAAAATATCTGTAAACATGTACTGAGCGAATGACTGGTAACCTTAATTATGTGATTAACAAATCCTTTTAGATTAAAATTACATAATTAAATCACTTGCAATCCCTCTTTACGCATTATGCATTATATGCATGCATTCTCACTGACTTGGTCATTGATCGTTTCATCATCAAAGAGCTCTGTAACCACTCACACAACTGGTTACAAAGATAGTATGTTTTGCTGAAGTATAATGCTGTAAATTTATTCAATCAAGTGTTTTGCTTAATTTAATCTTCGAATGACCAACTTTTTGTAAAAAGAAATGTCAAAGATTCTATGAAAACATGGGAGAAATATGCATTTTCATCAGGAATGAAAATGTCAATTAGTTTTCAAACTATCATTGATTAATTTATTTGATGCTGTTTGCACGTCATGCCTTATGTAATAAAAGGGAGCCAGGTCTTCATCCTTTGCCTCTGTATATTTATTATTATTGCTGTAGAAAGTTTTCAGGGAAGTATCCCAAATGTGATTCTCCCAAACCGACCATTAGTTAGCCTAATTCAGAATATAATTGTAGGATTTGCTAACAAAAAAAATTTGGAATCCTGTAGTTTAATGGTTACTGCAATCTCACCTCGCAAGCGAGAGGATCTGGGTTTAATTCTCGGACAGGGTGAAATATTGGGCAAGTTTCCTTACTCCAAACATTTACCCTAGCAGTAGTGACCGGTGATATATCAATATATCGGTTATATCGATATAATTTTTCATATCGATATGCCGATATTGGATTTTAAAATATATCGATATATCGAAAAATGTAAAAAAAATTGGTATATCGTAAATATCGGTATATCTTGTCCATCGATATATCGGTATAATGCGATCTTTACCAGCTTACCTTGTCGCCAGCATTGCAAACCTCCTGGGCCTAGGGCACGGAATGCGCGCGCACATCCGAAAACATGCACACACCGGAATGCGCGCGCACCTCCAAATGCGCGTGTAGCTCCGAATGCATGCTCCCCCCGAATGCGCACGCACCCCTGAATGCGCGCGTACCTCCGAATGCATGCACCCCCCGAATGTGCGCCTACCCCCCGAATGCGCACGCATGCACAGTATTAAAATACCTGGAGATATCAATATATCGGTATATATCGATATGAGCCCACCGATATATCGATATCGGAAAATTTACATATCGACGGACCCTACCTAGCAGTAAACAGGAACTCGGTAGTTAGTTATTACTTGTCTGGGAGTAACTAATCCCTTAAACAAAAGTGATCATTCATTCCACGACTAATTGTGGCAGCAAAATGCAATCACTACACTTTGCAGTATATTCCATGTAGCACTTTGAGATGTCTCAAAGACTTGATGAGATGCAATGATTATTATTATTATTAATTTTATGGGCTGCATTCTGCTCTCCAAAACAAAGCACCCAATTTCCTTTCAGTCACACATGTTGTAACAGTGGCTCTTTTAAGCGAATGGGAATTCTGAAAAAAATGCACAGGCACTTCAACGATTGTCAGTCAATTTGTGCACTTTTAATGTAGCATTTTCTGAGCTGTTATATTGCAGGAACTGAGTTTAACATCAACATCACAAAGAATTGCACTGCAATGACCTCCTTGGAGATGGTGCAGGAGAAAGGGGTGAGGATCTGTGAATAGCGATCATCTACATCAGGGTTAGGATTCATCTGAGACGTTTGTTTTCTCTCCAACAACATTTAATAAGTTTGAGTTTTACACCCATTATTTTTAGGCATAAACTCTTCATTCTTTGTGGATGGAGATTATCTTTTTTTTATCTTCCCAATCCCTCAGTGAGGCTATCCCTCCTTAGAGATGGCTTCAATTTAGATAAAAATTCAGATTTGGATGGATTCATCAGCTATTTCTTCTGGAGTTTCTTTTCTTCTTCCTGCTTCCTTTTCCTGATCAGATCACGAGCAGCTTCAAGCCCAAGAAAATAAAGAGTTCCCCAGTACTCCTCGTCATTCTCTGGCATGCTGACCATCTTACTGTCCGACACATGCATTGGAGTACTGAACAGGATCTCAAATAAAGCCTCATCTGGCTGATCCGGATTCACTGAGTATTGGGGACCTCGAAACCCAGAAGCAGAGGCTATGGACAGTGAGGTTGCTGGATTCTCATCTAAACCCAGAGTACGAGAGCCTTCCATTTCAGAGACCGAATCGAGTGGCAAGCCTCGAGGTAACCATAAAGCTGTCTCCCTGCCTGTGGCACTCAGTATATTGGGGGCTGAATGTCTGCCTTCTACACCTGTGGTGGTTTGAGTTATGCTTCCCACACTTGGCTTTATGCTTGCCTCAGAGAGGAGCACAGCTGATCCTGAATGGGACGAGTCCTTTGATAAACTTGTGAATGAGGAAGTGGATGTGTTCTCTTCAAGGCAAGAGGACGAGGTCCCGATATCCCTGAATTCCCTGGATTTAGCTCCTACAGACAGGTCAAAGGAGACTTCACGGGAGGGTAGTTGCTGAGTGTGCACAATGTCTTTGAGTATAGCCTCACCCCTCAATGAAACATCAATGAATCCTCCTTTGCCTTTGAGGTTAGTTTCAGGTAAACTGCTGGAATCTAGTCGATCACTAAGGTCCTGAAAATACAAGAATATGATTGAATAATGACATTCTCTGCAACATATCTCAGTCAAACAGCCATGGAAATTTCCTCTGGTGTGATACTACCAACATTCGAGCAAAAGGACTTTGGAAGCAGCTTGAACTTAGATTGTTGGATATTTCAGATTTCCAGCATCTGCAGTATTGTGAGTGGCAGAACCTGTCAGCCCAGCGACAAGAATGTCTTTGTTCCTGTTGGTCAGTCTAAGATAAGGTAGATATTTCCACAGTCACATTCCTTAAACAAATTTATATTCCATTCAGTGTCTGACTTACAGGAGGTGTTTCAATGATAATACGTCCCTGGGAGCCTCTCTGGCTGACATTGTTCAGTTGGGATTTTGTGTTTCCCATTTTATCTGTCAGATGAGAGAGAAGTGTAATGAGCATTTAATTGAAGGGGAAGAAATAGGCTAAGTATGGGTAACTACTGATAAACTCACCATCTCATTCCATCCTCAAGTCTATCACTGCTCAAGTTTATTCTTCTTTGGAGCTGGTCCTATACCCAAGAATAGTAATACAGTAATAATAATCCTTACATTTGATACAGTGTACTGTCATGTCTTCAAGACGTCTTCACAGAATATACTGGAAAGTGAATTGACTAAATGTTTTTTAGGTAAAAGAATAGACACTAATAGAATTACAGCCAACAAATCAGTGCTGATGTTCCCCACGCATTCTCAATAGTTCAATACTGTCCCTCACCCACGCTCACATTGAACTCACTGCCCCCACACCCCCATTCATTAGTCAATTTTTTAGCAAAGTGTACATTTATTTGTAGATAGAACATATATTTACACATCTCAAAAAGGAATATATCCTGTGCCAGAATGAGGAAACGCAACACGTTATTATCTCATTACAGGACAGACCTGGCCCCTTGTGATGGGGGTTAGAAAGGAAGGAGGTGGCTGCAGGCCACAGTGACAAGGTGGGGCTTGCATCCCCCTCCCTATCCCCAACACCCCTTGATGGGGAGTGCCGGCAGATTACCAAAACATTACTTCTCCATTTATTGCCCACACACCTGAGATGTTAGGAATTGTTTGGGAAGCAAGCTACTTGCCAAATCTCTGTCCTGATGCACACGTCTGCACACCCATGCTTCAAGCAGTCTCAGGGCTAAGGGAGAGAAGAAAAGAGAACAATACAAATGCAATGAGGTGTGTCAAACATTGTGCTCAGAGGTCTGCTCCACCCAGCTCCCTCAGGCACCACCAATAGCACAAGTTCAAACTGAGACTGATAAGGTGGCATTGAATGACAGGCAACAGGCTGACTGAGGTTGGCAGATGGAACAGTCAGTCAACAGGCTGAAAGGTAATAATAATCCTTGAATTTGACATAGCATCTTATCACGTCCTCAAGACATCTGAATGTGTTTCACAGAATATACTGTAAAGTGAATTGACTATATTTTGTGGACAAAATGCAGCAGCCAATTGCGCACACCAGTGTCCCCACAAACAGTTTTGCGTTGATTAATCAAATAATTTGTTTTTAGAGGTTATTACTCCCTGAAAAACAATCGAACAATCAACTTCCAATTGGGTTCCTACTTACTGCTAAGTAAACAGAGGCGTATGGAGTAAGGAAACTTGCTGAGGTGGGAAGAGATAAAGTGACATTGAGGCTGACAGATAAAGATGCAGATAGAAGACTCACAGCACCTGTCCTTGGAGCTAGCAGTGACACTGGGATTTGTTCATCTAATCACCTACTAGTACAAATTATTAAATATCTAAATGGTATAATATCATTTCCAATAGTTTTAAATAACTTGTTATATTGGTATCCGTCTGGGTTGAAAACCCATCCCATTTAACTCACTTGACTGTAGTGTAGTTGGACGAAGCGGCAATTCTTGCTGCAGTTCACACCAGGTGGATCACACGACGACTATAATAGACACTAAATGGCACTGGTATTCACTCAGCCCCTTGGTACAGTGTCTCTGTGCCCTGACCTACACCCACAACTGGTCTATAACCACTGTCGTCAAGGCTTCATTGTGACATGCTCCATGCTCAGTGCTGATTGTGAGGTAAGTGTGTTTCTGGGAGTTGTGTACAGTAATACACCCTGGACTGGGTTGGGTGGAACCGCCGGGAGTTATCTCCTCCTGATGCGAAAGGCTCTATACAAATGTGATTTTGTTGTTGTTGTTATCTCTCTCCTCCTTTCCCATCAGCTGGGGTCTGTGGGCCACATTGTGCCAATGTGCCATCAGAGCACCTCTGTATACAACAGGCAGAGAAAAGAAGCTTGCCTAATGTTTTGCCCTGCCCAGGAATCAAACCAAGATTTTCTCGCTTACAAGTCAAGTGTTTAACCAATAAGCGCTCTGAGACACCGTCCAGCGGGAAGGGCGCTATATAAATCAAAGTTGTTGTTGTTGTTGTAAGCTACAGGACTCCACACAGGATCCCACAAACAAGTTTTAGTCAATGCCAACCAGGACACCAAAAATAGATATGAGGGAAGTGGGCTAGGCGTAATCAAGTTATATATGGCTCAGTTGGTTGTTCGAAGCGCTCTGAGATGCCGTTCGGCCCCGATATATATAAATCCACGTTGTTGTTGTTGTTGTTGTTGTTGTATCGGGACCTTTGGGTCAGAAGGTTGTGGTTTCACACCCCACATGAGGACTTTGAATTCATGAACTAAGCTAATCCGACTGCTGCATTGTAAGAGACGTTGTACTTTGAATGAGAGAGATGTTAGTCCAAGGTCCTGTCTGGATATTTAAAGATTCTGTGACATTATTAGAAAAGTGAATTTCTCCCAGTATCCTGGCCAACAATCAACCACATCAATTTCTTATAAACTTCACAGCTTGTGGGGTTGGTCATGTTCGCCTATTAAAATCTAGGCTTTTTTCAACAAGATGAAATACTATAACAATATAGATTGGGGAACAGTGACCTCTGGTGATCACATTCAAATCTAACACCAATATGGGGAGAGTTCTGCCTCTAGTGTTAGATACCCTTTAACAAAATATGGTAGAATTAACTGGGACCAATGAAAGGGAATCAGTAGGTAGGAAATGCAGAAAGCAGGAAAACTGACTGGAGGGTTTTTGGTTGGATGGTTTGATTTGTAACTTGGAGGTGAGAGGGAAAAAAAGAGAGGGAGGTTTTATATCAGGCCAGGACTGAGAGGAGACTAGAGACCAGACAGTCAAAAGCCTAGGTTTAAATGTTTGCCTAATCATGGGGGGAAAAGAGTAGGAGTGAGAAAGGAAGGAGAGGAGGGAGATGATGGGGAGGAATGAGAAGTGACATTGAGGTGTATAGAAACATCAGGTGGTATAATAATAATCTTTGCATTTGATGTAGCGCTTTTCACATCGTATCGACGTCTCAAAGCGCTTCACAGAATATACTGTAAAGTGATTTGACTGTATATTTGTGAACAAAACACGGCAGCCAATTGTGCATAGCAGCGTCCCCATAAACAGCCGTGGATTGAAATGACCAATTTTTATTATTGTGTGGTTTTTTGGATGAAGTACAGAACAAGAAGTAGGAGTGAAAATGGCAGGGAAATGAAAGCAGGGATAGTGGAGAAAGTGATAGCAGCAGTGAGAAGAGAAATGATAGCGTAGGCAAGAGAAATGAAAGCAGAGGGAGAGGGAGGGAGGAGAAGGTGAAAGGAGAGAAAAGTGGGACTGAGAAATTGGTGAGGAAAAGTGAGAAGAAAAGTGAGAAGGCTGCTGTAAAGCAAAGTGGGAAAACAGCAGAGGATAGAGGAGGGGAGTGAGAATAAAATGGCAGGGATTGAGATGATCATGGAAGTGGAGATGAAAGCAGGTGATGGCAAAGATGCCAAAGGAAGTAGGACCCAAAGGTGCGGAGGAAAACAGAAAAGCTGTGAAGGAGAGCAGTGAAGGTGAAGCCGGGGCGATGGACAGCAGAGAAAGGCCTGGAGAGCAAGTCCTGGAAATCAGTGAGAGGGGAGAGAGTCCGTAACACAGAGGAGCTTGGAGAGGAGAGATTTTCCGGGACTGTACAGTACTGAGAAGAAAAGGAATGAGAAAAGAAGAAGGCAGAGCCACTGGTCAGTGCAAGCCCAAACCTTTGGAACTGAAAGGTGATGGATGTGAGCGGGTAAGACAGGGAGCAGGAAAGACACCGGAAGCTGCAGCTCCCTCTAGGTGTGACATCCAGCAAAGAGCGCCCGAGACCCCATCCCCCCCAATCCCATATCATATGAGTCTTTAGTCGGGGGACCATCAAGTGGGCGTAAAGGTAGGAAAGAGGAGGACGTCTACATGACGGACTCTATCCTTTTCATGATCTGGGACGATGTACCATATAATATGGACAGAACAGTCTTCATAAAAAAGGCTTTGGTGGGATGTGGCGGCACAACAAAGGAACATTTAAGGTGCATCTATGCAGACAAGGAAAAGAGGAATTGTGAGGTGAAATGCACATTGTATGAGTAGGCAATGGTTGTAGGAGATTATTATTATTATTATTATTATTGCCCTTTGGAATCACAGTCAGTATGAGATTCGTCTTCCAAGAGAGATCAAGGCAGAAAAAGGTGGTATGGTGGCAGGACAGGTAGACAAGGCTATCAAAAAAGCATACGGGATATTAGGCTTTATAAATAGGGGCATAGAGTACAAAACTCAGGAAGTTCTGTCTAAACTCTATAAGACTTTGGTTAGGCCTCAGCTAGAGTACTGTGTACAATTCTGGTCACCACACTTTAGGAAGGATGTTAAGGCATTGGAAAGGGTGCAGAGGAGATTTACTAGGATGGTACCAGGAATGAGGGAATTCAGTTATGAGGAAAGGCTAGAGAGGCTAGGCTTATTCTCATTGGAGCAGAGAAGGTTACGAGGAGACCAAATAGAGGTTTTCAAGATCATGAGGGGATTTGATAGGGTAAACAGGGAAAAACTGTTTCCACTGGTGGATGTATCAGTGACTGGAGGTCACAGATTTAAAATAGTTCCAAAAAGAAGCAGAGGGAGTTGAGAATTTTTTTCACTCAGCGAGTTCTTTGAATCTGGAATGCATTGCCTGAAAAGGTGGTGGAGGCCAATTCGATAACAACTTTGAAAAGAGAGGTAGATATTTATTTGGGGAGGACGGGTTTGCGCGGTTATGGGGAGAGAGCTGGGGAGTGGGATTGAATTGCTCTTTTTGAAGAGCCGACACAGACTCGATGGGCCAAATGGCCTCTTATTTGTGCCGTAAGATTCTATGATTCTATGTAAAGTGTAAGATGTAGCTGAAGCTTCAGTGGAAAGGTGAGGGGTGTGCTGCTCACATCTCCTCCCGATTTAACATTGAGAGCTTCAGTGGCACTCTGTATTATCCTGGTTGAGCCTGAGGTACAATGTAGCCTGTACACAGGCTGCATGTTGGAACTGCAAACGTTTCGGCAACTTGGCAAAAGTCTGCCCAACATCAAAAGGTGTGACTTTTGCGGAGAAATGGAACACTGTCACCACAATTGCCCAAGGAGGAGTGGCAGTGTTCTCCTACCTGGTTATTGGATTACTCTCCACAAGCAGCACAACCTCCTCTTCCTGTTACTGTCTTTATTCCTTCTCTTCCTTTTCCAGCCCTCTCTGTGCGAAGGCCTAATTTTCTGTCATCTACTGCTGCGCCTGGTCTCTGGGTTGACTAGTAGGGACTGATTTCTTAACCATCTGCCAGGGACCTTACAGCCCTCTGGCCTTAATATTGATTTCAACAATTTCAGACCATAATAGCTCAACCTTCCCCCTCTTCAGTGACCATCTGATCTGCCTGTTCTTTGGTGATTTCACCCCCTGTTTGTTTTAACGTTATTGACACCTCATCTCCCCAGTTTTATTGCAGTTACAATTTTATTGTGGTTTCACAACATTAACACATCTTTAACCCAACATCCCCTGCCCTCTACCCCATTTTCTTGTTTGTTTCCTTGCCCTGCCTCCCCCATCTTTGAATGATACCTCCTCAGGGGAAGATTTAGACTCAAGTGAGAAGGAAGAAAGAGATGGAGGTCATCTGGCTTCAATTTCCCAAACCTCCAAGTCGGAACAATGACAAACAAAACTAGTCCGGAAAAGAGGGACAGTGGCATGTTGGTTGCCAAAGGGGCATGGGAAAAATAGAAGGAAAAAAGAAGAAGAGAGTATAAACCCAACAGAAGGAGAAAGAGATGGAGATGGAGAGCATAGAAGGTAAATTTTGGGGGTGACAATGCAGTTGAAAGTAAAGGTGGAAACCCCTAAAAAGCATGAACATTTGGGTGAGGTTTCTGTCACCTCTCCTAATAAGGTATTTTCAGGATAGGGGTGATGACAGCTGTTTTTAGAGGGGTGGGAACAGTGCCCGTGGATAAGAAGAGGTTGATAATGTCAGTTAGGAGCTGGGAGATGAGGTGGGGATGGGGTTGAACGTGCAGATGGTGGGTTTCATTTTTTGGATGAGAGCAGAAAGGGCAGAGGAAGAGATAGGGTCAAAGGTGTGTAATGAAGGGTGGGTGGGGCGTGGATCCTGAGGGAGAGGTAATGCGGGCATAATGGTAGATGGGGTAAAGGTGGCTGAATGGATCCCCTCCATTTTAGATTCAAGGAAGTCCAGCATCTCCTCGCAATTGGAATTGGAGGAATGGAATACTGTGGAATACTGTGTTCAATTCTGGTCACCACACTACAGAAAGGATGTGAAGGCATTGGAAAGGGTACAACCAAGATTTACTAGGATGATGCCAGGATTGAGGGACTTCAGCTATGAGGAGAGGCTAGATAGGCTAGGGTTATTCTCTCTGGAGCAGAGAAGATTGAGGGGAGACCTAATAGAGGTTTATAAGATCATGAGGGGTTTCGACAGGGCAAATAGAGAAAAACTATTTCCACTCGTGGGTGAATCTGTGACTCGTGGTTACAGATTTAAAATAGTTTCAAGGCGAAGTAGAGGGGAGCTGAGGAGAAATTTTTTCACTCAGCGAGTTGTTCGAATCTGGAATGCATTGCCTGAAAAGGTGGTGGAGGCTGATTCGATAACAACCTTTAAAAGGGAATTAGATCTTTATTTAGGGAGAACGGGTCTATTAGGCTATGGGGAGCGGGCAGGGCAGTGGGATTGAATCGCTCTTTTCAAAGAGCCAGCACAGACTAGATGGGCCGAATGGCCTCCTTTTGTGCCATAAAATTCTATGAATCTATGAATCTATGAATGGATGGGTGAGACATGGGAAGGTGGACAGAGGAGATGGTTTGTGGTGGAGAAGAAGATCCTTGGCCTCCGAGATTAACTTGACAGAGGCAAGGGTGGAATGGTAGGCCTTAGTGTGATCCAACCAAATCTGCCGATGGACCGTTAGTTTGAATTTGATCCAGGCGCGTTCGGTTCCTACTTGTGCCTTGAGGGATTGGAGATGGCTGGTGTACCAGGAGGATTTATGGGAGTAAGAAACAGTTTGGGAAGGGAGGTGGGGCAAGGAAGTGCAGGATGGAGGAGAGGAATTTGTGGAGAAAATAGATCAAAGAGGGTAGGTCAGTAAGTGAGGGCCAAAGGGGCAGGAGTTTAGACGACTCTAGGTTAGCAGAGAGGGAAAGAGAGGAGATTTTTTTCCAAGGCAGGCAGTTGGGATGTCCTCCCGATGTGAAAGGATTATTATTATTATTAAATAAAGACTCTCCATAAAGGTAATTTTCTTGTTTTGTTGTTGTTGTGATGGTAGAGGATTGAATAGGAGGAAAGGGTATGGAGGTATTAAGGGACATGAAGTAGTGGTCCAAGATGGCTTTGTCAGTGATGGTGATGTCCAAAACAGTGAGGCCCCAGATGATCACCAGGTCAAGTGGGTGGCCATGGATGTGGGTGCAGAGTGGATGTGGAGGGAGAGATTAGAGAGGTGAAGAGAGAGTTAGAGCAGAGGGGGTGAAGTGGCGGTTGAAATTGCCTAAGATGAGGAGGCGGCGTTCAGAGCAGAGTGAGAGGGAAGATTTTCTTGAGGGTGGAGATGTCCAAGAGAAAGTTGGGGGAGGGATTGACTGGATGATAGAGGATTTTGAGGGAGAGACTGGAGGGGTGGTAAGAGATTAAGGTGCTCAAAGGAAGGGGAAATATGTAAAGGGAAGATATGTAAAGGGAAAGGCCGGGAGAGAACCGAGAGATGAGAGCCACGCCGCCACCACAGTGGTTAGGCCGTGGGGTTTGGTGAAAAATGTAGCCAGAGGTGTGATCAGGGGTTAAGCTGTTCCCCTGGAGTAACCCAGGTTTCGGTCAGGTAGAGGATGTCGATGTTTTCATCGATAGTGAGGTCATGGATAGTGAGTGACTTATATAGTGTAATATAATAATAATAATCCTTGAATTTGATATAGCGCTTTTCCCCAGCTGACTCCAGCTCGGGTCAGAAATGCTGACTGTCCAGCACTTTGGGATGTCCTCCTGGTATGGAAGGCGCTATACAAGTGTAATTTTTTTGTTTTGTTATTGTTGTTGCTGGTCAGATCAGTCATTGTAGGAGGGGATTTCAATCATATGTTGGAGAGAGATGGGAGATGTACCAGATCTGATGGGAGAATAGACGTCACGAACAAGCAACATCGAAAGAGTTGTGACGGACGCGCAGTTTACATAACATTTTCAAAGCCCCAGCGGAAGATGCACCAAAACCATTTACTTTTCTCCACATCGAATTAGTCTTTTTTTTGCTGCTGAATTGACTGTTTGTTTTGAGAAGTCCCGTTAAGAGTACAGATGTCCTGCTGCGTTCTTTACTGACCACTGCATCCTGCTGGCTCAGTACAGGAACAGTTGTTGGATGGGTAAAGGCATGTGGAAATTGAAAATGAAATGAATGACCTGGCAAAATGTTGAGGGGTTGCAGAAGGAATATTGAGGGTGGAAATCCTTAATTGATTTCTGTGGCTCCTCAACTGAATGGTGAAAATGGTTGAGATAAGAATTAACAAATTCTTTGTCCAGAAAGAAGTGAGGTTAGCTTGAGCTAGACAAGGGAAAATGGCCAGAATTCAGACCAGACTGCAGGGCTTCCTGTGACATTGAAGGTGTAGAGGTTAGGGAGGAACTCAAGGAGGTGAGAGACCAGAGTTCACACGATGAAGATGAAATTAATGACCTGAGAAACAGTGTTTGCATTTCTTCTTCCAGTTTGGTGTGGACCGAACAGGAACGCAGGCAGAGGATCACAAGGTCCTTTTATGCAGACCTACTGTGAGAATTTTATGGAGAGCACGACCTGTTGGGATGTCCTGTCTGTTCTCATCGAGGGGATGTTTGAGATGAGCTGGTAGCATATAGATCGCTCGTGCTCTCTGACAAGTTGACTAAGGCAGTCAAGTCTCTTCAGATTCACAAGATCCCTGGGATGATGGCCTCCCATTGGAGTTCCACATGGCTCTGTGTGATGAGATAGGCTGAGGCCTGCTGGAATTGTACAACACTGTTTCTGGAGGGTATTCTGGATGAGGAAACGCAACATCACTCTGATATAGAAGTATAAAGGGGAGAGGGAAGACATGAAAAACTGGAGGCCAATTTTGCTGCTAAATGTAGATTTTAAGATCCTGGCCAAGATAACAATGACAATGATAATGACAATCCTTGCATTTGATGTAGCACTTTTCACATATTCTAGACATCTCAAAGTGCTTCACAGAATAAACTGTAAAGTGAATTTACTGAAAATATGTGGGAGAAACCAGGCAGCTAATTGCGCACAGCAGTATCCCACAAACAGTTGTGGATTGAAATGACCAATTTATTATTGATTTTTTTGGAGTATTATTTTCAGGCGTGTGAAGTAAGGAAACTTGCCCACGGTTTTGCCCTGCCTGGAATTGAATCCAGGTCTCTCCCTTGTAAGGTGAATGCTTTAATCACTGAGCTGCAGGACTCCACACTGATCCCAGAGTCTTGAGATCACTTTAGCTAGTGATTTCTGTTGTGTTTGGGTGACAGCCAGGTTAGCATGAGCTCAGCTGTGATGTCCCATTTCCTTCCTCTAAAGTAAGAATTTCTGTAGAAATTAATAATAAAAAAAATAGTAATTTGGGAGAGAAATCCATGGAGTCCTATAGCTTAGTGGTTTGAGCATTCGACTCACAAGCCAGAGGAGCTGGGTTTAATTCCTAGACAGGATAAATCATGGGCACGTTTCCTTACACAACAACAAAATTACATTTGTATAGTGCCTTTCAGCACATGCTTCTGTTTTACTAGCAGAAAGTAGGAACCTGGTTGTCAATTGATTGCTGGATCATTTTTCTGGGGGCAACAGTCGCATTGCACAACAAGGAACAATGTCAATCTTTAATATGTATGTTTCATGTTAATGCTTTATTCCCTCCAGTATTCTCCAAGTCACTGGGACCGATTGATTCCCCCTGAGATCAGGATGTCTGGACAGGAAACATGGGACCTGGGCATCAAAGCATTTTAAGTGATGATCACCTTCTCAATGGACAATGTTGATGAGCCCAAGTATATCATCACCCTTTTGTATGCTTTGTTTTATGTCACTTGCTGAAAGTCACAGGATTTACTATGCAGTATCTCTTCCATTTTGAGCATCAATGGGCAACAAACATGGTAACATCTTCTGAGGGTACCGTTTGAAATGAACTTGGTGGTTTTTGCCATAGATCCAGAACTGCCCCTTAAAGTTCTTCCAAGTGAAGTGCACTTCGTTACTTGAGAAGACCTTGAGAGTGTGTCTCTGCTGCAAGATCAGGGCGTCTGGCCATGATATATGGGACCTGTTCACCAATAAATTTGATGTGATGTTTACATTCTCAATGGAGCAGGTATGGATGGGCCCAAGTATGTCAGCAGTGCAAGTGTACACTACCTCCCCTTTGGCTTTCAATGCTACATTGAGGTCTAAGCTTTCATTGGAGATGACTTTGTCCATTTGATGATTAATGTACTGCACCTTTAGCTGGATGAAGCACCAGATCGTCCCTTTGGCTAAGCACCTCGTACATGATGTGTAGCCCATTCCTTTGCAGGTTTTACAGCTCGCAAACCTGTTCCCCGTGCACTCAGAGCACAGATACACTTTATGCCCTGATCCAAGCCGAAAACAATTTCGACAGTCAATTTTACCTGTAGCAAAACACCTACGACAATGAACTAGCCCAGTACCATTGCATTGTGGGCATAAACCTTTCTCCTCATTGTTGGGCATTACAAAGTACCGGATTTCATCCTTGAACATAGCATTTGGGACACATGACACATTCCAAACCTTCAAACTGCTGCCAGGAGGCAACAATATCCCCTTGGGTGGTTTTGAGTCATAGCAGTAATGGATGGATCGATGCTCTGCAAAGGTATCCACGTAATAATGAAATATTAATAAAGGTTTGATTTCTGTAATAACCATTTTACGTGCTGCTTTGTTTTTTAACCACATTCTTCGCTTCACCCAAGCCAGCAGTACCTTCTTGATTTCATTCTCAGGCAGGTGCTCGGATAACTCCACGTGGATTGGTTTCTCAATGCCTTCTTGGTCTGGACTTATCTTTAACAATGGAGGAGCCACGGGCAGCCATTTCTGGTCCAATATTATCTGTGAAGATGTATTTGAGCTCTGTGGGGTTGCTTTCCAAGACATAATAAAATCCCTCGAAAGTCTGGATATGAATATGTTGTGATGTGAAGCCAGTAGTTTGGTATTTCTATTGCCGTTTACACTGGTTTCTTAGTGTGGAATAACATGTGAGATTTAATCTTTGAGACAAATAGAAAATCTGGGCACTTTGCATCAGCAGCTTAGAAGGAATTTCTGTTTTTAGGAAGATTATGATCTCATATGATTAACCATGTAGCACAGCATCACCCAGTGCATTGTGACAACAATGACCATTTGGTCTTTCTCCTTTCTGTCGCAATCCATGGACCAATTGACTGACCTTTGCCATCCTAGATGCCAGTTTACCCATGTGTTTCCTCTAGGCCTTGCTTATTATCCCACCATGCCTGAATCTGGTCCTACCTCAACATAGTTAAGTTCCTATGAACAATCAATGAAGTCTCTCTCAGAGGTAGCAAGGAATAGGTTAGAAACATAGAAATGGAGTCCTCTTGTGTAGTGGTTGGAGCGCTCATGTCTCAAGTCAGAGGACCTGGATTTGATTGCCAGGTGGTACAGTACTGTAGACAAGTTTCCTTACTCCACACACTTACACAGCAGTTAGTAGGAACCTGATTGTTAGTCCATTGGCGGACCACTTTTCTGGGGTAATTCTCCAAAAATTAATCTGGCCTCAGCTGTTTGGGGGATACGGCTGTGCACAATTGGCTGCTGCGTTTCGCCCACAAAATACCAGTTAATTCACTTCACAATATAATCTGTCAAGCACTTTGATATGTCTGAATGACGGTTTGGGGATACTCACACCTTGTGAGGGGCACTATATAAATGCGGGTTGTTGTTATAATAAGCACTATATTAAATGCGGGGCGTATTATTATAGAAATTAACATAGAAACAAAACTAATATAGACACATTCAAATTACCACAGTAAAATAGTAATGACCAGTGCAGAGGGAGGACACTGGGCCTAACAACTCTGACACTGCCATTGTCCGTCCTTTTTTTAATTGCCCTATTGATTAATCCACTTTCCAGCTCTCTCCTGATACTTCCAAATGTGATTACTGATCAGTGTTCATCCACTTCCCTATTTAATAAATGCTCTATAAACATAATTTTGTCGTTTTATTGTTGTCACATGATTCTATTGATCCATTTCGTAGCAATGAAGTTCATATATTTTACAACTCTGCAGAAGAAATTCCTAACTTCACCCCTGATTATTTTACTGATAATCCTGAGACTGCCCTATCACTAATCCCCAAGGAAATTAATTTCTAGCTACATTTTATGGCTACGGTATATTATGATAATTTGTCATGAAATATCTCTTAAGTTTCAATGTTTCTCAGAGCCGTTTGTGGCCAAAAATAAACTGGGAAACTAAGGTGAAATGCTGCACACCATACTGGAAAGAGTAGGCGAAAGACAGAAACATGAACATGTGTTTAAATGGGATCTTTAACATCCATCTTAACAGCCAGATAGGACCTTGGGGTAATGGCTTATTTGAAGGTCACCAACTCCGACAATTCATTGTTGCCCCACTACTGGAGTGGAGTCTGCGTGCAGATCATGCCGTCAAAATTTTCACTTTTGTAGTGACCGACAACGACAACAATAACTTGCACTTGTATAGTGCCCTGGGTAGTGTCTCAGAGAGCTTCACAGTGGCGGAGCCTGACTCGGAGCCGGGGGTTGGGCTGCTGGGGGTAGGTGGCCATAAGCATGGACAAAAAGCAATGTATTCGGGAACCCTCCAGCATCTGGGCCATTGAGCCAAACTGACACCAAATCAGGGGAATGAACAGTGGCCATTGTTTCCTCATGTCTGCAAAACTTCCCAAAAAAAACTTATACTGAAGAGCTCTGTCCAATAGTTTATTACTGCACTAGATTTTACAACGGCCAATTTTGCAATATAATTCATTGAAATGTGGTGCCTTCGGCGGCCCACATCTGACTCTTGAGGGAGTGGAGGTGGCTGGTGAACTAGGGTGAGATTTATGAGTAGCGGGCAGTGATGAGAGCAAGGCTTCAGGAGTGTTGGAGAGGGTGTTGCAGAGGAGAGTAAGTGAGTAGGATAAATCAGTGCTGGAGGTAGGCCAGAATGGGAGGAGTTCATGGCTGAAGAGAGGGATTGTGGGGAGATTTTTTTCCTGGGGCGATAGTAGATGGAGGTGGGTTTGGTGGTGTTGTAGAGAGCGAATGAGGAATTGAAGGAAATAACCGGGTGGTCTGATATAGCTTTATCGGTGATTGTGATGTCTGAGACACTGAGGCCCCGGGTAATGACCAGGTCAAGTCGGTGGCCATGAACGTGAGTTATCCAGTCTAAACTCCATTACACATTACACCACTCCCCACCACCCCATCAACCTGCCCACCCACTCCTTGCAGCAGAGTCTGGCCTGTTCCAATAACGGATCCTGGGGCCGAGCCAGTGGAAGGGGGAAGAGATCGAAAGAGCGGTTGAAAAGAAAGGTCTTTAGCCGAGACCTGAAAATAGGAAAGGAGGGGACGAGGCGAAGGGAGTGAGGGAGGGAGTTCCAGAGCCTCGGGGTGCAGTGGCTGAAGGCACGGCCACCGATGGTGGAGCGGAGGATTCAGGGGACAAGGAGGAGACCAGACCCGGTGGAACGAAGACAACGGGTGCTGTTGTGAGGGGGGAGGAGGTCAGAGAGGTAGGGGGTGCAGAGGAGTGGAGGGATTTGAATACAAGTATGAGGATCTTGAAATCGATCCTCTCCAGGACAGGGAACCAGTGCAGTCTGGCAAGGACTGAGGTACAAAAAACACAAAACAAAATTACATTTATAGAGCGCCTTTCATGTCGGGAGGGCATCCCAAAGCACTGAACAATCAGGTTGGGACCCGAGCAGGGTGAGAAGGGTCAGGGTAGGGGGAAAGGGAAGTAGAGGAGAAGAGGTGGCAGAGTTAGGAGGGGAGCAGAAGGCATGGTCGAAGAGGAAGGTCTTGAGACCGGCCTTCAAGGAGGAAAGATAGGAAGTGAGGTGAAGGGATTGCGAGATGGAGTTCCACAGTGGGGGCAGAGAGGCTGAAAGCCCGACTACTGATGGTGGGGCGGTTAGGGTGGTGGACGTGAAGCAGGCCTTAGCCTGCTGAGCTGAGGGGACGGGCAGGCTGATAGGGAGACAGCAGGTCAGAGAGATAGGTGGGGGCAAGGCCGTGAATGGCCTTGAAGGTGAGGATGAGGATCTTGAATTCGATCCTCTGGGATATGGGGAGCGTGGGAGATGGGCGAGGGTGGGGGTGATGTGGTCATGGAGCCTGGTGAGGGAGAGTACACGAGCTGCAGAATTCTGAATGATCTGCAGCCTGTGAAGGGAGGAGCCGACGAGGAGAGAGTTCCCTTAGTTGAGCCTGGAAGTGATGAAGGCGTGGATGAGAGTTTCAGCGGCGTGGGGGGTGAGGTAGTGGCAGAGTCTGGCAATATTGCGGAGGTGATGGAAGGCTGTATCGGTCATGGAGCGGATATAAGGGAGGAAGGACAGTCCTAAAACTTTGGAATTTCCTCCCTCAATCCATTGGCCTTTTCCATTCTTCCCCCTTTTCAGATCATGCCTGAACACTTTCCTCCTTGAACTTGCTTGCAGTCACCTCCTCGCTCTCCTAACTTGGCAACAGGCTCCTGTTAAGTGCTCCAAGACACTGGTGAAGATCGCTATATAAATTCATGTTGTTATAGCACAGCAGTGTCCCACAAACAGTCGTGGATTGAAATGACCAATTTTTATCATTGTGGTTTTTTTTGACAGATTATTATCAGGCTTATGGAGTAAGGAAACTTTCCCTGGAAATTCCAAAGTTTTAGGACATAGTGGCTGAAAACATGGAGCGGAGGGGACAAGGGAAAAACAATAGGCCAGAGCCAACTAACCGATGGCAGCAGATGGTGGAGTGCGGAAAAAGCAAGTTGGAGAGGTAGGGAAGTACCAGGGGATGAAAAGTATTTGTAAACAAGTGTAGGTTCTTGAAGTCAATCTATGACTTCATGACTTTCCTCCAATCCATAGAATATTTTTTTTTTCTCAGCGAGTTGTTCGAATTTGGAATAATCTGCCTGAAAGGGTAGTGAGGTCCGATTCGATAGCAGCTTTTAAGAGAGAACTAGATAGGTATCTGGGGAAGACGGGTTTGCAGGGTTATGGGGGGAAAGCTGGTGATTGGGGTTAATGAAAGTGACTTGCTCGGTCAAAGAGCCGGCACAGACTCGATGGGCCGAATGGCCTCCTTCTGTGCCGTAACATTCTATGATTCTATGATTCATTACAGGGAACCAAAGGAGCCTGTTGAGGACAACAACAACAATTATCCTTCCTCCCCCACGTCCAGTCCCTCACCAGCACCGCCTTCCTCCATCTTTGTTTGCCCTGATCTGCGTGGATTCAAACACAGGTAGGTCCTACCTTTAAATTATTTTTTTAAATGGAGGTAAAATAAATATGATTTTAGATAAACTTTAGATAAGCTGTTATTATTGTTGTTATTGAGTCCTGTAGCTCAGTGGTTAGAGCATTCACTCTACAAGTGTGAGATCTGTGATCGAATGCAGGCAGGTCAGAGAGAAACGTTCGCTATTATGTCGTTCGCTAGCGGGTGCAAAGCAGGCACAAAGGTACTAGGGCTTGCCCATCAAGTGAGTGACGCACAGGGAGTGAGCCAGGCCAGCTGCCAGAGAATGAGGCAGGTTGGCAGTGAATGAGACTAGTCAGGCTGGCAGCGAGTGAGTGAAACTGGCAGCGAGTGAGTGAGCCAGGCATACAGTCACGGAGGGAGGGAGTGAGCCGGAGAGGCAGTCAGGGAGTGAGTGAGTGAGCCGGGGAGGCAGTCAGGGAGCGAGCATAATGTTTTTTTAAGAAACGTTTGACGAAAAATGTCCAAAAAAAACCTAACTCCAGTTTATACATTAATTCTTATCAGAAAAATGTGTTCACTTAACGTCGTTTTGCTTAAAGTCGCACTTTTCAAGAACCAAACTACAATGATATTAGTTACCAGGATGAGTGGTGAAGGATGTTCAAATGATTCTGCATATTTCTTCCACAAAATATACAACAATAAAATTACATTTGTACAACCCCTTTCACGTCGAGAGGACGTCCCAAGGCGCTGACCATACAATATATCCTGTGAAGTGCTTTGGGAAGTCTGAATGACCTGATAAGGAGTTACATCAAATGCAAGAATTATTAGTGTTATATTTTAGCTAGAGTATATATTCCACTCCCTTTTCGAACCCCTCCAGTCTGGTTTCCGCCCTACCCACAGTACAGAGACTGCGCTTGTGAAAGTCACAAACAACGTCCTCTATCTGTGACCAGGGCTCCCTCTGCCTCCTTATCCTCCTGGACCTGTCCGCTGCATTCGACACAGTCAACCAGACTATCCTCCTCCACCGCCTGTCCTCCGCCATCCACCTCAGTGGGACCGCACTCGCCTGGTTCGAGTCCTACCTCACAAACCGCCAGCAGTACATCTCCACAAATGGCTTTTCCTCCCACTCTCACCCGGTTACCTGTGGGGTACCCCAGGGATCCATCCTTGGCCCCCTCCTCTTCCTCATCTATATGCCCCCTCTTGGGGATGTCATCCGCAGACACGGGGCACACTTCCACATGTATGCGGATGACACCCAACTCTATTTCTCCACCTCACTTTGCGACTCCCAGTCCCCTGATGTTCTGTCAGCTGCCTGTCAGACATCAGGAGCTGGATGAGCGTGAACTTCCTGCAACTGAATGTTGACAAGATGGAGGCCATACTCTTTTGCTCTCGTCAATGTCTTCAATAGCACGACTCTCACCTCCTCCAGATTCCCGGCCTGCCACTAAAACTCTCCGAACCTGTGCACAACCTGGGCATCAGGTTCAACCCCCAACTGTCCTTCCTCCCCCACATCCGGTTCCTCACCAGTGCCCTCCTCGCTGGTCTCCCCTCCACCACAATCCATAAAATCCAACTAATTCAAAACTCTGTCGCCCGCATTCTCACCCACATCAAACATCACTTCCCCATTACCCCCGTCCTTGCCATACTTCACTGCTATCTGTCCCAGAGAGGATCGATTTCAAGATCCTCACCCTTGTTTTCAAATCCCTGCACTCCTCTGCACCCCTCCTACCTCTCTGATCTCCTCTCTCCTCAAACCAGCTCCCGTTGCCTTCACTCCACTGGGTCTGGCCTCCTCCATGTCCCCGAATCCGGTCCCCCACCCTCGGCGGCCGTGCCTTCAGCCACTATGCCCCGAGGCTCTGGAATTCCTTCCTCATTACCTTCACTTTGCCCCCTCTTTTCTCAGTTTCAGGTCCTAGCTGAGGACCTTTCTCTTCGACTGCGCCTGTAGTCGCCTTTCTCCCCCGACCCTGGCTCGGGCCCGGGATCTATTACTGAGAAGCACTCTGAGATGCCGTCCAGCGTGGAGGGCGCTATATATATCGAAGTTGTTGTTGTTATTATTTTGTAAATCAATAAAATTCAATGCTTTTTTTTCAGATATTCTGCAATCCAAAGAAAATGACTTTTCATGGATAAAAATTGATTTTTCTTAATTGATATTTATAATTACTGTATTAAGGTTGTCCAAAAGAATAAAACTTGATTTTCACCAAACATCAGTATATTGAATGTGGAGTTGGGAAACAAACCATTGTGCTCAGAGGAGACGAGTCCAAAGCAATTTCAAATGATGGGAAAACAAACGGTTAACCGCTGGTTCTCGGCCTCGCTAATGGACCAGAGTTGGAGAAAGGTTTATCTGCAAAGGTTAATGAATATGCATCATCCTCATGTCAGAACCTTGGCAATACCATAAAATAGACAGCCACTACAGTACATTTACAATACATTCTGTGAAGCACTTTTAGAAGATGTGATAAGGGGCTAAATAAAAAATGCAAGGATTATTATTTTTACAAACACATATTTTGTCCTGAAAAAGTTTACTGATAAAATATACATACAAAGAAAAGAAACGTAAGTGTGTCCTGGACGGAGCAAAGATCAGCAACCAATAAGTCTACGGGTGACGGTCACTGATAGTGACTTGGAAACAATGACTCAGACACTAAGGCGATTTTTGAGAGCGTGGCACTTCCTGTCCAGTTCTGCTGGTTTCTTCTATGGAAATGAAAAGAATGATTGTTGACCACAGTCTCCAGGAATCTTCTTAATAAAACAAGAGAAGCCAAGTCATCTTCCTACATCCAGCGCCTTGTGAAGTCGTCCTGACGTGAAAGGCGCTATACAAGTGTAATTTTGTTGTTGTTGGTTTTGGAAATGTTCAGATTTTGATACTGCAGTGAACGGGAGTCACTGTGGATCTCCTGGGAAGGTGAGCTGGAGTGATACTGGATACATGGAAGATTTGAGCAAGATGATACGAAAGTGCTGGTCTTGAGAAGAGGAAAGTATTCAATCTTAGACATATTTAGTCCCGAGTGCAGTTAATTGGGTTTATAACTGCTGGAGATCTGGCAGTACATGGTCATAGCGAAGGACATGCCTAGAACCTAGAGAAAGACAACAACATCAGCGACACAGAGTAACATCTCTGATCTTTATAATACAGAATCAATGCGTCCAAAGTCAATACAAAACCCACCCATTATAAGGTGAAGGATCCTAATGACAAAGTGTGCACCACAGCTACTACAACTTCTCAAATGTCCTCTTTGTTGGTCTCCCCAGCTCCACCGTGCACAGGATCCAACTGATCCAAAGCTCTGCCGCCCGCATACCTACCTTACTAAACTCCATACCCCCAGCAAAACAACAACAATAAAATTATACGCCTTTCACATAAGTGCCTTTCACATAAAGAGGATGTCCCAAGGCCCTGGGACACCAGTTCTAACCAGGCTCCATTAGTTCCTTATCACAGAACGGATCAATTTCAAGATCCTCACACTGGTATTCAAATCCCTTCATGCTTAGGCACCTACCCACCTCTCCGACTTGCTTACCCCCTATCCCCCAACTACCAACCTGCTGTCTCCGCTCGACTTATTCCAGCCTTCAGCATGTCCCCCATGCCCTCCATTGATGGTTGCACTTTCAGCTACTATGCCCCAATACTCTGGAACACTTTCCTCCATTCCTTTGACTTGCCCCTTCCTTCCCGATTTTCAGGTTGCACCTGAAGACTTTCCTATTTTGCTGTGTCTACGACACCCCACCTACTCGGAGTCTTGCTCCACCACTATTAAACACTGCTACCCGGCATGAGGGACACTATGTAAATGCAAGTTGTGGTTGTGGAGATGTCACAAAGCACTTCATCAAATATATTGTAAAGTGAATATATTTGGTGGACAAAACCAGCAGCCAATTGTACACTCAATGTCCCACAAACAGTCATGGATTAATAATAATAGTAATTCTTACATTTGATATAATGCTTTTCATGCTTTCTAGATGTCTAGCACTTCACAGAATATACTGTAAAGTGAATTGACTGTATATTTGTGGGCGAAATGCAGCAGCCAATTGCGCACAACATTGTCCCACAAACAGTCGTGGATTGAGTGACTAATTATCATTGTTTTTCTTTGGAGGGATTATTATTTGTCTTGTGGAGTAAGGAAACTTGCCCAAGGTTTTGCCCTGCCTGGAATTGAACCCACTTCTTTCACTTTCACTTCACTTGTGGAGTCCTGTAGCTCTGTGATTAGAGCACTCGCCTTACAAGCGTGAGACCTGTGTTCAAATCCAGGCAGGTCAGAGTGAAACCTACATACATAATCTAGAAGACGTGAAAAGTACTATATCAAATGCAAGGATTATTATTATTATTATTATTATTAAGGCGAGTGCTCTTAACCACTGATTGATTGAATGCTATCCATGCAAAACAAATGCAAGTTCTTGTTAGTAATTTATTTTTACTAATCCTTGCATTTGATATCACATTGTATCATATCTTCTATATGTCTCAAAGTGCTTCAAGAATGTACTGTAAAGTGAATTGATTGGATATTTTGTGTGTGAAACGTTGCAGCCAATTGCACATTTAAAACCATTGACTGAAAATTTAAGATTAAGCAGAATCTTTTAATTGAAAATTTTTCAATTCAATTTCCATTTGGACACGGCACCTCAGGTAACGTGGTCCAGGAAAATACATTTTTCTTCTAACCGTTTTGAAGCAGCAAGTTATCTGACAGGCTGGCTGCTCGATTGTGTGCGCGGACCTGTCCTGGAATTTGATCAGTGGCTGCTCCGCTCAACAGAATTATATCCTTCCACTGAAATGAACAGCAGCCAGGCACCTATTGACCTGGAAAATGCTTTAATCTGGAAATTTACCTGGATGATTGACACGCAGATGATTATTATTCCTATTAAAAGGAAGTTCACATCAAACCATTTCCAGACTTTCTCAAAGCAGCCCTGCAGAACACACAAGAAAAACACTGTAAATCTTGGTGTTTTTATATCATTAAAACATCTCTGAAACGCTTCACTGGATTTTTGCTGTCACAATGTTCAACATCCACCTGAACAGGCAGATAAGGACCTTGGATTCATGTCTCACCTGGAGGAGGGTACCTTCAAGGATGCAGCACATTCCCAGTGCTGAATTGGAGAATCAGCTCAGACGATGTGATTCCAAGTCCTACGATGTGGGGTTTCAGTGCATAACCTTTCCAACTCACAGGTGAGAGTAATACCACAGTGCCAGGCTGACACTGAATGACGGGCGCTATATACTGTACATGCAAGGTGTTGTTGTAGAAATATTTTGCTCCAATTTTGTATAGTAACACCTCACAGCATTGTGAATACCTGTAATTTGATTTTCAGAGCCGGAGTATCTGCATCGCTGCTCCATTTTTCTTTCGTTATTCTTATCGTTATTTCTATCGTTATTCTTCACTTTTTCTGATCACTTTTAATCTTATTCCCAACCAGAAGTTCAGCCAGCCTATTCCTGAGTAAATCAACTGGTATCTCTTTGTCCCTGATCTCCTGCCCGATTGAGCGATGTGCCAGAGGCTCTCTCCCTACCATTGTCCCACACGTTCAAACTATTTTAGCCGTTAGATTATTAAAATTGCAGGATGCAAATTACAACAACAACTTGCATGTATAATAATAATAATAATCCTTGCATTTGATATAGCGCTTTCCACATTTTATCAACGTCCCAAAGCGCTTCACAGAATATACTCTAAAGTGAATTGACTGTATATATTTGTGGGCAAATCGCAGCAGCCATATGCGCACAGCAGTGTCCCACACACAGTCGTGGATTGAAATGACCAATTTTATTATTGTGTTTTTTTTTGGAGGGATTATTATTAGGCATGTGGAGTAAGGAAACTTGCCTAAGGTTTCGCCCTGACCTGCCTGGATTCGAACACAGATCTCCCCAGCTTGGTCTCCCCAGCTTGCAAGACAAGTGCTCTAACCACTGAGCCACAGGAGCTCCACAAAGCTCCCCTCATGCAGGGTAGTGTCTCAGAGTGCTTGACTGTGACATGGGGGGCGGGTGGTGGGGGGAAACTGACCATAGGTACAATTGAAGAGGAAGGTCTTTAGGAGTGACCTGACGATGAGGACGAAAGGGGCAATACGGGGGAACAGAGTGGTCCTAAGGCCGCCTAAGTGTGTCGAGAGAAAATCATCAGTTTCTGCCTTCCCTGAAAGTTAAATTTGTACAAAAACATCTTTGAAGCTTACCTGCTTGTTTGTTGCCTCACATGGCTCGTTAGCAGATTGGCAGCATGCAGCTGGCAGGCTTGTGCCCCAGTCAGTATAGTTGTCAACTCCACAGCAATTAAACTTTGGAACAAAGGAAAGGAAACATCAAATCTACTCTGAAATGAACAAAATCACGGAAAGGTACAGCATATCTACAGTCTTGTGTGTATTTTGTTTCTGCTTGAACTCTGCTTCTACTTAAAGATGTTTGAAACCATTCCACTAACGATTATACAGAAACATTGCAATAGAAGTGAAATGATTTGTATTTCTTCATGAAATATACCAGAATCTTTTCTATTTCTATTTACCATTGATTGAATATTCTTCCACGTTGTGGCTGTTTCAGTGTTGTTTGTCTTCAGTCCTTTTTTCATATCATCCTGAATGTACTTCTTAAGCTGGTAAATGGGGTGTGAATAATCAGGAGATTAGTGAGCGCCGCCCAGCTCAAGTGACTCAATAAACTTCATCAGAGAGTTGCAAACACATGCACTAATCACCTCCTATGTGCCATTCAATTCTAATGTTTGATACTGACCCGACAGCACTGGACTTTCAGATGATTGGACTTTCCAGCAATAGCTCTATGATCTCAGGCATATGACACACTGACACACTGACACCCCACCCACCCACACACAAACAACCCCCACCCCCCCCCCCACCCCACACAATAACAGCAAAATTGCAATTATATAGCGCCTTTCACACTGGGAGGACATCCCAACGCGCTGAACAGTCATGTCGGGACTCAAGCAGTGGGGGGGAGGGGAGGGGGAAGGAGAGGGGGAAGAATTAATGGGGAAGCCAAAGGCGCGGTTGAAGAGGAAGGTCTTGAGGGAGGAAAGGGAGAAGGCAAGGTGGAGGGGCTGCGGGATGGAGTTCCACAGTGTGGGAGCAGAGAGGCTGAAAGCCCGGCCACTGATGGTTGGGCGGTTAGGGCGGTGGACGTGGAGCAGGCCTGAGTCTGCTGAACGGAGGGGACGGGGGAGGCTGATAGGGAGATAGTAGGTCAGAGAGGTAGGCGGGGGCAAGCCCGTGAATGGCCTTGAAAGTGAGAACGAGGATCTTGAATTCGATCCTCTGGGTGATGGGGAGCCAGTGGAGACGGGCGAGGGTGGGAGTGATGTGGTCGTGAAGCCTGGTATGGGACAGTACACAAGCTGCAGAATTCTGAATGATCTTCAGCCTGTGAAGGGAGGAGTTGGGGAGGCCGACGAGGAGAGAGTTCCTGTAGTCAAGCCTGGAAGTGATAAAGGCATGGATGAGAGTTTCGGCGACTTGGTGGGTGAGGTAGTGGCAATATGAGGTGAGGTAATGGCAATATTGTGGAGGTGGTGGAAGGCTGTGCCGGTCATGGAGCGGATGTGGGGGAGGAGGGATAGTTTGGGGTCGAACAAGATGCCTAGAATCCTGATTGGCTTTGAGAGGTGGAGAGAGCAGCCTTGAACGTTGATGTTGTCAGCACCTGAGTTGCGGAGGCGCTGACGTGAGCCAATCAGGAGGGCCTCTGTCTTGTTGATGTTGAGCTGTAGGAAATTTGCCCTCGTCCAGGACTCAATGTTGGACAGGCTTGCAGTCAGAACGCCAGTGGTGCTGGAGTCGAGGATGGACGCCGGAGAGGTAGAGTTGGGTGTCATCCGCATACATATGGAAATTTACCTCATGTCTGCGGATGATGTCGCCCAGCGGGAGAGTGTACAGGGTGAAGAGTAGGGGGCCAAGGACAGAGCCCTGAGGACTGCTGCATGTGATTGTGCGGGGGCTGGAGGAGAAGCTGTTGGAGGAGACGAAGTGAAGGCGGTGGGAGAGATATGACCAGAACCATTCGAGGACAGAGCCTTGCAGGTTGAGGAGGGAGGAGACGCGGTGGAGGAGGATAGTGTGGTCCACGGTATCGAAGGCAGGATAGGTCAAGGAGGACGAGGAGGCAGAGGGAGCCCTGGTCACAGATGGTCAGGATGTCATTTGTGACCTTGACCAGGGCAGTTTCTGTGCTGTGGGAGGCACGGAAACCCGATTGGAGGGGTTCGAGGAGTGAGTTCTTTGTGAGGAAAGAGCGGAGCTGGGAGGCAACCACTCTTTCAAGGAACTCCCACACACACATATGCTCTCACACAAACACATATACTCACACAGTCAACAACAACAACTTCAATTTATATAGCGCCCTCCATGCCGGACAGCATCTCAGAGCATTTCGCAATAATGGATCCCGGGACCGAGCCAGGGGCAGGGGGAGAAAGGTGACCAAAGGCGCGGTTAAAATGACAGATCTTTAGCTGAAACCTGAAACTAGGAAGAGAGGGGGGCAAGGCGAAGGGAGTGAGGAAGGGAGTTCCAGAACTTCGGGGCATAGTGGCTGAAGGCATGGCCGTCGATGGTGGAGCTGAGGATTCAGGGGACAAGGATGAGACCAGAACCGGAGGAGCGAAGGCAACGGGAGCGGTTGAGAATGCGGGCAGCAGAACACAAACACAAATGCACATGCATACACACAAGCACTCACGCACACAAACACTCACACAAACACATGTACACACATACAGACAGACCCAGACAAGCATGTGCACACTATTAGATTATCAACTGCTCTCCCCACATTTCAGACATTCTGGATCATATCAGGTGTGTTGGTGTGACCTCTGTGACCACCCTGCTTCCTGTCCTGAGGAAGAACCACCAGGCACACGATTGATTGGTTCCTTGATTTCTGGCAAGGTGCCACCAACACACTCGCTGAGTCTAAAGGAAGTCCTAGTTCCTAGAATGTCGGCACATGTTCTCCTAATCTTACCTGCTCCATCAGTCTCACTATTATAAACACTATACTGAACCTTCTCTTCCCATCTCCTGCACAACTAGGCTTTCAAGTTCTCAGCTTCAGATGTCTTTTGGCTTTACTTTGGCTTCTCCATAAAGTAAATCTTCCCCGTGAATGAGGACAGATGCGCATTACTATACTGTCTAAATGCTCCAATATGCTCTCCTAAGTGAAGGATGCTTTATAAATGCTAGTTGTTGTACTGTATTTGAGGTAATAGGGTAAATAAAATTGGGGTGGGAATTGTGTAGGAGAATGAAGTTGGGAAGCGGAACAAGATGAGGGAGAGGAATCGGATCGGGGAATTTTGTTGAGGAATGAGATTGGGATTGAGGAGAGAAATGGCATTGTGTTGGTGACTGGTGATTTTATAGAAGAATGCAATATGGTAGGGGGAATAGGCTTGGTGAGGCAGTGTTCTATCAGCTTGTCTGACCCAGACCAAACTGCCGACCGCCATCTCAGCAGTTCTAGCAGACACCAGGGCCTGGATGAGTGAAAACTTCCTGCAGCTGAAAGTGAACAAGAGGGAAGCCATACTCTTTGGCTCCCATGAACATCTTCCCTCCTGTAGATGTGAACTCCTCAACCTTCTTGGGCTCTCCGTCAGACTCACTGAACCAATGTGAAATCTAGGTGTCCAGTTCAATCCCCAGCTGTCCTTCCTTTCTCACATCCAGTCATGACTAGAACTGCCTTCCTCCAACTCCGCCACATAGCCCTCCTTCAACCATACACTTCCAAAATTGCAGCGAAACCCTTATTGCATGCGTTTGTCTCCTCCGATCTAGATTACCCAAACACATTCCTCACGAGTCTCCCTAGATCCACTGTTTAAAAAATCCAGCTCATTCAGAACTCTGCTACCCGCATACTGACCCAGACCAAACTCTATAACAACAACAACAACAACAAATTACATTTATAGAGCGCCTTTCACGTTGGGAGGACGTCCCAAGGCGCTGCACAGGAGGCGTGTGACCCGAGCTGAGAGGGGAGTGTTTGGGAAGGGGTGAAACACGAAGGGGAGGTAAAAGAGTTCGGGGTGGAACAAAAGGCACGATCGAAGAGGAAAGTCTTCAAACCGGCCTTGAAAGAGGAAAGGGAAAAAACGAAACGGAGGGATTGAGGGATGGCATTCCATAGGGTGGGAGCGGAGAAACTGAAGGCCCGGCCTCCGATGGTGGGGCGGTTCGGGCGGGGGGCTTGGAGCAGGCCAAGTCCTGTTGAACGGAGGGTCCGGGTGGGCGTATAGGGGGAGAGTAGATCGGTTAAATAGGGCGGGGCAAGGCCGTGTAAGGCCTTCTTTGTGAGGACGAGGATCTTGAACTCGATCCTCTGGAGGATGGGGAGCCAGTGGAGACGGGCGAGGGTGGGGGTTATGTGGTCGCGGAGGCGGGTGCGGGATAGTACACGGGCTGCAGAGTTTTGGATGACCTGCAGCCTGTGAATGGAGGAACTGGGGAGGCCGACGAGGAGAGAGTTTCCGTAGTCCAGCCGTGAGGTGATGTATGCGTGCACGAGTGTTTTGGCAGCGCGGGGGGTAAGATAGTTGCGGAGCCTGGCAATGTTGCGCAGGTGGAAATAAACGGTGCCAGACAAGGCGCGGATGTGGGGGAGGAAGGAAAGTTTTTGATCCAACATGATGCCGAGGTTCCTGATTGGCTTTGTGAGGTGGAGAGTGCAGCCTTGGATGTTGAGGCTGGCAGCGCCCGATGTGCGGAGGCGCTGGCTTGAGCCAATCAGGAGGGCCTCGGTCTTACTCACGTTCAATTGCAAAAAGTTGTCCCTCGTCCAGGACTCGATGTCGGACAGACATGCTGTTAGAACATCGATCGTTTGGGGGTTGAGGGATGAGGCAGAAAAGTACAATTGGGTGTCGTCCACATACATGTGGAAATTTACCCCATGTTTGCGGATGACGTCGCCCAGAGGGAGCGTGTAAAGGGTGAAAAGGAGGGGGCCTAAAACAGAGCCCTGAGGAACGCCGTGAGAAACTGTGCGGGGGTTTGAAGAAAAACCGTTGGAAGAAACAAAATGTAAACGGTGGGTCAAATAAGAATGGAACCAGTCAAGGACTGTGTCTTGAAGGTTGAGGTGGGAGGAAAGACGTTGGAGGAGGATGGTGTGATCGACTGTGTCGAACGCAGCAGACAGGTCAAGGAGGACGAGGAGGCAGAGGGAGCCCTGGTCACAGGCGGTTAGGATGTCATTTGTGACCTTAACCAGGGCAGTTTCTGTGCTATGAATTGGGCGGAAACCTGATTGGAGGGGTTCAAGAAGTGAGTGAGTTGAAAGGAAAGAGCGGAGCTGGGAAGCAACCACTCTTTCAAGGACCTTGGATAGAAACGGGAGGTTGGAGATGGGTCTGTAACTTGATGGTTGCGACGCATCAAGGGAGGGTTTCTTCAGGATAGGGGTGATGGTGGCTGTTTTAAGGGAGGTAGGGACTGTGCCTGAGGAGAGGGAAAGTTTAATGGTGTCAGAAATGAGCGGGGCTAACAAATGGAGCTGGGTGCGGAGGAGGGGGGTGGGGATGGGGTCCAATGAGCACATGGTGGGTTTCATGGAGGTAATTGTTTTTGAGATACCCACATCTCAGCAGTTCTGGCCCAGGCTCCACAGGTTCCCATCGCCAAACAGATCAAATTCAAGATCCTCACACTTGTGTTCAAATCTCTTCACTCCCTGCTCGACTGGCACCGACAAGCCTCCTGCTTGTCCCTTACTTTCCCACCCCCCCACCACACCCCCTCCACCCCCCACTGCACCATTGGTGGTCACGCTGGGATTACTATTATCTGCAATAATTGTGTGGTAACATTGGGTAACAGGTGTGGGGTTCTCCCCACATAGCCCCCCTCCCCCTCACGAACTGTGCAATGTACCTGAAGTTCATAGAAGAAGAGCATGATTGCAATGACCACTTCCGCAAATAGGATCAGGAAGAGCAGGATGAAGAACTAGAAAACCCAGGAGAGAAAGGGCAACATATGAGTGACAAAAAGTAATCTCTTCTCAAAGCAGCTCCACTACTTGTGTCCTGCACACTCAACATGATTTGGTCAAATTACGGCAAGGACCTCCCTTGTGAGGTTTTGGCTACAGGATTGAGGCTATTTCCACACCTCCAGGTCTCATGATACAGCAGAAAAAAATACAACAATAAAATTACATTTCTACCACACCTTTCACGTCAGGAGGACATCCCAAGATGCTGGACAGTCAGTGTTTTGGACCTGAGCTGGGGGTTGATTTGCAGAGGGTGGAGGGCAGAGGGAGAATAAATGTTGTCAGTCATCATCTCTGGGAGAGATGGAAGAGGTTTGGTACTGAAGGAGGTTATTCGTTCCGTTGTGTCTGAGTTGACTCGTTGAAAGATTAATCCATTAACTTCCTTTTCCCAATATCTTTGAAAATTGCCATTTGTTGACCAGCAGACCCAGCAGAGCATTCTACAACTTAACAACCCTCTGTAAAAAATAAATCCTTTCCTCAATCACCTCCTTTTTCCTCCTTATAAGAACATAAGAATTAGGAGCAGGAGTAGGCCATCCGGCCCCTCGAGCCTCTCCCATCATTCAATAAGATCATGGCTGATCTTCTAATCTACTGCCACCTACTTGCCTTCTCCCCATATCCCTTAATCCCTTTATCCACAACAAATCTTTTTTTTCCCTTCGGAGAATTTCTCCCACAAAATAAACAGTCAATTCACTTTACAGTAACAAGTGAAGTGGAGTGCTCAATGATGTGGTAAAACACTATATCCAATGCAAGGATTATTATTATTATTTAGAAACTGCAAATCGCAAATAAGGCAAACCGTGTGGCTTGTGACTAACTTGGTGTCGGTTCAGAAAGATGTGAGTTGGGACCTTACAATAATTAGGATTCACCAAGACAAAGGATATTGGTTTGGAGTTGGAAAAGGCGAATACCAGGATATTTTTTATCCAGAGGATAATTAATAATCTGAAAATGTTGCCAGAAAAGTCCAGCAAACTGAGTCCCTTAGGGATTTGATGAGAAACCAGGAAGGTAGATATCCTGAAGGGATGAGAGTAGATAGTGTTTATTTAATCCAAAACACAATGTAGATTCACTCAGTCCTTTAATTCCAACTTTACAAATCAACCGCTTTTAAAATCTGCCTAATTACTTCTCCCAGAATCCTTTTATGCTTGCATCATCATAATATTCAATTGCCACTGATGTCCTTCAAGCAATATGGAACAGATGGGCCAAAGGACCTTCTTCATTCAAATCAATCTTGTGATGAACTCACACTGCAGGCCGACTCTGCAGCACAGTACAGTAATGGGAAATTGCTTCATTGAACAGAGGTGCTTCCCCTCAGGAGAGGTGTTAAATCATCATGTCAGCTTTTCAAATGGACGCTAAATATCCCACGACATTGTTAAAAAAAACAGTAGGGAGTTTCTCCTTGTGTCCTGACTAACAATAATAAAATTGATCATTTCAATCCACGACTGTGTGTGGGACACTGCTGTGCGCAATTGGCTGCCGCGATTCGCCCACAAATCTGATTTGTTAAAGGCAAATCTTGCCTTACAAATCTGATAGAATTTTTTGATGAGGTAACGGAATGGGTGGATAATGGTAGCGCAGTTGATGTAGTTTACATGGACTTTCAAAAGGCATTTGACAAACTGCGACATGAGAGACTTATTATGAAATTAAAGGCCCATGGCGTAAAAGGGACAGTGGCAGCGTGGATCCACAACTGGCTGCGAGACAGAAAGCAGAGAGTTGTAGTGAGCGGCTGTTTTTCAGATTGGAGGGAAGTGAGCAGTAGTGTGCCACAGGGATTGGTTTTGGGACCATTGCTGTTTGTAATCTACATCAATGATCTGGACTTGGGTGTACGGAGTACAGTTTCCAAGTTTGCAGATGACACTAAGTTAGGGAGAATAGTAAACAGTGAGGAGGATAGTAGCCATCTGCAAGAGGATATAGACAAATTGGTAAAGTGGGCAGACACATGGCAGATGAAGTTTAATGCAGAGAAGTGTGAGGTGATGCATTTTGGGAGAAGAAATGAAGGGAGGCAATATAGGCTAGATAGTACAATTTTAAATGGTGTGAAGGAACAGAGAGACCTGGGGATTTGTGTTAGTGACTCGTTGAAGGTGGCAGGACAGGTAGACAAGGCTGTTAAGAAGGCATATGGGATACTAGGCTTTATAAATAGGGGTATAGAGTACAAAAGTCAGGAAGTGCTGACTAACCTCTATAGGACTTTGGTGAGGCCTCAGCTGGAATACTGTGTTCAATTCTGGTCACCACACTACAGAAAGGATGTGAAGGCATTGGAAAGGGTACAACGAAGATTTACTAGGATGGTGCCAGGATTGAGGGACTTCAGCTATGAGGAGAGGCTAGATAGGCTAGGGTTATTCTCTCTGGAGCAGAGAAGATTGAGGGGAGACCTAATAGAGGTTTATAAGATCATGAGGGGTTTCGACAGGGCAAATAGAGAAAAACTATTTCCACTCGTGGGTGAATCTGTGACTCGTGGTCACAGATTTAAAATAGTTTCAAGGCGCAGTAGAGGGGAGCTGAGGAGAAATTTTTTCACTCAGCGAGTTGTTCGAATCTGGAATGCATTGCCTGAAAAGGTGGTGGAGGCTGATTCGATAACAACTTTTAAAAGGGAATTAGATCTTTATTTAGGGAGAACGGGTCTATTAGGCTATGGGGAGCGGGCAGGGCAGTGGGATTGAATCGCTCTTTTCAAAGAGCCGGCACAGACTAGATGGGCCGAATGGCCTCCTTTTGTGCCGTAAAATTCTATGATTCTATGATTCTATGATTCTATGAAATATATACAGTCAATTCACTTTACAGTATATTCTGTGAAGCGCTTTGGGACGTTGATAAGATGTGGAAAGCGCTATATCAAATGCAAGGATTACTATTATTATTATTAACAATGCCCCAGCTACATTGGTCATTCAACATAGTTGTTTGTGGAACTTTGCTGTGCACAAAATGGTATTTTCCAACAATAACCATACTGGTTACTGTGAAACTCTGTATGGGGTTTAATGTGTCAATACACTGTCAACATGCAATATACTGTAAATCTCATCCTCTATCATATGAATAACTTACAGATAAAAGGAGGCACTTGTTCTCCTTTATAGCTCCCATGTACCCCACGAACGCCACCACCATAGTGATCGAGCCCACAATGATCAGGACATTGCCGAAAGACAGGGATGGGATTGAGGGAAACAATGTTTCAATTTGGTATTCCACCAGCAGATATATCCCCAAACTGAGGATAACACATCCACAGATCTGAAAATGCAGGAAACGTTAGTACAAAATGCATCACACCCATCACGGGCATAGCCAAGCTGTCATTACTCTGCTCATTAGAAGTGGCTTAACTTGTATGTTCAGATCTGTACACTTACATTTATGTTAGATTGTTATGTACTTAGATTGCATGAATGTTTTAGTTTATTGAATAATTTTCTCCATTAAATTCCATGAACACAATTTCAACGCGCACAGAAAGTATCTTGTGGGACATTAGATAGATGGAACAATGTTTTTCTCCCTGATATTGTTGCTGTGTTACTGTTCCTCAGTGTTCTACTCAACTACCTTTTTACCATCTTTTCCAGCACTTACCCAAAAAATAAAATTGAAGACAAATAGAACATATTTAAGGGCTTTCAGACATCCCTCTGCCATATCGAGTGCTGGACAGCTGAAAAACAATAGAAATGGAGATTTAACATTGCTCTGTACCTGTCATTGGCAAACGCACGGAGAGACTTCCATCCCCTCTGTTTGGCGAGATCCAAACCCTGTTCCAGATCAATGTCTAACTCAATGTAGCCTGGTCCTGTCTGTATCACTAACAATTTCAATGACAGTGTAGACCTGTAGCTCAGTGGTTAGAGCACGAGCCTTTCCATTTATATAGCACCATTTTTATGATAGTGGATGATAGGGAGGAAGGAGAGATGAGGGCAAATGAATGGAGGATGGGGTAGCAGCTGGGAGCAAGGTGGGTGAGAAAGACAGAATGGGGATGGTGATGGGTGACATGGGACAGGAGGATGAGGCGTCAGGCGGTTGTTATCAATTTTGGCAGTGAAAAAGTGCATGACCTCACTTGCAAAGCCCTCCACGGCCTTGCCCCCTCCTACATCTCTGCTCCATATCTCCTGCCCAACCCTGCCTACCATCGGTAGTTAGGCTTTCAGCTTCTCTGCCCCTTCGCTTTAGAACCCCTTTCCACAATCCCTTTGCCTTGCTCCCTCCATGGTCTCCTTCAAGGCCCATCTCAAGATACTCCTTTTCGACCATTCCCCAGGGTATAGGTGAGGACGGGGGAAGGGTGTTTGGCTTTTGGAGGTAGTTTGTGAGTAGAAAGTGACCGATGGGACAGTTGGGGTGGCTGCTCTGAGATAGTAAGGAGTAGAGGGGGGGTAATGGTGGGAGCCTGGAGAGAGAAGGAGATGAGCTCATGGGGAGAGAAGGACAGAGTGGGAGTAGTGGAGAGAGGGGGGGTAGGAGGAAGGGCATTTCAAGGGGCGAGTGGCTCAGGTCGGGGGTGCAGCCAAAACACACACAGAGCCCAGGAGCGAGCTATCAACAGGAGAGCATCAACAGTCATTAGTCAATTGCCAGATCACGCTTCTGAGGGTTATAATCCCTTGAATAAAATGTTATTGGTCACTCAATCCATGACTATTTGTGGAATTCCTGCCGTGTTTCACCCACAAAATATAGTCAATTCACCTTACAGTGTATTCTGTGAAGCGTTTCGGGATGTCACAAAAATGTCGTAAGCGCTAAATCACATGCAAGGATTATTATTATGAAAAACATGATTTGGAAACCTTCTATTGGATGCTCCATTTAACCTCACTTCCAGCGAAACAACCCAACCTTTTCCTCACAGAACCGTAACCTTTCATCCCAACCAATATGAATCCAGCTCAACCACCTACATTATTGCTAGAAGCACAAGCCAGTAAAGCTTCTCTCTTACAAATTCAGTCTCCCTCAGTCTCAATACTCTGATGTTATTTCCCGTCTGAAAGCTTTGATGCTCCTCAAACACTGTACTTGAAACATGCGATTAAACCAACATGTTTACCTTAAATCTATACTCAGCCTCTACAGAGCCTCTGTGGAGCCTATGTACATTTTCAGGCCTCTCTGTGGTGGCTGGGTGTAATTAACTTCCTGTATCGTCTGCCAAGCTGACACAGTTTTTCATATTTCTTCTAGACCTCATGCCTTGTCTCTAGAACTCATGCCTTGTCTCTAGACCTCATGTCTTGTCTCTAGACCTCATGTCTTGTCTCACCAGCTCTAAATTAATACAAGGGTTCAGTACGATGCAGGGAATGAATTAGGGGAATTCGGATTCCAATATGCTCATGTGGGGAAGTGAGCAGCAGCACAGATATGATAGGGGAGAGAGCAGAGAGCAGAGAAACAGGAATGAGCAACAGCACAAATATCTCATGGGTTCTTGTGCAGCAAATTCCCCTTGATTGTGCCACAAATACAACTGACAAGAATCAGTGGTCATCTGATGTCAACTTTATAACAGAACATCTGACTCATGTAAGAACAGGAGTAAGTCATTCAACATTCTAAGGCTGATCTGTGCCTCAACTAATTTTTTCAGAATTTTTATGAAATAGATACAGAGAAGGAACAATACATTGACTTAAGTTATGACAGAAAACAGTGAGTGCTCTCTCCTCATTCAATGTTCATCTCAAGATTCATAGATTCATAGATCTTCCTATTTGACTGTGTTCCTGCAGCTCCCTGCACCTCTTGCCCCCAGCCCATCTCCAGAAAAAAACATCAATTCTCTAACACCTTTAGACGTCTTCTTGACATGAAACGTGCCTCATAAATGTAATGTAATAATAATAATCCTAATAATAATCCCTCCCCCCAAAAAATAATAAAATTGGTCATTCCAATCCATGACTGTTTGTGGGACACTGCTATGCACTGCTGTGGGCTGCCATGTTTCGCCCATAAATATACAGTCAATTCACTTTACAGTATATTCTGTGAAGCGCTTTGAGGCGTCTAGTGGATGCAAAAAGTGCTCTATCACATGCAAGGATTATTATTATTATAATGTGTTGTGGTTGTGAGTACGAAGGGGTGGTAGGGGATTTTTGGTAGGAAAGTTGTTAGAATTTGAAAATACAGCAGACAAGTCAGCAATTCCAAATCTTGTTAAACTAAATGTACATTTACATAGAATACAACACCAAAACAGGCATTGACCCAACCATTCTGTCTTTATAGTGTTTATAGACTGTACGTGAACCCACTTCTCCTATTCATGAAGGAATGTCCTCCTGACATGAAAGCCACTACATCAATATTAATTGGTTATTCCTATTGTATTCCCTCTCCTATGCCATTCTCCCTCATGTATGGATGAAGTTTTCTCTTTATATTTCTGCTTTTTCCTTGGCCCAGATTTTATATAATAATAATAATCCTTGCATTTTTATATGTTTTTCATGTCTTCTAGACATCTCAAACGGCTTAAAAGAATATACTGTAAAGTGAATTGACTGTGTATTTATGGGCGAAACATGACAGCCAATTGCACACAGCAGTGTGAGTTCCACAATGAGTTCCACATTCTTACCTCATCTCAAAAGAGAAAAGCCAATCTTTCTTGCTATCTGTATCCATTCACCCCAGATAACCTCCAACAGTCCCTTTGCATCACTCCCACATCTGCCTCCTCCAAAGCCCAACTCAAGAACCTCTTTTTCGACCATGACTTCAGCTGTTCCCCTCTCTTCTCACACTCTTGACAGGCAGGCTGGGAGTGAGCCAGGCTGGCAGTGAGTGAGGCTGGCAGCAAGTGAGTGAGCCAGGTAGACAGTCAGGGAGCGAGTGAGTGAGCCAGGGAGTGAGTATAATTTTTTTTTAGAAACATTGGATGAAAAATGTCCAAAAGTACCTAACTCCAGTTTTTACATTCATTCTTATGGGCAAAATGTATTCGTGGTTTTGCTTAAAGTTGCACTTTGCAAGAATCAAACTACGATGTTAAGTGAGGAGTACTTGTACTGTACTCTCTCTGATAGAGTAAAGCACAGAACCTTACTGTAATAACTCTTTTAGACTCAGTGTCTTGCTTCGCTCCCCCATTACCCCAGTCCTTGCCAGACTTCACTGGCTCCCTATCTCCGAGAGGATCGACTTCAAGATCCTCACCCTTGTTTTCAAATCCCTCCACTCCTCTGCACCCCCCTATCTCTCTGATCTCCTCTCCCCCCAACCCAGCACCTGCTGCCTTCGCTCCTCTGGGTCTGGCCTCCTCCATGTCCCCCCGAATCCTCTGCTCCACCCTCGGTGGCCAGGCCTTCTGCCACTACGCCCCGAGGTTCTGGAACTCCCTTCCTCACTCCCTTTGCCTCGCCGCCTCTCTTCCCAGTTTCAGGTTACAGTTGAAGACCTTTCTCTTCGACCGCGCCTTTGGTCACCTTTCTGCCCCTGCCCCTGGCTCGGTCCCGGGATCCGCTATTGTGAAGCGCTCTGAGACGCCGTCCGGCGTGGAGGGTGCTATATAAATTGAAGTTGTTGTTGTATTATTAAGAATGTTACTGCCCAAATATTTTGTTGGTAAATTAATATTTGTTAGTATTGAACACATACACCCATGAAGGTGTGAGGTTCAATCCCTCATCCACAGATACCACAACCCACACCTGTAAGTGGCCTAGCATAGGGTTCCCACATGACCCTGATATCCCTGGTGTCCTTGGGGCCAAATGTGCCCCATCGTGAGTCCAGCAACAAACTGAACAAGAACAATAACATTCTCAAACAGATACACTTATCAGAGAAACCCAGCCAGTATTCCAATAGGCTTCTCCAGTCGTGTTTAGCATCAGCAATTGTGGTGAGTTAAATTTTTTTGTGTATGTGTCCCCGTCATTGGTTTGCAAAATATGGCCTCCCTACCTACATGACCGTTGAGAAGTGGCCCGACAAACATTCACACTGGTCTGGGTGAGTCTGCTCTAAATCATATCAAATCCAAGGATTATTATTATTATTGCTAGGTGTCCAGTAGTTACTAAGTGGCAATGTTTATGTTGTGGCCACAAATCAAGAAAAATTAAATCAAGAAAATACATTGAGTTTTGATTTCTGATCATTATTTGACACCTCTATCTATTTGTTTGGTAAGGGTATCACAGGATATGGAGCAATTGATTCCCCTATCAACGTATACTTCCTCATCCCCCGCCTGGCACACCCTACTATCGGCAGGCAGGCCTTAAGCCTTTCTTCCCCTACCCTTTGGAATTCCATCCCACATTCCCTTCATGTTGATCCCACGTTTGCCCCGTTTAAGATGCATCTCAAAACCCTCCTCTTCGACCATTTGGACTCACCACTGTCTCCCCCACCCCACTCCTCTTAACCCACCACCCTCCACCTCTCCGATCCTGACCCCCTGCTCACATCTAAAACTGTCCAGCTCCTTGAGAGGTCCTCAGGATGTTATTGGTCCTGTGCAAATGTCATTTATTGTCATTGCTGCTGTAAGCAATCTTTAACTTGGGGTTAAATAAACACAGAAGTTGCTGGGAACTTCAGGTCAGGCAATATCTACAGAGAGAAGAAAGTGCATCAGGTTTCAGGTCTGAAGAAACAGTAACTCATTTCCACTTTCCATGGATGTTGCCTGACCTGCTGAGTGTTTCTTGTGACTTCAGTTTTTACTTCAGATTTCCAGCAACTGCAGTATTTAGCCTTTAAGGTGGAGTAGCTGGTTTCACTGTGAGCAGCACAATGCTCTTCTCTCAATGCAACACTCGTGAGATGAAAAGAAAATATGTGAAACTCAGTCATTGAGTCATTCTGTTCCACAGTAATAGCATCATCTCCCAACAGAGAGACAAAAAAAGTACATCAACCAAACGGAGCCCTGCAGCCCTTTACTTTCTACTACATATCAGGCACTTCTATTTGAGGGGCATCCGCTTTGTGCACATTCTGCATGCAAGCAAAAGGACCGAGGTTCAATTCCCGGGTGGGGTGAAACCTTAGGCACGTTTCCTTACTCTGCATACATGCCTCCATTGACCAATCACCTTCTGGCTTTTTATGGCATATTGCTGAGTCAAAATGGCTGCCTTGTTCACCCGCAAACACACAGTCACTACACTTTACAGCAATTACTGTAATGGTGGACTCTGAGAATTCAACACATTGCTTACTAAACACTGCCTGGAGATGTTTATATGGAAACGTTAGCAGGGAAGTAAAAAAGCACTTGTTACAAAGAAAGTTGTCATAACATGCGAGTCTCCACTGATTACATCATATACTTTAGACACTTCCATAACGGGTTAACATCTCAACAACATAAATAATAACTGAGCAGGAAGGGACAGGGGAGATTTGAGGAAACAAATACAGTCAGGGAGATTTGTTAAGAGGGTTTTGAAGACAGGGACAGAGGAAGTCAAATAAATTTTGAGACAGTGAGGAACGAGTGGGAATAACAACAACCACAAATTATATTTACAGAGTGCGTTTCACGTTGGGAGGATGTCCCAAGGTGGCTGGACAGTCCAGGATTTGGACCCGAACAGGGGATTGGCAACAGGAGGGGTGGATGACAGGGAGGGTAGGAGGATGATCAAAGGAGTAGTCGAATAATGATCAAGGGTCTTGATACAGACTTTGAAGGAGGCAAGGGAGAGGGCAAGGCAAAGGGACTGTGGTGTACAGTTCCAAACACAAGAAAAAATTGGCAGAAAAGCTGAAATCACAATGGTGGGGTGGGCCAGGCTGGACTGGAGTGTGAAGAGCAAAGCACAAAGACAGAACATGAGGCCAGACGGAGATTGCAAAGGTACTGGAGGGAAGGTCCTGAATGAATCTGAAGGTCAATAGAAAGATGTTTAATTTGATCCACTGTGGGGTATTAGAGCTTATGCATGAGAGGTTGGGAATGGCGTGCAGTGTGAGGAGCCTAGTATGAGAGTGAATATAGACTTGTCAGGTTTTGGGTAGGTTAGAACTTATGCAGGCTAGATGTGGGGAGGCCAGCAAAAAGAACCAGTTGGCTTCAAGAACAAATTTGATTGATTTCTGCTAGAAAATAATATCTCGGAATACAGTATATATAGTTTGTGACATAACATGCCAAGCACTGCCAGGATGGTGAAAGACAAACTAGATGGACCTTGGTCTTCTTTCGCCAGCAAATTCTTACATTCTTATGAGAGTGATAGAATCTTGAGGTGAAGGATGTGTGGGTGAACGGTTTGACTGTGCTGGGTAATGATAAAAGTTCCTCCATTTCTGTTTAGATTAATTATGCCACTCAGTCTATATTGTGTCTCTTCAGCCTGAGCAAAACGCTAGTGTTAGACATAGGAACAGCAGTAGGACATTCTGCCCTTTGAGCTGTTCCACCATTTAATTAGATTGTGGCTTATCTGTACCTCAACCAATCCTTTCAATTCCAATTTCCCACATTCTCCCCATATCCCTTAATACCCTGATCTACCCAAACTTTACCAACCTCACTCTTGAAGGTGTGGATAGATCCAGCATCCACAGTCTTCTTGGGGAGAGAATTCTAGATTTCTATCACCCTTTGAGTGAAAAAATGCTTGCTGATTTTACTATTAAATAGCTTGGTTCTAATTTTAGGGCTATGCCCCCTTGTTTGGGATTCCCCCATTGGAGGAAAAGCTCCTCTGTATTTACCCTATCGAATACCATTATCATCTTAATTACCTCAATCAAATCAGGCCTCATGTTACCTCGCAGCTGTCTCTGCAAAAAACGAAACCTGAAATCTTGTGGGCATGTTTCTGTGTCAAAAAAATAAGAAGTGTTCTAACCAACTATAACAGCAACTTCCTCATCATGCAAAAGGTGTTTTCATTGGTTTGGTGTTTGAGACAAGACTCTATTTTAATGTATGAATTGAATGTAAGTGGCATTTTAGAATTCCCCTGGGGGGGGGGCGAGAGCCTTAATAATTAAGCTTGAATTCAATCACATCCAAATAGTACACAACAAGTTACATTGAAGGGTATTGTCCAAAACCGAATCTCACCCAGAGAGCATCATGGTAGGATTGTAGCTCAGTGTTTTGAGCAGTCACCTTACGAGTGAGAGACCTGGATTTGATTCACGGCGGGGCAAAATCTTGGGCAAGTTTCCATACTCACATGCCTGATAATAATCCCTCAAGCAAAAAAACTATAATAAATTGGTCACTTCAACCCACAACTGTTTATGGGATGTATCTGTGTGCAATTGGTTTCTGTGTTTCGCCCACAAATATACAGTCAATTCACTTTACATATATTCTGTGAAGCGCTTGAGAAGTCTATTAGATATCAAATTCAAGGATTATTATTACTATTGGATGGGTTGCTGGAATGAGCAATGCCCTCAGCGCTCTGTTGGCTGAGATGGGTGTTGCAGGACTCCCCAGCTGCAGTGTGATGTGCCCTCACACAGAGGAAGGGGAGACATTGGAATCAGAGACACTGGAACTTGAGCACACGGTCACTGGTCTCAGGGCAGAGAGGCCTGACCTGCTCTGGTGGTCATGACGTGAGGACAGGAATCAGGTCCACATTGTCCTTTGACAATTTGGGGCATAAAAGGTGGCCTGAAAAGATGGTGGAGGCTGATTCGATAACAGCTTTTAAAAGAGAATTAGATCTTTATTTAGGGAGAACAGGTCTATTAGGTTATGGGGAGAGAGCTGGGTTGCTCTTTTCAAAGAACCGGCACAGACTAGATGGGCCAAATAGCCTCCTTTTGTGCCATAAGATTCTATGATTCTATGAAAGAGTTTGGGGGGAACAGGTTGTCTGCAGGGATTAACCTATGGTTACTGGCAAACACAGAGACGAACACACACACAAGCACACACACACACACTCAAATTAATGAGGTGGAGGGTAAAATAGAATCTGATTTGGTAGATTTGGACGAAGGAGGAATGTTGGTCAGGACACCATGAGAAATATTTATTATTATATTAAATGCAATAATCCTTGCATTTAATATAATAATAAAAGCTTGCAATTATATAGCACCCTTGGGTAGATTCTCGGAGCATTTAACAGTATCAGAGTGTGACCCCGAGCTAGGGGGAGAGGCGGGGGAAGGTGACCATAAGCACAATTTAAAATGAAGGTCTTCAGGCAGAATTTTAAAGTTTGGAAGGAAGGTGTGGGGCAGAGGGATTGAGGCAGAGAATTTAGAGCTTCATGTGGCATGACTGAAAGCACGGCTGCCAATGGTCCAAAGGAAGTGAAGGACAAACAGGAGGCTGGAGCTGGCTGAGCGTAAGCAGCATGTGGTGCAGAGGGTGGTGAGGGGTGGTGAGTAAGTTGGAATGGTAGGGAGGTGCAAGGGCAAGAAGGAATTTGAAAACAAGAGAGAAGATCTTGAAGTCGATCAGTTCGGCAATTGGGAGCAGTGCAGCCTGATATGGGTCTCAAGTTTTGTGCAGCTTAGCGGTGTTCTGAATTAATTATATTTTGTGTTTGGTGGGATTCAGGAGGCCAGCGAGAATGGCCAGGAAGTGACAAAGGCATGGATAAGGGTTTTGACTGCTGCGAGGTATGGATGGAGTAGCGCAATCGGGGTTTGAGGAGTTTGGACCAGCAGGAAAGAAGACATTGACTGGAACTAAAGAGTAGCTACAGCATATTTGCCCTCATCCAAGCCTTGATGTCCTTTAGAACAGTTGATAGGACATTAGCATACTGAGAATTGCAGCCAGAGTAGGAGGAGTAGATTTGGGTGCCATCTGCAGACATGTGGACATTAACCTTATGTCTGCTGGTAAGATCATCGAGACGGAGCTTGTAAATAATGAAAAGAAGAGATTCAAGGAATGAGCCTTAAAATTGGGGTACTGTGACTGGGTAGGGGGGTAGAAGAAGAATCCGTTTCCTGGTATAAATTGTTGGCAGTTTTTAAGTAGGACTCGAACAATGCGAGTGTGGTCCCACAAAGGTGGAGGAGGGAGGAGAGGAGATGGAGGAAGATGGCATGATCAATTGCGTCAAACACATCGGAGAGGTCAATGAGAAAGAGGAGGCAGAGGGAGCTTTGTTCGCAGAAAAAGAGGATGTTGTTTGTTACTTTGATGAGCGTTGTCTCTGTGCTGTGGTCAGGGTGAAAACCAGACTGAAGGGGTTTGAGTAGGGAGAGGAGGGAGAGATGTGAGCAAAATTGATTGACAACCACGCGATTCCTTTGGTCAGGAAGGGCAGTTTGGGGATTGGTCTAAAGTGAGGTTGAAATGATTGAAAGTGGTTTTTTTTAAGGAGTTGGTTTATAACAGAGGTTATGAGGGAGAGTGAGACAGAGCTAAGGAGAGGAATTGATGGATTGTATCAGCCTGCAATTGGCATGGACCAGAAACTAGGTAGGCAGGGGGTTGAGGCAGTTGGTGGGCTTCCTATATAGCACTTTATTACGTTTTCAAAATTTTGCAAAACACTTCAGAGTACACTGTAAAGCTAATTTACTGTATAATTTGTGGGCGAAAGGCAGCAACCAATTGCGTACCTCAGTCCAATAAACAGTTGTGGATTGAGTAACCAAATTATGATTAATACTTTATGTTGATTAAAAAGGTATTATTACCCCCAGAAAAGTGATCTGCCAATCGACTGACAACCAGGTTCCTATTTTCTGCCAGGTAAATAGAGGTGGTTGGAGTAAAGAAACTTGCCAAATGTTACGCCATGCCGGGAATCAAGGCAAGGTCCCCTCGTTTGCCAGGTGGGTGCTCTAACCACAAAGCTACAGAATTCCACAGTTTTCCAACAGAACAGATCTCTCAACTACAAAATTCGAAAAACAATTTTCCGGAACCTGTTTGACCACTTGAGTTTTTAAAAAAGAATCAAACCATAAACAACTGAACCGCAGTGCGCTAGCTAGGGGGTGAAGCCCTTCCTGTTGTTCTCTGGTGTGCTACACCCTTAATAGCATTTCCTTTCACTAGCTGTAATCAAAAACATTCTGCTCTCAATATGGGATCAAGTTGCAAATGTAAAGAAGGAATAGATGTTAAGATCCAATGGAGAGTTTCTAATGGAGAATTTCTAAATTCTGAATGGTGTTGTTAGGAACATAAGAAGAAGATTGAAAATTTGAATGGATAGCGAGAAATTGTTTTCAGATTCAGTGACAGAAGACTGTATTCACTCCAGATAACCACTCCAAAAAATAATTTTGTTCATTCAATCTACGATTGTTTTTGAGACACTGCTGTGCACAATTGGCTGCGTGCTGTGTTTCATCCACAAAACACAGTAACTCTGCTTTAAATAATAATAATTGATGTAGCACTTTTCACATCTTATCAATGTCTCAAAGCACACTCAAATATACTGTAAAGTGAATTGACTGTATATTTGTGGGTGAAACGCAACAGCCAATTGCTCACAGCAGTGTCCCACGAACAATAATGGATTGAAATTATCAATTTTTTTTACTATTGTGGTTTTTTTTTGAGGGATTATTATTGAGCATGTGGAGTAAGGAAATTTGCCGAAGATTTCACCCTGATCTGCCTGGATTCGAACACAGGTCTCACGCTCGTAAGGCGAGTGCTCTAAGCACTGAGCTACAGGACTCCACAGTGTGGACTCCCATTCTGCTCTACCCTCGGCAGGCAAGATTTCAGCTGCTGTTCTCCAATCTCACCACTTCAATCTCTCAAGAGTATTTGATCAGAAATTGCTGTGACGGTCATGTAGGCAGACGGTAATTGAAAGGTAGAGAAGTGCAACTATTTGTTGGTAAATAGTTGGTAACTATTTGTTGGTAATCGAGTTTGTTCACAACACGCAAAAGAAAGATTTTCTGTCTCAAAAAGGCTGTCTGACAAGCTACAAATAGTCAGTCAGAAATGGGACTGATTCCCTCTCTCCTGCGCATTTACAATGCTTTTTCTGACCTTGAGTGAGTGTAGAGTGTCTGATGCCTACCTGATCCTTTACAGAATCCCTTGAGTAAGAACACCGTTACTTGTCCAGTGGCTCTGCTTAGCTCAGGTTGCTGACTGAGGCTAATGGGAGGCAAGGCGCTGACAGATACGTCAGTAATAGTCTCTCTTTCAGTTTTCGTGGTTGATCTTGGTTTCCTTTATGTGAAGGAAGCTGACAGAGAACTGCCCATATATATCACAAAATATGACATTGGAACGCCCCATTGTTTCATGGAACCACTGAATGTTACAGGATGAAAATTGGATTTCTACCCAGCAAGTCCACATGTCACCTCACCGGAAATTACAGCAAAATCCTGTGACTTTGTTAGAGAAAAGACCCGTGCGCTGATCTGAACTCTTTATGTTCCGAAATAACTGATGATACCATATTGGCTGAAGCTGTTTTATTCTTACTTATACGTATACGCTATAAGACATTACAAAGATAAACAGAAAAATACAAGCTTTTGTAACTGGTCCTTCTCTGCCTGTAAGACAGAACAACTGGAACCATGCTACCAATTGCATTAATTCTGGACAACAGTGGCAGGCTGGAGATCTCGATTTCCACCTTGAGATATTCCCCAACTGTTGTGTTGAGCCACTCTTTCTCTCCTATCTTTATACTTCTCCACCAGCCTCATCATAACTGACTCAGCCAGGTGATCACTTGGACATTGTCTAGAAGGGATGTCAAGAAACCAGACATTCTAAAGGTCAGGATTGCAGGGAGTTGTTATTCAACTCCTCCCTTTACCTTATCCACCGCAGCCTGAACTCGCCTCCCTTTTTTTCCCAGATCTTGAGATGGTTCTCCCACACAATGGTTGGGTGCGTGTGTGTTTGCACGTATGCACAACTACCCACATGATTGTCTTAATAATCATATTCCTTACTTCTTCTTATAAAGCTAATCCCTGTTCTAATTATATTGCAAAGTATGTATGATAACAACTTGTTTCACAGTTAGTGGGCATCTTGTAGTTTATTCCTCATGGTCCATTGGTAGGTTTGGCTTGATCACACACCAAGATCTACTGCTCCGCCCATGCCTCTGCCAAATCTGATTCCAAGATAATCTTGGAGGCCGAGGATAACCCCAGGCTCTAGTTCTCCACTACTAACCACAACTTACATCCACCTTCCCACAATTCACCCATCCTCTCCTCCAATTGCAACTGCGAAGAGATGCTTGATTTCCTTAAATCCAAAATCAAGGAGATCTGTTCAGCTACCTCTACGCCATCCATGGCTAACCCCTCATCAGTTCTCCCTCATGACTCAGCCTGCACACATCCTCCCATACACTGTCCCTGTCTCTCCCTCCTCCACCTCACCTCCATCATCTATAAAATGAAGCCCACCACTTGCTCCCTCAACCCCATCCCCACCTCTCTCCTCACCTCCCAGCTTCATCTCCTGGCTCCTAATCGGCATCATCAACCTTTCCATTCCCACTGGCACTGTTCCCATGCCCCCTAAAACCATCTTCATGTTGTCGTCACCAACAGCTTCTCCGGCAGACCCTGCACCATCATGTGTGGTGTCCTCCAGGGCTCTGTCCTTGACTCTCTCCTTTTCAACATCTATATGCTCCCCCTTGGTGATGTCATCCACAGACATGGAGTCAACTTCTATACATATGCGGATGACTCTAACTCTAACTTTCTGCCTCCACCCTCGATTCCAGAACCACTGCTGTCTTGACAGACTGCCTGACCAAGTCCTGGATGAGAGCTAACTTTTTACAGTTGAATGTCAACATAATATATATATATAATAATAATAATCCTTGCATTTGATATAGGGCTTTTCACATCTTATCACTTCACAGAATATACTGTAAAGTGATTTGACTGTATATTTGTGGGCGAATCACAGCAGCCAATTGCGCACAGCAGTGTCCCCCACAAACAGTTGTGGATTGAAATGACCAATTTTATTACTGTGGTTTTTTGGAGGGATTATTATTAGGCGCATGGAGTAAGGAAACTTGCCCAAGGTTTCGCCCTGACCTGCCTGGATTCGAACACAGGTCTCCCCAGCTTGGTCTCCCCAGCTTGCAAGACAAGTGCTCTAACCACTAGGCCACAAGAGCTCCAAACCAACAAGACCAAAGCCCTCTTCTTTGGTTCGTGCCAGTGCCTCTGCACCTCAGACGCTGGTAGCATCAATCTCCTTGAATGCACACTCAACCTCACCAAACCAGTCAGGAACCTAGGTGTCTTGTTCAACCCTCAACTGGGTGTTTTTTTCTCCCCTACATTCAAACCATGACCTGTTCTGCCTTCCATCACTTTCACAACATTCCCCGAGTCCACTACCACCTCACCCCTCAGGCTGCTGAAACTCTCATTCATGCCTTCATCACATCCAGGCTCGACTGTGCCAACACCCTGCTTGATGGCCTTCCTAATTCCTCCCTCCATAGGCTATTGGAAACGTCTGGAAGACCTGAGAAGGCGCTATGTCAAATGCAAGGACTAGTACCATTATTATGTTAATGACGCTATAAATATGGTAGTAGCATGGGCTTGATTGGCTGAATGTCCTTTGTGCAGGTGATGTTCAGGTGATGTTAATGATCCTGTGGAGGTGCTATTTGAAAAGAAAAGGAAATTCTGACCAGTGTCCTGGTCAACAAATCCCCAAATATTATCACTCTTTGCTTGTAAGACATTGATGTGCCCACAAGATATGGTGAATCCACTTTACTTACTAAGCCATTCCAGAACCTTAGCATCTTGTTTGACTCTCAACTATCCTTTCTACTCCACGCCATGACCTACATTGTCTTCCCTCACCTCTGCAACATTGCCCAACCCCCACTGTCTCACACCGCAGGCCACCAAAACTCTCATAAAAGCATTCATAACATCCAGGTTTGACTATGCAAACTCTGTGCTTATCGGCCTCCCTAACTCGTCCCTCTATAGGCTGCAGATCATCCAGAACTCTACAGTCCAAGTGCACCAGCAGGCTCCATGACCCTATTGCCCTCATCCTCGCCCGACTCTACTGGCTTCCCATCACACAGTTCAAGATCCTGGTCATCACCTTCAAAGCCCTCCATTGTCTTGCTGCCCCGGACCTCTGCAACCTCCTAATTCCCAACTAAACTGTTTGCCCGCTCAGCACAACTGGCCCCAGCCTGCTTCAGCCCCTTCCTCAATTCTGCCCTCTCCCTCTGGAACTCCATCCACTCTCCCTCCACCTCGCCCCCTACCTTGCCTCCTTCAAGACCCTTCTTTTTCATCAAGCTTTTGATCACTCTCCTCTCCCCCTGTCCTTCATCCTCCCCAATCACACCCACAAGTTCAGGTCCAAAACACTTTGGGACACGCACTGGGACATCCGCCCGACTTGAAAGGTGCTGTACAAATGTAATTTTCTAGTTGCTATTGTTCACAGTATATCCTGTGAACCACTGTGTGATGGTTCAATGAAGTAATAAAGCGCTGTATCAAATGTAACGATTATGATTATTAACATTAAATATAGGAAGTCCAAAAATCAGGTGCAAAGGAGAGAAATGAAGAGTAAACCTTCACCCGTATATGCCTATGCTTAACATGGTTAAGAACCCTTGAACCTGGGTCTCTCTCTGTCATGTTTCTGTTCTGTGACGTGTTCAGCACACACACATCCTGTCTGGTTCAGAGAATGGTGCTGCGAGGGTGGAGGAGGAGGTATCTTTGAGTTCCTGGAACTCCCAGAAACACTTCTTACTTCCTGTTTCAGACTCATAACCACAATATCATTAATACAGTCTGAATTCAATGCTTTATTATGCCTATCAGAAACTCAAATACTAGGTAATGGGATTACCTGGATTGTAAATTGTAGATTTGGAAGCAGGGCAGATACAACAACAACAAATTTACATTTGAGAGCACCTCTCATATCGGGAGGAAGATCCAAGGTGCTGATATTACTTCTCTTCTTCTCAAAGCACCTCATAAGATGTACTTTCAATTCCACTTTTTCCTCAATATTTTGTAATTCTTTAACCTGCTGGTTTACCTCTGATTTTAAATGTTAAATTTTAAATGTATCCTGAATGAACAGGTTACATTCAGTATTAATCCATTAATGCATTCATCTCATTCTGAGTAAATTAGTTGATGATACAACATTGGGAATAAAGTAATCACAAATAAGTCATCTTCAAACAGGAAGTGGAAAATTAGTTAACTAGAAAAGGGAAGTGTAGGTTATCTGTGATCTGTGATCAGGGCTCTCTCTGCCTCCTTGACCTCCTCGACCTTTCTGCTGCCTTCAACACTGTCGACTTCTCCATCTTCCTGCACCGCCTACCCTCCCAGCTCAATCTTCACAGACCTGCCCTCGACTGGTTTGACTCCTATGTTTCTCAACATTTCCACTTTGTCACCACCAACAATTTCTCTTCCAGGCCCCGCATTGTCATCTGTGGCATCCCCAGGGCTCTGTCTTTAGCCCCCTACTTTTTAACATCTACATGCTCCTCCTTAGTGACATCATCCACAGACATGGGGTCAACTTCCATATGTACACAGATGACATCTAACTCTATCTTTCTGCCTCTACCCACGATTTCAGGACCACTGCTGTCCTGCCAGACTGCATGTCAGACATCAAACCCTGGATGAGAGCTAACTTTCTACAGTTGAATGTCAACAGGACTAAGGCCTTCCTGATTGGCTCACGCCAGTGCCGTCATGCATCAGGCAACATCAACCTCCATGGTTGCACACTCAATCTCACCAAGCCAGTCAGCAACCTAGGTGTCTTGTTCGATCCTTAACAGCCTTTGCTCGCCCACATCCAAGCCTCCTGACGTGAAAGGCATTATACAAGTTTGTTGTTGTTAACAAATTTAACTGGTGTCTCTCACGTGGGGTATAATGTATGATCTTTCTTATTTCGATTTAAGGAATCCACTAGAATTCCAGAGGAACATTCCTCAGGATTGGAATGACATACTTCTGGTTATTGAAAGAAGTTCCTATCAGGGCAACATGACTTGCTTAAAGAGAAACCTGAAAATTTGCCTCTAGTTACTAGCAAACATGTGGAAATCTTAGCTGATAATGAGGCCACTTGCTCATTTCATAATTCTGGGGTCTTTGAAGAGAAGGTTTAAGCCCGTATCTTTCTTTGTTTGGAGATGTAATTACCCACTAGCTTTCCTGTATATATGTGGAGTAATGGATAGCGAAATGGCAGGAGGGGTGGTGGGAAGAAGGGAGAGTGGGATGAGGGAATGGAGTAAGGGCTGGCTGCCTGCTGGATGATGGATTGGGTGTTTTTGCTTCTATCTATGATTTGCTTCACCTCAGATTTTCTCTATGATACCAATATGCACTCTCTCTATCTGCCTATGTCATTCAGCTTTTCTAGCTGTGGTTATCCATCCCAGATTGTATCTCTCTGACTCAGTACCTTCCCCCCCACCCCCGCTCTCTCTCTGTGTTTAATTTGTCACTTCCTCAATGACTATTCCATTGCAATAAATACAGTTTAATGCAATGAAATAGTTCAAAGAATGCCTGTTTTGAATATTTCCACATTCTTACCAGGAGGAGGAAATTTAATCTGGACAAAGCTTCCATGAACAAATCTGCTGCTGTATTTGAAAATTCATATTTTCCAGCAATGAAGAAGAAGATGGTCTGAGTGTCTGGAATCAAACAACCAGGTTTTATTAAGAATTATTTTAACTTACCATTTTATGACTATGTTAAATATTTAAATTCAGTCGTTAAAGAAACATTCCAGTTAAAGATTCTCAACACTTCTGCCTCATATTGTGTTTTTCTCTTTCCTCCTCCTCCCCTTATCTCTCTCAGAGAATCATAGCGACTACAGCACTCAGCCCATGGAGTTAATGCTTTCTCCCTAGTGGATACTAATTATTACAATCATAATTCAATGCCTTATTATTCTACTCAATAGAGGGTTCAATATCATCAATATAATAGGAACAGGAGTAGGCCATTCAGCCCCTTGAGCCTGTTCTACAATTCTATAAAATCCTGGCTGATCTGTAGATCTGGCTGATCTCAACTCCAATTACCCACTTTTGCTCTGTATCCCTTGATACGCTAACAAATGTCTGGACTGTAAATATGAAAGCAGGGCAGGTATTAGATGTCTGCATGTTTGTGTGCCTGTTTCTCTAACAGTTTCTGGGTCTTTTTCGCTCTTTCTCTCTACTTCTCTAATTGTATTTGTGTGTCTCCATAGAAATCTTCAATCCAGTTCAAAAGCATTCAACCTATTGTATCAGTGTTGGTGCTTGCTCCTCTACAACAACTTTGATTTATATAGCGCCCTCCGCGATGGACGGCGTCTCAGAGCACTTCACAATAGCGGATCCCAGGACCGAGCCAGGGGCAGGGGTAGAAAGGTGACCAAAGGCGTGGTCGAAGAGAAAGGTCTTCAGCTGGGACCTGAAACTGAGAAAAGAAGGGGCGAGGCAAAGGTAGTGAGGAAGGGAATTCCAGAGCCTCGGGGCATAGTGGCTGAAGGCCTGGCCACCGAGGATGGAGCGGAGGATTTGGGGGACATGGAGGAGGCCAGACCCAGTGCAGTGAAGGCAACAGGAGCTGGTTTGAGGAGAGAGAAGGTCAGAGAGGTAGAGGGGTGCAGAGGAGTGGAGGGATTTGAAAACAAGGGTGAGGATCTTGAAGTCGATCCTCTCGGGGATAGGGAGCCAGTGAAGTCTGGCAAGGACTGGGGTAATGGGGGAGTGAAGTCTGGTGCGGGTGAGTATGCGGGCGGCAGAGTTTTGGATGAGTTGGATTTGATGGATTGTGGTGGAGGGGAGACCAACGAGGAGGGCATTTGAATAGTCCAGCAGTGAGGTGACGAAGGCCTGGACCAAGGTTTCAGTGGCTTTTGGGGTGAGGTATTGCTGGAGATGGGAAATCCGTCGGAGGTGGACGAAGGCGGTGCTGGTGAGGGACCGGATGTGAGGGAGGAAGGACAGTTGGGGGCCGAACCTGACGCCAAGGTTGCGCACAGGTTCGGAGCATTTCCCAGGGAGACCGGGAAGGTGGAGGAGGTGAGAGCCGTGTGAATGGAGATGTTGACGAGAGCCAAAGAGTATGGCCTCCGTCTTGTCAACATTCAGCTGCAAGAAATTTGCGCTCATCCAGCTCCTGATGTCTGACAGGCAGCTGACAGAACATCAGGGGAATGGGGGGTCGCAATGTGAAGTGGAGAAATAGAGTTGGGTGTCATCCACGTACATGTGGAAGTGTGCCCCATGTCTGCGGATGACATCCCCAAGAGGGGGCATATAGATGAGGAAGAGGAGGGGGCCGAGGATGGATCCCTGGGGTACCCCACGGGTAACTGGGTAAGAGCGGGAGGAAAAGCCGTTTGTGGAGATGTACTGCTCTAACCCTGCAATTACCTGTATTAGATCACTCCAGCTTGCACTGCTGCCAGGCAAAATAGGGGATAAGTAACCTCGGGCATATGCACACTTTGTTAACATCACAAACTGGGTACACTTCCACATTGGTGTCCAATGAAGATGCATGAACTTGAGGGTAGTCAGTGTGTGGTTATGTATTCTGGAAAGCTGTACTTAAAAAGGAAAAGTGGCAAGCCTTTGGGAAAAGAGCGGGGCAGTAGGAATAATTTGAATAGATCTTACATAGAGCTGTCACAGGCACACTGGGCCAAATGGCCTCCATCCGTGCTGTAAGATTCTATGATTCAAAAATAAGACTAGATGGGTCAAAGGGCCTTCTTCATTCAAACCAATCAAGATTTTGCAAAGAGGGGTTATGGATGCAGTTTTGTATCCTTTGCTCGGCTCCCAACCTGACTGTCCAGTGCCTTGGGACATCCTCGCGACGTGAAAGCACCTCTAAAAATGTAATTTTGTTCTTATTGTTGTAGTAATGAATAAACAAAGGATAATGTGTGTGCTGTGCACACATTATCCTGCTGTGCACACTGAGGGGCTGAAAATATCCAAATACTGGACTTGGAGGATTTAACAACAACAACAACTTTGATTTATATATCGTCCTTCACACCGGATGATGTCTCAGAGTGCTTCACAATGATGGATCCAGGGCCGAGCCAGGGGCAGGGGGAAAAGATGACTGAAGGCACGGTTGAAAAGAAATTTAACTATTAAAGGTCAAAATAATTTATCCTGACCTTGTTGCCATTGGTGAGGCAAAGTAATCAATTAAGAACATAAGAATATAAGAATTAGGAGCAGGAGAAGGCCATTCGGCCCCTCAAGCCTGCCCCGCCATTCGATAAGATCATGCTGATCTTCTGACCTAACTCTAATTATTAGCCTTATCCCCATATCCCCTAATCCCTCTATTTAAAAAAAAAATCTATCAGTCTCAGTTTTGAAAACTCCTACCAGGGGAAACAGTCCCTCACTGTCTACTTTATCCAGCCCTTTAAAATTTTTATATGTTTCAATAAGATCTCCCCTAATTCTTCTGTACTCTAGAGAATACAGCCCTAGTTTATTCAACCTATCCTCATAGGTCAGCCCCCTCATCCCAGGAAGTAACCTAGTGAATCTACGCTGCACCAACTCTAAGGCAAGTATGTCCTTTTTTAAATAAGGAGACCCAAATTGCCCACAATACTCTAGGTGCGGTCTCACTAAAACCCTATACAGTTGCAGCAAGACTTCCCTACTCTTCTACTCTAAACCTTTTGCAATGAACGCTAACATGCCATTCACCATCTTAGATGCTTGCTGTACCTGTAAACTAACTTTTTGAGACTAGTGTACAAGGGCACCCAAATCCCTTTGTACACTAACACTATCTATCCTCTCCCTGTCTAGAAAATAATCTGTTTTTTTACTTTTGCTACCTATGTGTATAACTTCACACTGCCCCACATCAAATTCCCTGCTACCTAGTTGCCCACTCCCCCAACCTATCTATATCCCATTGCAATTTTTTTGCATCATTCTCACAGCTGACTCTCCCACCTAGTTTAGTGTCATCTGCGAATTTAGACACGTTACATTCAATGTCCTCGTCTAGATCATTGATGTAAATTGTAAATAGCTGAGGCCCAAGCACTGATCCTTGTAGCACTCCACTAGTTACATCCTGCCAATTCGAGAATGACCCGTTTATCCCTACTCTCTGTTTTCTACCCGTTAGCGACTCACTCTTCTATCCATATTCTCCCATTAATCCCGTGGGCCTTAACCTTATACAACCTTATACAGCCTTTTATGTGGCACTTTGTCAAATACCCTTTTAAAATCTAAATATACTACATCTACTGGTTCCCCCCTATCTAACCTGCTGGATACATCCTCAAAAAACTCTAACAGATTAGTTAAGCATGACTTCTTAGTTAAGCCATGCTGACTCTGCCTAATCTTGTTATGGTCTTCCAGGTATCCCATAACGACATCCTTAATTAAGGATTCAAGAATTTTCCCTACCACCGATGTCAGATTAACTGGTCTATAATTCCCCCATCTTTTCCCTCCCACCTTTCTTAAATAGTGGTGTAACGTTTGCAATCTTCCAATCACTGGAAACCATTCCAGAATCCAGAGAATTTGGGAAGATCAAAGACAAACCATCGATTATCTCAGTAGCCACCAGTAGCCATTTAAATGATTAAACATTTATTTCCCTGGTTTGATCATACCAAACATTTCAAAGGTATTTCTCATGCCTGATGCCTAATAATCACTGGAACATTGCACAAACAACAAGCTGGGATTGCCATTTTATTAGATCTTTTAATTTCCCACATCACTGCCTTTTCCCCATCACTTAATATTGATATTTCCGAAAAGATTAGATACCTTCCTTTCAAACAACCTGATTGATTCTGCATGTATTTCCATTCCACATGCTTACAACTCTGTGTTCTCTGATCTCACTTACAGAATTATAGAATCTTACAGCATAGAAAGGGAGGCCATGTGGCCTATTGTGCCTGTGCCGGTTCTTTGAACTAGTCCCAACTAGGCCCACTCCACCGCTCTTAGCATGCAATTTTTTTTTCTTTTGATATAAATATCTAATTCTCTTTTCAAAGTTATTATTGAATCAGCTGCCAACTTCTAAACCAGTCTGGCAGTAAAACACCACTCATGTAGAAAACCAACAGCTCTAAGAGATTTTCTTTATTGTAGTCTCATTGTAAATAGCAAGATGCTTTGTCAGTTTATTTACTTTCTCAACAGCTACCAAAACTCAATAAACCTGTACCTTAATCTTGGGCCACCCTCTCTACAGAGAGTCATGTCTAACAAAAACTAAAGTACAATTAAAATTATCCACAACTGTTTGTGTCTCACAGTCAATTCATTGTATAGTACATTCTGTGAAGTTCTTTGAGATGTCTCAAAGACCTGATGAGGGGATGTATCAAATGCAAGGATTATTATTATTATTATTTTCAACATTTTCACGATTTTTCATAAAGTTATTTTAAATACACAAAATATAAACATTTTCTATATCTATATTATATTACAACAGTCTCTGTTTCATGCCAATAAATTGCCCCTGGAAGGTAGTATGATTATTTACCTGCTTAATGACTGACAATTGCGGTGACAATACAGTTTGATTGATACATTGAAGAGATGTGAAACAAGTGAGATAATACTGCACAAGTGTACTGGGCTGGGCTCTCGGGCTCATTCCTGGCTGAGGCCATCACAAGGTTATTGTGCTGGAGGCTGGAGGCTTCATCCCTCATCAGGAATCAGAAGAGGCATGAAGCGAGGGTTCAGTGAGGCATGAGGTGAGGTTAAGTCAAGTCCACGCGGAAAGGTGATGGTAGCATGTCGTACCATTTCAGGTTGTTTCTCAGTCACAGGGATGTTCCTGTGTCACCTCATGGATCTAGAGGTGGATGTGTCCAGGCTGTACTCTGGGCACTATGGAGCTATACTCACGCCTGGGTCCATGACCTCAGTGGCCAATTGTTCATCTGGATGTTATCTTCAGTCTGGGCTTAGCATTTCACTTTCTGCTTCTTGCTACAATGGTAAATGTAAATTACAAAGAGTTACTTAACATACAGCCTCTGGAGCCAAAACAGCCCATGTGTAAAATTGTTTCTAAGCTTAGCCATAGCTCCTGAGCCAGGAGGGAGATGGCCTTAGATACAGTCGCAGAGGAAGATCTGAAGATGGGGAAGGAGGGGGCAAGGCAGAGGGATAGAGGAAGAGTGTTCCAGAGTTTTGGGGTGTAGTAGCTGAAAGCAAAGCCACCGATGATGGAATGGGGGGCATGACGACACTACTTACCCAGTGTGTGGAGGTCCCCTGGAAGCTGTCCTGGACATACTGAGTCCCGTAGCCCATAATGCGGTTGACTGCATGGTTACAGATCCCTGCCACCTTCGCAGTTAAGTCCAGCGTGAACGCAAACCTGGTAACCTCAGGGTTCCGATCAATCTTTGTGCTCACTTCTGTTTGGACATATTGGTCAGCCAACTGCTTGAAGGAAATGTAGTTCATTTCTTTGAAGAAAGTGGAAAACTCTGCATTTTCTTGTAGCTGTTGAATAGTAACAGAGAGAAACAAATGAAGCTTCACTGATAATCACCAATAAATTACCCCAAGACAAATTACTGTACCTGATGATAATAATTCTTACATTTAGTATAGCACTTTATCATATCTTCAAGAGGTTTCAAATAGCTTCCCAGAATATAGGGAGAAAAGAGGGAAGAAAGGGGGGAAAAGAGGTAGGGACCAGAGCAGGGGAGGAGGGGTCATGGTAGGGGGAGGGAGAGCAGGAAAACCGACTGTATATTTGTGGGCGAAACGCGGCAGCCAAATTGCACACAGCAGTGTCCCACAAACAGTCGCGGAAATGGGACCAGGGGAGAAAGGGAGAAAAGAGGGTAAGGGGGGAGAGGGAGAGAAAGGTGGGGTGGGGAAAGTCAAGGAGGAAGAGGGGGAGCAAGGGGGATAAGGGATGAGAGGGAGCGAAAAGCGTTGGGGGGTTAAAATCAGGGAGAAATGGGGAGAAAGAAGGGTAAGGGGGAAGAGGGACGTGTTGGGATATGGGTATTAAAAATTAATTGTAGTTAGTTCCAATCAGGCACCAATTAAAACAATCAATCCACAACACAGGTATGGTTAGCAACCTTGAGCAAAAGGGAGAAAAAAACTTGTCTGCACAAAATACTAGGTGCACATTGCTCTGCGCTAAGGCAACCTTGGGTATTGGTCTGTGCCAATAATCCAAGGGGCGCAATAACATCAGGAGCTTCTAGGATGAATAAAGAATTGAAGGGGAGTGAGCTCAAGATATAGATAAGGACAGAAAACTCAATTAACAAAGGTGCAAAGGAATACACTAATGATTCTAATGAACTATAGTTCACTCAGGAGGATATTGGAGAGTAAAGGTTCAATTCATACATGAGACAGGATAAAAGAAGAAGACCTTATCAATACTAGCCAGCCTAGCACCAGGCCAATGATTAATGAGAACTAAATTGCCAAGTGAGTAGCTGGAGAGCCATCTCAAGGTCTGGGAAAAGAAGGGAGGTGAACAAATCCCTACAACTCTGGCCTTTAGATGGTCTGGTTTTGACATCACTTCTGGACAATGTCCAAGCGATCAACTGGCTGAGTTGGTTATGATGAGGCTGGTGGAGAAGTATAAAGATAGGAGTGAAAGAGTGGCTCATTACAACAGTTGGGGAGTGTCTCAGGGTAAATCGAGATCTCCAGCCTGCCACTGTTGTCCAGAACTACTGGAATGGGCCAAGGTTCCAGTTGTTTTGTTTTACGGGCAGAGAAGGGTCAGTTAGAAAAGGAAACTTAGAAGGAAAGTTAGAAAGAGTGAGTATTGTGAGAAGCCTGAACCTGACTTATGGTGTGATAGCCTGAATCCAGCATTGTATTCTACATAGAACTGGTAATATGATTATTTACTCTTTCATTCTATCATTCTAAAATTGCTTGCAATCAATAAATCACTATACATTTATTAAGGATCATTGGGTCATTATTTGGAAGTCTCAGGATCGGTAAATCCCAACAGAAGGAAGGGAAAAAGGGGAAGAGAAAGGGGAGAAAGGGAGGGAGGGAAGAAAAGAGGGGGGGGAAGGTTAGAGGGCAACAAGGGGGGGGGATTAATAAACAATAACAAACAAAAAAAGCAATAACAATCAATAATCGTCCAGTAACCGCTCCTTGTCTTCGCTGCCCGCCTGGACCATCTTTAAAATGCCAGGAACTGGGTATAATACTGGTTATAGCAGTATCCCACAATCTATTCGATAGATTGAGTAGCCTGACTTGAGTAAGTAAAAAGAAAATCCCAGAAAAGTGAATCATCAATTGATTGACAACTGAATTCCTACTTACTACCAGGAAAACATGGAGTAAGGAAACTTGCCTAAAGTGGCGCCTTGCTGGGAATCAAACCCAGATCCAATGGTCAAAGATTCAGTTGTGCAGGGAACCAATTGGCTATATTTCTTAGCAGGAGTTAATTTATTAATATGAAATGTTATCTCATTTCTAAAATATTGAATGTACAAAAGGATCATTCAGCAATCATTTAGAAATTTAGTGATACCATCAATGTTTTTATCTTGCCATTATGACCCTGAACTGTCCTTCCTCCCCCAAACCCACGCCATGACCGGTACTGTATTATTATCAAAAAGCAAGGATTATTATTATTATTTATTGCCTCCCACTACCTACGCAACATTGCTCAACTCTGCCACTGCCTCACCCCCCACTTTACCGGGTCCTCGCATGCCAGGCAAGATAGCTAACCACTATGCCACAGGATTCCACAAGACTGCACAGTGAGCCCTTCTAAGGGGAGAACACAATCTGACCACACTGTATTATCCTCTACGTTTATTGCTGCAGGTAAACTTGCTGGCATCAAAAGCCACAAACTAAACCTGACCAGAGTGGACAATTTTCTTTTTGAGACCTAAGCAATCCTTAAAGTTTCTCATTTGTTTTTACATGTCTCCGGGGTCCTCACCATTGTCTCCATGTGATCTCCTTCCTTCTTGAGAAATCCAATGATTTTCCTGATTGTTTCTTCATCTGTTGGAAAAGCAAACCAGACACATTCAAAATAATAATGATAATCCTTACCTTGATCTAGCGCCTTTCAAGTTGAGAGGACATCTCAAAGCATTTTACAACAATATCAGCATCACTTGAATTTACAGGGGGAGAAATTTACCCAAGTCCAAATTTACTCTATTGATGTAGTGTTTCAGAAAGTACAGAATTTGGCAGATTGTTGATTTGGGTCTTAAATTTAAAACGGTTTTGTTGTGGTCTCGCAGGGGAAATGCCAGAAAACTGGTTTAAAATATCAACTATGCTTAAGGGTTTGCCATATTCTGAAATGCTATGGAAATAGTTATTATTGTTATACAAATCAAGTCCTAGGTGGAATTACCCCTTACCCTCCACCCCTCCCCACCCTAAAAAGTATTTAGTTTGAAAGTACTGCACAGTCATTTCTGTCACTTACAATGATTGTGAAGCTATAGCTCAATGAAGAAACTGATTTTCACATAATAACGTCCGAAAAACACTTGTTGAATGATTCATTTATTGGGAAGATTGTTGGCCGATAGACTAGAAAACGCCCTATTTTTGGAACAACCCAATGAGTGACGCTTCTGACAATGCAGCACTCACTCACCATTACACTGGAGTCTTGGCCTAGATTGTAAACTAAAAGTCTTGATGTGGAGCTTGCTTGAACCTTCTACCCTAGAGGTGAGGATGCTAGGAATGATCCAGACAACAGACTGTTTAGACTGCATCAGGAATTCAACCCATGAAATCCTGCACTAAATCACATTGACTTTACAAGATGAATTGATTAGAGTCAGGGTTCGGAATTCATTCTGCCAGTGGCTAGGTTTTGAGGCTGGATTAAGAGAATTGCTCAAATAGAGAACTGGATGAGTAACCTGAACAGTAAAATGTGGGGAGAAAAATGGAAAGTGAGATTTATGTCCAAAACTGATGTGAAATAACTCCTTGTCACATCTTTGAGACGTTTAAAAGAGCTTCACAGAACATACTGTAAAATGCAGTGACTGTATATTTTGTGGGAGAAATGAGGCAGCTAATTGTGCATACACAAACAGTGGTGGATTGAGTGACAAACTTATCATTATTATTTTTTTAAAGGATTATGGCCTGTTTTCTGTTCTGAAAATTTCTGTTCCTATGAATGACTAGTTGAAGAGTTTGTTTGAGATGCTTCCTTGGTTTGTGTGTGAAGTTCCTGGTCCCCACTCACCAGAATCTGCTGCTTTGCTGGTCTGGGATTCTTTAATCCTGACCTCAACTCCAGGTTCGTGAGCCCGGACAATCCGTTCCATCTCCTCTGACACCTGCTCGTACAAATACTGCGGCTTCGGACCTGAAACACACAAACCTTCCACCTTTAGCTTGCACTTCACTCAGGATCAGGAGATTGGAGGTGGACGAAGATTGGGAATGTTGAAGATAATAATAAACCTTACATATCATACCCTTTCACATCGTTGAGACATCTCAAAGAGCCTCACAGAATATACTGTAACGTGGATTGATTGTGTATTTTGTAGATGAAATGCAGCAGCCATTTACAGTGTCCAAAAACAGTTGTGGATTGAGTGATTCACATTTTTTTGGGTGGGAAGGGTTTATATCCCTGGTAAGTGGTCTGCCAATCGACTGACAATCAAGTTCCTGCTTACTGCTAGATAAATAGAAGTGTGAGGGGTAAGGTTTTACCCACCCGGGAATTGAACTCTGGTCCTCTCACTTGGGAGGCGATCGTGCTAACCACTGCTATAGATGGATGAAGGTTGCAGGTGGATGAAGTTTGGGCTGTTGTTGGGACAATGGAATGGTTCTCACAGTTGGTGGACATGCTGAGTTCATTCAGCCTGTTGCATAATCTCATTTATTCCTGGCAAACAGCCATCTGAGGGGAAATAAAAATTGTTCCTCAATCATGACTTGCTGCTTCCTCTATTGCAACAGAAATAGTTAGAAATGACTTATTGAGAAGAATTATTGACCGATCAGCGAGAATGAGTTATAAATTACTCATGGTGTCATAACAAAAGTCCCAACAGGAAACAACAACAACTTGTGTTTATATCGCGCCTTCCACACCGGGCGGCATCTCAGAGGGCTTCACCATAGTAGAGCCTGAGGCCGAGCCAGGGGGAGGGAGACAGTGACCATACGCGCGGTCGAAGAGAAAGGTCTTCAGGTGCGACCTGAAGATAGGAAAGGAGGGGGTGAGGCAAAGAGGTTGAGGGAGAGTTCCAAAGTTTCATGGTGTAGTGGCTGAAAGCATGGCCGCCGATTGTGGAGTGGAGGATTCGGGGACAAGAAGGAGGCCAGACCCGGTAGAGTGGAGGCAGAGGTTACTGCTGTGAGGAACTAGCAGAGTAGATCAGATGCTGACATCTCGCTAATCCATGGTCAACACAGTCCCTGTGATGTAATCATGACTCGTAACGAGCACTGCATGTGTTTTCTTAATGTGTTGATTCAAAAGGAACATTGACAAGGCAGTTAGACAATCACAGGTATTCAAAGACACAAATGGAGAACAGGCGGGGAATTGGTTATTGGGACGTATGGTTTCCTTGGATGAGCAAATACTAACCCTAATATAATGCTCACATACAAAGACTTCCAATCGTGTCACAGATAGTTCTGGTACATTTATCCCATGTGTAAATACGGTTGCTACCTGTTTGCCCATTGCTGGGTGTGTAGACATGTCTCAGATCCAGCTGAGTGGGTTTGGCTGGTATTTTCCTGGTTGCTGTCACAGTTGCAGATGTAGATCCTTCAGTGCTGTTTCTCTTAAAGGAGAATACTCTTCTAATGCTCTTCCTCTTGCGACTCTTTGCCTTGTGAGTGCTGGTGCCAGTGTATTTGTGACCCTCAGACGGTTCCCTGCTGCCCCCGTTCTGCCTTCCCTGGAGGCACCCCTCAGGGATGGATTCCTTCGAGCCTTTGCATCCCACCTCTTTCCTCTCTTCACTTTTCCTCTTCCACAGGAAATTTATGAACTTTCCCAGGAATGTCTGAGGCTTCTTCCCCCTTTTCCCATCCTTGCTTCGGTCGCAGCTGCTTTCCCTGTCCTTCCCATGCTCCAGCCCTGCCCCTGTCTCTGGCCCCAACCCGGTCTCAGAGCTCAGATAGGTACCGACTGCAGTGCTTGCCTCTTCTCTGCCTCCTTGGTTGTTAGAGACTGAGATAGTTGCTTCTCTCTCGGAGACTCTGCTGCTCTCCCCCCTGGGTGGGCTGGATTTCCCGTTCTCTGACTTGTTTACGGGGAATGTCTGCCTTCGTTTGACTTCTCGGTTGGTGTTGTTTCCTTCCCTCAGGCTTAGGCTGCGCTTCACATAGACTTCCAGCACTTTCCTGGGCTCCAGGCCCCTGATCCTGACACTCAGCCCATTGTGTGCAACCCCAGGGTCTTCTCCTGTGTCTTGTTCAGGCTGTATCTCCATTACTTTATTGAAACAGCTTCTCTCTGTTGAAAGCAATAGATAATATTACCATCAGGGTATAAAAGACTCCACGACATGACTCCACGACATGCTTCCTAATAATCCTTACATTTGACATGGCATTTTGCCTCATTGCCATTTGGCCCACAAAATATACAGTTCGCGCTATATCAAATGATTATTATTTATTTATAATTCACTTTCAAGTGTATTCTCCCACAAATATACAGTCAATTTCTCCTATTCTCCTTCATCCTGCCCCAATCCCTCCCCTCTGGTCTTGTCGCTACCTAAATACAGTGCCTTGGGACATCCTCTCGACATGAAAGGCACTATATAAATGTAAGTTTTGATTGATTTGATTGATTCTGTCAAGCTTGTGGGGGTCATTTCGAAGATGTGATAGGGCACTATACCAAAAGCAAGGATTATTATAATTGAAAAATCTCAAAGTGCTTCGGAGAGTTTTCTGTAAATTGGAATGTATGGATCAGTTAAAGTGTATACTTGTAGAGCAATGAATTTGCACACAACCAAGAAGTGAATTACCAATTATTTGTCTGGAGGATTGTTGGCCAGGACACGAGGGGAAACTCACAGCCTTTCGAACAGTGCTAACGTCTGCAGACACAGAGTCCGAGAGGCCACACTCACACACCGAAGATTTAGGAGTTATCTGGAGGACAGTGACTATCCCCAGCATCCAACTGGAGAAGCAACAACAAACACAACAAATTACATTTGAAAAGCCTTTCACATTCAGAAGGACGTCCCAAGGCGCTGGACAGGCAGAGATTTGGACCCAAGCAAGGAATTGACCCATTTGGAATCAAGAGGGGTGGAGGGCAGGGGGAATAGCAGTAGGAGGGGAGAATCTTGAGAAGTTCTTTGAAGGAGGCAAGGGAAGGAACAAGGTTAAGGGACTGCGAGTTGGATTTGCAAAAGGTCGGGACAGAACCTCTGAAGGCCTGACTGCCAGTGGCCTAGGCCTGCTAAGTGGAGAGAGTGGACAGGTTGATATGGCGTTTACAGGTTATCAGCCAGCAACTGTGAGCTCAATGTGCAGCTTGAACCTCAAGCTTCTGACTCAGAGAGGTGCCTGCTACCAGCTAAGCCAGGCTATTGATAGCCAGGCTATTGATACCCATGTTGAATTCAATGATTGTTTCCTTCAAATCCTGTTTCCTTGTTTGTGACTTTACACCATGGTGATCTGACTTGAGAAGCTTCCAACCACATCAGTCATCATCATAGAGACTTGTATTTTGGTGTCAACAAGCCAATAATCCACCAGATAAAGTTGGTCATTCGTTTCATAGCCGATATGTATGACCTTAGTTTAACATCTCATACTCATACATACATCTCAGGTCTAATCTCTGACAATATTTTTATTTGTGTAAAACCATTTACTTTGGTTTTTTAAACTGATACCCGTTACACATCATGCGAAACAAACTAACATTTTTAACTGACAAATACGCAGCGGCCCCGACTCGCTACCCACGCAAAAAAAAAATCTCGACAATATTCTTCAATCCTAACATCCCAAACCATGACCTGAACTTAATGAACCATTGCGAGTGCCTTGAAGTGAAGTTGGCTGACACTTTTATTGCTGAGAGTATAATCAGTCCTTTACTTTGCTAATGGCTGCAGCTTTAAATAAGTAGGAAGTATGGTCACTTCAGTGCTTCTATGTTTTGTAGTGAGTGAGTGCTCACCAGCCACCGCCCTCGCTATTGTCAGCCTCTACAGCAACGGGTGGAAAAAAAAACTCCCTCTTTGCTCTGCTCAGACGCAGCTGACAGAAGGCATGAAATCAGTAGACAAAGATAGAAATGAACAAAACACAAAATACTAGAAATTCTGAAATAAAAACATAGAAAAATGTTCCCCATAGAGAGCTGGGGAAACTCAGCAAGTCAGGCAGCATCCATGGAGAGCAAGTCAACGTTTCAGGTCCACGACCTTTCGTCAGAAGATAGAAATGATCCTGTCAGCCGTTTCTTTTCAACGAACTGAGCAAACTGAAGCTGTCAGATGGCATGACACAGATCCTGGCTGTCACACCCTCTTGTGGTTGAATGTTATGAGATAACTGACATATTTCTCTAAAATCACCAGAAACTCCCAAACACAATTAATTTGATTGTCGAAACTCTCGTCTGAGCTTTTATTGGATGACTGGCTTTCTCCTAAACATTCACCAACTTACCCCAGAGAAGCTGCTGATACAACAACAACAACAATATCACATTTGTATAGCGCTTTTCACGTCAGGAGGATGTCCTTTATATTGATACTGTATGTGTATTTGACATTGCCCTTACCATTCCAAACAACTCAATTGCTTCATCTAATGTTTTATTGAAGTGTAGTGACTGGTTTGTTATAAAAGTTAGCAGTTGGTGGTGCAGATCAACTACTGACTTTTGCAGTAAAACAGTCAAAGTGGGAGGAATCTCAGCCCCCAGTGATTAGGGATTTCCTTGTTTGTGTGTTTGTGGGTGGGGGCTGTCAATGTGGGGTGAGATTCTTCGCACTTTACAAATTCCTAATGATTGAGTTGGTCTGAGCTGCACAAGCAGTACGAAAGTTTGCAAGAATGTAGTCTGGGGAAATCACCTAGAGCTGCCTTTAACACCTGCCAGAAAGGCAGGCAGGAACTCAGTTTAACACCTCATCTGAATATTGCACAGTGCAATGCTCCCACCCACACTTCACTGGAACTTCAGCCTAGACTATGTACCAAAGTAGAGCTTGAACTCATGACTTGCTGATCAAATATACAGGTGGGTAATAATGATAATCCTTGCATTTGATATACCACCTTATCACATCATTGAGGTTTCAAAGCGCGTCACAGAACATACTGTAAATTGGATTGATTGTATTTTTAGGGTTAACGAAGCAGCCAATTCCCACAATATCTTGATACATAAAATCTCAGGAACAAAACAGGAATTGCAAAATAAATCACAGTATTGGTACAATTATCGGCTGAATGAATAAACAATTTTATACCTGAGCAACAAATACTGTAATGGGCAGAAATTACCTGTTTCAGGAAGAAGCCGAAACGAACTGTCCACTGCCTGACTATAGGAAGCTGAAACCTGAAGCAACAGCCAGGAGCACAGAGGTTGAACTCCCGAACTGTGGTGAGATTTTCCGAAAATATATTGGGTTTTATCTCGGCTGCTGGGCGGTGCCTCTCATAAGCAGGTGACCAGTTTTGATCAGGTGCTGTGACAGGTACAGTACTTCCCATAAAACAACAACAATGCAAATTCTCCAGTTTTGATTACGTTCGCCTTGACACAAAGTGTGTGGAGCAGACTATCGTTCTGGGTTCATAACAAATTTCCCCTTTTTGTGACTCGACAGATTTGCATTGTTATAATAATAATAATAATCTTTGCGTTTGATATAGGGCTTTATCACATTGTTCAGACGTCTCAAAAAGCTTCACAGGATATACTGTAAAGTGAATTGACTGTATACTTTGTGAGTGAAACACAGCAGCCAATTGGCACAGCAGCCAATTGTCCATTCTGCCCTTGCCTCTCACTGTATTTAAAAAACATGGAGTCTTTTCTGATTTACCCTGGTTCATATCCTGCACAGCTCCTGTGAGCCTTGTAAGCCCAAATCCTAATGGGTTGGGTGATCTGAGCAGGAAAGATTGCCCAAGGTGACATGCTTGACAACAGAATGTTGTAATCGAGGCAGCCCTCTGTAATGGCCAGGCGGTTACTGGGCAGGCGGGCCAGTAGTCCAGGGCATCGCTGGTGACTGCAACAACAACAACAATTTGGATTTATATAGCGTCCTTCATGCCAGACGGCGTCTCAGAGCGCTGGCTTATCAGCAAGACCCGGAAGGGCAGAACTGTCACTAGGGGCAGGGAGTCACCCCACTCAGCTCCTGTTAATCCTGCAGCCATTTCGGTATTAGGTAAGGATGTCCCTCCAAGGAGAGAGTGCGCATTCCATTCCAACAATCTATCTCAGGGATTTCCATGTGTAGGTGAGATGAATGGAATTCTCAGTTTGGTCTTGAAACTTTTAAGCATCGTCAAACACCCAGATGACCGATCCTTTCCCCTAATTCAAATAAATGTGCTGTTTGCCTTGTTGTTTATCAGATGTTTTTGGTGTGGGTGAGCTACTGACATCACCACATTCCCCCACTCTCTGCTCAATTATATTTTATAAAGCGCTGTGATATGTTTGCTTTTGTGTGAATAATGCTGGGGAATTATGCAAACTATTAGTAATATTATTAATGCTATTATCAGGATCAGGAAGTAGGGTTTAGGATCAGACACAACAACAACTTAAACTTATAAAGCGCCTTTCACGTCGGGAGGACGTCCCAAGGCGCTGCACATGAGGCGTGTGACCCGAGCTGAGAGGGGAGTGTTCGGGAAAGGGTGAAACACGTAGGGGAGGTCGAAAAGTTCGGGGGGGAACAAAAGGCACGGTCAAAGAGGAAAGTCTTCAAACCGGCCTTGAAAGAGGAAAGGGAAGAAACAAGGCGGAGGGATTGGGGGATGGAATTCCACAGGGTGGGAGCGGAGAAACTGAAGGCCCGGCCTCCGATGGTGGGGCGGTTCGGGCGGGGGGCTTGGAGCAAACCAAGACCTGTTGAACGGAGGGTCCGGGTGGGCTTGTAGGGGGAAAGTAGATCGGATAAATAGGGCGGGGCAAGGCCGTGTAAGGCCTTGTAGTGAGGACGAGGATCTTGAACTCGATCCTCTGGAGGATGGGGAGCCAGTGGAGACGGGCGAGGGTGGGGGTTATGTGGTCATGGAGGCGGGTGCGGGATAGTACACGGGCTGCAGAGTTTTGGATGACCTGCAGCCTGTGAATGGAGGAACTGGGGAGGCCGACGAAGAGAGAGTTTCCATAGTCCAGCCGTGAGGTGATGTACGCGTGCACGAGTGTTTCGGCAGCATGGGGGGTGAGATAGTTGCGGAGCCTGGCAATGTTGCGTAGGTGGAAATAAGCGGTGCCCTTTCTTGCCCCTTTCCTGCCCCAAATTCTGACACAATCTTCCCTCCTCCCCTGCCCCCCCCCCCCCCACCACCCACACCACCACACACCGCACACACACATACTCGTGCACACCGGGGTTAAACACAGTACTGGAGTCTATAGTTACAGAGGGTGATGGGGGTTGTTTTGAGGCTGTTATTTTACAAGTTATTGGTTTCATATTTGCTCAAGTGTATTTACTGGAAACAGGGGGGAAAACCCATGAAAGGTACACAGGTGCCTGGCGCCATTTGTAGCCAAAGTGGGGCTGTTGGAAATCACTGTATCTACACTGAGAGCAATAAGCCGCCCAACTATTTGTTCAACATGGAAAATATGAGGCAATGCAGATAAGGAAACGAAAGAGAAATAGCTTCATACAGAAACCCTGCAGGAAATGGATTGTGTGAGAGATCAACAACAACAACAAAATTACATTTTTAAAGCGCTTTCTCATCGAGTAGACTGTAGCCAGGGACTGTTTGGGTTTTGCCAAAGGATGGTTTGTAGGTAAAGGAGAGGAGGATTTGGAGAATGGTGTTCCTCTGTGTATGTGTATATGTTAATAATAATCCTTGCATTTGATATAGCGCTTTATCACTTATCCGAGCCGTCTCAAAGCGCTTCACAGAATACACTGTAAAGTAAATTGACTGTACATTTTGTGGGCGAAACGGAGCAGCCAATTGCACACAGCAGCATCCCACAAATAGTCGTGGATTGAGTGACCAATTTACTATTTTTGAAGGAATTATTAGAGCACTTACCTTACAAGCGAGAAACCTGGGTTCAATTCCGGGCAGGGTAAAAACCTTGGGCAAGTTTCCTTATTTAAATCACCTGATAATAATCCCTAAAAAAGTCTGGATGTGATGAATGCGTAGATGAAGGTCACGACAGCCTGAGGGGGTGAGGCAGTGGCGGAGCCGGATAATGTTGAGAGCTTGGAGAAGACAGAATGGATCATGGCACAGATGTGGGTAGAAAGGACAGTTGATAGTATTATGCTGTGCAAATGTATATTCTGGGATGGAGAATTGTGTGTATCTGGATATTACATTCTGTGTTACACTGTTATTATTATTATTATTGCACTGGGGCAGGAAGTCATCCCACTCAGGTCTTGGTAATCCTGCAAACCAAAGCCCTAACTGGGGTTGTCCAAGCTTGATAAGCAGAGGGAAAATTTGCCAGACAGTGATATCAATGGCAAACAATGCTGTTTCAGCTGGTTGGACTCAGGCAGGTACCCAAACACACACTCTGGAGTCCCCAAACCTTGGCTCTTGCCAACCTGCACCTAATACTTTCCAGAATTAGGTTAACAGGAATCTAGGGAGAGAGAGAGTGCACATTCCATTCCAACAATCTATCTCGGGATTTCCACGTGTAGGTGGGAAGCATGGAATTCTCAGTTGGGTTTGGATAGTCTTGCTGGTTGGTTTTCATATGTTTTAGATATCCAGTTGCTGACCAAAAAACACATTATATGAAATGATCTTGAGGTGTGAGAGAATAGGAACTGCTCTGCTCATCGAACAGTATTTAATCCCTGTGACTGTAAAGGCTCCACTGAAACTCATTAAACAAGTCTATGTATACGGCCTTTGCCCTCTCATTTGTGACGCAGTCTCTTTATTGCCAAAATGTTGCCCAGATCCTAACAACCCCAGCTCAGGAGCACAGTCACAGTCTGTCACACTTCAGAAACTCCACGTTACCATAGAGACCCAAGTTTCCTCACTCCACATGTGATAATAATCCATCAAGAAAAAAAAAGAAAAAATTGGAATTTGCTTACTCAATCCACAACTGTTTGTGGGACACTGCTGTGCACAATTGGCTGCCATGTTTCACACACAATATACAGTAAATTCACTTTTCTGTATATCCTGTGAAGTGCAACGAGACACCTGGAAGACATGAAAAGTGCTATCGCAAATGCAATAATTATGATTATTATTATAATCCTTGCATTTGATATAGAGGGTTGCTTCTTACTGCTGGGTAAACAGATGCATGTAGAGTAAGGAAACTTGCCTAACATTTTGTTTTGCCCGGGAAATCGAACCTGGATCCTCTTGCTTGTGAGGCGAGAGCTCTAATCAATGAACTACAATACTCCATGGGCATTGTCTCAGAGGTGAGGGAAAGCGGAGTGGCTCAGAGCACGTGTGTGGGGGTTTGAAAGACCTGGGAGTCACATAGAACACAATGTTCAACATTAACTCCACAATGGAATGTGCACCTGCAGGTTGATGCGGGGGAGAGGAAAGACAGACTCGTGCTTCTTTGGAAATCAAAAAACTTTAAACCCCTAGCAACAAAAGATTGTGCCTGGTTGCTATTGGTGCTGAATACTGTACTGAGGAAACCATTCAGAAAATCTTCCCAGCATAGACAGCCTCGGCAGCCACCCTCCCACCCTCCCATATAGTGCTGTCTGTGCGCTGTGCTCTCATACATGACCTTTGTGGAAGTATAATTAAACCCATGTGTGATCAAACTATATTATAATTAGAACTAATACTGATCTAGTTGAACTAGAAGAACTCTCAGTATCTTGGTATTCAAAGAAGGTCTGGTCAACACTAATTTCTCACGGTAACAGACAGGCCTTGAGCCGGGTGGTACCACTGACGCCAGCTGCTATACCTATCTCCATGTGACTTTGATAAGTAATTACGTGTGTCAAGATAACATTCATTTCTGTCCATTCCCTCTGTAATTCAACTAATACATTGTGTATTGTTTTAAGTGTATAAAAGCAGGAGTTGGACTGTTCCAAACTCAGAGGACAAGAGCGACTCCCATTGAGAGATGCATATTCTCCTCTGCTTTACTAGTATCATATTAATAAAGCGCATTCTAATTATCTGTTTGAAGTGTTGCTTTTCTAATAGGTAAATAATACTACACAAATATCGGATTCAACATTTGGAGGTCCCACCGAGATGGCAAGCTCGTAGGCATCAGGGGACAGATGACAGAGACGAGGTTATAGTGAACAATTTCACCACGTCCAGGGCAGGAGGTGAGCATATTTGCTGACACTGAAATTGTTCACTCTCAAAAGAGAACCCACTCTGATCTTCTCTTGGTGCTTGCGACACTGCCATTATAAAATAATTTGATTTTTTTTTCAAGATTCAAATTCTTGGACAATTGGCATTTTTTTAAGAAAACAACAATAAAAAAAAAAGTTTTTTAATACTGGGTTTAATACCCTAGGACTGGGTTCTAGACCCTAGGTAGTGAATAACATTCACTTTTATGATACTGGGTTTGAATCCCTAGGTAGTGCACTAACAAAAATCCATGGGCAGTGAACGAGGTTCACTTAAAAATACTGGGTTTGAATCCCTAGGTAGTGAACGAGGTTCACTTTAACTAATAAAACACAGGGGAGTCGCACTCCTAAACAACATCACGATAGCGCGCGCTGCATGTACATATTTACAGTATAAGTTATTTAGAGAAGCATTAAGTAAGATACAGTATAAGTGTTTATAAAGTGTAAGTGTCTTAGTGAATAAGCGATTGTGACACACCCGATAAAGCATAAGGAATTTTACAGTATGAAGAGAAGCTTTTGTTGTATGTTTTATGTAGTGTATGCATTTAAAGAGGACAATGGTAGGTCTGACTTTGCTCTGGACGCAGAGTATGGCTAGATCTCATCCATGTTCCAAAGGAATTTGGATTATTTAAAAAGTACCGGACTGTGATAGGTCTGACTTTTCTCTGGACGCGGAGTATAAGCCAGATACTACCCACGTTCCATATGTACTGAGTAATAGCAAAGTAAAAATACGACTAATAATTTGGAACATTTGATGCAAGAACGAAGTGATAAAGTAGAGTAAACTTTGAAGATATAAGAAAATTGTTTTTTTTAAAAAAAGGCTGATTTATTTTATGTGGAAATTATTTTGCGTATTCCAGCATTTAATTGAAATGTTTGTAAAAATGAAATATGGATAAATTTAACTTGTGGCAATCAAATTTATATTAACTGAATGTTTTTACTTATGATTGTTAATAATGATATATAGTCCTGGTAATTTAACTGTTTGTATGTTGTTGGAGCAGGATAATCAGCTCTCACATAAGTTAGGAAGAAACTGCGTCTAATTGTTGAAGCCTTTGTGTGTTGTATTGTTTGTGATAAATAAGTATAAGAAACGTTAACAAAGGATCTCAGAAAGGGTTGTGTCAACGGGAAATATGTATTCTTAGGGGTCTTGAGGGGTTATCACAAGGTCGAGCCCAGACAGAGACAGTGACGGGAATACACAGAATATTTCCGACGGGTCGTACGAGCCAGGAGGTCAGGGTAACGTTAGGCTTAGACTTATATGGTGTGAAATGAGTCCAAAGAAGGGCAGAGAGAAAAAAAACAAAGGTAAGCTTTTAGGCAGTGGGTTAGTAAGTATGAAGATAAGATATTCAAGAAAGTAGGATAGAGTACTAGTGACATAGAGAAGGATTGAAAGAACAAGTAAAGAAAGGGAAAGACCAGGTGGAGGCGGCACAAGCCGAATTTAATGAATGGAAGTTGGCAACCGTATGTGTTTTGTATGCGTTGGGTATTGTAGAGTGTGAGGTGACCGGGACGATAGGTAGAATAAACACCATGACAGTTCGAGAAGTGATAGTATTAAGAATGTCAGTATTCTGTAATATTTTATGTAACATTTAGTTTGTTTATTCCAGTATTTCAATAATGCTATTAAAAATGTTTGTGGCCGTGCTGTATATGTTAATCATGATATCATTGATAATGATGTGCTGTAGTTACAGATGCTAAAATAAGTTGCAACGATTGATGTGGTGGCTGAGGTAAAAGGGAATCGTGAAGATTTTGATAATGATGATGACAATCAGTTTGACCCACTCGAGGTGGGAACTGGACATTCTGGTCTTGTCTTATGTTGACCAAAATGGAAATTCTAAAGATTCATGGACTTGTTTGCTGAAACAAAGCTGACTCTATGGACTTTCGAGGACATTTTACCAGTGAATGGTCAAAACAAGCTGTTGAATTTCTCACTACAGATTTGGATGTGTGACCAAAAAGGTCTGAGTTTGAGAACAAAGAAGACAAGTCTAACCGATCTTGGAAAAAAAGGAGATATTCTACAATCAACACAAACTGTATTACGTTTTTAAAAAGTCAATTCCTAATCACAGCCACTGTATCAATCTGCTTAATTAATTGTACTGAACTGTACTACACATGTCATGTTCTGAACTGTACTACTCATGTCTTATGTTTTTGTGATTTTATAATGTCTTATGGTTTTATACTTTTCTGCTTACATGCTATTTACGCCGAGGGCTGCGCAAGAATGATACAAAAGTAAGGGATTTATAGCTTGCTAAATAATACAGGCATAGTTTGGTTGTGAGAGATTGAAAATTGTATTTTCTCACTCTCAAGGTGGGGTCTGTTGGGATATGGAGGTACTGTACTAAAAATTATAGTTAGTTCCAATCAGGCACCAATTACAACAATCTATCCACAACACAGGCATGGTCAGCAACCTTGAGCAAAAGGGAGAGAAACAATTAACAAAGGCGCAAAGGATTGTACTCATTTGGGAAATTGCCAAGTGAGTAGCTGGAGAGCCATCTCAAGGTCTGGGAAAAGAAGGGAGGCTACAACTCTGGCCTTTAGATAGTCTGGTTTTGACATCGCTTCTGGACAATGTCCAAGTGATCAACTGGCTGAGTTAGTTATGGTGGAGTGTGTAAGGTTATTGGAATTGAATGCTGCATATGCAAATTCATGATTTTTCAGTCAAAATATCAAATTTGGATGGTTTGAATTATCCTACATAGGATAAAAGGAATTATCCTACATAGGATAAAAGGGAGGAGTGTGGAAGTATAATTAAACATATACCCATGTGTGATCAAAGTATATTATAATTAGAACTAATACTGATCTAGTTGAACTAAAAGAACTCTCAGTATCTTGGTATTCAAAGATGGTCTGGTCAACACTCATTTCTCATGGGAACAGATAGGCCTTGAGCCGGGTGGTACCACTGACGCCAGCTGCTATACCTATCTCCATGTGACTTTGATAAGTAATTACGTGTGTCAAGATAACATTCATTTCTGTCCATTCCCTCTGTAATTCAACTAATACATTGTGTATTGTTTTAAGTGCATAAAAGGAGGAGTTGGACTGTTCCAAACTCAGAGGACAAGAGCGACTTCCATTGAGAGATGCATATTCTCCTCTCCTTTACTAGTATCATATTAATAAAGCGCATTCTAATTATCTGTTTGAAGTGTTGTTTTTCTAATAGGTAAATAATACTACACAAATATCGGATTCAACACCTTCAAATAAGACATTAAACCGAGGTCCCCTCTGCCTGGTCAGGTGGATGTTAAGGATCTCATGGCACTATCTGAAAAGAAAATAGAGTTTCTCCCGGTTTCCTGGTCAACAATCCCCCCAAATAAATTTATTCTCCGTGGCTGTTTGCAGAACATTGCTCTATGCAAATTGCAAGCCATGTTAGCCTAAACACCTTATAGCAAAACCTGAAACACACTTTGAAATGTTCTCCCAACAAGAAAATCACTGTATGCCAGATATTCACACGAGGGAGTGGGGAGTAGGAGACTGTGGGAGGGTGTAATGATTAGGTGGAGACTCTGTTAAGTATAAACACTGTCACAGACTTGTTGGGCCTAGTGTCGTGTTTCCATGCTGTTTCCGTGCTGTACAGTCTGTGTAAATCTTTGTATAAAATTCAAGGATTACTATTATTTTCATCTGTGGGTTGGATGGCTCAGTAATTTCTGCCACAAACTCATGCAAACAGTGATCAGAAATTTTCACAACCCATCTTAATGCTTAAGTCACCAGTGTGAATTAGTATTTGTCTAAACAGTACTTGACTATATTTTGCAGGCAAAACGGAGCAGCCAATTGCGCACAACAGTGTTCCACAAACTTGCCCAACATTTCGAGCTGGCGGGATTTGAACCCAGGTCTTCTCACTTGTGAGGTGAGTGTTCTAAACACAAGGCCACAGGGATAGATCATTTCCACTTTGTTGGTAAGTTAATAACATGAGACCACAAATTTAAGATAATCACAAAAAGAACAAAAGGTGGATAACAATCATTGTGCAAAGGGTATTTAGAATGTTCCTGCAACAAACTATTGCTGAGGCAAAGTCTTCTTGTGTGAGGGAATTAGAGATGCTTGAAAAAATAAAAATGAAGGGTATGGATGAAACGTGCAGGAAAGTGAGATTAAATGCGGTGACTCATAGATGTGATGATGGAATAGCCTGTTCTATATTGTCCCGTAGCTCAGTGGTTAGAGCGCTCGTCTCAGGAGCAAGAGGTCCTGGGTTTGATTCCCAGACAGGGCGAAACATTAGGTTAGTTTCCATACTCCACGGCTCTGTTTACCCGCAGTAAACTGTAGTTTAGCTGTTACTCAATTGGCAGATCGCTTTTCCGGGTGTAATAATCCCTTGAAAAAATAATAATCAGAGGATTGGTGTGTGTGTGTGTGTGCGTGAGCGTCATCATTTTCATGGCAGATAACAATCCATCACCATGTTTGATGACATCTTTGGTAACATCTTTCACAACTTGTTTCAGCTCCTGCGTAGTACCATGTGACTGTTTTCTAATAGGGGGTAACAAGACTTTGTGGACACTGTAGAATTAAACACCGTCACCTGCTGGTAACAACTCAAAATAGCAATATGGTGCTATTTGAGATAATAACCAGAAGGGGGCACTGTTTGTGTATTGAATGCTTTAAATTTAAATTAATAATAATCCTTGCATTTGATATAGGGTTCTTCACGTCTTCCAGACGTCTCAAAGCGATTCCCGGAATGTAATGTAAAGTGAATTGACTGTATATTTGTGGGTGAAGCATGGAACACAAATTTCAACAAATCTATATTGGATTTGATGTAGTGCCTGCAATATTAAAATATGGTAAAGTGCTTCACAGTCATTACCATTATCTGTCCTTTCTCTCTCCCCCATATCCCTGCTTTCCACAGCCTACAAAATACTGCCTCACCCCTCAGGCTGCCGTAATCCTTATACACGTATTTGCCACCTCAAGTCTCAATTACGGAAACTCCCTCCTTGTCGGCCTCCCCAACTTTTCCCTCCACAAGCTGCAGATCATCCAAAGCTCTGTAGCTCGTGTCCTCTCCCACACCAGGCTCCATGACCCTATTACCCCCACCCTTTCCCAGCTCCACTCGCTCCCCATCCTTCAGAGGATGGAATTCAAGATCTTCGTCCTCGCTTTCAAGGTTCTCCATGGCCTTGCCCCCTCCTACAACAACAAAAACAAAAAAATTACATTTATAAAGCGCTTTTCACGTCAGGAGGACGTCCCAAAGCACTGAACGGTCAGGTCGTGACCCGAGCAGGGTGGGGAAGGGTCGGTGTAGGGGGAAAGGGAAGGAGAGTAGGAGAGGAGGAAGAGTTAGGAGAGGGCAGAAGGCGCGGTCGATGAGGAAGATCTTGAGACTGGCCTTGAAGGAGGAAAGGGCGGAAGCAACGCCTCTGCCTGCGGGATTGAGTTCCACGGTGTGGGAGCAGAGCGGCTGAAAGCCCGGCCACCAATGGTTGGGCGGTTAGGGCGGTGGACGCGGAGCAGGCCTGCTGAGCTGAGGGGACGGTCGGCTGATAGGGAGACAGCTGGTCGGAGAGATAGGCGGGGACAAGGCCGTGAATGGCCTTGAAAGTGAGGACGAGGATCTTGAATTCAATCCTCTGGGTGATGGGGAGCCAGTGGAGACGGGCGAGGGTGGGAGTGATGTAGTTGTGAAGCCTGGTGCGGGAGAGAACATGAGCTGCAGAATTCTGAATGATCTGCAGCCTGTGAAGCGAGGAGCTGGGGAGGCCGACGAGGAGAGAGTTCCTGTAGTCGAGCCTGGAAGTGATAAAGGCGTGGATGAGAGTTTCAGCGACTTGGGGGGTGAGGTAGTGGCAGAGTCTGGCAATATTACGGAGGTGATGGAAGGCTGTGCAGGTCATGGAGCGGATGTGGGGGAGGAAGGACAATTCGGGGTCAAACAAGATGCCCAGGTTCCTGACTGGCTTAGAGAGGTGGAGTGTGCAGCCTTGGATGCTGATGTTGTCAGCACCTGAGGTGCGGAGGCGCTGACGTGAGCCAATCAGGAGGGCTCCATCGTGTTGACATTGAGCTGGAGGAAATTGGCCCTCATCCAGGACTCGATGTCGGACAGACATGCAGTCAGAACGCCAGTGGTCCTGGAGTCGAGGGTGGACGCGGAAAGATAGAGTTGGGTGTCATCCGCATACATGTGGAAATTTACCCCAAGTCTGCGGATGATGTCACCCAGTGGGAGGGTGTAGAGGGTGAAGAGCAGAGGGCCAAGGACAGAACCCTGGGGAACACCGCATGTGACTGTGCGAGGGCTGGAGGAAAAACTGTTGGAGGAGACAAAGTTAAGGCGGTGGAAGAGACAGGACCTGAACCAGTCAAAGACAGAGCCTTGCAGTTTGAGGCCAGAGGAATATTGTGTTCAATTCTGGTCACCACACTACAGAAAGGATGTGAAGGCATTGGAACGGGTACAAAGAAGATTTACTAGGATGGTGCCAGGATTGAGGGACTTCAGCTATGAGGAGAGGCTAGATAGGCTAGGGTTATTCTCTCTGCAGCAGAGAAGATTGAGGGGAGACCTAATAGAGGTTTATAAGATCATGAGGGGTTTCGACAGGGCAAATAGAGAAAAACTATTTCCACTCGTGGGCGAATCTGTGACTCGTGGTCACAGATTTAAAATAGTTTCAAGGCGAAGTAGAGGGGAGCTGAGGAGAAATTGTTTCACTTAGCGAGTTGTTCGAATCTGGAATGCATTGCCTGAAAAGGTGGTAGAGGCTGATTCGATAACAACTTTTAAAAGGGAATTAGATCTTTATTTAGGGAGAACGGGTCTATTAGGCTATGGGGAGCGGGCAGGGCAGTGGGATTGAATCGCTCTTTTCAAAGAGCCAGCACAGCCTAGATGGGCCGAATGGCCTCCTTTTGTGCCGTAAAATTCTATGAATCTATGAATCTATGAATCTAGGAGAGGCGGTGTAGGAAGATTGAGTGATCAACGGTATCAAAGGCGGTGAATAGGTTGAGGAGGACGAGGAGGCAGAGGGAGTCCTGGTCACAGACGGTCAGGATGTCTCTGACCTGCTGACCCCGTCAAATTGTCCGCTCCGTACGTTCAGTGGGCTCCGGCCTGCTCCAGATCTCCTGCCCAACCTGCCCTACTATCAGCGTCCGGGCTTTCAGTCTTTCTGCCCCTCACGTTGGATGAGAAAGGTGCTCTGCAAATGTAATTTTATTGATGTTGTTGTTGTATTTGTAGGCAAATGCAATATTGTTCTACAAACAGCCAAAATAACCAAACTAACTGAAAGATTGTTGACCAGGACCCTAGGAGTTTCTTTTTTCATACCTGAATCGGAGGACAGGATTTGCATCTTAAATCTGTCTTAGAAGGAGTCCTGTAGCTCAGTGGTTAGAGCACTGAGCCTTATAAGTGGGTGACCTGGGTTCAATTCCAGGCAGGGCGAAACTTTGGGCAAGTCAGGAGGATGTCCTAGGGCGCTGGACAGTTCCTGCTTCAGACCTGAGTTGAGGACGGGGGAGTGGGGGAGAGGGAAGGGGGGGATTAGGAGTTGCCGATGGGACCACTGAGGAGGAGAGTTTTGAGGTAGTCTCGGCCAGCGAGGGACGAGGCGGAGGGACTGCGCGATGGAGTTGTAGAGGTTGGGGGCAGAGTGGCTGAAGGCTTGCCCACCAATGATGGAGCGTGAGTCGGGGGACGTGGAGCAGGCCAGAGCTTGCTGAGTGGAGGGTGGGGGTGGCAGGTTGGTAAGGGGATAGGAGGTCACCGATGTAGGGTGGGGCGAGGTTGTGGCGGGCTTTAAATGTGAGGACCAGGATCTTGAATTGGCTCCTCTGGATGATGGGGAGCAAGTGGAGTCAGGCAAGGATGGGGGAGATGGGGTCATGGAGTTTAGAACTGTAAAGGACACAGGCTGCAGAGTTTTGGATTGTCTGCAACCCGTGGAGGAAGGAATTGGGAAGGCCGACCAGCATAATCGTTTCCATAATAGAGCTGGGATGTAATGAAGATGTGGATGAGGATTTCGGGGGCTTTGGGGGTGAGGTGGTGGCGATTGGGCAATGTTGCGGAGACATTCTATTTTCAGTATATTTTGTGAAACTCTTTGTGACGTGTAGAAAACATGAAAAGTGCTATATCAAATGCAAGGAGTATTATTATTATTACAAATTATCCTAAATTAAATTGATGTTGGGCTTGAGCAATGACCTTCTGTACCACCAACTGAGCCAGGCTTTGATTTAGTCTTGTTCCTTGTACTTAGGCTGTGACCACAAATTACATATACACGGTGTATTTCAAGTTAGGAAACGTTCCAAGGTGCTGGGCAGTCAGGAAACCTGAGCAAGGGGTTGCAACAACAACAACAACAACTTTGATTTATATAGTGCCCTCCACGCCGGATGGCATCTCAGAGCGCTTCCAAAATCAGGAATCAGGAGGGGTGGAGGGCAGGGAGGGTAGGGGTGGGAAGTTAATCAAAGGTGCGTGTAAAGAGGAAGGTCGAGACGTCTTAGACAAAGCAAGGAAGGTTATGAGGTGAAGAGACTGTGGAATGGAGTGCAAACGGGTGGGGACAAAGCTCATCTTCTCTCGAGCATAGTAATTCTTGGAATCAAGGCCTTTCCCTTCACTTTCGACCAAAAGCTAAAGGTGACTCACAAGCAGCTGACGGGCAAATTAGAGGCAGGTCCACACCCAGCGGCTGATGTGATGGTTTATGAGGAGTTTCCAAGCCCTTTTCACAGAATTGGCTCTAACACAGCAAAAAGCAATCTCCAGGTTTCCACTGAGTTAGTTATTTGCAGAGATTTCTGATTTGGTGGGGATTATCTCTTAGATCAGATTTTACGGAAACAGGTGAGTCATTCAGGATCTGTAACACGTTATACATTAGATTAGCATAAAGTGGTTATATATATACCTTTGACCCTATCTCTCCCCACTGCCCCCTCTTCTCTCATCGGGAAAATGAAACCCACCATCTGCTCCCTCGACACCATCTCTACCTCTCTCCTCATCTCCCAGCTTCACCTCCTAGCCTCTCTCTGAACTGACATCATCAACCTCTCCCTATCCACTGGCACTGCTCCCATCCATCTAAAAACACCCCCATCCTGAAAAACCTTCTCTGGACCCATCCCTACTCTCCAGCTATTGCCCCATCTCCAACCTCCCGTTCATCTACAAGACCCTGGAATTGTGTGGGTATATGCACCCACCCTCTGGAATTCCATCCCACAGTCCCTCTGTCTCGCCCCCTCCCTGGCTTCCTTCAAGTTATTATTACAGAAAAAGCCTGTTTATCCGTGACCCGATTAACCAGATTGCTCAACCACCTCCCGGGGCAATTCTCCATTCCAGCAATCGCGAGTATGCTCAATTTGCACATGCGCAGTTATTAAACTTACTAACTTGGAGGTTTTTACCGATTTTTTAATGGTAAGTAGCTATACGATATTCTGTTACTATTTAGTATATTATTAATATGGTATGTTTTAAAATAAGTAATTTTTTTGTATTGGGTTTTTGGTAACTTGCCGCCTGATTATCCGGCACAGTCAATTAGTTGACCCTCCCGAGCGTGCCAGATGAACAGGCTTTTACTGTATTATGCCTCTGTTTACTTAGTGGTAAGTAGGAATCCAGATTTTTAGCTTTTCCAGGGGTAATAATCTATTAAAAATAATAATAATTTGGTCATTTCACTACGGACTGTTTGTGGACGCTACCGCGCACAATTAGTTGTCGTGTTTCACCCACAAAAATATACAGTCAATTCACTTTACAGTATATTCTACAATGCACTTTGAGACGTATAGAAGACTTGATAAGGCACTATATCAAATGCAAGGATTACTATTATTATTAAGCGTCTTGACATAGTAGTGAAACTCAATTTAGCAGAACAACTGAGTCTTTCCAGCTCGGCTGGGTGGACTGTACTGGTGCCCTGAATTAGCGCCACTAGCTCACCCCTCGGGCCTCTGAAACTCTCATTTATGCCTTCATCGTGTCCAGGCTCGACTACGCCAAGTCGTTTCAATCAACTCCTCCCTCCTTAGGCTGCAGATCATCCAGAACTCTGCAGCCAGTGACCTCTCCCGCACCAAGCTCTGCGACCCCATCTCCCCCATTCTTGCCCCCACTCCATCGACTTCCCATCATTCAAAGTATTCAATTCAAGATCCTGGTTCTCACATTTAAAGCCCTACTTGGCCTTGCCCCACCCTAATTCTGCGACCTCCTAATCCCCTACCAACCTGTCCGCTCCCTCCATTCAACAGGCTCCGCCTGCTCTATGTCCCCTGAACCACCTGCCCCACAGTCGGTGGGTGAGCCTTCAGTCACTCTACCCCCAACCTTTGGAATTCCATCCCACAATCCCTCCCTGGCCTCCTTCAAGTCCAGCCTCAACACCCTCCTCTTCAATCATGCCATTGGTCACCCCCCTTCCCCTCCCATTCCTTCACACTCCCCGAGCCAGATATACAGGAACTTGAAACTCATGAAGGTAAACTGAAAGCTGGAGAAAGCAAAGCCATAAAATAAATAGATGCCTGCATTTTATGAGAGGGCATAGCAATAGGAGGAGGTCATTCAGCACCTTGAGCTTGTTCCGCCATTCTATGAGATCATAGTGTTAGAGATTAAATTCTCAGGTTGAAAATATCAATTTCTCCAGTCAAAAATGAGGTTACAGCCAGCCTCCGATTGACCAGGTACTACTGATTCATTTCTTTTAAAACAGGTTCTTTATTCAGGTATCCTCATTGAGCTGACATTAAAGCATATTAAACGACCACAAGGCACAAACAATACACTACGCCCGTTACAAGACAATTCAATGACTACGCAACGTCGTTTTGATAACCAAACAAGTCAATGTCGAGTTATTACAGTTCACAAGTTATACTACCGGTACTCTGCTTTCAGTCCGATTCTAATCCGTCACGAGTCTGCCCTCAGTTGTGGTTATTTCGTTCAGTTGAGTGTTCCTAGTTTTAATCCTTCGATGGAGGGTGGCTTGTTACTGTCCAGCGACAGTCTCTTCCGTCAGTCCTCTTCCTTCGTTCCGCTCGCTCATCTACTCCAACTCTCTCAGACCTATTCCTTTGTCTCAACACTTTTTATCCTTTCTTGGACACACGGTGTTCACGTGAACATCTCATGCTACTCTCGTGCTTATTCACATTCTCTTTTACACCCAACTCTGCCTTTCTTCGCTAATGAGCTCTTATCGCAGTCTGTTCTAACTGGTTTCTAATGGTGACCTTGACAACTCAAACTATGTGCAGCAACTTCCCTTATCTTATACAGCAGTTAATCAAAAACATCACATAGCATCATTCTAGCCCACTCTCTGTTTTTAACAGTCTATACTAATTTTAACCAGTTCTTCACCAACTCTAACAATAGCATTGTTGTTGTTGTTGTTGTTGTCTATAAGCTATTAAAATAGAGATGAGAGTTCCTCTCTCCCAGTGCTTCATGGCCAACAATCCAACAAACTAATTCACTTCAAAGCTGTTTGTTAACATTGCTGTTTGAACAAATTGCACAATCAACTTTACAGTGAAAGTGAAACTAAAAATTGTATATCAACCAGAGCTGCACCAATTACTACTCTCCAACTTCATTCATTTTCATTGTCTCTTCCCGATCTCAGAGAATAGAGCTATCCTCTCCTCACCATGGCAGCTTCACAGACATTTGAAAGGCAGACTAAATGTCTGATGGATTTCCTCCTTCAGGAGGAATCGGAAAAGGATTGTGATGCCGTGTCCTTTCGCTGTATGCCAACAGAGACCACAGAACAAGGTATGTACATAGTGGGGCAGAGAGGCACAAACAAACTGAGACCAGACTCTGCACATAGTGAGACTCAGGTCCGTAACAGTCTCATAGGATCTTTAACATCAAATTGACAGACAAACGGAGGGATGGTCAGCCCCAGACAGAGGGACAAACAACAACAATAACAAACTGACATTGCAGTGGGCACTTGACGTCAGGAGGACATCCCGAGGCAGTGACACAGTCAGGGTCAGGACCCGAGAGAGGGGGGGGGGGGCACCGTCACAAACCAAAGCCTTGAAGGAGGAAAGGGATGGGGAGAGGCGGGGGTCCTGGGGGATCATATTCCAGAGGGAGGTGATGTCCCAGCTGAACAACCCGGCGTTTGAGAATCAGGCATCGCTTAGCACTGTACAGGAAACCTGACGAATAACAGGAAGTGGCCGTGCAGCAGGTTTCTGGTTGTCTATCATGAAGTCCATTAGATCCTCACACCGGACACTCAGCTGTGCGAATGCCCTCCTCAGCTCCATCGGCCATCAACCACAACTCATTGAGAACTCACCGCCCACATTCTCACACGCACTAAACTCCGGACCATATCACACCTGTCTCCGTTAGACTTCACTGTCTCCCTTTCACGGAACGCATCGATTTCAAGATCCTAGCACATGTCTACAAATCCCTTCATGCCCTGGCATCTCCCCAACTTTCTGTCTTCCTTTCTCCCCACTTCACCTTCACTGCTGCCGCTTGACTGGCTCTGACCTCCTGTTTGTACCTCGTTACCCCCCCACCAACCCCCCACTCCACCATCAGCGGCTAGACTTTCACCCAAAGCTCAATGCTTTGGAACTCTTTCCCCTTGCTCCGTTAGATCCTGATTGAAGACTTCACCCGTGCACACAGACACCCCTTCCTCCCTCTCTCCAGCTCAGTGTCAGGGTCTGTCACTCTGAGATTCTGATCTGTATCAACGGGGTTCTATAAATACAAATTGTTGTTACTGTGACATCATTTTCTAGATTTAAATCAAAAGATTAATCCGTGTGCCCTTCAGACTCGATATGTTTGCGATATCATCTTCAATGACAGAACGCCAAATATTCATGGCTCAGTTCATCTCTTCTTGGGTTCTGTTTACTGCTCTCCTGTGCTCACTTATTGTAAGGCCAACCAGTGCTGTGCTCTAGATCTAGGCTATTTAGGAGTGAATTCAGGATGCAGATTTTCATTGAAAGGCTGGTAGAAATCTGGAACTCTCTCCCCCAAAAGGGTGTGGATTTTCAAGGCTATAGATATTTGTCAGGTCAGATTATCAAGGGATATGGGCAACGGCGGGTAATTGGAGTTGAGGTGCAAATTAGTCACGATCATATAGAATAGCGGAACAGGCTTGAGGGGCTGAACGTCCTCCTCCTTTCACGTCAGGAGGATGTCCCAAGGTACTGCACATTCAGTGTTTCGGACCCGAGCTAGGGATTGGGATTGGGATTGGGGAGGATGGAGCACAGGGTGTGGGGGAAACAACAACAACCGCAACAAAGTTACATTAGTAGAGCGCCTTTCATATCGGGAGGATTTCCCAAGGTGCTGAACATTCACGGGTTACAACCCAAGTATGGGGGATGGGCAGAGTAGGGGGGAGGGGAGGGAAAGAGGTGGGAGGGCGGCAGAAGGCATGATCGAAAAGGAGGGTCTTGAGACTAGACTTGAAGGAGGCAAGAGAGGAAGCAAGGCAAATGGACTGTGGGATGGAGTTCCAGAGTGTGGGGGCAGAGAGGCTGAAAGCCTGGCCATTTATGGTAGGGCGGGTTGGGAGGGAGAGGAAAGACGGTGATTGAAGGCATAGTCGAAAAGAAAGGTGTTGAGACAGGCCTTGAAGGCAAGGGAGGGGGCAAGGCAAAGGGACTGTGGGAATGGAGTTCCAGAGGATGGGGGCAGATTGGCTGAAGGCCCGCTCACCAATGGTGGGGCAGATGAGACCAGGGATATGAAGCAGATTGGAGTCCTCTGAGCAGAGGGGGTGGGTAGATTGGTAGGGGGTTAAGAGGTCACAGAGTTAGGTGGGTGCAAGATTGTGGAAGGCTTTGAAGGAGATCACTGGTGTCATCCTCGTGAATCTCGAGTTCCCCCTTGATCACCTTGATGTCTTGGCTAAAGTGGGGGCAGAGAGGCTGAAAGCCTGGCCACTGATAGAATTACCAGAACTTGACACAATATTTTAATTGTGGTTTCACTAAGCTTAGCATTTCCTCTTTGGTTTTTATTCTACATTCCAATTTACAAAATCCAGCGTTCCCTTTGCTTTCTAGATAGCAAATGTGTATAAATGAAATTAAAAACAAAGCTGGCATTTTACTGGAGCTTTATCACTTAGAAATGTCGCCAACTTTGAAATGTCTGTCAAATGCAGGGACTGGTTTTGTGGTTTGTGGAGGACAGCAGAAGTGGCCTACAACTGGAGGATTGTTAGCCAAGAGAAATTCCCTTTTTTGAAAAAAAACAGGGATTTTTAACTGAGCCGACAGAACCCTTTGGTTTAACATCTCAGCTGAAGGGAAAGAGAAGGGTAATGCTCTCTCCCGGTGTCCTGGCCAACAATCCCCCAGATAAAAATTGATTGATCGTCTGTTTGTTGGACACTGTTGTGTGCAATTGTGCTGCCATGTTTGCCTACAAATACACAATCATTCCTTTTCACAGTAAATCCTTTGAGACGTCCTTCTGATGTGATAAAGCGCTGCAATGTAAGGATTATTATTATTATTGCAGTAAAAGCTTGGTTATCCAGCACCCAACCAGCCGGAACAATCAACCAACTGGTGTCTCCCAATACAATTCATCATTCCAGCAACCGGATCTCATACCGTAGCCATATGGGACACTCCGGTATGCTCACTTTGCGCATGTGCACTTATTAAACTTACCGAATGCTGGAATGCTTTTTTACTGATCATTTCACCGAGTGTGCTGGAATGCTTTATTGGTAAGTATCCATACAATATTCTGTTATTATTTAGTCTATTATTAATATGGTACGTTTTAAAATAAGTTTATGTTCTGTAGGATTTTCGGCAACTTGCCGCTCGAATATCCGGCATATTTAATTAACTGGGAACGGTCAGGTCCCAAGGGTGCCGGATAACAAAGCTTTTACTGTATTACTGTATTACCATTGAATCCCAAATTCACTGTCCGAAGTAGTTTCGAGATTCATAGATTCATAGATTCATAGATTCATAGAGATAGCGGAATCAGAACTGAAAGTTGTCATTCTTGCATATATATTGAGGAACAGACGAGATGTGTTTGTTGCTGCTGAGCCAGACACGGAGCGGGAGTCATTGTATTAACTAAGACAGTAATGGCAGCTTTAAACTTATTTGAAAAACAGACCAAATGCCTTGTGGATTTCCTCCTGCACGATGGGGTGAATGGTCCTAAACTTCGATGTGTTCCTTTACCACAGTCTAGCCAAGGTAACGCACAAAACTTCCAAATGTTGGTTCCCATTCTGCCTCCATCTCTGTGTAATAATTTGCCCACAACTGACGTTAAACTCTGCAGCAACTTGCTTTGTCTCTTCAACATCAATTAATGTGTAAAAGGAAGGTCAACGACCTTGAATAATCTTAATAATAATAATAATAATAATCCTTGCATTTGATATAGCACCTTGATATACCTAGAACATTGGGAGAATAGATTGTAAAGTGATTTTGTGGGTGAAAGTGATTTTGTCGGTTGCTAAGTGCACACAGCAGTGTCCCACAAATGTGAATTTATTGTTTTAAGGAAATATTATCCCCCAAAAGTGATCCAGCCATCGACTAACAACTGGGTTCCTACTTACCGCTGGGTAAACAGAGGTGTGTGGAGTAAGGAAACTTGCTTAAGGTTTCGCCCTGTATAGGAATAGAACCTGAGTCCTCTCGATTGCGAGCCGAGCGTTCTAACCACTACACTATGGGATTTCACAATCTGTGCTCTGAGCTGTTGCTTTGCAGAGATCAAGCCTGAGTTGAAAACAGTGAGTCAATCAAGAAACTGCAAATAAATGTGGAAGTTGCAGATATTTACAGTAAAGCGAAAACTGCAGGCTCACAGGGAATGAGAATTGAGGTGGACAGATAAATGAGTGTTGCAGGTCAATGTGGAGTTCTGTAGCTCAGTGGTTAGACCACTCGCCTTACAAGCGAGAGACCTGTGTTCGAATCCAGGCAGGTCAAGGTGAGACCTTGGGAAAGTTTCCTTACTCCACAGGCCTAATAATATTGTAAAAAATAATGAATTGGTCATTTCAATCCACGATTGTTTGTGAGACACTCCTGTGCGCAATTGACTGCCACATTTCGCCCACAAATCTACAGTAAAAATTCACTTTACAATATAGTCTGTGAAGCGCTTTGAGACGTCTAAAATATATGAAAAGCACTATATCATATGTAAGGATTATTATTATTATTAAAGTGGCTCCTCAGTTACTCAGCACAGAGTACTTGTTAATATTCATACCCTGATCTGTGGGTAATCAGCCATAACAATTTACAGATGTCGAGCAGACATCTCAAAGTGCTTTACACAGCTTCATTGCCTCGGGATGACCTCTTGACGTGAAAGGTAAGATACAACAGCAATTGTTTGATGACCGGGAACACAAACTGGTTGAATTGTGAGAGGGAAGGGGGTGATGGGAGGGGAAGGGATAGGGGAGGGGCCAAAAGTGCAAAAAAATGCAGTCGCAAAGATAAGTCTTAAGGTAGGCTTTGAAGGTGAGGAGGGTGGACCAAAGCCATAGAAGGATTTGATGGTGAGGATAAGGATCTTGAGTTCTATCCCTTGGGGGTTGGGAAGGATTGACTGATGAGGCCTAATGCAAGAGAGGACATGGGCTGCAGTGTCCTGTTGGAGGATGACTTAAAAGTGAGAATAAAAACCATTGAACATACTGTATATTTTCTCAGACATTCGCAATGTTGCCATTCCCTCCTCAGACTCTATTTTACCTAAAGAATTATTGATCATGATGGAAATGTATTTTGCCCACTGCTGTACCCAGGCTTCCACCCACACACTGTCCATTAGCTTACAACAACAACAACTTGCATTTATAGCACCCTGTCCATGGGGTAGTGTCCCAAACACTTGACAGTGGCGGAGTCTGACTCTGAGCCAGTGGGAGAGGGAGGGGGAAGGTGATCGTAAGTACAATCAACAAGGCAGATCTTCAGGTGAGATTTGAAGGTGGGAGGAAGGGGGTAAACCAGAGGAATTGAAGGAGGGAATTCCACATCTTTGGGGAATAGTGGTTGATGGTCGGACACCGATGGTGGAGCAAAGGGGGTTAGGGACAAACAGGAGGCCAGAGGCGGCAAACCAGAGGCATGAGGTGATGGAATGAAGGGATAAGCAATTTGTATAGGTAGGGAGCTGCAAGGGATTCAAAAAGGAGTCAGAAGTTGGTCTGTTCGGTAAATGGGAGCCAGTACAGCCTGGGAAGGCTTGGGGTGATGGGGGAACCGAGGTTTCTGTGGGTTAGTATCCGGGTGCAGGACTTTTGAATTAATTGTATTTTGTGTATGGTGGAACTGGGGGGGCCAACAAGGAGGATTTTTGAAAAGTCCAGCCAGGAAGTGACAAAGACATGGGAGAGGAGTTTGGCTGCAGATGGAAGTTGGCAATGTGGAAAAATGTGGTCCTGGTTAGCGAATATATATGGAGAAGAAAGGAACGCTCTGGATCGAAACTGATGCCTAAATTGCATACCAGTTGCAAGGTGGGTGTGCGGGGGGGCCTGAGGGTGAGGGTTTGATTCCCGGACAGGATAAAACCTTAGGCAAGTTTCCTTACCCCCACAAACATGCCTGTTTAAGTAGGAACACGGTCGTTAGTCAATTGATGGATTCCTTTTCCGTCAGTAATAATCATTTCAAAAATAGTGATAATAATTTGGTCACTGAATCCTCGACTGTTTGTGGGACACAGTTGTGTGCGATTGGCTGCCGCATTTTGCCCACAAATTCACTTAACAATATATCCCGTGAAGGGCTTGAGACGTCTCCATGATGTGATAAGGCACTAAATCAAATGCAAGGATTTATATTATTGGAAACACTCCTGCTCCGAGCATCCCGATAGCCAACTTGATAGGCAGATTGTCAGGCAGATTAACTCGCAGCTATTGTCTCCATTTCAGAGCGTGCTATGAAGGCGTTGGCACATCAATTCCGAGCTATAGGAGATCAGTTGGAAAAGGAGACGGTGGCAAACTTCACTAAAGATTTTCACAAACTGGTGCAGGAGAAGGCACTGGACAAGGTAGGTAAAGTTAGAATAATCATTTGCTGTGTTGTTTAGAGACCCCTAGGCTCCTTTCACATCACACTCCTCCTGCCCACTGGCTCAGCGTTAGGCTCCGCCACTGTTAAATCCTCTGGGATGCTACCCAGTGTGAAGCGCGCTGTATAAATGCAAATTATTGTTATAGACATATCTCAGGATAGATAAATAAAGCCACCCAGTCAGTTCAACAACAACCTCTGAGACCAGCTTCTGATTCAATAATCTTTCCCTTTAATCCCTAAACCCATTAATCCCCTACCCAGTGTCCCCCAATCCAATAAACGTCCAACCCCCTATTCCTGATTAAATAACCTCTTCACCCCAACCCCATTTGCTCAATTATTTCTTGTATCCGTAATCTCTTGCCTCACTAAACCCCTGAACTAATGACCTAGTAAAATCTTGTCTTTCCCAGCTCCTTGGTTCCACACTGGCCATTGCTTTTACTAACTAGGCTATCAGTAGTTGGAGTAAATGACACTTATTTTCAAACGTTGAGTTTCAAATGCTTTGACACAAAGTCACCTGTTCCTTACAGCCTCAACATTTACATGTGATGAGGTAATTCATCTTGACAAGCCTGTGTTACCATTTCCCCACCTGGTGTACTTAACCCTTAATATATTTACTTGGTACCTGTCTATCCATTTCTTTCTTGAGTGCCTCGATTGACCAGATTTATGGATTACTGAATGGAGTTAATTCCATATACAGTACTCACAGCCTATTGTGTAATGTTTTCCCTGAAATCCCGTGTCACCAGTTTAGTTCTAATTGTAAAGTTACACCCTCTTGTCTTAGATTCCCCAACCAGCATAAAAATGAACAGAAACGCCAAATACTGCAGACGCTGGAAATCTGAAACAAAAACAGAAATGGCTGGGAATACTCAGCAGGTCAGGCAGCATCTATGGAGAAAGGAAAAGTGAGTCAAAGGGTTGTGACCCGAAACGTTGATTCACTTTTCCTTTCTCCATAGATGCTGCCTGACCTGCTGACCACCTGACCAGCACCTTGGGATGTCCTCTTGACGTGAAAGGCGCTCTATAAATGTAATTTTGTTGTTGTTTTTGGTCAGTGATCATTCTGACTTCTTCTTCCTAAGGGCATCAACATGTTTTCTGACACTGTGAAAGCTATTTCCTCAAACTGGGTCACTGCGAATGATCTGTCGGCTGAGAAAAATCTCCTGAAGGTCATGGTGTCCCTGGGGGTGCAAGCCTCTAAGCAAGTGCCCTCCCTTATCAAAGAGATCGGTGAGGCCATGACATCCTTCAGCAACACCTCACTGAAGGATTGGGTGACGAGTCAAGGAGGATGGGTAAGTGATAAATGTGCTTTAATTTACAATGCCACAATGGTACTGATAAAATGGTAGCGTTCTTCATACTGCACTATAGCAGTAGTCTCAACAAGTGACAGCTGGGCTCAGCTGGTAGCACTCGCCTCGGGGTCAGAACATTGCAAGTTCATGTTGCAAGTTCACAGTCTAGGCTGACACTGTCGTATCGTGTATTGTTGTGACTTCCTTTGGATGAGCCAAGAACTTACTGTTTTGGTGGATGTTAAGGATCCCATGGCACAGTTTAAAAAGAGAAGGGAGTTTCTCTTGGTTAATATTCCCACAGATAATAATAGCCCATTCATCTCATCAATATTTGTGGGAAGATACTGTACATACTATGCAGAAAATAGCTGCTGCATTTGCATACAAATACTCAGTCACTGTACCTGACAGTATTTGTCTGTGAAGCACTTTGAGACATTATATCAAATACATAGTATTATTCAATTAAAAGACCTCCATAGAAAATCACAGTATGGGTTTGGATGGAAAACAAACCTTGAGTCCATTTGATGTAACCCTTCCGGAATATCCAGACCAGCAGTTTCTCATGAGAGCATCAGGCTGTTCCTTCCTGAATTGAGACCGTGAATTCAGATTGAGAATTGGGATTGAGGGGGAGTTGGAAAGGTCTTGAGGTGGGGTTACCTTGCATTCCCCACACCTACCCCATTATTCTACACCAATCTACCAAACTGGGTAGTTTGCTCAAATGGGTCTAGGATAGTAAGTGTATGTCTTGGTTCTTGCCATTCCCTGCAGTCTGAGACTCAATGGCTTGGCTCCAGACTCCATGCAGAATATAGACCCATATTTATGTGTTGGAGACAAGTCCCACTGACAAGGGTTGTGTATTTTCGTCTACAAAATACAATCACTGCACTTCACAATATATCCTGTAAAGTGCTTTTTTTTTGTGTGTGTGTGTGGTGGTGAGGATTGTTTGTGTGTGTGTGTGGTGGTGAGGATTTGCTGAAACAGATTAGTTTAAGAGCTATCCTGGTAAGTAAGCAATATTTCATAAATACACTGTTTGTTGTGAGAACCCTTATTGCCGGTTGTTGGCAAGGCAAGTACTGGCGAGACCACCTTTCAATAAAAGAGAAAAGCGTTGTGAAATCCTGAGAATCCTATGTCTTAGTGGTTTGCGCACTCGCAAGCGAGTGGACCCAGGTTTAATTCCCCATCAGAGCAAAACCGATTGACTAGCAAGTTTCCTTACTCCGCACGCCTCTATTTACCTGGAAGCAAGTCGGAACCAAGTTGTTCGTCAATTAATGGATCACTTTCCGGGGATAATAATCGCTTTTTAAAAATGTGCTCAGTTATCCACGACTGTTTGTGCGACGCTGCTATGAGCAATCGGCTGCTGCATTTTGCCCATAAAATATACAGTCAATTTACTTTACAGTGTATTATGTGAAATCCTTTGAGATGCCTCAACGACGTGATATCAATTGCAAGGATTATTATTATTCTTCTACCCCTGCATTTCCATCCCTAACACCCCATGACTTGTCATTTTTCTTTCATGTATTGCAGGAGAACATTGATTTGAATTAAAATTTAAACTGAGCAGTCTCGACAAGTTACGTTACCACATACCAGCAAAATCTGAAGAATAATATGAATTTGAACCCTGATACTTCTCATCCCGAGTCCAGTGTGCGGCTGACCCAGCTGTGGCAACAGAGAATCCCACCCCAAACCAACTACCAAAAGATGGCAAAAGAAATACAAAATACTGTAGGTGCTGAAATTTGAAACAAGAACAACAACAACAAAATTATATTTATAGAGCGCCCTTCACTTCAGGTGGACATCCCAAGGCACTGAAATAGAACAGAAATCGCTGGGAACACTCAGCAGGTCAGGAAGCATCTATGGGGAAAGGAAAGTACAGTAATTCAACATTTCGGAAGGGTTGTAGGCACAAGAAGTTTGCAATTCAGCGACAAGATTTTGAGATTTTGTATTTTTGTGTCTCGAGTCCTTTGTACATTTCCATACCATATCAATAAGGATATTGCTTATTTGGGTAGTTTATGTAATTTCAGTAATTGTATCAGCAGAGTGGTATCCTAACGTTTACTGATCACTTGTAACCAGAAACAGCTGTGTACAGTACAAGCCAATAAAAAATAACCTTTCAACCATTTGTACCCTTGACATAGGAAATAGAATTGTAAAGCACAGAAGAAGGCCATTTTGGCCCATCGTGTCTTCCCAAATGAATCCCACTCTCGCGCTCTGGCACATAGCCAGGAAACCCGTCCTCCCCAAATAATGATCTACTCTGCTCTTAGATTATGTTATTGAATCCGCTTCCACCCCCTTTCAGGCAAGGCATTCCACATCCCAACCGCTCGCTGTGTCAAACAATTTCTCCTCCCCTCTGTTTCTTTTAACAATCATTTTAAATTGATGTTACCGATTCAGCCGCCAGTGGAAATAGTTTCTCTTTGTTAACCCTATCAAATCCCCTCATAAGTTTAGAAACTTCTATTAAGTCTCATCTTATCGTTCTCTGCTCCAAGGAGAATAGAAACCTATAAGTTTATTACGGGGCACAACAGAATGGATAGTGGGAGATTGTTTCCCCTGGTTGGAGAAACTATAATCAGGGGTCACAGTCTTAAAATTAGGGGTCAGCCCTTTCGCACTGAGTTGAGAAAAAACTTCTTCACTCAGAGGGTAGTGAATTTATGGAATTCTTTACCCCAGAGGGCTGTAGATGCTCAGTCCTTGAACATATTCAAGACTGAGATTGATAGATTTCTTATGGATAAAGGGATTAAGGGATATGGAGATAAGGCGGGTAGGTGGAGCTAGAATAGACCAGCCATGATCTTATTGAATGGTGGGGCAGGCTCGAGGGGCCGAATGGCCTACTCCTGCTCCTAATTCTTATGTTCTTATGTAATAATCCTAGCTTCTCTAGCCTCTCTTTATAACTGAAGTCCCTCATTCCTGGTACCATCCTGGAAAATCTGATTTGCATCCTCTCCAATGCCTTGACATCCTTCCTAAAGTGTCATGCCCAGAACTGACCACAGTACACTAGCTGAGGCCTAACCAGTGTTTTGCAAACGTTTATCATAATTTCCTGATGTTTGTATTTTATGCCTCTATTTATAAAACCCAGTAACCAGTATGCAGTATCCTCACTATTTATTACTTTTCCCAGCTTAGTATCATCTGCAAACGTAGGAATTGTACTCCTTACACCCAAGTCCGGGTCATTTATATAGACCAAAAAAGCAGTGATCCCAATACCAATCCCTACGGGACACCACTGTACACTTCCCTCCAGTCAAAAAAACAACCGTTCACCACCCCTCTCTGCTTTCTGTCTCCAGCCAGTTCTGTATCCAGGCTGCCACTGTCCCTTTAATACCGTAGGCTTCTATTTTGATTACAAGTCTCTTACAAATCAGGTGAAGTCCTGTAGCTCCATGGTTAGAGCACTTGCCTTAGAAGCGTGAGACCTGTGTTCGAATCCAGGCAGGTCAGGTCAGGGCGAAACCCTGGACAAGATTACTTATTATGCCTAATAATCCCTCCCAAAAAATTATAATAAATGGGTCATTTCAATCCATGCCTGTTTGTGGTGGACACTGCTGTGCGTCCCAGAGATAAGTTGTTTGGAATGGAATGTACACTCTCTCCCTGGAGGGACACATCATACTTACCTAACTCCAGAAAGTATTAGGCTTAGGCTGGCAAAAGTCAGTCTTGGGGACCCCCAGGGTGTAGAGTGTGGGGAGGGGTGTGAGGTCTTCTTTGGGTGGTCAGCCTGCACCGATGAGTTGGCCTGAGAGTATTTTATAAGAGTTGTTTGCTTAATAACTGAAGAAATGACCATAGAAGAAAAGACATGAAGAGCTGAATTTGAAGGTAGGTTCGCGTTCAACAAGTAACAACTCACACACTGCCAGCAGTCCTCTGAAAGTCTCTGATTGTATCATAACCTGGGAGCAACACGAGAACAACACCTTCAACTGTAAAGTGAATTGAGTACGTATTTTGTGGCCGAAAATACGGCAGCCAATTGCACACAGCAGTGTCCCACAAACAGTCGTAGATTGAGTGACCAAATTATTATCATTATTTTTTGAAGTGATTGTTACTGACGGAAAAGCAATCCGCCAATCAACTAACAACCGGGTTCCTACTTAAACAGGCATGTTTGTAGGGCAAGGAAACTTGTCTAAGGTTTTGCCCTGTTCGGGGATTATAACCGCCTCAGAAAAGCCATCCTCCAATCAACTAACAACCGGGTTCATACTTGCTATGAGGTAAATACAGGCCTGTGGAGTAAGGAAACTTGCACGGGAATTGAACCCGGGTCCACTCACTTGCAAAGCAAGCGTGCTGTACAAGTGTAATTTTGTTGTTGTTAACTATTACGCTATCTGGGGACCAAAATCCTGCCAAGTTTTAGGCTTATGACCAATTTGTGCTAAAATATATGAAATGTAGAATTATGCAACTTTCTTCAATTCAGTCTCAATCTGGAAACTAGTTCCTTTTTTAAAAAAAGACTTAAAACAATTTCTAGATTAAGAATTGACTCTATGAATTTTCCACAATCATAAATGTTAAGAGAAAATGGTCCAACAACATCAACAACATGCAGTGGCATTGCATTCATCCTGCCCTCGATGCAGGATTGCGTCTCGGAGCTCTGATAGCCGAAAACTGGGTGAGATTTCATTCCATTGAGCGCTTGGCCAGACATCAAATGGATTATTGTTTTGGTTTCAGACACCCAACGTCATCAAATATATGTTTCTGACTGGAGGGAAGTGTACAGTGGTGTCCCCCAGGGATCAGTATTGGGACCCTTGCTCTTTTTAATCCTTTTTAATAAATGATCTGGACTTGGGTATAGGGAGTACAATTTCCATGTTTGCAGATGATATGAAGTTAGGAAAAGTAGTAAACAGTGAGGAGGATAGTAGCAGACTGCAAGAGGACATAGACAGAATGGTAAAACGGGCAGACACATGGCAGATTAAGTTTAATGTGAAGAAATGCGAGGTGGTGCATTTTGGAAGGAGGAATGAGGAGAGGCTAGATAGTACAATCTTAAGCGGAGTGAAGGAACAGAGAGACCTGGGATTTGTGTAAGTGATTCTTTGAAGGTGGTAGGCAGCTGTTAAAAAAGCATACGGGATACTAGGCTTTATAAATGGGGGCATAGAGTACAAAAGTCAGGAAGTTATGATTAGCCTGTATAAAACGCTGGTTAGGCCTCAGCTAGAGTACTGTGTTCAGTTCAGGTCACCACACTTCAGGAAGGATGTTAAGGCATTGGAAAGGGTGCAGAGGAGATTTACCAGGATGGTACCAGGAATGAGGGACTTCAGTTATGAGGAAAGGCTAGAGAGGCTAGGATTATTCTCATTGGAACAGAGAAGGTTACGAGGAGACCAAGTAGAGGTTTTCAAAATCATGAGGGGATTCGATAGGGTAAACAGGGAAAATCTGTTTCTACTGATGGGTGTGTCAGTGACGCAAGGTCACAGATTTAAAATATTTTCTAAAAGAAGCAAAGGAGAGGTGGGAATTTTTTTTACTCAGCAAGTTGTTCGAATCTGGAATGCATTGCCTGAAAAGGTGGTGGAGGCTGATTCAATAATATTTTTTAGAGGTGGATGGTTATTTGTGAGGACAGGTATGCGCAGTTATGAAGAGAGAGCTGGGGAGTGGGATTGACTTTGAATAGCTCTTTTCAAAGAGCCGGCACAGACTCGATGCCCTGAATGGCCTCCTTTTGTGCTGTAAAATTCTATGATTCTATGTTCAAACACCCAACCTCATCAAGCCGTGGAGGTCTTTTGGCAATGATTTATCAGATTAATAACTAGGACAAAGTCCCTCAACTATAATAATTAACTTGGTTAATTATCATCGAGCTGCAATTAAGTTTGGGTATTTATAAGAACTGGCCAGTTCCTCTTGTTATTGTAAATACTGTACTAATGGGTATTTAGGTTAGTAAGAGAACAACACTGTCCTCTGCTGGAGGAATCCAAAACAATGAGGATCTAATTCTTGATCAACAAAATACAGTACATTACAAGTAAAAAGGGGGAGGGAAGGCAATTTAAACTCATATAGTCTAAGATGATACTCCAATGCATTGCTGATGTGTGTGGTGGGGCGGGGGGAGAGGGATTGGGGGTGATGCATTGTAGCTCAGTGGTTAGAGTACTCGCTTTACAAGCGTAAGACCTGTGTTCAAATCCAGGCAGGTCAGGGCGAAACCTTGGGCAAGTTTTCTTACTCCACACACCTAAAAATAATCCCTCAAAAAAAAACAATAAGAAATTGGTCATTTCAATCCACGACTGTTTGTGGGACGCTGCTGTGCGCAATTTTGCTGTGCTGCATTTCACTCACAAATATACAGTCAATTCACTTTACAGTATATTTTGTGAAGCGCTTTGAGATGTCTAGAAGACGTGAAAAGCGCTATATCAAATGCAAGAATTATTATTATTATTGTTGGAGGGTCATTTGGCTGAGACCTTAAACTGGGGTTCGTCTGCATGTTCAAGTGGATGTTAAGAATCCTATGACTCTGTCAGAGAGAGAAGGGAGATGCCACCTCCCAGTGTCTTGACTAATAAGCTCCCAAATAAAAATTGGTCACTCACTACATGGCTATTTGTTGGACATTGCTCTGGCTGCCGCATTCACCCCAAACATAATGGCAATTGACTTTACAGTATATTCTGTGAAGCGCTTTGAGATACTGTAACCCAGGATATCAAATGCAAGTAGTTCTAACTTTAATTTCACTAAAATACATATCAAATTCTGTAAACTTTTTTTTAAAACTGCAAACATTTCTGTGTAATTAGACTAAGGCAGAGAGCAGAGCTATTATTTTCCTGTTTAAAATCAGAGTTTTCACGTGGTAAAAGTCTTAGAAACTCTGAATTTAAACAGGAAAATAACTGAAAATAACACTTCACAGAATATACTGTAAAGTGAAAGTACATTTTGTGGGACAAATACGGCAGTGAATTGTGCTGAGCAGTGTCCCACAAATAGTGGTGGATTTAAAGATTTTATTTTGAAGAGATTATTTCCCCTGGAAAGCAATCAATCAACTAACAACCCGGTTCCTACTTACTCCCGGGTAAACAGAGGCGTGGGGAGTAAGGAAACTGGCCTCAGGTTTCATCCCACCTGGAAATCAAACACAGTCAGCTAGTGTGAGCCGAGTGCTCTCACCACTGGTCCAAAGGTCTGTCCAACACCACCAGGTCAGAGGGTCACACAGAGGAGCCAGGATTGTATAAATAATAAAAACTTGGCAATGATAGGAACCAGAGGCAGCTTCACAGGATCAACACCTCCACACAACACTCTCCTCCACACAACACACTCCAACACACAACACACTCTCCTCCACACAACACTCTCTCCAACTGGGGAGAGCTGCCTCAACTTGCTCATCAACCAGGCTCCCCCCTGTCCAGTCACTACACTCTGGACCAGACCCAGGACAGTACAGTACAGAGATACCTGTAGGGCTGGCTCTGGCTGCCAGGGCTGTGGGTGGATATTTCCAAGTTGTGTAATAGATCAGACACCGCCTTCAACAACTCACAGTGTCTGCAGATACAGTGGGCAGGGCAGGGCAGGGCAGGGGAGGGCAGCTCTGGTTTCCGGATCAGTAGTGAGGGAAGCCAGAGACACACAGACAGAGGGGAGAAGTCTGTCTGTACCTGACCCTGAGCTGAGCAGACGCCGCAGTGTAAAGATGTCAGATGCGATAGTCGAGCAGACCAGGCGCATCCTAGACCTTCTCCTCGATGAGGAGGGGGATCCACACAACCCCCTGGAGTGTGATTCAGACTTTGCAGGTACCCCTGACACCCAACATCACACACACTACACACTGTACACACACTATACACTGTACACTGTACACACACTACACACTGTACACACACTATACACTGTACACACACACACACTGTACACACACACACACTATACACTGTACACACACACACACTGTACACACACACACACTATACACTGTACACACACACACACACTGTACACACACACACACACTGTACACACACTATACACTGTACACACACACACACACTGTACACTGTACACACACACACACTGTACACTGTACACACACTGTACACTGTACACACACACTGTACACTGTACACACACTGTACACTGTACACACACACTATACACTGTACACACACTGTACACTGTACACACACACTATACACTGTACACACACTGTACACTGTACACACACACTGTACACTGTACACACACTGTACACTGTACACACACACTATACACTGTACACACACTGTACACTGTACACACACACTGTACACTGTACACACACTGTACACACACACTATACACTGTACACACACACTGTACACTGTACACACACACTATACACTGTACACACACACTATACACTGTACACACACACTGTACACACTGTGTGTGTACAATAGCAATCTATTGTTAACTGATATGGATCCGTGAGTAACATTTGCTAATGTATAAATATGTAAATTCAACACAGATTGACAGGGAGCCCGAACACAGCCTGTGTGTGTGTGTGTCTGTCTGTGTATGTGTCTGTTTGTGGGTGTGTCTGCGTGTCAAAGTTCACAAACTTTTTGTTTTGACCCTAACGTCTCTGAAGAAAAGTTTTTGTGGAGTTCAGCGGCTTGTTTACCTAGTTTATCATCCTAGTCCAGGGAAACAGTGTTTGATTGCACTTTCTGTTTCAGTGCACAGACATATAGATAGATATATATCTCTATACACACGTGTGTATACAATGTGCATACATGTAAATAGGAATAGAGTATTAACTGATGTTAGTTTGTTACAGTTGTGACTCTATAGGATTGTTTGCTCAGTTGGTGTGTGTGTGTGTCTGTCTCTGCGTCTGAAACTGACGCCACAATCCTACATGAATTAAGTGATTCATTGTGTGGGTTTGGCCAACAAACTTGTACACGTTACACGTCTGTTTGCACTTACCCGCACTGTTTGCATCTAAGTTTCCTTAGGCCAGACACCTCCGCGGAAAGTCAGAGCCCGGTTATTAGTCTGAGTTGTTGTTGTCGATTGGTGGGTCGCATTTCAGGGGATCCTCCGGGAAAAATCAACCAACCAATCAATCAATCCACGACTGTTTGTGGGACAGTGCTATGCACAAATGGCTGCAGCATTTCGCCCACAAAATCTACTGTCACTGCATCTCCAGTAGGTATCCAGCACCTTGGGACATCCTCCCGACATGGAAGGCGCTACACAAATGTCATTTTGTTGTTGTTATAGCCTTTGATGTACTTTGGTACGTCCCACTATGTCATCAAATAATAATATTCCTTGCATTTGATAGAGCGCTTTCCACATCATGTGTAGACGTCTCAAAGCGCTTCACAGAATATACTATAAAGTGAATTGACTATATTTGTGGGCAAAAAGCAGCAGCCAACTGCGCACAGCAGCGTCCCACAAACAGTCGTGGATTGAAATGACTCCATTTTTTTTTGAGGGATTATTATCGGGCGTGTGGAGTAAGGAAACTTGCCCAAGGGTTTGCCCTGCCAGGAATCGAAACCCAGGTCTTTTGTTTGTCAAGTGAGTGCTCTAACAACTGTGCTACAGGAAATACTACAATTATTATTCTTTGAAGCACTTTGAGATATTTAAACTATATGATTCTGCACTATATCAACATTTCATACGGATAAGGGGATTAAGGGATATGGTGATAAGACAGGTAGGTGGAGCTACAATAAATCAGCCATGATCTTATTGAATGGCAGGGCAGGTTCGAGGGGCTGAATGGCCTACTCCTGCTCCTAATTCTTATGTTCTTTTGCAAGAATTATTATTATTATTATAGAGTGGCCATCTATGTATTTGTTGGTGAAACACAGTTTAAGTATTTGAGCTGTAGATTTTGTCTCAAATTTTGGATTATCTGTGTTTCAAATGTAAACCCATCACAAGTCTACTGTGTTGAATATTAACCAGTGTTTCATTTGTGGCTTTGTTTGGCTTTGCTGTACCTGGAAATATTTTGCACAAATAATTTCTTCCACATAGGAACAGGAATAATAAAGCCCCCTGAGCCTGTGCCACCATTCTGTTAGATCGTGGCTGATCTGTATCTCAACTCCCTTTACCCACCTTTGTTCCACAGAAATCAACATGAATAAATAAACAATGTGGAACCCGGCAACACCACATAATTCATTATTAAACCTGCTGTTGGTTGGGGCAGTGATTGATGTCATTGTTCTGATGGATACCCACAAGCCACACACAGTGTAGTGTGGTCAGGAGTTGAGGGAGACATTGTGCATTGTCACCAGGTTATGTTGCCTGAAATGTGAGAAGCATCCAGGAGCAGTACAATGCAAACCTGTATTTGTATTTGGTGGCACTTATATCACATGTTGTCAACAACACCTTAAACACCTGATACAGTGCCCTTCACACAGGGTAGTGTCCCCGAGCACTCGTGACCAGGATAAAGCACAGTACAGTGTTGGTGGTTATCACTATCAAGTATTTATTTATATTGAGGATGGTTAATATTGCCAAAAGGTTATTAAGAAAGGTGATTGAGACAGTGATGCTGTTCTCATTTACGAAACAGCTGGAAGTGACAAATGGAAGGTGTTATAATAAAAATAATCTTTGCATGTAATAAAGCACCATATCATATCACTTCACAGAAAATACTGCAAAATTAATTGAATGTATATTTTGTGGGTGGAACGCAGCAATCGTTTGCACACAGGAATGTACCACAAACAGTTGTGGATTGAGTGACCAAATTATAATTTTTGGGGGGGGCAGGATTATTACTCCTGGAAAGTGATCTGCCAATCTGCTAACAACCGGGTTCCCATTTACCCCTTGGCAAACAGAAGTGCGCGTAGGAAGGAAACCTGTTTAATGTTTTGTCCTGCCTGGGAATCAAACCTAGGTCCTATCGCTTGCGAGGCTCTAAGTTTGTAGCAGATACTGGAGGGAAGAGAAGAGATTTCTTACATTCCCTGTAGGTGAACTACCTCACCAGAGAAGGGGACAATACTCACTCAAGTCTTCGACAGATTGGATGTTATGTAGAGTTAAGAGATGTTAAGACGACAAATATTTCCAAGGCCTAAAATACCTAAAATCTCTCATTGAAAATGATTAGAAAACCCTTTGTGGGGGTAATTGTTCTACGCACATTGAATTAACTCTCCCTTCAGTTTTGCTGCTTTGAAGGAAACCTATTAAAAGCTTGTTGTGTAACATCAACAACTTGCATTTATATAGTGCTGCTCAGGCAGGGTAGTGTCCCAGAGTGCACTAACAGTGGGGAGCGCAAGGCTGAGGGAGGGTGAGGTGACCTTAGGTACGATCAAAGAGAAAAGTCTTTAGGTGCGATCTGAATAAGCGCAATGTGGAGGGATAGAGGGAGGAGTGTTCCAGAGTTTTGGGGCAGAGAGACTGAGAGAATATCCACAGATGGTGGAATCGAGGGACGAGGCATATGCAGGAAGTTGGAGGCAGTTGAACAGAGGTAGTGGGTTGAGGAGTAAGCAGATCGGAGATGCAGGGCAGTGCCAGAACATAAAGGGATTTGAAAACGAGTGTGAATGTAACTAACCATCTTTCTGATATTTTACAGAAGGCTTGTCTCTGAGAGCCTGACATCAGTTATGAGGAAAGGCTAGAGAGGCTAGGTTTATTCTCATTGGAGCAGAGAAGGTTACAAGGAGACCTAACAGAAGTTTTCAAGATCATGACGGGATTCGACAGAGTAAACAGGGAAAAACTGTTTCCACTGGTGGGTGTATCAGCGACTCATGGTCACAAATTTAAAATAGTTTCAAAAAGAAGGAGAGGGGAGATGAGGAGAAATTTTTTCATTCAGCGAGTTGTTCAAATCTGGAATGTATTGCCTGAAAAGATTGTGGAGGCCGATTCGATAACAACTTTTAAAAGAGAAGTAGATGTTTATTTGGGGAGGACAGGTTTGCGCGGTTATGGGGAGAGAGCTGGGGAGTGGGATTGAGTTGCTCTTTTCGAAGAGCCGGCACAGACTCGATGGGCCGAATGGCTCCTTTTGTGCCGTAAGATTCTATGATATGGCACATCAGAGTTTTAAACGGCTTGTTCAGCGTCTTGGGATGTCCTCCCGACGTGAAAGGCACTGTAATGTAATTTTGTTGTTGTTGTTTAAAATTTCAGGAACCCATTTGATGACATGTTTGGATGTTTAAGAAAGACTAATGATTTCTTTATTAATCTGGAAATTATTTGTATTCAATTTTTGTCATTTGAACTCACAAGAATGTGCACAAGAATGTATCACACCAAATGGAAATTCCCATGGAAATTTGTTCCCCTAGTTTCAACCCAGTTTGTTTGGATACTCCTATATGTGGTGGGTTTGCATGTTCAGGCACGTAGGTAACCAGACCAAAACAACACATATTGCCCAACTCAGTTTTCAGCAGCTTTTCCCTACCCACGACTAGTGATTAAAACTGATGGAAACAAGTCAATGGGAATCTGTTCCAACATGTCTATCACACTGATGTAGTGTATCTGGTTGAAAATTTCCCTTTGGCGTCTTTTTGGAGGCCTGTAGCTCAGTGGTTCATGGAGCAGCTGGACAGTTTCTTCAGGATCGCTGTGGGTGGAAAGCCAGAGAGGTATGAGATCAGAGCAATGAGGGTCTCTGTGAGGGTATCAGGGGGGAGATTTGTAGAGTCTCAGTAGAGCACGCTCTGCCATCATTCTCTTTCCCTAAAAATCCTTCTGCTCTATCGGCCACCTAAACCCCTGGCTCCTTCCTCTCCGATATCTCCACTCTGCTCGCCTCCTTGTCCCTCAGCTCTGAACGTCATGGGCGACATCAACTTACACCTGAACTCCCCCTGCACCACCTCCTCCGATTTCACTGCCCTCCTCTCCTCCCTAAACCTCACCCTCCACATTGACTCACTGACCCACAACCATGGCCATGCTTTCGACTTCATCATCACCTGCGTCCTCAATATTTCCGACCTCAGCATTTCGGACAAGGCCATCTCGGACCTCTTTCTCGTCTCCTTTTCCTCCTGCATCCCTCTCCCCTCCACCAAACCCACAACTGTACATTTCCCCCTGATACCCTTATGTATTCTGACCTTATGTATACCTCTCTGGCCTTCCACCTACAGCGATCCTGAAGCAGCTGTCCAGCTGCTCCGCAATCGCCTCTCCTCCACCTTCAACTCTCCTATCCCCCTTAAATCCAGGTCCATTTCCACCCGCTCCCCCTGGTACAACACTTACCTCCTCTCCCTAATAACCAAAACCCAGCTGCTCGAGCGCAGGTGGCAGAAAACCAGTCTCACGGTTCACCACCAACTATGGCTCGAGCATCTCCACAGCTACCGCCATTCTTTGTCACTCGCAAAAATGACTTACAACATCCAACATCATCCTGGAGGCAAATAACAACCCCAAAGTCCTCTTTACCACCACCCACCATCTCCTCCGTGTCCTCATTCTTCACTTCAAACGTGAAGTGCGAGGAGGTCATGGACTTCTTCTTGTTCAAAATATCTACCAGGCAGCGTCATCCTCCTGCATTTCGTCACCCACCACCCAATTCCATGCCCCTCACCCTCTCCGTCATCAGCTCCTACCTCAACCCCCTTCCTACACTCCTCCCCCGTCTCTACTTCCTCCCTCTCAAGCAGCATCACCTCAATGAAGCCGACCACCTGCTGCCTCAACCCCCTCCCCGCCAACCAACTGCTCACCCAGCTCCCCCCACAAACCGCCAGCAGTACATCTCCACAAATGGCTTTTCCTCCCACTCTCACCCGGTTACCTGTGGGATACCCCAGGGATCCATCCTTGGCCCCCTCCTCTTCCTCATCTATATGTCATCCGCAGACATATAGGGTACACTTCTACATGTACGCAGATGACACCCAACTCTACTTCTCCACTTCACTTTGCGACCCCCCCAGTCCCCTGATGTTCTGTCAGATGCCTGTCAGACATCAGGAGCTGGATGAGTGCAAACTTCCTGCAGCTGAATGTTGACAAGATGGAGGCCATACTCCTTGGCTCTCGTCAATGTCTCCATTTGCACGGTTCTCACCTCCTTCACCTTTCCAACCTGCCCCTAAAACTCTCCGAACCTGTGTGCAACCTTGACGTCAGGTTGAACCCCCAACTGTCCTTCTTCCCCCACATCCGGTTCCTCACCAGCACCGCCTTCTACCACCTCCGACAGATTGCCCGTCTCCGGCAATACCTCACCTCAAAAGCCGCTGAAACTTTGGTCCATACCTTTGTCACCTCTCGGCTGGACTATTGCAATGCTCTTCTTGCTGGTCTCCCCTCCAACACAATCCACAAAATCCAGCTTTTCCAAAACTCTGCCACCCGCACCAAGCTTCGCTCCCCCATCACCCTAGTCCTTGCCAGACTTCACTGGCTCTCTGTCCCTGAGAGGATCGATTTCAAGATCCTCACCCTTGTTTTCAAATCCCTCCACTCCTCTGCACCCCCCTATCTCTCTGATCTCCTCTCTCCCCAAACCAGCACCCGCTGCTTTCGCTCCACCGGGTCTGGCCTCCTCCATGTCCCCCGAATCCTCCGCTCCATCCCTGGTGGCTGTGCATTCAGCCACTACGCCCCAAGGCTCTGGAACTCCCTTCCTCACCCCCTTCGCCTCTCCCTCTCTCTTCCTAGTTTCAGATCACAGCTGAAGACCTTTCTCTTTAATCACGCCTTTGGTCACCTGCCTCTGGCTCAGCCCCGGGATGCATTGTTGTGAAGCGCATGGACGGCACTATATAAATCTAAGTTGTTGTTGTTGTTGGTTAGAGCACTCACCTTACAAGCGTGAGACCTGTGTTCAAATCCAGGCAGGGCGAAAGCTTGGTTTCCTGACTCCACACGCCTAATAATAATCGCTAAAAAAAATAAAAAATTGGTAATTTCAAGCCATGGCTGTGTGTGGCAATTGGCTGCTGCGTTTCACCCACAAATATACAGTGAATTCACTTTACAGTATATTCTGTGCAGCTCTTTGAGATGTCTAGAACAGTGGTTCTCAACCTTTTTCAGTAATGTACTCCTTGTTAATTTTCAACATTATCGTGTACCCCCACCCAACCACATACACGCACACACCACCCCCCTCATTCCACTTGCATTTTATGACCAAGGTTTTCTTATAGAACAAAATAACTAGCACATACAAAACGAGGGGAATAACAATTAAATCTACAATTTGGAAGGCTATAAAATGCTAAATAAGAGCTAAATAAATCAATGTACCGCCACCCCCTAGAAGTAATTTTGTATCCCCTGGGGTACATGTTGAGAACCGCTGGTCGAGAAGACGTGAAAAGCAGTATTATCAAATGCAAGGATTATTATTAGTAGTAGTATTAATTAATTGATTCACTATAGTCTTGATTCCAGTCTGGAAATTCAGTCATTTTCACCAGAGCAGTCATCAACATCTTGGTCCTTCAAATGGGATATCAAGCCTTCTTGTGGCACATAGAAGCCTGAAAATTCTCACAATTTAAGCCTAAAACACTGCTTAAAGTTTATGATTGTGCAGAGATTTTTGGAAAATTCACATAATTAATGTGAATTAATTAATCATAATAATAAATTATTAATCATAATTTGAAAGATTAAAAAAAACGGTAGCAAAATCAACTTCCGAATTAAAATTACATTTTAAACGATTTTCCCAAATCCTTAAAATCTTAATTTTGAAGACAATGGTATTGAGCTTCATCAAGATGTTGATGACTGCTCTGGTGAGAATGACTCAATGCAGATGAGTTGGCACCTGACCTGAAGGACCAGTGATATCAAACACACACAGAGCAAGGCAAGGAGGACACATTGTGCATGACCTTTATTATTCAGACCAAATAGATAACGATTTGGAAGGAAGGAAACAACAAGATTTTCCCAATCACTTCTGATCCAAAACTCCAGTTAAACATTGAATGGTTTTGGAGCAATTTATCAAGCCAAAATATCATAAAAGCATTTCCCCGGAAATCAATTCGCCAATCAACTAAAAACCAGGTTCCTACTTACTGCTAGATAAACAGACGAGTGTGGAGTAAGGAAACTTGCCTGGTTTGCCCTGCCTAGGTATGTTGTAAGCTGTAGCCTCAAATCTATTTGGGGGCAAATGGGGGATATGTGGAAGTCGCTATGATAATGGGCAGAAAAGCCTGTTATAGTCGCAGGATTGTGTTTCACTTCCAGGGCTGAGGGACTCCATTGCATGTTGTTTCTTTTATAACACATTTTGTGCCCTTTCTGTTCTCCAGATAAAGACTTGATTCAGATAGCTCTGCGTCTTCGTGAATTCGGGGACATGTACAACGATATGATCCAGAGAGAGATGAAACATTTCAAATGGGATTTACAGCGCAGCTTTGCTGTGGGTCAGGTACGGCCGGGCTTTGTTCTGGTAATTGATCTCCCACGTGTGTCTGCATTATGTGCGCAAGCATAGGCAGCCATGTTACTGTTTGTACATCAATCACTGAAGCTCATAACCACCCCCACATTTATTTCAAGATCCTCACTCTTGTCTTCAAATCCCTCCACTCCTCTACAGCCCTCCCACCTCTCTGACCTCCTCTGCACAACAGCACCCATTGCCTTCGCACTACTGGGTCTGGCCTCCTCCTTGCACCCCGAATCCTCTGTTCCCCCGTCGGCAGCCATGCCTTCAGCCACTACTCCCCAAGACTCTGGAACTCTCTTCCTCACTCCCTTCGCCTCACTTCCCTTCTCCTCTGGCCCCCGTATTCATAGTTTAATTATTTTAACAGTAGGATTGAATTGACACTTGCCACCACCATTTGATATAGCATTTTATCATGTTCAGTTTTCTCAGAGCCTCACAGGATTTTCTGTAAAATGTAGGACTGTATATTGTGGGTGAAATGTATATTACAGTAAAAGCCTGTTTATCCGGCACCCTCGGAACCTGGCCAATGCTGGTTACAATGTGCGCCGGATATTCGGCTGAAAACGCAAAAAAAAAAGCATTTTTCCGGATAAATTCCGGTTAATCGAATGCGGCCTTTTTTTTTAAGGTGCCAGTTATACGGAAGTTAAGGTTGATCCGGTGCTGGATAAACGGGCTTTTACTGTACATGGAAAGGAACTGCCTTCTCATTGAAATTCTATTTCATTAGGATTGAATGAATAAAACTCCATCCCTTTACAGATTTAATTACCTACAATATTTGATTGCATATTCTGTTGTGATAAAGGCCTCATCGAGTTTAGTTTCAGTAAAGATATGATCCATTGCTGTAATTTTAAAGCAGTTTTAAGCTTCATTCAATAAACGTTTCACTTCATAGAACAGATTCCAATAGTACTGCAGATTCATGATCCAACATCCTGAGTCAAGGTAATATCAGCAACAATTTAGCTCATACTGGATTTAATCCCAAATCACTGAAATGCTTACAGAATGTACTGAGCCTGAAAATATGTGAAGGCTTCAGTTTAAACCACATGTATTATATCCAGAGCAGGAGGGCATTTAAATACAAGACACCTTATTTTATTATCTATTGATTTATCTATTGATTCTTCATGAAAATATCATTGTGTTTATTTGTTCTTATGAATGCTAACGATCCTCATTTACAAGTATGTTGGGAAGTCCTCCTATCTATGCAAATGATCTTCCACATATCCAATTTCTCCTGAGTCCTGTGGCGTAGTGGTTAGAGCACTCACCTCGCAACAGAGAGGTCCTGGGTTCGATCCTCAGGCAAGGCAAATTGTTGGGCCAGTTTCCTTACTCCCACACGCCTGTTCACCTAGCAGTAAAAAGAAACCGTTGTTAAGTCAATTGGTGGATCGCTTTGTGGGGTTAATAATCGCTTCCAAAAAAAAAGTTGTCACTTAATCCACAACTGTTTGTGGGACACAGCTGTGGGATATTGGCTGCTGCATTTCGCCCACAAAGTATACAGTCAATTAACGTCACAGCATATTCTGTGAAGCGCTTCGAACTCGTGATAAAGTGCTATAACAAATGCAAGGTTCATCATTATTATTATATATCCTCTTAAATCTATCATTAATCGGGAAGACTTGATTGTCCAATTCCCAGACTCCTCCACAGATATTGAAAACTCCACAACCCACAGATGGAAGGTATTGTTGGAAATATATTGATCTCTGACCCTTTCCCAAGGCAAAGTACGTGTGTCAGGTGAAATTCCCCATGTGATTAATCACAAGTGAGAATGTCATTACAGATTATGATTCAGTCAAATGTTGCTGCTATCAAGACATGAAGTAACCTGTTAAATCTTGTTGCTATTAAGACATGAAGCAACCATTCCATCCTCGTCAGTTTGGCCACAAAGTGATTGTTCAACCGACTGTTCAAATTATCTACTCATATTTACAATGAATTTAGTTGCATAGTTCTTAAAAGTAAAATGAGAACATTTGCCATTTGTTTCAATAATTTCACCTTTTCTTTCTCAAGGGATGTGAAATGTTCTCTAAAATAGTGAATCAACTCAGTGAAAACCAAATCCTAAAGAGAGAGTTGTCTCAGATGAGCTCTGAGATGGGTATTCTAAAGATCGTTGTTGTCTTAGGGATTCAAGCTGCTGATGATCTCCCAAACATGGTGCCAGCTATTAAGAATGCCATGGTAGACTTCTTAAATACAAGAATATTGTCCTGGATTCAAAAATCAGGAGGATGGGTAAGTATTACAAAGTGTGGACAGACCGTTGGTCCTTTAAGAATACCCTCAAATGTGTACACATTGGTTCTCATCATCCAATAGCCCTGACTGCATTTAATTTCCATGAACATGGTTTTGTTTGGATCAACAACAACAAAATTACACGTGTATAGCGCCTTTCACATGTGGTGCAGTAGAGAACATAAGGGAAAACAGATCAGTAGATGAGGATGAGAATCCTACAGAAGTGCAGAATTCATGTTGAGCCTTTAATCGCTGGTTAGGGCTCAGCTGGAGTATTGTGTCCAATTCTGGGTGCCACACCTGAGATAGGAGGAGCCCAGTGGTTAGAGCACTCGCCTTACAAGCGTGAGACCTGTGTTCAAATCCAGGCAGGTCAGGGCAAAACCTTGGGCAAGTTTCCTTACTCCACACACCTAATAATAATCCCTCCAAAAAAACCACAATAAAAAAATTGGTCATTTTCAATCCATAATTGTTTGTGGTACACTGCTGTGCGCAATTGGCTGCCGCGTTTCACTCACAAATATACAGTCAATTCACTTTACAGTATATTCTGTGAAATGCTTTGAGACGTCTAGAAGACATGAAAAACGCTATATCAAAGGATGGTGCAGAGGAGATTTACAAGAATAAATCCAGGGATGACAGAGTTCAATCATGTGGTGAGACTAGAGGCTAGGATTATTCTCCTCAGAGTTGAGGGTAGATTTAGTAGAGGTATTAAAAATTATATGGGGTTTTGATAGGAGTAGATAGGCAGAAACAATGTCTTCTGGTGGGTGGGTCGAGGACACAGATTTAAGATTAAAAAAAGAGTGAGACAACGAGATAAGTTTTATAGCGCCTTTCATGTCAGGAGGATGTCCCATGCTACTGGACAGTCACTGCTTCAGGGGGATTAGGAGTTGCCGATGGGTCCATCGAAGAGGGGAGTCTTGAGGCAAGACTTGAAGGAGGCCAGGAAGAGGGCGAGAGGGAGGGACTGCGGGATGGAGTTCCAGAGATTGGGGGCAGAGTGACTGAAGGCTCACCCGCCAATGGTTGGATGGGTGGGTCGAGGGACGTGGAGCAGGCGAGAGTCTGCTGAGCGGAGGGGGTGGGCAGGATGGTAAGGAGGATAGGACGTCACAGATGTAGGGTGGGGTGAGGTTGTGGAGGGCTTTAAATGTGAGGACCAGAATCTTGAATTGGATCGTCTGGATGATGGGGAGCCAGTGGAGTTGGGCGAGAATGGGGTAGATGGGGTCACAGAGTTTGGAATGGTAGAAGACATAGGCTACAGAGTTCTGGATTATCTGCAGCCTGTGGAGGGAGGAATTGGGAAGGCCGACAAGCAGGGCATTTGCATAGTTGACCCAGGAAGTAATGAAGGCGTGAATGAGGGTTTCAGTGGCTTTGGGGGTGAGGTAGTAGCGGAGTCAGGCAATGTTGCGGAGATGGGGAAAGGCAGAGTGAGTCATTGTTTGGATGTGGGGGAGGAAAGACAGTTGAGGGTCAAACAAGACATCTAGGTTCTTAACTGGTTTGGTGAGGTTGAGTGTGCAACCATGGAGATTGATGCTGCCAGCACCTGATGCATGAAGGCACTGGCGCGACTCAATCAGACAACTCTGTCTAGAGTTAGGTGTCATCCGCATCCATGTGGAAGTTAACCCCATGTCTGCGGATGATGTCACCAAGTGGGAGCATGTAGATGTTGAAAAGTAAGGGGCCAGGGACAGAGCCCTGGGGGATGCCACAGGTGACAGTGCGGGGGCTGGAAGAGAAACCGTTGGTGGCGACAATGAGAGAGGTAGGAATCAAACCCGGCAAGGGCAGGTCTATGGAGAGGAAGGCTTTATACAATTGGAATTTTATTGTTAATATAATAATAATAATCCTTGCATTTGATATGGCGCTTTTTCACATCTTCTGGACGTCTCAAAGTGTTTCACAGAATATACTGTAAAGTAAATTGACTTTATATTTGTGAGCAAAATGCAGCAACCAATTGCACACAGCAGTATCCCACAGTCGTAGTTTGAAATTACCAATTTTTAATTTTTTTTCTGAGGGATTATTATTCTTCCTTTCAGAATGCAATAAAAATATTTAGAGAGTAAGGGAAAGAGTGGGAAGAACCTTCAAAAACAATGATTCCAAACATTGAAAGATCATCTACCAAACAAATTAGTGGAAATCATTCTAATCTGGTAGGGTGAGAGATTAAAATAATGCTTGTACTGTATTTAATAGAGCAACTCAATGCTTGTAAATTGCCTTTGATCATAGAATCATAGAATATTGCAGCACAGGAGGAGGCCATGTGGCCCATCATACCTGTGCCAACTCTTTGAACGTGATACTAACTGCTCCCAATCCCCTGCCATTACCCTGTAGCCTACAGATTTCTACTTCTTAATTATGTATCTAAGTACAACAACAACAACATTGCACTTAATAGCGCCTTTCACGTCGGTAGGACATCCCAAAGCACTGAACAGTCAGGTCGGGACCCGAGCAGGGGCGGGATGGGGGGTGGGGGAGGGTCGAGGTAGGGGGAAGGAGAGGGGGAAGAATTAGTGGGGCAGCCGAAGGCGCGGTCGAAGAGTAAGGTCTTGAGACTGGCCTTGAAGGAGGAAAAGGAGGAAGCAAGGCGGAGGGGCTGCGGGATGGAGTTCCACAGTGTGGGAACAGAGAGGCTGAAAGCCCAGCCGCCGATGGTTGGGCAGTTATGGCGGTGGACGCGGAGCAGGCCTGAGTCTGTTGAACGGAGGGTGTGGGCGGCTGATAGGGAGACAGTAGGTCAGAGAGATAGGCGGGGGTCAAGCCTTGAAAGTGAGAACAAGGAGTAGGTCTTCAAAAGGAAAGCCGAGTAAGTGACATTTCTCTGCGCTCCTCATAGATCAGAAAAAAAGCCGTGGCTTCACCCTGTAAACTGTACACATGATTCATGTCTAACACTGCCTATGTAAACACAATGATTTCAGAGATCTAACAAGTGAGAATTAATATTTCTGAAAAATCTATTGGTTGGTGTATGGGTTGGTAGTGTAGCCCTAACCTCAGCTTCAGCTCCATCCAAATGGCAGATATAGGTCTAAGTTTCAAATGTTTGGTTAGTTCATACCAACAATGAGAGGAAATGGAGAAGTAAATACAGTATTTAACAGTTAAAACAACTTTGAGAAGTTCTTACCAAAGAATAAAGAAGCTAGTGTGTCCATCCAGATTTAATAGAGTGAGCTGGTCAAACACCTTAAACCCTCAGTATTTTCTAATTCTATGTTGTAATGCAGTGGTATTTAACCTTTTTGTCACCGTTACCCCTTGAGCTAGCCAACAACACAGTAAAGAAAGACAAACAAGTCAAACTAGTGTCCGGTAATACTCACTTTGTTTGCCGGGCTGATCAGCCACTATTTCTTGTCTGGTACATTCTCTCTCAGGATGCCTTTGCCTTCATGCTTCTCTCTTTCGCTCTCTCCCTGTCTCGGCCTTCAAAACCTTCCCTACAAACTTCGCCCTTTGACCGTGTCTTGGTCAACACCTTTTCTCTCTGCTCAGGTTTCTTTGCTCTCGTCCCTTGTAAACTGCTTCAAGACATTCACCTGCAGTAATAGGTACTAATAAATAAGTGCAAATAGCTGTTGATTTCCTTTTCTTAATAATATTTTCAGAAGAACGTCCAACTTGAAAAGGCTACCTGTTCCCAATCTAATGGTGAATGTCTCTAACCCTGGAGCCTCAATGGAAAGGAACTATTTCAGAGTGCTATTGTAATACCTTTGTCATTTGAAACTGCTATTGCAATTATACAACAACAAAATTACATTTGTGTATCGCCTTTCACGTTGGGAGGACTTCCCAAGGTGCTGGACAATCAGTGTTTTGGATCACAGTCGTTATAGTGCCAAACATCCAGGTCCTCAAAAGAGGATTTGCAGATCCTTATCACAACTGAACCATTGTAAGTTAAATGCTCCATTTGTGCTGGGAAAAGGCTTTGAGGACATCATCCGTTTAGGAGGAGCTGCGGACTCTGGCTGCTGTGGACTGGGACCCCAGCCGGGGAAATTGACATGTTTACAGTATTTGTGGGAAAACGTGATTCAAAAAAATAAAAATTCATAAATTAAATGGAAATTGGGAACAAAAGTAAATTTACATTCTCTGTAGTAAAGAGAATGGAGGCTAAGAACAGAAATGAGAGTGAGAATGGAGGCAACTAAGTGATGTAATCTGCATTATCACACCACGTGCAATGTGGAATCCTGTGCCATAGCGGTTAGAGCACTCCCTCGCAAGTGAGAGGACCCGGGATTGATACCCAGACATGGTAAATCATTGAGCAAGTTTCCTTACTCTACAGCGCATCTGTTTACCTAGTTGCGAGTAGGAACTCGGTTGTCAGTTGATTGGTGGATCACTTTTTTGGGGTAATAATCCCTTCAAAAAAAAATAATAATGTGGTCATTCAATTTACAACTGTTTATGGGACACAGCTATGCGCAGTTGTCTCCGTGTTTTGCCCATAAAATATAAGGTCAATTAACTTTACAGTATATTATGTGAAACACTTTGAGACGGTTTGTCAAATGCAAGGATTATTATCAATTATTATCACAATCACACCACATGCAATGCCCAACTTATGGCCCAAGCTGTTTTCAAACACATTTTTCCTCACATCAAGGCACCGAGTGTACAAGTTATTGTCAGACTTTCATTTACAAACCTACACACCATCATCAGTACAACAGACACCAGGAGTAAAGTTCCAACCACCAAAGAGTGATCTTTTACATTAATAATAATTCTTGCATTTGATAAAGTGCTTCAGAGCTAGGTAAACAGAGATGTGTGGTGTAAGGAAACTTGCCTAAGGTTTTGCTGTGCCAGGAAATGAAACGAGTCCTCTTGCTTGCGAGGCGAGTGCTGTAACCAGTATGCTGCAAGTCTCCATATTTTGGCATTAGAGGCTATAAAATGCAAAGATTATTATAATTGTTTGCAGACTTTCTTTGGAGAAAGATCGCTAAAGTGCTATAATACCAATACACTGTAGGACAATCTTTCTGAATAGCAGCTTCTCGAGGTCAAGCAGCTGACACACAATGGGACCGGGCAATGTTTTTTTTAAACTAGACGTTACCACTGCTGCCAAATGTCACCAAGTCGTCCAACCCTCAGGCAGGGCCCTAGATTCCTATCTGAGATTAGGGGAAGATCAGTAAAAAGTATAAGCATCTGAATCCTCCATTAATCCAAAACTTCATCATGAAATCCAGTATAATGTAGTCACTGACTGAGTTGCTAAACCATGGCATCAGAGGAAAACAAGCCGAGGAACCAGTTCCACTAGTTTACTGGATTTCAGCAGATCTTTTAAACACTATGCCCTGCCCTTTCACTACTTTGCTATTGCTTAGTCTCCATTACCAACAGGCTCCTCCATCCACCCTCGCACGCCTCGCTTTATATTCTCTCAAGCTCTGGCTGTGAGGAGAATCTGGATTTCCTCAAGTCCAAAATTGAAGGGACCCGTTCAGCTGCCTCTTTCCTCCCAACCGCCACTTCCACCCATCTCCCCCCACCCCACATTCCGACCCCTATCCATCCTCCCTCCACATCTTCAAACCTGTTCTCTCTCATCACCCCCATATCCAGCACAAAATATACCACTTATTCCCTTGACCCCATCCCTACCCCTCTCCTTACCTTAGCCTCCTCGCTCTATACCATCAATCTCTCCTTATCATCTGGCACTGTTCCCATCTCCTAAAAACAGCTACAATCACTCCATCCTGAAAAAACCTTCCCTCAACCCATCCCTGCTTTCCAACTACCAGCATCTTCAACCTCTTTTCTTTCCCAGGTCCTTGAAAGAGTCATTGCTTCCTTGCTTCTCTCCTTTCTCTTACCATTCCCTTTACGAGCCCCTCCAATTGGATTTCCGTGCTGTTTACAGCTGTGACCCGGGCTCCCTCAACCTTCATCCTCCCGACTGCCACTCCTCTCACCTTAACTTCTGTCCTTAAATGGTTCAGGTCTTATCTCTCTGACCGTCTCCAATTTGTTTCTGCCAAAGGTTTGTTCCAGCCCCCATACATTCTTGTGCGGTGTTCCTCAGGGCTTTGTCCACTGTCCTCTCCTGAATCTCTAAATGCCCCCATTTGCTGACATTATCTGTAAACATGAGGTCAACTTCCACATGTACGCAGATGACAACCAACGCTATGCTATCCCTCTGCCTCCACCCTCTATTCCATGACCACTGCTGTCCTGACAGACTGCCTGTCAGACATCAAGTTGTGGATTAGAGCCAATATTCTAAGCCGAACGTCAGCAAAACCGAGGCCCTCCTTGATTGGCTCTCATCAGCACCTCCACACCTCAGGCACTGGCAGCACCAGGATTCACGGTTGCACACTCCACCTCACCAAGCCAGTCAGGATGTCTTTTTCGATCCTCAACTGTCTTTTCTCCCCCACATACAAGCCATGAACCATTCTGCCTTCCCTCATCTCCGCAACGTTGCCCAGCTGTGCCACGGGCTTGAAACCCTCAAACATGATTTGTCACCTCAAGGCTCAACTATGGAATCTCCCTCCTTGTCGGTCAACCCCAAATCATCCTCGAGAGCTCGTCCCCTCCAGCACCAGGCTCTGTGACCTCATGACCCCCAGCCTCACCCAGCTCCACTGGCTCCCCATCCCTCAGAGAATAGAATTCAAAATCCTCATTCTCATCTTCAAGGCTCTCCATAGCTTGCCCCCTCCTACCTCTCTGACCTGCTAACCTTCTATCAACCTGCCTTCTCCCTCCGGTCAGCAGGGTCCGGCCTGCTCCATGTTTCCCGCCCGATCTGCCCTACCAACGGCAGCCAGGCATTCAGCCTCTCTGCCCCCGCCCTTTGGAACTCAATCGACTTGCTCTCTCCGTTGCCTCATTTAAAGCCCAACTCAAGACCCTCCTTTTCAACCTGCCCTCTTCCCTCAGCAGGTTGAAAAGCAGGGCCTTGAGTTGGGCTTTAAATGAGGCAACGGAGAGAGCAAGTCGATTGAGTTCCAGGCTTCCTTCACCCCACCCGAGCCCCCACACCCTTGGGTCCTGATCCCCAACTGTTCAGTGGTTTGGGATGTCTTCCCGACGTGAAAGGCATTTTACAAATATAATTTTGTTGTTTTGTAAACTCAGATCATAACACGCCTACAAATAAAACGCCTTCTGTATCTCATTTTTGTTGACCCGATGAATGCAGTTGACAGTGGTGAACAGTGGCGGACAAAGTATGAAGCACAATTTGAGCTAGTTTCACAGTGAGAGAAGACATTGAGACAGACCAATATTGAGAGTACCAACAGCATTTTGTCGTCATCAGTCATGAACGTGGTGAACTTGCTCGTCAATGACATCTTCGAGTGGTTCCCCTGCGAGGCCTTTACCTGGTCCGGTGTTGCAGGCGGCGGATCATCTCGTGGCAGGACATCCCGGCGGTGGTGGGGCTGCTGCTGGCCAGACACTGGCCGTGTCCGAGGTAGCAGGGCCATCACCAAGTCACCAGCTGAGGAGCCGGTCGGTTTTGGGGCCTGTCACCACACTGGGCCCTGTTTCCCACCATTTTAAAGATGGTCCAGGCAGCGGCGACGACAGAGAGCGGATACTGGGCTATTGGTGATTGTTGTTGTTATTGCTTTTGTTGTGGATTTTGTTGTGTATTGTTGTTGTTTGATTTCCAACCCCCTTGCCCCCTGGCCCTTCGCACCCCCCACCCCCCTTCTTCTTTTTCTTCTTCATTCACTCCCTTTCCCCACTTTCCCTCCCTCTTTACCCCCCTTTCTCCTTGATCTTGCCCCCCACCCCTTTCCCTCCCTCTCTCCCTTATCCCCCTTTCTCCCCCCTCTTCCTCCCTGACTTTACCCCACCTTTCCCTCCCTCCTTACCCTCTTTTCCCCCTTTCTCCCCTGGCCCCATTTCCGTGACTGTTTGTGGAACACTGCTGTGCGCAATATGGCTGCTATATTTAATATACAGTCAATTTTCCTACTCTTCTTCATCCTGCCCTGACCCCTCCCCCACTGCTCTTGTCGCTTCGTAACTGTTTAGCGCTTGGGAAGTCGTCTCAACGTGAAATACGCTGTGTAAGTGTAAGGATTGACTGATTGATTGAACGAACGAACGAACATGCAGGTGGCTGTACAGGCTGCAGTAAATAGCCACAATGTTTGCTGCAGATTACAGATAAAGTGAGAATGCCACTTTTACTGGAAGCTGATTCAAGACAAGTCAGAGAATGTGCACACCCTCTGTTATAGTGAGAGAAGCAGTTGTGTTAAAACACCTTAAATACCAACCTTTACGCGAGCAAGTACAAATTGCTTTTGGGAGAGTGAAATGATACTTTTATTAGTTCAGAGATATGTGGGGAAGGTGGGGGGAGAAGGGAACTTACATTTAATTGTCTGTTTGATCAGCATACAGGCATCATTTTAAAATCATTTGTAATGCAGTGTTTGAACATGCACATTGCAGTGTGCAACCACAGCTTAACAACAGGAAACACGCAGTAAAAGCAGGTTTTGTTTGTCGAAACGTCTGGGAGGTTAGTGATAGCGAAGATCTATTAATGGGGCGGTGAGTGGCAGTGATGTAACCACAGGCATTTCTGGCCATATTGCTTTCGCTGGCTGCATTATTTCCTTGTTCAGACCCGAATCAGCAAACATTACATTAGAAAAAAATCTAATTTACAACATTGCCCAGTTTTTAATATTACTGTACGATTCCAGTGTTTGAAGTTTGTGGGACTCAAACAAATCTTGTTTCTCAACAGCAGAATGTCTTGACTGTGAAAAAAAACTGCTGCTTATTTACCAAAAGATTCATTGGACATTTACAACCAAATATTGCACATCTCAAAAAAATTCAGAAACACCACCACAGCTCACGGCGGATGTGACTTTCGGGCTCCCCTGTGATCCAGATCCCAATCCAGGCTTCTTCCTCAGATTCTCCTCACTGACTGACTGACTCACTGACGAATGACTGACTCATTGACTCAATCTCTTACTAACTGACTGACTCAATGACTCACTCACTGACTCCTGACTGACTGACTCACTCACTGAATCATTCACTCACTCACCAGCATTAGCTGATAGTTGTGTTCCAGTGTCACTTTTCCCGCAGCACACATACACCAGCATCACAACGTTGAGTCCCCATTGAAGTGACCACATCCCAGCTATCAATAATGGGATCGTAGCACTCGATGCTGCTCAGTAGTGAATTCCCATCGTATCTGTCAATAAAGACACAAAAAATATCAGAGGTTCACTTCTACCAGATTTAACAATCTAGAGGCGTGTTATAAAAATAATAATCCTTGCATTTGATACAGCGTTTTTCACATCTTCTAGAAGTCTCAAAGCACTTCACAGAATATACTGTAAAGTGAACTGACTATATTTGTGGACGGAACGCAGCAGCCAATTGCGCACAGCAGTGTCCCACAAATAGTCACGGATTGAAATGACCAATTTATTTTTGTATAATTTTGAGGGATTATTATGAGAACAAAATTACATTTATAGAGCGCCTTTCACGTCAGGAGGTTGTCCCAAAGCGCTGAACAATCACATCGGGACACGAGCAGGTGAGGAAGGTTCAGAATAGGGGGAAGGGGTAGGAGAGTAGGAGAGGTGGAAGAGTTAGGAGGACAGTAGAAGGCATGGTCGAAGAGGAAGGTCTTGAAACTGGCCTTGAAGGAGAGGGAGGAAGCGAGGCAAAGGGAATGCAGGATGGAGTTCCACTGATCGGCTCCAGCAGAAAGTCTGAAAGCCCGGCCACCGATGGTGGGGCGGTTAGGGCGGTGGACCTGGAGCAAGCCTGAGTTTGCTGAGCTGAGGGGATGGGCGGACTGATGGGGAGACAGCAGGTCGGAGAGTTAGGCGGGGCAAGGCCGTGAACGGCCTTGCAGGTGAGGACGAGGATCTTGAATTCTATCCTCTGGGGGGCGCCAGTGGAGATGGGCGAGGGTGGGAGTGATGTGGTCGTGGAGCCTGGTGCGGGAGAGTACACGAGCTGCAGAGTTCTGAATAATCTGCAGCCCATGGAGGTAGGAAGCTGGGAAGACCGATGAGAGAGTTCCCGTAGTCGAGCCTGGAAGTGATAAAAGCATGGATGAGAGTTTTGGCGGCTTGGGGGGTGAGATAGTGGAGGAGTCTGGCAATATTCTGAAGGTGGTGGAAGGCTGTGGCGGTTCATGGAGCGTATATAAGGGAGGAAGGACAGTTTAGGCTCAAACAAGACGCCCAGATTCCTGACTGGCTTCAAGAGGTGGAGAGAGCAGCCTTGAATGCTGATGTTGTCAGCGCCTGAGGTGCGGAGGCGCTGACGTGAGCCAATCAGGAGGGCCTCCATCTTGTTGATATTGAGCTGGAGGAAATTTGCCCTCGTCCAGGATTCAATGTCGGACAGACATGCAGTCAGAACATCAGTAGTACTGGAGTCGAGGGTGGACGCGGAAAGGTAGAGTTGGTAGAGTTGGATGTCATCTGCATACATGTGGAAGTTTACACCATGTCTGCGGATGATGTCACCCAGGGGGAGAGTGTACATGGTGAAGAGCAGAGGGCCATGGACAGAGCTCTGGGGAACGCCGCATGTGACTGTGCGGGGGTTGGAGGGAAAACAGTTGGAGGAGACGAAGTGAAGGCGCTGGGAGAGATATGAACAAAGGCGGGAGGAGGATTGTGTGGTCTACAGTATCGAAGGCGGTGGATAGGACGAGGAGGCAGAGGGTGCCCTGGTCACAGATGGTCAAAATGTCATTTGTGACCTTGACCAGAGCAGTTTCCGTGCTGTGGGAAGTGCGGAATCCCAATTGGAGGGGTACGAGGAGTGAGTAGTTTGTGAGGAAAGAGCAGAGCTGGGAGGCAACCATCTTTCGAGGACATTGGAAAGGAAGGGGAGGTTGGAGATGGGCCGGTAGCTTGATAGCTGCAACGCATCGAGGAAAGGCTTTTTTAGATGTGGGTGATGGTGGCGGTTTTGAAGGGAGAGGGAACGGTCCTGGATGAAAGGGACAGGTTGATGGTGTCAGCAATTAGTGAGGTTAGAAGGTGGAGTTGGGTGGTGAGGAGCGGGGTGGGGATGGGATCGAGGGAGCAGGTGGTGGGCTTCATGGAGGTGTATGGCGTAGGGAAACTGGACCAAGGTTTCTCCCTGCTGTGAATCGAACCCAGATATTGCAAAGCGAGTGCTCTAGCCACTGAGCGACAGGATTTCCCTTGTAGTATAGTGGATAGAGAACCCGTCTTGCAAATGAGAGGACCTGGGCTCAATTCCCGGCCAAAACATTAGGCGAGTTTCCTTACTAGCAATAAGTAGGAACCCGGTTATTAGTCAATTTAGTGGATCGGTTTTCCGGGGGTAATAATCCTTTTTTTTTTAAAATGTGGTCACTCAATCTACAAGTGTTTGTAGAACACTACTGGGCGCAATTGGCTGTCATGTTTCTCCCACAAAATATACAATCAATTCACTTTGCAGTACATACTGTGAGGTGCTATGAGCCATCTCAAAGATGTGATAAGACATTGTTTCAAATACAGTAAAAGCCCGTTTATCCGGCACCCTCGGGACCTGGCCAATGCCGGTTAAACCGCGTGCAGGATATTCGGGCGGCCAGCTGCCGAAAACCCGACCCAAAAAAATTAACTTTTTTTAAACCTACCATATTATTAATAGATTAAATAATAACAGAATATTGTATGGATACTTACGAATAAAGCAATAAATAAAGCAATAAATATCAATTAGTGTCTATAAACATAGCACACAATCAAAGCGGTACTCTAGTTTGTTTCTTTCTCTCCCTCCTTCCCCCTCTCTCTTTCACGCACACACTCACTCAGTCAGGCAATGGCTCCAAACCCAAACCACACCTCTCATTTTCCATCTAAATTAATCAACTCACCCTCTCTCTCTCTCTCTCTCCCCTACCTCTCTCTCCCCCTCCCACTCCTCTCTGTTTCTCCCCCCCAACCCCTCTTCCTCCCCCTGCCCCCCAACCACCCTCTCTCTCCAAAACCCAGAAGTGCACTACGGGCAGCATTCACAACTACTCTGTGAGGGTAAAAAAAACGGCAGCGTTACCTTCAGGCACTAATAGCAGCATTCCGAAATACCGATACAAGGGGAAAAAAATGTGCCACAGCTATTGTGCTGGATGAAATCCGGTTAATCGAATGGGGACCTTTTTTTTTTTAGGTACCGGTTATACGGAAGTCATGGTTCATTGGGTCATGGATAAACAGGCTTTTACTGTACAAGGATTATTATTACAGAAGATTCCCAGTCCGATAAGTCACCCAAAATAAAGGCAAATTTGTTTCAGAAATTCCCATGCTGCCTTTCTCCTTCAGGTGAGAAGAGAATGCTTTCGACTGGGAGCCACAGATTGTCTCCTGACTCCCCTAACAGCAGGACAGAGTGGAATAGAGGGCCATGCAGTTTTGGAATGTGGCTCTCGTCTCTATCCTGCACAGCAGCAGATAACATTATAAATAATGGGAAATTGTTGCCTTTTCCCCTGAAACAAAAGAAACTAAACAGAATGTGATACAGATCTTCAAAGTACTGAAAGCACAAGACAGTGTCAATTGGGAATCGGTGACAAGGGGCACAGAAACTAGGGGAGAGTTCAGAAGGGATTTCTCAGGTTGTCAGTGTTTGGAATTCACAAATGGCGAGTATCACCATGTCCAGGATGAAAAAAACTAGACAACTGAATAACTATTGCCCCCACCCAATGGAACTCCATCACATAGTCCCATTGCCTCATTTCCTCTTTTGCCTCCTTCAAGCCGTGTCTCAATATTCTCCTCTTCGACCGTGACTTTGGTCGCCCTCCTGCCCCTGCCCGCCTGCCTGCCACCCCTCATGATCCCAAACCCCTGCTCGGGTGCAAATACATGACTGTCTGTCCAGGACCCTGGGACATGCTCCTCATGTGAAAGGCTTCAGGTAAATGTAATTTGTTGTTGTGGAATAAGTTGTCAGGACCACATCGATAGTGTAATAATGAGTTATACCCACGACAAGACTCTTTGTTACAATTGAGTATAATTCATTGGTGAACTTGGCATATGGTTTATTACAGACCGAGGACCACTTGCCTTTATTGCAAATTGAGCTGATTCATTAAAATATTGACCGTTGTCTGACATACCCAGCAATGGCGTACAGCCTCCCGCGCAGAACTGCTGCTCCCACATAGCACCGAGGTGTAGTCATGTTGGTTACCATGACCCAGGAATCCGTCCGAATGTTGTAAGCTTCCACAGAGGCAAGGTGGGCCGTGCCGTCAAAGCCACCCACCACATAAATGTGGTCATTTAGCAAAGCCACTCCAGCTCCTGTGTAATAATAATAACATGTGGAGTCCTGTAGCTCAGCGGTTTGAGCACTCGCCTTGCAAGCGAGAGACCTAGGTTCCAGGTGGGGTGAAACCGTGGGCAAGTTTCCTTACTCCACACGCCTAATAATAATCCCTCCAAAAAAGTTATTTTAAAAGTTGGTCATTTTCAATCCATGACTGTTTGTGGGACACTGCTGCGCGCATTTGGCTGCCTGCCGCTTTTCGTCCACAAATATACAGTATATCCTGTGAAGCACTTTGAAACGTCTAGAAGATGTGAAAAGCGCCATATCAAAGATTAGAGCGCCTTATTATGTCTTCGAAATGTTGCAAAGCTCTTCACAGTGTGCACAGTGAGTTGACTATATAGGTATCCCTCCCCAACCACGGGGGATACGTTCCTGTAAACCTTCGTGGTTGGAAAAATCATGGTTGGGAAATGCAGAGCCCCATGGGAAACACGGGATAGGGAGAGTAAGTTCGCATTTAGTAAAACTAGACACAAAAAAACACATACAGTTATAACATACCGTAAATACCCGCGTATAAGGCACACCTCCCACTTTTGACCTTTTCTTGGTGAAAAAAAAGGAAGCATTTTCGATGATATTGCCGGCAGAAGGGAGAGAGGCAGGAGAGACAGGTAGGGAGGGAGAGAGGGAGGCAGGCAGGAAGGGAGGGAGGGAGAGAGGCAGGCAGGCAGGCAGGGAGGGAGAGAGGGAGGGAGGGAGGGAGGGAGGCAGGCAGGCAGGCAGGCAGGCAGGCAGGGAGGGAGGGAGGGAGGGAGGGAGGGAGGCAGACAGGCAGGGAGAGAGGGAGAGAGAGGGAGGGAGGGAGACAGGCAGGGAGAGAGGGAGAGAGATAGCCAGGGAGAGAGGGAGAGAAAGAGGGAGGGAGGCAGGCAGGTATGGAGGGAGGGAGGGGAGCAGGCAGGCAGGGAGGGAGGGAGGGAGGGAGGGAGGGAGGGAGGGAGGGAGGGAGGGAGGGAAGCAGGCAGGCAGGCAGGGAGGGAGGCAGGCAGGCAGGCAGGGAGGCAGGCAGAGAGGGAGGGAGGGAAGCAGGCAGGCAGGGAGGGAGAGAGAGAGGGAGGCAGGGAGGGAGGCAGGCAGGCAGGCAGGGAGGGAGGGAGGGAGGCAGACTGTGTTCGGCAGAAGGCAGGCAATAAGCACAGCACTGAAGTCCGCTGCCGCTGCCCGGGCGGCCGAGGCTGAAGCCCTGTCACCCGTTCCCCACAACCCCCGCCGGACACTGACTAAACCCCGGCTGACAGCGGGCCGGCCGCCCCTCCTGTTTACTGTATTTCCGAGGCTCAAAATTTCTTGTACCTGCGTATAGGGCACACCCCCAACTTTCGAGATCTTCCGACGTGAAAAAAAGTGCACCTTATACACGGGTATTTACGGTACATGGACTTGGGGGAGTAAGTTTGGGTGCATTGGTTGCCAGGATTTGTAGCAATCCGCTACAGAGAGAGAGAGACATGGAGGGTGGGCGGGGAAGGTGGGGGTGTGGGGGCTGATATGGAGGGCATCAGTGGGGGGGGTGACACGGAGAGCTACGGGGAGGGGGTTGACACGGAGGGCTGGGGTGGTGGGCGACACGGAGGGCTAGGGGGGTTGACACAGAGGGTTGGGGGGGAGATACGGAAGGCTGGGGGGATGACACGGAGGGTTGGGGGGGGTGACACACAGGGCAGGGGGGGGTAACATCGAGGACTGGGGGGTGGGGGGTGACACCAAGGGCTGGGGCGGGGGTCACACCGAGGGCTGGTGGGGAGACACAGAGGGCTGGGGGGAGGGGTGACACGGAGGGTTGGTGGGGAGACACAGAGGGCTGGGGGGAGGGGTGACACGGAGGGTTGGTGGGGAGACACAGAGGGCTGGGGGGAGGGGTGACACGGAGGGCTGGGGGGAGGGGTGATACAGAGGGCTGGGGGGAGGGGTGACACAGAGGGCTGGGGGGGTGACACAGAGGGCTGGTGGGGAGACACAGAGGGCTGGGGGGGAGACACAGAGGGCTGGGGGGGAGACACAGAGGGCTGGGGGGAGGGGTGACACGGAGGGCTGGGGGGGAGGGGTGACACCGAGGGCTGGTGGGGAGACACAGAGCGCTGGGGGGGAGGGGTGACACCGAGGGCTGGTGGGGAGATAGAGAGGGCTGGGGGGGAGGGGTGACACGGAGGGCTGGGGGGGAGGGGTGACACGGAGGACTGGGGGGGAGGGGTGACACAGAGGGCTGGGGGGGAGGGGTGACACGGAGGGCTGGGGGGGAGGGGTGACACGGAGGGCTGGGGGGGAGGGGTGACACGGAGGGCTGGGGGGGAGGGGTGACACAGAGGGCTGGGGGGGAGGGGTGACACGGAGGGCTGGGGGGGAGGGGTGACACGGAGGGCTGGGGTGCCTGGAGAAGGTGAGAGAGAAGGGGGGCGGAGGGGGGGGAAGAGAACTAACAGAGAGAGAGATCTGCAGATCCTGGCAGCCAATGCTCCCAAACTTACTAGCTAGGCTGTGGAGAAGTGACAATAAATTCATGTTACTGTATTTACCTTAACCCTAAGAGAGAAGCGTTGTCACTGGTTGATTGCAACATCACAAACTGGGTCCTAGTGCTATACGCTACCTGTTCGCACACACACAGTACCTGTAGATCCACGAGTGCAGCTAGATCACAAGGGGTAGTAAAATGCTGATAGGCGGGAAACGCGGAGCAGATGAATACACACCAATGTGCAGATGAATGCGGTCCCTCGTTTGGAGGAGTGAAACTTGAAAATTTAAATCACGGATATCGCGGTTGTCGCATTTAGCAAACTGTGGATGCGCGAGTTTCGTGGTTGGCGGTTGGGGCAGGATACCTGTATATTTCTTTTCGTTTAATGCCATGAGATCTTTAATGGCTACCTAAACTGGCAGACTTGACTTAGTTTAACATCTCATCCCAAGGGCCTCATCACTTTCCCAATACTCTACAGTAAACCTCATATAAATCTTATCAGTTGGGAACAGACCTGTAATATGACATGCAAAGTATGAGTTATGTCAAACTTCCAGAGAATACAGGTATCTGCTGATTTACGACGTCCCTATTTACACCATTTCAATTTAACGAATGTAGTTTTTTTAATACCTTTTTATCGATGTACAATATTTTGTTTCGTTTTAACGACATTTTAAAATTATACTTGGATTTTTTTGGCAGTAAAAAAAATCTAAATCCGCAGTATATCTAGTATATTTTGTATACCAACCTCAAATGTGTGTAGATGTTGAGAAAAACACGCCAAACAGTGGCCCAAGCAGAAGTGTATATCTAGTATATCCCCGAGGCCTTGGGGATCACCTAATCACCTCATCCAATCAGCAACTGGCAGCCGCTTGACGTCATGTAAACATGTTGAACTGGCCAATGGCATGTCGCTACGTCATTGTTTACGTGACGTCAAGCGGCTGCCGGATGGATGAGGTGATCAGGTGATCCCCAAGGCCCCGGAGTCATGTTCGGTCCTAGTCACTGGATCTGTTCGCTGTACGGGACCCGCTCAACTGTGATTGAGAGCCGTGGGACCCGCTTGATGGGATAATAAACTATCATTAATTAAATTCATTAAGTCTCATTATCATTAAATTCTTTGTTGCAAAGTGTTATTTTAGTGGGTTTGGGGTCTGAAAATGTTCTCAAAAGAACACACCTCGGATTATATAAAGGGACCGTGTGGGAAAACCCGGCCCAATTTAAGACATTTTGATTTACATGACGTTTTTCAGGAATGCAACCCTGTCGTAAATCGGGGGATACCTGTATTAATGAATGGGACTGGGGCAGAGGTAGGACTTGGGTGATTATCCGATTTATACAGATAATAATCCTTGCATTTGATGTAGTAGTACCTTATCACATCTTGGGACATCCTCCTGACGTGAAAGGCACTATACAAATATAATTTTGTTGTTGTTCGAGACGTCTCAAAGCGCTTCATAGAATAAACTGCAAAGTGAATTGACTATATTTTGAGGGAGAATTGCAGCAGATTTACTGTACTGCAGTAACGGCCCGAAGAGGGATTTGAATCTGACTTTGAAACGGTGAGAGAGTGCTCAACTGACCTGATCGTTTTGTAGCCATCGGTGTGACGTGTGTCCAATGGCTGGTGTGTGGATCATACCTCTCCACAGAGCTCAGAATGTTAATCCCATCATAACCACCTGCAACAAAAGTGAGCAGGAGGCTGGTGTGTGGAGTGAGTCATTGTCAGGTAACTCCACTGGTCTGTCAGCAAAAACAGTTACTCCCTGTCCCTCCCCATTGGTTTCCAGTATTGCTAATAAAAATCATACAGATATAGATATTTTATATAGTGCTTTATCACATCACTTGGATGCCTCAAAGCGCTTCAAGGAATATAAAGTGGTTTGACTGTTCATTTTATGAGCAAAATGATCCATTTATCTATTACTAATCTATTCCCAGACCATTATTTCTGCTTTAGCCCCACTAACTCAACCATAAAGCACTCAAACCTAATACAGTAGAAGCCCGTTTATCCGTCACTCGATGCATCGGCACTTCCATCGGCACTCGATGCATTTGGCACGCCAAAAAAAAGTCCCCAATCGATAAACTGGAATTTATCCAGAACAATAGCCAGTGGAGCATTTCTAAATGTATAAATAATAACTGAATATTGTATTAGTACTTATTGTTAAAACTACTCTCTTGTGCTTCTCACCTTTGCTGGTAGATGCTGCGCTTGAAGCCATGATGCTGTGGTTGAGGTTTATAGTCCAGCGATTCTTTTTAAAACGGAGGACGCCAAGCGGGTGAAAAAAACGGAGTGCGTATGACTTTAAAGTTATACTTGCGGCAAGCCGATAACGCTAGCCGATAACCCACATTGTCTCGCAGGTGCAGTATTTTGGTTTGTCGCTAGTAGAGTCGAGGGCTTCGGCTTGCAGCTAGTAATGTTGCATGACTTTAAAGTCGCGCTGCCATTTTTTTCACCCACTTGACTCCATTTAAAAAAGAATCGCTGGACTGTAAACCTCAATCAGTAAAGGTGAGAAGCGCAAGAGAGTAGTTTTAACAATAAGTACCAATACAATATTCAGTTATTATCTGTTATTACCTAGTCTGGTGTGTACAGTGTGTGTTAAAAGAACTTCCTTTTTTTGTGGTGGGTTTTCGGCCGCGGGCCGCCTGAATATCCAGCAGCCGCTTTAACTGGCATTGGCCAGGTCCACAGGGTGCCGGATAAACAGGCTTTTACTGTAGCATTACGTTAATTTGATCCAAGTTAATCTGGATCAGTAGTTTGTTTTATGTATAATAAAAAAGTTATTTTTATTTGGAGCTATAGAAATGTAAACTACAGAAGGCCATTCAGCCTGCTTTGGGTCTCCAAGCCACAATTCTCCTACAAAATATCATGTGAAGCATTTTGATACATCTCAACATAGTGCTAAGGCGCTACATCAAATGCAAAGATTATCATTTAGTGCCATCCTCCTCTCCTGTCGGTTTCCTACATCCTTCTGTTCTCCTTTTCAGATATTTATCTATTTGCCTTGTAAAGGCTGGTTAAAGGCTGCAAATTACAGTACAATTCTCATCATTGATCTAACATTTCAGGAAAACAAGTGGCTAAATATTTGCCTTTTGGATTTGTCCCTGCACTGCCCTGCCCTGCATTGTGTATCACAGAATCTTACAGCACAGAAGGAGGCCATTCGGCCCATTGTGCCTGTGCCAGCTCTTTGAACGAGCTATAAACCAACCCCACTCCCCTGCTCTGACTACAAAATCCTGCACATTTTACCTTTCCAAGTAAATATCCAATTTAGTTTGAAAGTTATTATTGAATCTGCTTCCACCATCCTTTCAGGCAATGCATTCTATATATACTGCCATCATATATATCATGTATCCTTATTAGCAAGCAATAACAGCAATAACTTACATTTACACAGCGCCCATCATGCAGGGTAGCTTTCCAAAGCACAACTCCGAGCCAGAGGGAGGGGGGGAGGTGACCAAAGGTACGGTCGAAGAGGAAGGTCTTCAGGTGCAATCAGAAGATTGGGGAAGGAAGGGGAAAGGCAGAGGGTGAGTGTTCCAACGTTTTGGGGTATAGTGGTTGAAAGCACAACCACCAATGGTGGAACAGAGGGCACGAGGGACATGCAGGAAGCTGTAGCCAGTTGAGTAGAGGCAGTGGGTAGTGGTTTGTGGAATAAGTGGGTCAGAGAGGTAGCAACAACAACAAAATTGCATTTGTATAGCACCTTTCACATTGGGAGAACATCCCTTATTCAATCGGAGTGTAGGGCAGCGCACAAATCCTCCAAGGTGGGGCAAGGAGGTGCGGGGCAAGAAGGGGTGAGGCAAGGAGGGGTAGGCAAAGGTTCCTGAAAACCCACCAAGGCAGTAGATGACACCATTAGCTACAACCAGGCCGGCTCCCTCGCGGGCAGTCTGCATGTCTCCCAGCATGCTCCACTGGTCAATGTTGGGATCGTACCGCTCCATGCTGGTGTGGCGTCGGCTCCCGTCAAACCCACCCGCAACGTAGATCATATCTGAAATTAACAGCAATTCCCAGGCAACGGGATTAGTGAAGATCACAAGAGGGTCAATTTCATCAACATGGGTGAAACTTTGGAAAGGGTGCAAAGAAGCTTTACTAGAATGGTACCAGGATTGAGGGACTTCAGTTATGGGGAAAGGCTAGATAGGCCAGGTTTATTCTCTTTGGAAAAGAAGGTTGAGAGGAGACCTAATAGAGGTTTATAAAATCATGGGTGGATTCGACAGGGTGAATAAGGAAAAACTGTTTCCACTGGTGGGCGAATCTGTGACTCGTGGTCACAGATTTAAAATAGTTTCAAAACGAAGCAGAGGAGAGTTGAGGAGAAATTTTAAAAGAGAATTAGATCTTTATTTAAGGAGAACAGGACTGTTAAGTTATGGGGAGAGAGCTGGGCAGTGGGACTGAGTTGCTCTTTTCAAAAAGCCGGCACAAACTAGATGGGCTGAATGGCCTCCTTTTGTGCCGTAAAATTCTATGATTCTATCAATATACTCTATATTGCAATATTCTAAAGTGGGGTATAGGGGGGGGCACGGAGGGGGGAGGGGGGGGAGAGTCCAACCATTTGGCTGCCGAGGGTCGGATGCCCTACGTGAGGAGTGTCTGCTACATAAGCAATATTTTTTGTGTTTCCCTTCCAGAATCATAACATTTATGGATTATGGAGGAAGTGGGTAGGCCAGGTAAACTAGAGGGGGAAGGCAGATTAAATGGACACAAGTGAGACCTGATTTCGATTCCCAGGCTGGGCAAAATATTAGGCAAGTTTCTTTACTCCACACACCTATTTACCATGCAACATCTAGGTTGTTAAGCAATTGGTGGATCGCTTTTCCTGGGGCAATAATCCCTTTAAAAAAAATGATAATTTGGTCACTCAATCCATGACTGTTTGTGGGACACTGCTGTGCACAATTAATTGGATGTCGTGTTTCACCCACAAAATAGTCAATTCACTTTACAGTATATCCTGTGAAGTTGTTTGGCCCACCCTACATCCATGACCTCCTATCTATCCCATAGCTGCCAACCTTTTTTAACAAAAAAAAGTACTCCTGAAACCTAAAAACAGTATTTTGTAGTAAAAAAAAGTATTTTTCCCAGAACCTACGGATACTTAACGAAAAAATTACAGCACGAAAAGATGCCAAGTAAAATGGGACTTCAAAATCCCCTGTGTGCCAAAAATTGCATTAAGAGGGAGGTCCCTACTGTGTTTCTGTATATGAAAAAAATAGTTCCCAGTAACGCCTTGTGCCCAGCCTAGCGCCCAGCGCTAACATTTACAGTGTAGCAGCAACGGCAGAAGGTAGGTAGCACTGCTATTGAAGGCAGGGAGAAAGAGTTAGAGAGAAAGAGACTGAGAGAGAGACACAGAGAGAGACAGAGAGAGAGCGCGACCGAGACAGACAGAGAGAGGGAAAGAGACACGGAAAGAGAGACAGAGAGACAGAGACACACAGAGAGAGAGAGAGAGAGAGAGAGAGAGAGAGAGAGAGAGAGAGAGAGAGACAGAGGGAGACTGAGACAGAGAGAAGGAGAGACAGACAGACAAAGCATGGAATTTCCAAAATTCGGATTTTCCAAACAGCGTATTTTAACAAGAAAAATCGTACTGCCGTATTTACTGCAATTTATCGTACTAAATACGGCAAAAACGTACTGGTTGGCAGCTCTGCTATCCCCTTACCAATCTGCCCGCCCCCTCCGTTCAGCAGCCTCTGGTCTGCTCCATGTCCCCCAACCCACCCACTCAACCATTTGTGCTCAAGCATTCTGTCACTCTGCCCCCAACCTCTGGAACTCCATCCCGAAATCCCTCCGACGTGAAAGGCCCTCTATAAATGTAATTTTGTTGTTTACATTGTATTCTGTGAAGCGCTTTGAGATGTCTGAAAAAAACTTGAAAAATGCCATACCAAATGCAAGGATTATTATTATTACATCAAACCATGTCCTGGCCCCACCTCCTCTACCTGCATCTATAGGCTCACAGCATTGTGTGTTTTACCCATTGCAGCAGCCGCACAGAAACAAACAGCCATTCCCTTACCTCCGAGGGTTGTGGCTCCTGCCAGGCCTCGACGCACATTCATTGGGGCCACGGAGTACCAGACGCCATCTTCGTCAGACGTGTAATCCAGACATTCCACTGAGCTGAGACGGGAGCGGCCATCATAGCCGCCAATCACGTAAATCCGGTCGTTCAGAGAAACAGTGGCTACATATCTGCGCTTGCGGGTGATACTCTGCAAAGTAAACCCGGTGTCTAATGTGAGGTTAGAATCAGAAACTAGCCCCAGGTCTAAACCACAAGAATTTGCATGACATGAGGCCGTGTTACCCGAGGCAGCCACAGCACAAGTGGGTTCACACAACACACAGAGCAAAGTAGTTGATTCGGAAAATAGAGTAATTACCTCTCAACACAGATCACTGTTTGATGAGGATAACTCACCGGCTTTTGAATATCTGGAAAATGTAAACTTGCTTTTGTATTCTCCATCCTTATTGATAAGAATTTCACCCACAAAAATTTACAATAAATTCAATTTACAGTATATTCTGAGAAGCGCTTTGAGACGGCCCAAAGATGTGATAAGGCAATGTATCAAATGCAAGGAATATTATTATTATAAAACCCACCATCCTATTAGTTTTCTTCACAGCTTTGTCACCCGCCTTCCCAGTGGAGTCTGATGAGGATCTGGGAAATGTGTGCGTGGAAACTTATGCTTCAGAGAACAGGGTGCAGAGCTTTGTCGAGGTTAGAGTTATGGATGGTACAGCAGCAGAGGCTGGCCAGACGAGCAACGCTGAGGATTTCGGTGTGAGAGTGATACAAACATATGTTTCTTCCAAACCCATGCAGTTCGGGCAACAGCAATTCCTCTGGCGCTCTACATCTCACAAAAACTCGGAGCCTAGTCAGATCTGTCCAGCGCTGAGGAACTCCTTTCTGTCATGGAGGAAAGGAGGTCCTCACACAATCTACTCCTCTTACTGCCGGACCACGCTGAGCCAAGAAATAGACAGTGGCTATCTCTGTAGCCGGTAAAACGAGACCGCTGGGGGTTGTAAGCAGAGAAGCACAGGCACAATTCATGGCAGGACAAGAAAAGCCAAAGTTCCCCACCATGTACTCACCGGTAAGAAGCTCCAGTCCTGAGACTTGGGATTGTACTTCTCCACAATGTCAATGGGGGACTGCTGGCTTCCAAACCCACCAATCACTAACAGGACTTCATTGGCTCCTACAGAAAAAATGAAGAGGACTGTGTCAGATTCTGGACTGAGAGTTATAAAGCCATACCTAACCAATATTCAGGCATTAAAAACAACTGGACACAACCCCAAAATTATTCCAGAGGGGAGGAGAGACAATGAAATGGAAATTGCATTGAAATAAAATTGTGTGTCTATTACGCACAAAATCTTCCTGTGCGCAAACATAGGCACACTGAGCATAGGCACACTGAGCATACTGCAAACATAGGCACACTGAGCATACTGCAAAGGGGAAGACATGTAACTGGGAGAAGAGTCCCATTCTTTAAAATAGTGAAAGCCTATAATCCTGTAATATAGAGCACTCACAGGAGAGAGGACCTGGGTTACATTAGTGGGCAGGGCGAAACATTGGGCAAGTATTTTTACTCCACACACCTTGCTGTAAGTGGGAACCTGGTTGTTAGTCAATTGGTAATAATACCTTAAAAAAAATCAATAATATAGTAACTGTTTGTGGGATTATTATTAAAGCAAGATGGTCCTTGCACATTCATCTGAATCAAAGGCAGCCAGAAAAACAATCCTCTCTCTTCTGTACCCCACTGTGCCAACCCTCAGCAATTTTCAATCAGATGTCGCTTAAAATTCATTTTACTAGCAGTCAAAATATCACAAGAAGATGATCTGGTTGTACAGGAAAACTAAACTGGCCAGATAAGCAAGCATCTAATTACACAAGATTTACAAGATTTAAATCTTGTTAATTTACAAGAAAAGCTCTACACACATCTGCGAACTGTAGACAGTGATGTTTGTTTCTTGTCCAGTAAAACATTTGGAACGAATTTGTACGTATCATTTATAATGAATAATAATCATTGCATTTTGATATAGAGCCTTAGCATCTCGTTGAATGTCACAAAGCACTTCACAGCATTTTACTAAATCTAGTGACTATTTGTGGATGAATAACACTTCATGTAAAATCAAAAAAACTCAAAATGGTTTTGTTGTTTTGCTAATTGATCTGCTGGTTATTTGATATTTGAATGTGTTTGTTTTGGTTTATACATACAGTAAAAGCCCATTTATCCATGACCCGATCAAGCGTAACTTCTGTTTAACCGGCACCTCAAAAAAAGGTCGCATTCAATTAACCGGAATTTATCTGGAAAAATGCAATCTTTAAAAAAAATGTTTTGCGTTTTCGGCCGAATATCCGGCATGTGCTTTAACTGGCATTGGCCAGGTACCGAGGGTGCCAGCTAAACAGGCTTTTATTGTATATGGGCACAAACACATGCTCAGTGCTTGTGTTAAATAATAATAATCCTTGCATTTGATATCGCGTCTTATCATGTCTTTGAGACGTCTGAAAACGCTTCACAGAATACACTGTAGTTAATTGACTGTGTTTCTTGTGGGCAAAATACAGCAACCAATTCGCACAGCAGTGTTCCACAACCATGGATTGTTTTTTAAAAAGGGATTAGTTACATGTTACATGTCTTCCCAGTTACATGTCTTCCCCTTTGCAGTATGCTCAACCTGCCTATGTTTGCAGTATGCTCAGTGTGCCTATGTCCTCTCATTTGGAAGGCAAGTACTCCAACCACTAAACTACAGGTCTCCATATCAAATGCAAGGATTATTATTAAATGCCATATAGAGGTGGCTCCTTAAATAAAGTGATCATAATATGATGGAATTTAGCATTAAGTTAGAGAGGGAAGTAGTTAAGTCCGAAGCAAAGGTCCTAAATTTAAATAGAGCCAACTTTGTTGGTATGAGAGAGGATGTAGGCAAGATAAACTAGGAAATTAGATTTAAGGATTTGAAAGTAGAGCAGCAATGGCATTCATTCAAGGAGACAGTGCAAAATTCCCAACAAGCACGTATTCCTTTGAGGAATAAGAATACCATGGGAAAGATGGTCCAACCGTGGCTAACTAGAGCAGTCAGAGAAAGTATAAAGTTAAAAGAAGAAACCTATAAAACAGCTAAGGTGAATAGTAAACCCGAGGATTGGGAGAGCTTTAGGGATCATCAAAGGAAAACCAAAAAATTGATCAAGAGGGAGAAAATAGAATATGAGGGCAAACTAGTGAGGAATATAAAGACAGACTGCAAGAGTTTCTACAAATATATAAAGAGGAAAAGGCTATCGAGGGTGAATGTGGGTCCGTTACAGGCAGAGACAGGGGGAATTATAATAGGGGACAAAGGCAAGGCAGAGTCATTAAACAAGTATTTTGCTACTGTCTTCACCGTAGAAGACAGTAAAAACCTACCAAGAATAGAGGGGAACCAAGAAGACAATGTTAGCGAGCAATTTAGGGAGATTAATATTGGTAAAGAGATGGTTCTAGGTAAATTGTCTCTTAAAACCGATAAATCCCCTGGACCGGATGGTCTGCATCCTAGAGTTTTAAAGGAGATGGCGACTGAGATAATGGATGGCTCGTCTATAATCTTCCCAAATTCTCTGGATACTGGAAAAGTTCCCATTGATTGGAAGATTGCAAACGTAACTCCACTATTTAAGAAGGGTGGGAGAGAAAACATGGGGAACTATAGACCCATTAGTCTGACATCAGTGCTAGGGAAAATTCTTGAGTCCTTAATTAAAGACGTCGTTATGGGATACCTAGAAGACCATAACAAGATTAGGCAGAGCCAACATGGCTTTACAAAAGGGAAATCGTGTTTAACTAATCTTTTAAAGTATGTTGAGGATGTATCCAGCAGGTTGGTTAGGGGGGAACCAGTAGATGTGGTATATTTAGATTTTAAGACGGCATCTGATAAAATGCCACACAAAAGGCTATTGCACAAAGTCAAGGCCCACGGGATTAATGGGAACATATTAGCATGGATAGAAGAGTGGCTAACGGGTAGAAAACAGAGAGTAGGGATAAACGGGTCATTCTCGAATTGGCAGGATGTAACTATTGGAGTGCCACAAGGATCAGTGCTTGGGCCTCAGTTATTTACAATTTACATCAATGATCTAGACGAGGACATTGAATGTAACGTGTCCAAATTTGCGGATGACACTAAACTAGGTGGGAGAGTCAGCTGTGAGGATGATGCAAAAAGATTGCAACAGGATATAGATAGGCTGGGGGAGTGGGCGAGTAGGTGGCAGATGGAATTTGATGTGGGGAAGTGTGAAATTATTCATCCAGGTAGCAAAAATAAAAAACGAATTATTTTCTAGACGGGAAGAAGTTAGATAGTGTTTGTGTACAAAGGAATTTGGGTGTCCTTGTACACCAGTCTCAAAAAGTTAGTTTGCAGGTGCAGCAAGCAACTAAGAAGACAAACAGCATGTTAGCGTTCATTGCAAAAGGTTTAGAGTACAAGAGTAGGGAAGTCTTGCTGCAACTGTATAGGGCTCTGGTGAGACCGCACCTAGAGTATTGTGTGCAATATTGGTCTCCTTATTTAATAAAGGACACACTTGCCTTAGAGGGTGGGCAACGTAGATTCACCAGGTTAGTTCCTGGGATGAGGGGACTGACCTATGAGGATAGATTGAATAAACTAGGGCTGTATTCTCTAGAGTACAGAAGAATTAGGGGAGATCTTATTGAAACACATAAGATTCTTAAAGGGCTGGATAAAGTAGACAGTGAGGGACTGTTTCCCCTGGTAGGAGAATCTATAACCAGGGGTCATAATCAGCCTTTTAGAACAGAGTTGAGGAAACACTTCTTCACTCAGAGGGTAGTGAATTTATGGAATTTATTGAATTCACTACCCCAGAAGGCTGTAGATGCTCAGTCCTTGAACATTTTCAAGGCTGAGACTGATAGATTTTTTTTAAAATAGAAGGATTAGAATATATGGGGAGAGGGCAAATAATTAAGAGTTAGGTCAGAAGATCAGCCATGATCTTATCAAATGGTGGGGCAGGCTCGAGGGACTGAATGGCCTACTCCTGCTCCTAATTCTTATGTTCTTATGTTCTAAACCACTTAGTTGAGATTCTGTAATCTCCTGGGTATCAGGGCACTGCTCTTTAGCCGATCTGACCCGGCCTGAGCTGACTTCCTTCTCATTTCCAATGTCGCTTACTTTAACCCCTAATCTTCTGCAGAGGTTCTGAAGCCCATATTGATTTATTCTTACTGAGAAACATTAGCAAGTTAAAAGAGAGGTGGATGTTTACTTGGGGAGGACAAGTTTGCGGGGTTATGGGGAGAGAGCCAGGCGGTGGGATTGACTTTGAATAGATCTTTTCAAAGAGCCAGCATAGACACGGTGGGCCGAATGGCCTCTTTGTGTGCTGCAACATTCTATGAAGTTGCACAATGATGATTTATTGTCAAAAATTGTCAGGGCGAAACCTTGGCAACTTCCCTTACTCCTCATGCCTAATAATAATCCCTCCAAAAAATAACACGATAATAAAATTGATCATTTCAATCCACGGCTGTTTGTGGGACGCTGCTGTGCACAATTGGCTGCCACATTTAGCCCACAAATATAGTCAATTCACTTTACAGTATATTTTGTGAAGCGCTTTGAGACGTCTAGAAGACGTGAAAAGCGCTATATCAAATGCAAGGATTATTATTATTATTGTTGAAGACTCTAAAGAGTAAGGAAACTTGCCTAACATTTCGCCCTGCCCCGAATTGAACCAGGTCCTCTTGCTTGCGAGGCATGTGCTCTACCGACACTACAGAACACCACATTAGAGGAATTGTAACAATAGGTTAGCATGAAGCATAAGAAGCACTGCCCTCACAGTGGGACTCACCCAGTCGTGGCCGGGTCCTGGGGCCCTGCATTTGTGTGCGGATTTCTGGTCTCAGGTGAAATTTCTTTGCTTCATCTACCAGATCTCTGCACTGAAGGCTACACCGAATCAGTGGCTGCAGAAAGAGAAAACATAAGTGACAACCCACCAGTATATTTATCCATTCTAACGCTCAATTTGGAAGTAGAAGGTTGGCAGAAAGTGGGGAAATGGGGACAGCACGAGAGAGAGTTCCAAAGTTTCTGGGAGTAGTGGCTGAACGATCTGGAACAGAAGATTCAGGGACCAGGAGGAGGCCGAACCTAGTACAGAGGAGGCAACGGGTACTGCAGTGAAAAGAGAGATTAAGAGAGGTAGGGGTTGCCAAGGAAAGGAGGGATTTGAACTCTAGGGTGAGGATCTTGAAGTCAATCGACTTTGTCACTGGGACCCAGTGGACTTTGGCAAGGACTGGGGTAATCGGGGTACAAGGTTTGGTGCGGGTGAGAATGCTGGCAGTGGAGTTTTGGATAAGCTGAATTTGGTGAATGGTGAGGACCATTCTCAAGTTAACCCTACATCTGCGGATGACTTTGAGAGGGAGCATGGAGATGAGGATCAGAGGGGGCCAAGGATGGATCCTTGGTGTACCCCACAGGTGACCAGGCAGAAGCGAGTAGGAAAACCATTTGCACAGATGTAGTGTTGATGGTTTGTGACGTAGGGCTCGAACCAAGCGAGTGCAGTTCCACTGAGGTGGATGATGGAGGACAGGCGGAAGAGGATGCTATGATCAACTGTGTCGAACGCAATGGAGAGGTCCAGGAGGATGAGGAGGCAGAGAGAGCCCTGGTCACAGATAGAGAGGACATTGTTTGTGACTTTCACAAGTCCTGTCTCTGTACTGTGGGCAGGGCGGAAGCCAAACCAGAGGGGTTCGAGTAGAGTGTGTACGGAGAGGTGCGCACAAAGTTGGTTGGCAACACAAGAGTTCCAGAGCTTTTACAAGGAAGGGCCAATATACCGACTGTACCAGAAAGCACCTTTACTAGGAAATACTTCGCCCTTCTCTTCCTCCGCTACGAAAAGAACAGAACCTCACCAGCTGGGTTTTACTCTCAGATCATCACTCCATAGTGTAGGCTGCAATGGGTGAAACGTTTCAACATTATCACCCGCTACTAAAATGTCCATTGGGTGCTTTCTTTCCTGCAAACAGCCAGTGAGCTAGTGAAGTGCACTCACCTCAGCATCAATTACGTCTGTGATGTATCGTGGAGTAAGCAGCGGCATCCGGACATACTGCAACAGGTCTGGGAGAAAGTCCTCTCGTTCCTTCTTGGAGTGTTTTACCCAATTTAACACGGCTTCAAACACAGGTTCCTCTGAATCTACCTGGACAAACAACAAATATTCCAATATACTCACTGTTCACTCATAGTAGTAAAGCTTGAGCATTTCTGCTGGTTGAAACATAAAGAAGGAACAGCACCTCTGCGTATATTTTGTTGTTGTAATTATTTAAGAAGCACAGGAGTAAATATTCACTGTTTTCATGGCTTTTCACTATAACTTAGGCCGAAACCCTAAGTAAGTTTCAGAACACACCTGTTTACCTAGCAGTAAGTATGAACCCATTGTTAGTCGATTGACAGATCGTTTCCCGGGGGTTATAATCCCTTACATATAAACAATAATAATTTGGTCACTCAATCCACAACTGTTCGTGGCCTCAATTTGCTGCCACATTTCGCCCACAGAATATACAATTAATTCACTTTACAATACAGTAAAAGCCAGTTTATCCGTAACCCGATCAACTGGAACTTCCAAAAAACCGGTACCTCCCAATACAATTCCCCATTCAAACAACCGGATCTCATCCGGCACACTCGTGGTGGCGCATTTAATGAGTCGATTGTCGCACGAGAGTACAGTACCTTAGTTCTGAATGCTGCTGGTAGTGGCTTAAAGTGGCACTTACAGTTTTTCCTCTCCCTCTCTTTTTCTCTCTCTCCCTCTTTTTCTTTTTCTCTCTCTCTCTTTTCTTCCTCTCTATCTCTCTTTCTATCTCTTCCCCTTTCCTTCTGAGCATTTGTTTTGGTGGGGGTGGGGTCAGGAACGGCCCAAGGTATTTGGCGTCCTAGACAACCCTTCAGATGTGCGCACCCCTCTAGTAACTTTTGATAAGCTAATGTTAATACTAAGAATTCATATCATTAATATCATTAAAGTAATGGTAATAGTTGTACATTTATTTATTTATGAAACATACTTCTGTTTTATTTAAGTATTAAGCATTCTCCAGTCAACTTCTTGCTAACTCCCACACCTCCGCCACTATACACCAGCAGACGACAGCAGTACTTTTCGCCCTGTGAAGCAATCCCGTATGTGCTCTGTAACCGGGGCCGGCACCCCCCAAAATTTTGGAGCCCTAAGTGACCGCCTAGTTCGCCTAAAGGTAGCGCCGGCCCTGGGTGGGGTGGGAGAAGGAGAGAGAGGCATGGAGAGAGAGGGTGGAGGGGAAAGAGAAAGAGGATCGGAGGAGAAAGAGAGTGGGAGGGAGAGAGAGAGGTGGGGGAGTGGAGGGGAGAGAGAGAGGGGGTGAGTTGATTAATTTAGATGGAAAATGAGTGGAGGGGGGTTGGGTTTGGAGCCATTGAGATGCCAGACTGACTGTGTGTGTGTGTGTGTAGGTGTGTGTGTGAGAGAGAGAGAGAACAAGAGAGAGGGAAGAGAAAGAGATTTTGTAGATTGTACAAGTTTGCTTTGTGATTGTGTGCTATGTTTATAGACTCTAATCGATATTTATTGCTTTATTGGTAAGTATCCATACAATATTCTGTTATTATTTAGTCTATTATTAATATGGTATGTTTAAAAATAAGTTTGAAAATTTTGTGTTGGGTTTTCGGCAACTTGCCGCCCGAATATCCGGCACGCGGTTTAACCGGCATTGGCCAGGTCCCGAGGGTGCCGGATAAACGGGCTTTTACTGTATATTCTGTAAAGCAATTTGAGACCGACATCCTAATGATGTGATAAGGTGGTATATCAAATGCAAGGATTGTTATTGCAAAATAGTGTACCTGAAAAACAATAACAAAATTACATTTATAAAGTGCCTTTCACATCAGGAGAACATGAAAAAAATCCAGCATCAAGATGGAGAACTCTTATGTACTTGGGCTTGTGGATGCACTAATTGCTCCAGAGTTGATTTCACAAACTTGTGTCAATTTTCATCAGAGACTTACATCATGAGCTCATCTTAGTGTAAACCTTGGCCCCAGGAACCTTGTGAGAATACATCCTGCAAAGAATTTTAGATTGAAATGGCTGGGAACACTCAGCAGGTCAGGCAGCATCTATGGAGAAAGGAAAAATGAGTCAACATTTCATGTCCAAAATGTTGACTCACTTTTCCTCTCTCCATCAATGCTGCCTGAGTGTTCCCAGTAATTTCTGTTTTTGTTTCTGATTTTCAGCATCTGCGGTATGTTGTGTTATTGTAAGAATTTTAAATTATTGGATTGAAAATACCTACTTGGTGGAAGTACTGGAACATTTCTAATAATAATAATAATCCTTGCATTTGATTTAGTGCCTTATCACAATGTCCCAGTGCACTTCACAATGTACTGTAAAGTGAAGCAAGAGGAGCTGGGTTCGACGCCCAGGAAGAGCGAAACGTTGGGCAAGTTCCTTACTCCACACGACACTGTTTACCTAACCCTATGTAGCCTTATAACTTGGATGTTAGTCAATTGCTGGACCACTTTCTGGGGGTAGTAAGCCCTTCAAAATACAGTATATATATATATATATAATATATATATTTTAAATAATATTATTGGGCACTGCTGTGTGCAATTGGCTGCCGCATTTCACCCACAAAATATAGTCAATTCACTTTGCAGTATATTCTGTGAAGCGCTTTGTGACATCTCGTAGATGAGATAAGGCGCTGTATCAAATACAAAGATGAATATTATTATAATTACACCCAGGTTACATTCTCTATGACACTGTGAAGCCCCACCTGAATCTCATCACACCTGATCAACTTCTCCACCTCCTCCTTGTTCAGTAGCATAAACTCTTCATGTTGGACAACCTCAGAGAAGTTTTTCTGACTGAACACTTCCGCAGCTTGCATTAGGTCCACACAGCTGTGGGTCTCCGCAAACTCCTGGATCCCTAGGCAGTTTGATGGGTCCAACTGGCTCTCCAAGAACTCACAGCAAGCTTGCTTCACCCCTGGTGGACAATATGCATGAGAAGAGATATATCAGGTGAGCCTAGAATTTCGTCTCGCATCCATTACCCTTCACCCAATTCTCCAGGCATCTGTGAACAGTTGTGTCAAAGGCCAAACTGTTTCATAATCTTACCCTCCCTATTGCTGCAACATCCTCCACTCTTCTGCTTTTGCTTGTTCCTGTATGCCACCAAGTGGTCTTCCACTTCCTCCAAAATTCCATTCCCTTCTGCTATCTTTCCACCTTCAAAACCATCTTAAAACATTTACAATATATATACAAAAAAGGCAAGGTAATACTTCCCATTGTATTATTATTATTATTGTTAAGTGGGAAGTTTCCTTACTCCTTACACCTGGTAATAATCCCTCAAGAAAAAAAACAAAATTGGTTACTTAATTCTCGACTGTTTGTGGAGCTATTGACTGCCTTATTTCATCCACAAATAAACAGTCGATTCACTTTACAGTATATTCTGTGAAGTGCTTTGAGACATGTGGAAGTGAAAAGTGCTTCTTCAAATGCAAGGAGTATTATTATTATTATTAGTATATTATTATACACTTTTCACATCAGGGGCATTTCTCTGCTGTTTACTGCTGGCTGGTCACCTGAGTGGAAAGATGGCCAAAAGCAGAGTTAAAGAGATGGCTTTGAGATGGACTCTAATAATAATACTAATCCTTGCATTTGATATAGCTCCTTACCACATCTTTGAGAGGTATGGGGAAGATTTAGAGAGGGTGATTGACGAAGAAGTGAGAGAGTGTCATGGGAGAGAGGGAGAGATAGAGCAGAACAGGAGACATTAAGTGTGTTGAGAGGGAGAGAGTGTTTGTAAGAGTACGTGAGAGAGAAGTGAGAATGATTGAGAGAAAGAGAACACGAGGGAAGGGAGAGAGAAACAAAGAGCGAGAGAAATGAGGGTTTTGTGGTTCATAGAATCATAGATTCTATGTACTGGGATAATGGGGGAGCGAAGTTTGTGCGGGTGAGAACTCGGGCGGCAGAGTTCTGAATCAAAAACAGAAGTTTGACTGTAGTATTTTGTGTTGAGTTCTGAATCAGCTGGACTCTGTGGATTGTGGAGGAGGGGAGACCGGCGAGGAGGGCATTGGAATAGTCCAGCCGAGAGGTGACAAAGGCGTGGACCAGGATTTCAGTGGCTTTTGGGGTGAGGTATTGCCGGAGACGGGCGATCCGTCGGAGGTGGAAGAAGGCGGTGCTGGTGAGGGACCGGATGTGAGGTCAAACCTGATGCCTAAGTTGCGCACAGGTTCCGAGAGTTTTAGGGCCAGACCGGGAAGGTGGATGAGGTAAAAGCCATATGAATGGAGACGTTGATGAGAGCCAAGGAGTATGGCCTCTGTCTTGTCAACATTCATCTGCAAGAAATTTGCACTCATCCAGCTCCTGATGTCTGACAGGCAGCTGGAATGGGGGTCGCAAAGTGAGGTAGAGAAATAGAGTTGGGTGTCATCCACATACATGTGGAAGTGTGCCCCATGTCTGCGGATGACATCCCCAAGAGGGGGCATATAGATGAGGAAGAGGAGGGGGCCAAGGATGGAGCCCTGGGGTACCCCACAGGTAACCGGGTGAGAGTGGGAGGAAAAGCCATTTGTGGAGATGTACTGCTGGCGGTTTGTGAGGTAGGACTCGAACCAGGCGAGTGCGGTCCCACTGAGGTGGATGGCGGAGGACAGGCGGTGGAGGAGGATAGTCTGGTCGACTGTGTCGAATGCAGTGGACAAATCCAGGAGGATAAGGGAACCCTGGTCACAGATAGAGAGGACGTTGTTTGTGACTTTCGCAAGCGCAGTCTCTGTACTGTGGACAGGGCGGAAACCGGACTGGAGTGGTTTGAAGAGGGAGTGGGAGGAGAGGTGGGCGCGGAGTTGATTTGCAACAACACGTTCGAGTGCTTTTGATAAGGAAGGACAGGTTAGAGATAGGGTGGTAGTGGCTAGAGTTTGAGGGATCTAGGGAAGGTTTTTTAAGGAGGGGGGTAATGGCAGCAGTTTTGAGGGGGACAGGGACTGATCCTGTGGAGAGGGACTGGTTGATGATGTCAGCCAGCAGTGGGCAGAGGAGTGGGAGCTGGGTGAGCAGTAGGTTGGTGGGGAGGGGGTCGAGACATCAGGTGGTCGGCTTCATGGATGTGATAGTGCGTGATAGGGAGGAAGGAGAGACGGGTGAGAAGGAGTGTAGGAAGGGGGTCGAGGTAGGAGTTGATGACGGGGAGGATGAGGGCGATGGAATGGGGGTGGTGGTGGTGGTGGGCGGCGAGAGGCAGGTGGATGACGCTGCTTGGCGGATGTTTTTGATCTTGGAGGAGAAGTCGTCCATGATCTCCTTGCGCTTCACATTTGAAGTGAAGATGCTTTCCCACAGTAAGCTCCCAATATCCCAGTTCCCACACTCCTCCCCACTGTGACCTCCCGACTCGGGTGTTCCCTTTCCCCAGCAAATATCAGCTTGCTTCATGTCCCCCACCACATCTGCCCCACCATTGCCATTTTGCCCACACTCTCCATTCCTGGAGTTCCTCCAACTCGCTCCCTTCCTCCTTTTTCAAAGCACCTTAAGACCTAACTCTTTGACCTCGCTTTTGGTCATTGTTTCCCCTCCCCATCCTACCTCTCTCGGCTCCCATCCCAGCTCCCAGCTCAGGGCCTCAAAACAGTATTGAGAACTTTAAGATGTCCTTCCGACATGAAAAAATGTCCTTGCAAATATATCTGAAAGGAAAGACAAATTATTGCTTATGCGGCCTGCAGAGCTTTCTCTAATAGAGAATCCAGCCACATAAGCCAAAAGGATGGGCCACCCTGGACTAGATTAATAGCTCTGTTGACTAGGCCACACTGCTCTAGACAATAGGGGTGGGGGTATGAGTAGGCAGGAAATGTCAGTGTTTCTATTCCTGAATGCTCTTTAGTGACCCCTGCTGGAGTTTGGACATTGGACAAGGCCTGTCAGTCTGGGCTGTGCTGATCGGCATGGCCTAGACTCGAAGGACAATAGACTGCCAGCTCCATGGATTGACTTCCAGTGGAAGGACAGAAGAAGGAAGTAAAAACCACTGGGGAGGAAATTGGCAAGAAGCCTCCCTCTGCTCCTCCTCCCAGAACAAACCCCTAAAAGCTGAATTTGGGAATAATAATAATCCTTTCATTTGATATGGCACCTTATCATGTCTTTGTGACGTCTCAAAGCACTTCATTGAATATACTGTAAAGTGAATTAACAGCAGCATCACAGACAACCACAAACAATCATGGATTGAGTGACCAAATTATTATCATGGGCAGAGCTCACCTTTAAGTTGGAGAAGGCAGGCAGCAGGAAGCAGCTCCTGAACATTTTCCACTGTGACATGAACTGTTTCTGTGTAAACAAAGTCCAGCAGGATTTCCATGGTAGAGGAGGTCAGACCCTGGATGTCGACATCTGGCTTCCCTTTCTCCGAAAGCTGTCAGGAGAAATGGCAACTCAGCTATTCAGAGCAGAACCTGCAGCTCTCATTGTTTTTTTTAAATACAGCAAAGACACTGGCCATTCAGACACTGACTGCTGTGTGCAATCGCCCACATGACGTAAAGTTAATTCACTTTACAGTATATTCTGTGAAGACGTCTAGAAGATATGAAAAGCGCTATATCATACGCAAGGATTATTATTATAACATCCAGGCTTGACTATGTAAATTCCTTGCTTGTCGGCCTCCCTAATTCCTCCCTCCACAGGTTCCAAATCATACAGAACTCTGCAGCCTGTGTCCCCTCCCGCACCAGGCTCTGTGACCATATCACCCCCACCTAATCCAACTCCACTGGCTTCCCATCACACAGAAGATACAGTTCAAGATCCTGGTCCTCACCTTCAAAGCCCTCCTAATCCCCCCCACCACCAACCTACCCCTCCATCACAGCATCCAAGGCTGCAGCCTCCATCTCACGAAGCCAGTCAGAAACCTTGGGTGTTGTTTGTCCCTGAACTATCCTTCCCCCTCACCCCACATCCGTTCAATGACCAGTACTGCCTTCCACCACCTCCGTAACATTGCCAGACTCTGCCACTGCCTCACCCCTCAGACTGCCGAAGCCCTCGTCCACGCATTTATCACATCAAGGCTTGACTACAGAAACTCCTCATCAGCCTTCCCAGCTTTTTCCTTCACAAGCTGCAGATCATCGTCTTCGATCATGCCTTCTGCCGCCCTCCCAACTCTCTCCCTCCCATCTACCCTGTCCCTCCCCCTTGCTTGGGTCCCGACCCCTGAGTGTTCAGCGCCCTGAGACGTCCTTCCAACCTGAAAGGCGCTCTATAAATTTTGTTCTTTTTGTCACAAACAGTAGAATATGGCTGGAGGAGTAAAATTTTGTGAGAAGGAATGTTAAAGTTGATCCTCTAATAGCTAGTGCAGGCTGAGAGAATGGGAATGTGGAGCCTGGTGAGGGAAAGAATACAGACTACAGACTGTTACTTTGACTTGATGGAGCTAATGAAGGGGTGGAACTCTGGAGACCAGTGAGCAGAGAACGCAAAAAGCTTTCAAAATCAAGTCAGCTGCAAAGTCCACAAATCAGACTTAAAACGGGTTTGGGAGGAATACAACAAAAGTAATAATCCTTGCATTTGTGGGCAAAATGCAGCAGCCAATTGCACACAGCAGTGCTCCACAAACAGACATAGATTGAGGGACCAAATTAATTGATTGATTGATTATTAGTTAGTTAGTTAGTTAGTTAGTTAGTTAGTTAGTTAGTTAGTTAGTTAGTTAGTTAGTTAGTTAGTTAGTTAGTTAGTTAGTTAGTTAGTTAGTTAGTTAGTTAGTTAGTTAGTCAGTTAGTTAGTTAGTAATAATTATTTATTCATTCATTCATTCGTATTATTACCCCTGGAAAAGCAATCTGCCAATCAACTAACAATGGGGTTCCTACTTAACAGTAATATTAAGTGAAGCACTTTGAGAGGTCTCGAAAAAATGATAAGGCACAATATTAAATGCGAGGATTATAATTACTGACAGGTGAACAGAGGTATGTAGAGTAGAGAAACTTGTCCAATGTTTCGCCCTGCCCGGGAATTGAACCCAGATCGCCTCAATTGGAAGTCAATTGATTTATCCTTCCTCAAGGCGTTGAAAGTGGCCCTCAAACAATCAGTGCAAACGTTTGTGCTGTTCCCAGTTTTTTTACATTGGTGCACAAAGAACCCCATTGCCCCTAATTATATATACACACACACACAAACCAAGTCTGCTGCTCTCTTGATTGCATTTGCTTATGGCTGACAATCTGAATCAGTGGTTCCGTAAATGGTGATTTTTTATTTAATCTGCTTTACGATCTGATAAGATTATGGAAAATGTGTTGATGTTTACACTGCAGTATGTTTGAAAGTGCTGATGCAATCAAATTGCCACATAGTTAAGGATGAAGTGAGAGCTGTGAGTATAGCTCCACAGCTAATTAAATGCTCCCAGAAACAAAAGAAGTTCAAGTCAGGGAAATTGAATCAATCAGTCAAAGCTTCTCGAGTAAAACAAATTCAGGCTGAGGACAGTTGTCCTTTTGCTGAGGTTTGGGTGTGAAATAACGCTCACTGCTTCAAGGAGATAATAATATCCCTTGCTTTCGATATAACACTTAATCACGACTGTGAGACGTCTCAAAGCGCTTCAAGGAATATGCTGTAAAGTGAATTGACTGTCTATTATGTGGGCGAAACGTAAATGACCACTTACGCATCGATAATCACAACAGTCATGGATTGAGGGATCACTTTTTTTCTTTTACAGGATTATTAACCCTTGGAAAAGCAATCCACCAATCAGCTAACAAATAGTTTCCTACTTACTGCCTGGTAAACAGAGGCGTGTGGTATAAGAAAACTTCATAGAATCATAGAATCTTACGACACAAAAGGCCATTTGGCCCATTCGAGTCTGTGCCGGCTCTTTAAATGAGCAAGCTCTCTCCCCATAACCTCGCAAAACCGTCCTCCCCAAATAAATGTCTACCTCTCTTTTAAAAGTTGTTATCGAATCGGCCTCCACCACCTTTTCAGGCTTGACTAACATTCCGCCCTGACAGGATCAAACCCAGGTCCTCTCACTTACGAGGTGAATGCTCTAAACACTCAGGAAGGCCAGCTTACCTCACTGGTGAACATGGCACAGAAGTAATCGCTGCACGCTGCCAGCACAATACGGTGAGCAGGAAAGTCCTTACTATCCACTCGCAGTGTGACATCGCACAGGGTGTTACTCTTCCTCAGGGAGTTCATAGTGTTCAGAATGGACTTGGCATGTGAGTTGGTCATTATATCCCGAGGAGCCATGTTGAGCCTTTCCACTTTGACAAACTGTGGAGAAGGTTCTGGAGGTTAAATACCTAGAAATATACAAATAAAATATTGTGCTAATAACAAGATAGTTAATAGCTGGGAGAAAATCTCCTCTAATATTTTCTATACATACCATAATTTTGTACAAGGCTACACATCATTTAATTCACATTGTATGCATTTGATACAATATTTTAATCAACTAAACGTATGATCTATCATTAATTAAAAACAGAAATTGCTGATAACACTCAGCAGGTCAGGCAGTATCTACGGAGGGATGATGAGTTCAAGTCAGTGACCTTTCATCAGAACTCTCTCCACAGATGCAGTCTGACCTATTGAGGGTTCCCAGAGATTTCCAGCAACTACAGTATTTTGCCTTTTGTATAATCATGTCTGTATGAATTTATAACCAACCACTATCAATTCAATAGGTATCGTGTGAATTACTATTGGCTAGGGAACGGCGATGTATCGGTTTTTCGATTAAACCCGATATGATTTTCAGATCGGTATGCCGATATGGTGATTCTAAAAAAAACGTTATATCGAGAGATTCGATTTAAAAAATATACATCGTTATATTTTTAATATCGTTCCTGGCAATATATCAATATTGTTGGTATTATCAGTGTAATGCGATCTTTTCCAGCTTACCTTGTCGCCGGCATTGCAACCTCCTAGACCTAGAGCATGGAATGCGCGTACATTCGGTGCGCGCGCACAATTAACGGGCGTGCACATCCGATGCGCGCGCACACTTTACTGTGTATACTCGACGTGAGTCGTGGCGTCTTAACAAAGTCGCATCGCTGAAAATTGTAGTTTGAAAATTTACCTTTCTCATCATGGGGAAAAGAAGCCCCGTATGGGACACTTTGAAAACAATGCAATCAGTAATGGTGTGTATAGATGTACAGTTTGCAAGGTCTTGGTTAAGACATCTGATTCGAGCACGAGCAACCTGCGACATCACATTAAGCAGCACCTCCCCGCCCAGCACGCTGCCCTCAGAGCGAAATCATTGTCGACAACAGCAGGAAGTCGAACCAGCGCTTCGGAGAAAGCGACAGGTAGTGGGGCCAGTGCAGCTCAAACAATTCCTGCTTTATTTAAGAGGAGAACATTGTACCAGAGAGGGGACAAAAAGTGGCAAAGTATCACGAACGCTGTCACTTTTTGCATAGCAAAGGAGAGCTTGCCAATGGCGAAGGACATTAATTCAGACTTCAGACTACATAAAAATAAGTGGCATTTTGTGGCTGTAAGTGTTATTTTTGTGTGTGAGAGAGTTAGAAGCCAGATTATCACTGTTTCTATTTGTGTGTCTGACTAGACACACACATAGAAGCCAGATTATCACTGTTTCTATGTGTGTGTCTGACTAGACACACACATAGAAGCAGTGATAATCTGGCTTCTAACAGTCAGACTGTCTGTCTCTCTCTTTTCTATTGTAATAGATCTCATTTACACGTGGACATTACATGCTAGTTTCAAGCAAGAAATGGAGGAGAATAAATCTCTAGATTTTGTTTTTGGTGTGTGTGTGTTCTATTTTGTGTTTAGAGATGGAGAGGGGGAAAGTTGGGAGAGAAGGAGAGAGGAAGAGAGGAGAGGGGGGGAGAGAATGAGAGGGTGAAAGGAGGGAGAGAAGGAGCGAGGGGAAAGGAGGGAGAGAAGGAGAGAGGAAGAGAGGAGAGGGAGGGAGGGAGAGAAGGAGAGGGGGAAAGGAGGGAGAGAAGGAGCGAGGGGAAAGGAGGGAGAGAAGGAGAGAGGGGAGGGAGAGAAGGAGAGGGGGAAAGTTGGGAGAGAAGGAGAGAGGAAGAGAGAAGAGGGAGGGAGAGAAGGAGAGGGTGAAAGGAGGGAGAGAAAGAGCGAGGGGAAAGGAGGGAGAGAAGGAGAGAGGAAGAGAGGAGAGGGAGGGAGGGAGAGAAGGAGAGGGGGAAAGGAGGGAGAGAAGGAGCGAGGGGAAAGGAGGGAGAGAAGGAGAGAGGGGAGGGAGGGAGGGAGGGAGGAGAGAGGGGAGGGAGGGAGAGAAGGAGAGAGGGGAGGGAGGGAGGGAGGGAGGGAGGGAGGGAGAGAAGGAGAGAGGGGAGGGAGGGAGGGAGAGGAGGGGAGGGAGGGAGGGAGAGAAGGAGAGGGGGAAAGGAGGGAGAGGAGACAGGGAGGAGGGAGAGGAGAGAGGGAGAGTGGAGGGGGAGGGAGAGAAGGAGAGGGGGAGGTAGGGAGCAAACAACATCGTATAATTCAACAGACCTTGACACCAACATTACAAACTTTCTGGACCTAGAGCACGCATTTCGAAATGTTGACTGCGCGCGCATCGTCAGTGCGGACGTACCGTCAATGCGCGTGCACCGCGACTGAGCGCGCACCATAAATGCGTGCGCGCCATCAATGCACGCGCACTTCGAATGCACGTGCATGCGCAGTATAAAAACTCGATAGATCGGTTTAAGCAGGTATGAGCAAACCGATATATCCGGAAAAATCCCATATCGCCGCTCCCTACTATTGGCTGTTACTAATTCACAATATTGATACTGAACAACATTCCATCTGAGAACAGGGCTCACTTTTCCTTCTTGACCTCCTCAGCCTCCTTTTTTGCATTCGTTACAGCTGACCATTCCATCCTTCACCACCATCTCTCATGCCTACTCCAACTCTTTTGATTCTGTCATTTCCTGGTTTCACTCTTACCTATCCAAGCATCTGCACTTTGTCTCTTCCAATGGCTTCTCCTCCCATTACACACAGTCATGTGTGGTGTTCCTCTATCCCTGGTCCTCTCCTCTTCACCATCTATATGTTCCCATACAATTCTATCTCTCTCCCCTACCCTCAATTCCAGGACCACTGCTGCTCTGACCAATTGCATGTCAGATGATACCAAGTCCTAAACTCCTATCTGGTTGGATGAGGATACAAAGCTATTCATAAAGTGGAAGAAAGAATAAGGCATTTAAAATCATAATAATAATCTTTGCATTTGATAAGATTATGAAGGAAAATGACACAGAAATAAGTCAGATTCCATACCAGAAAGCATGTCAGGACTATATTAAAAAAAAAGGTGTTAGAATGGAAAACAAAAATTTGATTTGAATATTTGTAGAGCTATGATGCGTAATAACAAAAAGTTTGCATTAACAATAAAAGAAAAACAAGCGATAGAATAGGGCCACTGAAGATTGGTTCGCAAGAGAACATCATAAATAAATAATGCTGCACAGTAGGGTCCGTCGATATGGAAATATTCCGATTTAGATATATCGATGGGCTCAAATTGAAATACACTGAAATATCGATATTCTCGGGTTTTTCGTACTGCGCATGCGCGCGCGGCGCACGCATTCGGGGTGCGCGCACATTTGGGGCCTATCTCCTCAGGAGGTAAATATCTTTCTCTGTGTCTCTCACACTCACTCTCTCCATCTCTGTGTTTTTCTGTCTGTGTCTCTCTCCTCTCTCACATCCCCCACATCTCTATCTATCTGTATATTATCACATCCACCCCGTCTCTCCCCCCACCCCCGCCGCCACCGTCCCTCTCTCCTTTCCCCCCCCGCCGCCATCCTTCTCTCCCTCTCCCCCCGCCGTCTCTCTCCCCCCCTCACCCCCCGCAGCCATCTCTTTCCCCCTCCCCACCCCCCGCCATCTCTCCCTCCCCCCACCAGCTGTCTCTCTCTCCCTCCCCCCACCACAGCCGTCTCTCTCCCCCTCCCCCCCCCCAAGCCGTCTCTCTCCCCCTCCCCCCCACCTTAGCCGTCTCTCTCCTCACCCCTTGCATACTTGTATATTGTATTCTAGGACTATGAATACAATATGGCGGCTTTGCACCTCGGTCTGTGCATTGTGTATAGAGATGAGCATTCTGGGTCTTGTAGTTCAGTGTGTGCGCATATCGATTTTTCGATATATCGATATTTTTGAAATGCCTATATCGGCGTATCGATCTGAAAATTATATCGGGTTTTAGCGATATATCGATATATCGCCGGACCCTACTGCACAGGCTGCAATAGTGCTAGATAACCTATCTGATCTGAAAAGAGAACTCACTACCAGATGGTTGCAAACAAATGTGTAAACTTAAGGTAAATAAATCTCAGGATCCAGATAAATTGCATCCGAGCATCTTTAAGGAACTGAGGGAGGAAGTCGCAGAAAAGTTGGCACACATCTTACAGAAATCACTGAATACTGGAGAAGTGCTGGGACTGGAGAAAGGCAAATGTTACTCCTATTGTTTAGCAAAGTAACAATAGTGACTCAGAAAACTACAGACCAGTAGGTTTGACGTCCATTGTGGTAAAATTATGGACTCTTAAGGATAAAATCACGGAGCACCAAGACAGAAATAAAATCATAAATGATAACGAATTTGGGTTCACGTCAATCTAATTTACTGGTTTTCTTTGATGGCATGACAAGAAAGTTTGATAAGGGTAAGGCTGTTGCATACCTAGATTTCAGTAAGGCCCTTGATACAGTTACTTTTGAGAGGTTGGTACTGAAAGTAAAGAAAGCGGGAATCACGAGATGGTCACGGGAACCATCCATTAGAATGGATATACAAGTGGTTGATCCAACTGGTTGACTGGTTCCGTGTAGCATCACCTCAGAGGGTGATGGTACAGGGAATGTCATCAGTCTTGGAAAACAATATGTATGGAAAATGGAAAGGATCTGGGGGTCCTGATTGACAATAAATTGAAGCTCTTGCAGCAGTGTTCTGTGGCAGTGAGTAAACTAAACCAGATGTATCAAAAGATCAATAGCAAGCCGAAATAGTGTCATAATCCTGCCACTGTATCAATCATTGGTGAGACCATATTTAGAGTACTGTGTACAGTTCCGGTCGTCGCAGTACAAAAAGGATATTGGAGAAATCGAGAAGATACAGAGGAAGGAAACCAGAATGATGGAGGGAATAGAGGGACTGGACTATGAGGAGAGATCAAGTAAATTTTGCTGGAAACGAAAAGATTGAGAAGTTAGATAATTTCTGTCTTTAAGATTCTAAAGGGGCTAGAGAATATAGAGCATGACAGGCTACAACAACTTGGATTTATATAGCGCCCTCCACGGTGAACGGCGTGTCAGAGCGCTTTGCGAGTTCTTTGCTGGTGGGAGGAGAGAGTGGTACAGAGAGGATTTGAGGGTATAATGGCTGTGGAGTGTGAGGAGGGTGGAGAGTTGGGGAGGGTATGTATGGGGGAGGGGAAAGTTGTGATTGCCTTATGGAGACAGTTTGTGCGGAGGGAGTAAATTATTGCACAGTGGGGATGGTTGCTCCTGGACAGCCAGCGCCTGGAGCCATGAATAGGCCCGGCAGAGGATGCCCAAGCTGGAGCAGAGGGAAGTGGTGATGGGGTCCAGAAGAGAGAGGACAGAGTGAGAGTAGCAGATACACGGGGGTGGGAGGAAAGACATTTAGTGGAGGGGAAGCTCGGGTCGGGGCGGCAGCCAAAATGCACACGCAACAACAACAACAAAATTATATTTATATAGCGCCTTTCACGTCGGGAGGTCGTCCCAAAGCGCTGATCAGGTCGGAAACCGAGCAGTGGGGGGGAAGGGTCGGGAGAAGGGGAAGGAGAGAGGAGAGGGGGAAGAGTTAGGAGGGGAGCACAAGGCACGGTCGAAGAGGAAGGTTTTGAGTCCAGCCTTGAAGGAGGAAAGAGAAGAAGTGAGGCAAAGGGATTGCAAGATGGAGTTCCACATTGTGGGGAGAGAGGCTGAAAGCCCGGCCGCCGATGGTGGGGTGGTTAGGGCGGTGCTGAGCTGAGGGGACGGGCAGGCTGATAGGGAGATAGCGGGTCAGAGAGATAGGCAGGGGCAAGGCTGTGAATGGCCTTGAAGGTGAGGACGAGGATCACGCAGAGACCGGGAGCAAGCGATCAGCGAGACGGCATCAGCCCACAGGCTACGTGGCCATGGCTAAGACAAGGTCTGACATGCCACTTTCTGCTTACCCACTCGCTATGTATTAAAGTTAGTTTTTTTGTTTACTTTCTTTGGATCTCTAAGTGTTAGTGGTTTGTGCTGTTAGATTCTGCGCTGACCCTGGTTGAGTTGTTAAATTCTGATGTAACGCCGACGTCACTTTTTGATTTCTGCAGTTCCCTTGTGACCCCCTCACCTGGCCCCACACTCTCCCGACTCCGCTCCCAAATGACTGACTCCTCACCTGGCTAGGCTTTAAACCCGCTTTATAGGCCTCAGCTCCGCCCTGCGCTCTCTTGACTCTGCTCCCAAATGTAATGACAGCAGCAATTTGTTTCAATTTGTCCAGAATAATGAAAGCAGAGGACATGGCCTGCGATTCAAGGGCTGTAAATTCAGAACAAATCTACACAAACCCTATTTCAGTGATCAAATAGTGAACCTGTGGATCAGGCTCCCTAATGAGATGGTTGAAGCAGAAAGTGTTGATTTCTTCAAACACAGATTAGATAGTTTGCTTTTAGAAAACAACATTATGGGATATAGTAGATACCTGTAGTTAGTTTGAGATATATGTGCATGCGACTGCCAGGAAGGTGGAAGGCGAACTAGATGGTTCTTGGTCTTTTTTTCATCTAGTATTTCTTATGGAATTGGATATATATATAAAAGCCAAATTGCAAGTCTATGGGAAAGAGCGAGGAAGTGGGACTAGTCTTTCAAAGAGTGCACAGGTACAATGGACCGAATGGCCTCTGTCTCTTCTGTATTATTCTAAGCAATACAGCTGTACAGTACACGCTACAGTTTCCAACAAATACTGAAGGGGACAAAGTTTTTGTATGCACTTGTACTGAAAAGCTTTATTTATTCTTACATTTACTCACTGAGCCAGGGTTACTTGTTCTTGGACTACGTCATGTAGCCTTTCCAGATGTTTCTGCACTCCCACCACCGATCAAGGTCAATTTCATGGGTCGCTGAGTGTGAATTCCAGTTACTTCCAGCTTTTCCCAGTTATACCTACTACAATTCAGTGAATTAGAAAAAGTACTATATTAAGGAACAGCAAAATTACATTTGTATAGCAGTGCAATAAACAAAGATTCGAGAGTGGTCATTACCAGCAAAATACAATGCACCCACCACATTCCAGGACAAATCCCTTTGGAAAAAAAAACCTATATTCTCTAACCCTATATTCTCTTTCCTACACTTGCCGATTTGCTTTCCCTCATCTCTGCAACATCAATTTCCGCTGTCACTACCTCTCCCCATTGCACATATAGTACAACAGCAAAATTACATTTGTATACCACCGTTCAAGTCAGGAGGATGTCCCAAGGCGCTAGTACCCATAAGAGTACCCATAATACAGTATAGAATTTTTCAAAGCCTTGACACAAAATTGCTCGTTGCTGTACATTTGGAACAAACAGTTCCAACATAACAAACAGTTTGTACCTAACAGGTCTTACAAACAGTCAAGAATGATTATCTGGATGATTATTTGCTAGAACACCAGAAGAACCGTCCTTCTCATTTTAAAACAATGCCATGAGATCGTTAACATCCACCTGAACAAGCAAATGCAAACGTAGTTTAACATCTCATCCAAAGGACATCTACAATTCAGCTCTCCAAAGTTCCAACTTCTGAATCCACAACCTTCTAACCCAGTAAAAAGAGTGGAATCAAATTAATGACAAGCTTCCCAGGTAAAATCCAAATAAAAATGGGGCATTGGTAGGACATTGCCATGTGCAATTGGCTGCCACATTTCACCCACAAAATACACAAATATAGAGTACAGACCCAAGACTTCCAGCTCCTTGGGACATCCTCCCAAGTGAAAGGTACTATATAAATGTAATTTTGTTGTTGATATAAAATCACAAAATGTAGTCAATTCACTTTGCAGTATATTCTGTGAAACGCTTTGAGACATCTAGAAGACGTGAAAAGCACTATATCAAATGCACTATACCAAAAATCTGAGACGTCTCCACTAGGTGCAATAACAAATGCAAGGATTATTATTATATGGAGTCCTGTAACTCAGTGGTTGGAGCATTTGCCTTACAAGAGTGAGACCTGTGTTTGAATCCAGGCAGATAACGGCGAAACCTTGGGCAAGTTTCCTTACTCCACACACCCCTGTGGGTGAAACACGGCAGCCAAATGCGCCCACAGCGTCCCCCCCACAAACAGCTGGAATAATAATCCCTCAAAAAAAACAATAATAATATTGGTCATTTCACGACTGTTTGTGGGACAGTGCTGTGTGCAATTGACTGCCTCGATTCACTTTACAGTATATTCTGTGACATCGATAAGATGTGAAAAGCGCTATATCAAATGCAAGTATTATCATTATTACAATAGGTCTTAGCTTGTGGCCCATTTCAAGAGCCCGTCAGTCAACTGGCGTATTGCTTTCTTGGAATAATAATCCCTTCAAAAAATAATTATTATTTGGTCACTTTGGGAGTCCCATAGCTCAGTGGTTAAGTCCACTAGCCTTGCAATCGAGAGGCCTGGGTTTGATTCCTGGCAGGTCAGGGCGAAACCTTGAGCAAGTTTCTTTACCACACACAGAATAATGCTTGATAATAAACCCTGCTGAAAAAGAGAAACAGTAATAAAATTGGTCGATTCCAGCTGTTTGTGGGGGGGACGCTGTGGGCGCATTTGGCTGCCGTGTTTCACCCACACAATTCACTTTACAGTCTATTCTGTGAAGCGCTTTGAGACACAGTCTAGATTACAAGACCTAACAAGGGGCTGAGTCAAACGCCAGGATTATTAAGGGGAAGGTCTCGGGGCAGTGTCTGGGGTTGGTTTGCTGTGTTCCCTCCCACACCCCCCAGGCCTGGTTTGGGGGCATTTTCAAACCTCAGTAATCTGCTCCCCCCCCCCGCCCCCCCTCAAACCTCACTGGCTTCAGAACCCGCAGCTCTCCACCAACCCCCTTCCAGACACCATCCCTTCCCCTCCCCTCAGGGGAAGCCTCGCCCCTTCCCGCTACCTCCACCCCCCTTCCCCCCGCCCCGCCAGGTCAGCGTGTCGGCTGCCAATGTCTCGCGTACCGGGAGGCCGCGTACACCAGGCCGTGTCTCCCATCCCAGCCGCCGACCCTCGAGTGAAGGAAAAGCGAACTACAACTCCCACAATGCCCTGTGCGTCTCCCCGCCTCCCGTACCGCGCATGCGTACGTACTGACGCGTGACGCCGCCGGCATTGTTGACCTTTTGGTCATGTGACGTGCCCCCAGCTGAGTGGCTGAGGCTCAGGTCAGGACCACAGGGGCGTCAATAATAATAATAATAATAATCCTGGCGTTTGTCATTGCGTTGTCATGTCTGCTGGATGTATCAAAAGCGCTTCACAGAATATACTATAAAGTGAATATTTGTGGGTGAAACGCCAATTGTGCACAGCAGCCTCCACCACAAACAGTCGTGGATTCAAAATGACCAATTTTTTTTTGAGGGATTATTAGACGTGTGGAGAAGGTTTCACCCTGACCAGCCCGGATTTGAACACAGGTCTTACACTTGTAAGGCGAGTGCTCTAACCACTGAGCTACAGGACTCCATATTTACATGGGATATGTAGTATTTAGGGGATGGGAGGTTCCACCATGTGTCCAGGCACCATGTGTCTCGCCATGCTTAACACTATCCAAATCAAGCTGAGAATTCCTTCCATCTACAGTGGACATCCTGTAGCTCAGTGGTTAGAGCACGCTCATCGCAAGCAAATCCTGGGTTAGATTTCCTAGCTAGAGTGAGACCTCGGGCAAGCTTCCTTAATCTACACCTCTAATAATAATCTCAAAGAAAAGAAAACGATAATAAATTTGGTTTGTGGGACACTGCTGTAAGCAATTGGCTGCTGTAGTTCACCCACAAATATAGTCAATTCACTTTATAGTACAGTATTCTATGAAGCGCTTTGAGACATCAAGGCGCCTTATCAAATTAAAGGATTATCATCATCATCTACATTGGAAATCCTAGAGATAAGATTGTTGGAATTGACTAGGGTAATTGGGGTACACAATTTGTACGGGTGGTGTTTTTGTATGAGTTGAATTTGGTGGATGATGGAGGGGAGACGGGCGAGGAGGATGTGTTCAATCACTAAAATAATCACCTCCATGAAACCCACCACGTGTTCATTGGACCCCATCCCCACCCCCCTCCTCCGCACCCAGCTCCACCTTTTCGCCCCGCTCATTTCTGACACCATCAACCTTTCCCTCTCCTCAGGCACCGTCCCTACCTCCCTTAAAACAGCCACCATCACCCCTATCCTGAAGAAACCCTCCCTTGATGCGTCGCAACCATCAAGCTATCGACCCATCTCCAACCTCCCGTTTTTATCCAAGGTCCTTGAAAGAGTGGTTGCCTCCCAGCTCCGCTCTTTCCTTTCAACTCACTCACTCCTTGAACCCCTCCAATCAGGTTTCCGCCCTATCCACAGCACAGAAACTGCCCTGGTAAAGGTTACAAACGAAATCCTAACCGCCTGCGACCAGGGCTCCCTTTGCCTCCTCATCCTCCTTGACCTGTCTGCTGCGTTCGACACAGTCGATCACACCATCCTCCTCCAACGTCTTTCTTCCCACCTCAACCTTCAAGGCACAGTCCTTGACTGGTTCCATTCCTACCTGACCCACCGTTTACACTTTGTATCTTCCAATGGTTTTTCCTCAAACCCCCGCAGTTTCTCACGGCGTCCCTCAGGGCTCTGTCCTCGGCCCCCTCCTTTTCACCATTTATACGCTCCCTCTGGGCAATGTCATCCGCAAACATGGGGTAAATTTCCACATGTTTGCACTCGTGGGCGAATCTGTGACTCGTGGTCACAGATTTAAAATAGTTTCAAGGCGAAGTAGAGGGGAGCTGAGGAGAAATGTTTTCACTCAGCGAGTTGTTCGAATCTGGAATGCATTGCCTGAAAAGGTGGTGGAGGCTGATTCGATAACAACTTTTAAAAGGGAATTAGATCTTTATTTAGGGAGAACAGGTCTATTAGGCTATGGGGAGCGGGCAGGGCAGTGGGATTGAATCGCTCTTTTCAAAGAGCCGGCACAGACTAGATGGGCCGAATGGCCTCCTTTTGTGCCGTAAAATTCTATGAATCTATGAATCTATGTATGCGGACGACACCCAGCTGTACCTTTCTGCCTCATCCCTCAACCCCCAGACCATCGATGTTCTGACAGCATGTCTGTCCGACATTGAGTCCTGGACGAGGGACAACTTCCTGCAATTGAACGTGAGCAAGACCGAGGCCCTCCTGATTGTCTCAAGCCAGCGCCTCCGCACATCGGGCGCTGCCAGCCTCAACATCCAAGGCTGTACTCTCCACCTCACAAAGCCAGTCAGGAACCTCGGCATCGCGTTCAACCAAAAACTCTCCTTCCTCCTCCACATCCGTGCCTTGACCGGCACCGCTTACTTCCACCTGCGCAACATTGCCAGGCTCCGCAATTATATTACCCCCCGCGCTGCCGAAACACTCGTGCACGCGTACATCACCTCAAGGCTGGACTACGGAAACTCTCTCCTCGTCGGCCTCCCCAGTTCCTCCATTCACAGGCTGCAGGTCATCCAAAACTCTGCAGCCCGTGTATTATCCTGCACCCGCCTCCGCGACCATATAACCCCCACCCTCGCCCGTCTCCACTGGCTCCCCATCCTCCAGAGGATCGAGTTCAAGATCCTCGTCCTCACCTTCAAGGCCTTACATGGCCTTGCCCCACCCTATTTAACCAATTTACTCTCCCCCTGTAAGCCCACCCGGACCCTCCGTTCAGCAGGACTTGGCTTGCTCCAAGCCCCCCGCCCGAATCGCCCCACCATCGGAGGCCGGGCCTTCAGTTTTTCTGCTCTGACCCTATGGAATTCCATCCCCCAATCCCTCCGTCTTGTTTCTTCCGTTTCCTCTTTCAAGGCCGGTTTGAAGACTTTCCTCTTCGACCGTGCCTTTTGTTCCACCCCGAATTCTTCGACCTCCCCTACTTGTTTCACCCCTTCCTGTACACTCCCCTCCCAGCTCGGGTCACACGCCTCCTGTACAGCGCCTTGGGACATCTTCCCGACGTGAAAGGCGCTTTATAAGTGTAATTTGTTGTTGTTGTTCTGAGTAGTCTGGCCAAACGGTGACAAAAACATGGACCAGGGTTTTGGCAGCTGTTGGGGTGAGGTACTGGCAAAGAAGGGAATTGGCTTGGCTCAGTTGGTAGCCTTTTAGTCACAAGGTTATAAGTGGGTTCAAGCATCAATTTGAGATGTTGAGCTCTTTCTTGGCCGTCATTCCTGTATTGATTTTGCAGAGCTGGTGGGTGCCATTCTGAGATGAGATATTAAGGCAAGGTCCAGTATGTATGGTCTGTTGAACATGAAAGTTTCTGTGATGCTTTGTAAATAAGAGAATTTGTACTGTTGTTCTGGCCAACAATCTTCCAGATAATTGTCAAGTCCAGGCTCTAAACTCTTTGTTCGACGGACTCTCCCCAACACTTCTCTCCACAAACTCCAGGTTTGCTGCTCATCTCCTCCCTGCACCAGGCTCTGTGACCTCATTACTTCCACCCTCACCTGGCTCCTGGACAGTTAAAAATTCCCATCCTCTCTTTTAAAGCCCTCCCATGGTTTGCTCCTCACTACTTCTGCGACCTTTGAATACCATACCAATCTGTCGGTTTCTTGTTTGGCCGGCACTGGCCTACTCCACGTCTCCTGCCTTACTCACCCCAGCATTCATGGACACCCCTGCAGCTTCTCTGCCCATACCTCTGGAACTCCCATTCACCAAATCCATCCTCCTCAACCCCACCCTCATCTCCTTCAAGGCCTATCTCATGACCCCTCTTTAACTGTGCCCGCCTATACTCCCATCCCAACTCCCCCTACCCTCCAACCACCTTGATTCTAACCCCCAGCTTGGGTGCAAACCCTTAGCTGTCCAGATGGTTTCCGACATGAAAGGTGCTATATGAATGCAATTTGTTGTTGGTTGTGATATCGAGTGTGGTGGTTTGTGTGACATTGCTTACAAATTCACTGCTGCGTTTAGCTATAAATTTGCATTAACTGCACTTTACAGCTATTACCAGTGAATTGCTTTGAAACATTTTGACAAATCAAATTTATTATCCTTGCAGAATAAATCTGACAGGTAAACAGCTGAGCTGCAGCAAGGACTTACCTCTTCATATTATTTTAAGTTTTACAAAAAACTTTTGAGATCGGTTAGATGGACTCAATGTTTCCATAAAGGTCTCATGGGTGAACCGAGAAAATAGATGGATTTATAAATAACATGAAGCTAATGTTGAGTTGACTCCAGTGACGATCTAGTACAAATATAGGTTTGATGTGTCTTTTTTTTGCTTTAGTGAGGACCCAACACATTCTCAGTGTCAGTCTGTCTTCTGACTCACGAGGCGAGTGCGACAAGCTGAGTCTACAGCAATGGTCTAGGTACTCCTAATGCATCTGTACATTTAGTTTGCATCAAATCTCTCCTAGAGTTCAAGAATAACCTAGACATTGTTTGGTGCAACAATAATCCATTCCAGAGGGCATACAAGTACTTTGTCACAACCCTTTCAAACCTTACAAACCTCTTTCATACCCCCTTTAATTTCTGCTGCTTCAGCATGTACAAAAAGCCAGCCTCTATTTGGTATCTTGCTATGCACTCTGCACCTCATCCTCTCTGACTCTAACACATCTTTCCTATAATAGGTAGCCCAGAATTAAACACAATATTTCCAACTGCAACCTAACCAGTACTCCATACAATCTCAACATGACTTAAAACCCTGGTTTATAAATCCCAGAATCCAGAAGATGAAGGGATTGGTTTTTTAAAAAAAAAAGTGATTTCTAACAATAAAAGCATTTTCTCTGACATTTACTAAAAAAAACTCCTGATTCAAACTAATGGAAGAACTCAGCATTTGCCAGAGACTGAGCCCAGCTCACTCTCACCTGAACAATGGGCAATGAAGCTTCTCTTGGTCTATTTCAAAGCCAGGACTATTATGTAATAATGCTTGTGCGGATATGAAAAACTCCCTCAGTTTTGTGTAAAATGCCAGGATTTCAGTAAATAACCCAATTTGTCAGGCATCTCGGATCTTTGTCCAAGTTCTTCACCGATTTATTTTGATTACATCAGTGTGGACTGAAACATGTGTGCAAATGTAGTCAGAATTTCATTATATTGTGTTAAGTCTACTCGCTCTTATCACTTCTATCTGCCACCATAGACTTCCACCTCAGCCTCCACCAATGCAATTCTTGAATTAGTCACTAGGCAGCGCACAAACGCCTCTGGGCTTCACTCCCCTTCTCAGTGCAAATCAAAGGGTTTTAAATAGTCCCCTGGATTAATGCAACAACATGGGCAGAGAGCATGAAAGAAATATCTGCACCAGTTTGAGAATCTGCAAATAATCAACTTGCCACAAATAATAAACATTGTTCAGTCAGAAGGAGGTTGAGCAGCATACTGATCCCTTGTCCATGCAAGTGGCCTCAGCCTAGCCGCAGTACAGCCCCTGAACTAGAATATAATATAAATAATACTTATATTTGATATAGCGCCATATCATGTCTTTGAGACGTCTCAAAGCGCTTCACCAGAATATACTATAAAGTTAATTGACTGTATATTTTGTGGGTAAAAACTACCTGCATATAGCTCTGGACTACCTTTGTGAAGTCCAGGACTTTGAACTGTGTACTTCAGCGCCTTGGGACTTCCTCCCGATGTGAAAGGCGCTATATAAATGCAAATTGTTGTTGTGCAGATCCTCTAGCAGAATGTGCAGCCGCTGGACTCTACGTGTGCAGCCCTAGACAAACAGTCTCTCTGCCACCCTAGAACTCACGTAAGCTCGTCACCCACCACTAACGCTTGTGAAGGAATTTTACATCTATACAGACAAAGGAAAAAAAGAAAGCCTAAAAATAAATACTGTGCATGATGTGCATTCATCAGCTATAAAGTGCTTCACACATCAGAACAATAATACCACTGACTCACAATCGCAGTCCTTGGTGCAGAGACTGACTGACCTGCTGAATTGAACAGAGTGAAATTACATGGATCTCAATGTGTGTAGCACCTAAACAGCATGTCTTGGGCAGTGCCAGCCTGACTCCGGCACTGCTCGGGAACAGACGGCTCCCAAACCACAGCGTGGCAGCCCAGCGCTATACCACGTCTCATTTTTATTCTTCAGAACATAACAAAGAAGAATAGGTGACAAAACAAAAGTTTCAGCCCAGCTTTGGGCCTAAGGAGCGCGGTGCTTTGCCTGGGCTACACGTAGTTAACATTCACCCTCATCAATTGTAAAGTGATTACTAACCAAGTATTATATTTTGGAGGAGGGTAAGGAGGGGAGAGAGATGTCATCTATAGTCTTTTGGAAAAATAAAATAAAACGTTCAATGCACTTGGGTCTTGTCATAAGAGAGGCCTGTAATAGTCCAGGGTTCAGAGCAGAGAGTCATCTGTACAGCCTCCCTCAAGTCCGTAACGAAATTCCTGCAGGTTGGAAACACCGTGGAAATGAACAAATGCAGCTGCTACCACCAAGACATGGAATAGCTGATGCGATTGGAACTGGGGAAAAAAGGAATAAAAGCATTAGATTAGGTACATTTAAGCCTGCAAATGCATTAAACTGCTTCCTCAAGGGAGAACGTATTATTATTATATTATTATTATAACAACAAAATTACATTTGTAAAGTGCCTTTCACGTTGTAAGGCGCTGAACAGTCAATGATCAGGACCTCGAGTGTGGGGGGCAGGGTTAGAGTGAAAGAGGGCAGAGGGAGGAAGGCCGTTGAAGGCGTGGCCAAAAAGGAGGGTCTTGACATCATCTTGGTGACCTCCCTCCACAGGCTGCAGATAATCCAGAACTCTGCAGCCCGTTCCAAACTCCGTGACCCCATCTCCCCCATCCTCGCCTGATTCCATTGGCCCCCCATCATCCAGAGGATCCAATTCAAGATCCTGGTCATCACGTTTAAAGCCCTCCACAACCTCAACCCACCCTACATCCTTGATCTCCTATCCCCTTATCAACCTGCCCACCCGCTCAGCTCAGCAGACTCTGGCCTGCTCCATGTTCCTCGACCCACCCGCCCAACCATTGGTGGGTGAGCCTTCAGTCACTCTGCCCCCAACCTCTGGAACTCCATCCTGAAGTCCCTCCGCCTCGCCCCCTCCCTGGCCTCCTTCAAGTCTCGCCTCAAGACTCTCCGCTTCGATAGACCCATCGGCAATTCCTTATGCCCCCCTTCCTCCCCACCCCACCCCCGTCCTCAGCTCGGATCTGAAGGATTAACTGTTCAGCGCCTTGGGATATCCTCCTTTCGTGAAAGGCGCTATACAAATGTAATTTGGTTGTTGTTGTTGAGTCGTGCCTTGAGGGAGGAAGGGAGCAAGGTGAAGGGATTGGGGGCATTGAGGCTGAAAGGGCGGGTCTGGTGGGAGACATGGAGCAGGCCGGAGAATGCTGAACGGAGGAAGCAGACGGGTTGATAGGGGGTCAGGAGGTCAGAGAGGTAGCAGGGCAGTGGGGGGCCTTGAAAATAAGGACTATCCTCCGAGAGATGGGGAGCAGGTAGAGCAGGGCAAGGGTGGTCACTGAGTCTAGTACAGGAGGACACGAGCTGCAAAGTTCTGAATGTTCTACAGCTGTTGAGGTAGGGTTGTGGAAGCTGACAAGGAGGGAGTTTCCATTGTCAAGCTTTGAGGTGACGAATGTGTGTATGAAGATTACAGGGCCGGAAGAGTGTGGTAGTGGCAGAGTCGGGCAATATTGCGGAAGTGGGGGAAGGCACAGCAGGTCATGGCACGGATGTGGGGGAGAAAGGACAATTGATGGTCGAACAAAACACCCAGGTTCCTGACGAGCCCAGTGAGGTGCAGTGTGCACCCACAGATGCTGATGCTGCCAGTGCCCGAAGTACAGAGGTCCTGGTGCAAGCTAATCAGGAGGGCCTCAGGCCTATTGACATTCAGCTGTAGAAAGTTGGCTTTCATCCAGGACTTGACATTTTGTAGATGTCTGTCAGACAGTCTGTCAGGATGAAGTGTCCTGGAATTGAGGGTGGAGTACAGAGAGATAGAAATGAGAATTTTGAGGGAAATACTGTAGGGATGGTAGACTGTAAGGTATTTGATTGAAGGGAATGAGCCACAGGAGCAAAAGTATAGAGCAAGTGAGGTCCTGAGATGAGGGCCGCAAAACAAGGCGGTGGGGACATGGTGAGAGGTATAGCCGGGTGGTTATTTTCATCAACAATTAGGTCATTGATGGTCAGAGACTTGTTGCAGTGGGAGAGAACATTTTGTAGGCTGCTGCGGAGGGGCCACTTGCCTTGTTTGAGACGGGAAGAAGTGTTGGAAGGATTGGCAGGAAAGATGGGAATGAGGAAGGAGAGGTTCGTCCCTAAGGTCTGGGTCCAGCAAGGATCACAGTGATATCCCTGTGGGATAGGGCAGTCAGTGTGGCTGCTGCTGGACAGCTAATGCCGAGAGCCACAGGGAGCCTGACGGAATGGACAGAATCCATTCAAATGTTGTCCACAAAATACACAGTCAATTCACTTTACAGTATATTCTCTATATATTTGGCACTATATCACATGCTAGGATTATTATTATTATAAATATCAAAGTAGAGAAGCTTTACCTCCACACTAATTGGAACTGATCCCCATTGCGGATATGAAAAGTCACTTATGTGAAATATAATGGACAGTAAGTACGAACCAAAACCTTCCACCAACACAATGGTACATGCTCTGCAACTTTCTCTCTCTCTCTCTTCTCCCCTATTCTGTCTGGGGATGTGGGGGACACTATTGCCAGGATTTACATTTGTTGGTTGCCCTGAGAAAGTGGTGGTGAAACCTTCTCTTGAAACTTGTTAACCTGGTGTGTTTTAACCTATCTTCGGGACGAGCAGACTTACTGCACATGGCTGGATTCAAGCCCAGGTCAGAGAGAAGGAATGGTGCTTTCTACCGCAGCAACACATCAGGTGTGAGAACTCAGAGCAAACAGAGGATGGAACAGAACAAAAGGAATCAAACCCATGGCCAGAAATACAGTCCTGCCTGACCGTGGCTCACTGTATGACAATGGACATTTTACTGAGCAAACTCCAATAGTTCATTAGATCATGGAAGATGTTTTAATCTCACGTCCTTGCACCTTACTAACCAAATATCTCTCTATCCCATTGTAAACCAGGAGCAGTACTGCTTTAAAAAAAATCCCTGAAAAAAACCCACACTAGTCTAATGTCCAAAACCATTTTGAAACTAACCTGTAATGGGGTTGGGATCTCATAAACGATAATCAATAGAAAGCCATAATAATAATAATAAATTGGTCATTCACTCTACGACTGTTTATGGGGCACTGCTGTGTACAATTGGCTGATGCACTTGGCCTACAAACATAGTCAATTCACTTTATAGTATATTCTGTGAAGCGCTTTGAGAGTGATAAATAGGGTGTGCAAGGGTGTTTATTATTTTGATTAAACATCCCAAATGATTCTGCTTTTATGGTCTTCTGGAGGCAGAGCATTCCGTATTCTCACAATCCCTTGTGTGAAGAATTGTGTTTCGCTCTCCCACGTAACCCCCTGACTGAGCCCCAAGTTTAAGTTAAAGTTCTGCTGTTTGGGATACCTGTGGAGGAGTACCTTACCCAGATATCACATTTTCCGGGGAAGAAGCGCTCTGGAATGCGGGCTGCGTATAATCCAGCTCCGGTGATATACATTACTGCCATTAGATAAAACCATCCCATCTGCCCCACCGTGGTTGCTTTCACAAAGCCCTCAGCGATGGTGAAGTGTAGGGTGGGCACGATTCCACTCAGGCCAAGCCCCAGGAAAACTCCTAGAGAAGTTGTGAAAGAAAGCATGAACACACACTGCACAGCTCACCAGACCAAGCCTTAATATGTACAAACACACATACACAAGACCACTCAGATGTGATATGGCGCTATAACAAATGAAAGGATTAGGAACACAGGAACAGGAGTAGGCTGTTCAGCCATTCGAGCTTGTTCTGCCAAGGCTGATCTGTATGTACATCAACCGATCCTTTCAATTCAGATTCTGATTATTATTGTGTAAATTGCTTCCCTGAATCCTTCGCTGGGGAAAAGTTCTTACCTGCTCGTGTCAGCCGGTGTTTGGGGGTTGCAAAACGATCCCACTGAGCCACAATGATGGCCGAGATTCCCAGAGCACAGACAATGGCGAGGTAGATGAGCCGCGGCTGCGGCGAACAGTAGAAGGAGTAATACAACCAGGGCACAAAGCTGCCCATGATCAGCAGTGCAATGCCAGAGTAGTCCAGCCTAGGAGCATAGAGCAGACATCTGAGACACATACAATATAGGGTACAGGACAGGATTGAGCTCAACAGCAAGAAATTATACTTACACAGCGCCTTTTACGTCGAGAGGACATCCAAGGTGATGGACAGTCAGGGATTTGGACCTGAGCCAGGGATTGGGATTAGGAGGGATGGATGGCAAGCAGGGCAGGAGAAGGAAGATGATCAAAGGAGCAGTTGAACAATTGTGGTCTAGAACCATGGAGTTGAGACCAATGCATCACCCATTATGATGGGGCAGCCACTAACCATTGAGAACAATGACCCATTAAGGTGGGAAGGAATCAGGGGTGAGGGAGTTAGACACCGTAGGATAGGGCAATATGGAGTGAGTCCTATATGGAGGTTGAAGTTCAGAGATAAAGATAGCCACAAATAGAGTCAAAACCCAAACAGCTCACCTGCTAATGTATCAAGAGAATACACACACAGGTAACAATTCCCATTTTCTCATTTGAAACCTTGTAAACCACAGAAGGAACCGACCAGACCAGCGTTCATCACAGGGCAGCTCCACTTGTGGAACATGGGCTGCCCAGCGCCACCACTCGTTCCCTCAATCTAATGTCTAACAGAACATTGGCCATTCACCCCCATTACCTACCCGCCACCTGCCTTTGCTGTGAACTTACTTGGAGAATGTTCTGGAGACTTTCTCAGAGTGACAGTAGACAGTGTGGAAGAGCCAGGAGAAGCTGAGACAGAGCACGGCTCCCAGGAAAAACATTCCAAACACCACCTTCTCCTGCAACGGAGCCATGAAGTACACGTTGGGCCTCAGCATGGTCAGGATTCCCAGACCCAGGAAGAGCACGAAGCCTGAGAAAGATATTAATCAGGGCTGAGCTAACACCAGAACATCACGGAATACACTGCGTCCACCACAAACCTGGGTATTACACCCTCAACCACCACCCCAACCCGCCTTGTACCACCCTCACCCTTATTCCAACATCCAGAGTGGGCACACTCAGCACTACACATAGCTCACAGGCATCCACCCATTTCCCTGTTACTTAACTCCTCCCTCGCTGTTTCTCCTCCCTCTCCACGATCTATCAACTGTTTGAAATCATGGTACCACCCTCACCCCCAATTGCCAGGCACTACACCCACACCCAACCCTGAGGCCCTCCAGATTGGCACAAGCCAGCCTATCCGCACCTCAGGCCTGATAGCATCATCATCCTCAAGGCTGCACTCTCAACTTCTCTAAGCCAGTCAGGAACCTAGGCGTCTTGTTTGACCCTGAACTCTGCTTCCTCCCCCACATCCGCGCCATGATCAGTATTGCTTTCCACCACCTTCGCAATATCGGCAGACTCCACCACTGCCTCACCCCTCAGGTTACCGAAACTCTAGTCCATGCATTCGTCACATCAAGGCTCGACAATGGAAACTGCCTCGTCAGCCTTTCTGGTTCTTCCCTTCAGAAGCTGCAGATCATCCAGAACTCTGCAGCTCATGTCCTCACCTGCACCAAGCTCCGCGACCACATCACTCCCACCCTCAACTGGCTCCATTGGCTCCCCATCCCCCAGAGGATCGAATTCAAGATCCTCATCCTCACTTTCAAGGCCATTCACAGCCTTGCCCCCTCCCATCTCTCTGGGCTCTGTCCCCCTATGAACCTCCCCATCCCCTCCATTCAGCGTGCTCCATGCGCCCACTGCCAAGCCACCCTACCATCAATGGCTGGGCTTTCAGCCTTTCTGCCCCTCTGCTCCCACACTCTAGAATACCATCCTACAGTCCCTTCACCTCACTTCCTCCCTTGCCTCCTTCAAGGCTGGTCTCAGGACCCTCCTCTTCAATCGTGCCTTCTGCTGCCCTCTCAACTGTCTCCCTCCTCTCCTAACTCTCTCCGACCCCTCCCCCCTACCCTGTCCCTCTCCCTTGCTCGGTTCCCGACCTGACTGTTCAGCGCCTTGGGACGTCCTCCCGACGTGAAAGGCGCTCTATAAATGTAATTTTGTTCTTTTTGCGGTTGTAACTCCAGGATGCACACAGTTACCAAGCAGATGAGTCCAGATGTTGCCTGTCTCAGTGTGGATTCTGAAGATGCTCTTGAAACAGGCGCGGAAGGATGGCATGGGGGGTCTGTGTCCATACAGGAGGTAGTCATTGTCCTTCAGCCAATCTGGGAGCACATCGTAAGGTATGACTCGCCAACGCCCCTCCCACACCTAAAGACAACAATTAGTCAGCACCTTAGCCACAATTGGAACATACACAGTCAATTCAATTTACATTTGTATTCTGTGAAATGCTTTGAGACATCTCGAAAATGTGAAAAGTGCTATATCAGGCAAGGATTATTATTATTATTATTGATCTGGAAATGGGTAAAGAAACTTCTAATTAATGGCAGAAACTTGGGGCTGGGTTTGTACAATCTTAGTCACGTCACTGGCCTTACTGTACGGAACTTGGCTTGCTATCCTGTTTGTTTTGTCACACCGTCTTCCTCTGGTATTGGCCTCTACAAGCAGTTGCTGTGAGCTTTACAAATGTCCTGAAGATTATTTTCCTTTCTTCCTCTCTTTAACCACAATATTTTTCTGCCTAATTAGAAACCTAATATAGAATAGTGTAATAGGTGCTCAGTAAGTAAGTAATCCTTCAGTTTATATAGCTCTTTCCACGTCTTATCGACGTCCCAAAGCGCTTCACAGAGTTTGGGGAAGAAAAGTAGGAAAATAAACTGTATATTTGTGGGCAAAAGCTAGCTCAGGGCTATGTGTCACTTCTGGTGACAGCCCGGAATTTCATAGAATCATAGGATTTTACAGCACAAAAGGAGGCCATTTGGCCTATCAAGTCTGTACCGGCTCTTTGAAAAGAGCTATTAATTGTCAATCCCACTCCCCGGCTCTCATCCTGCAAACCCGCAAAGTCATCACTTTAAATACTAAATTGGAAGTGATAAAGCGCATCGATTCTGGTGAAAAAGATACTGAGGGCTTTAGGGTTAGCTAGATCAACGGTGGCTACTATAAAACAGAATAAGGGCAATATACTGGCAAGTTCAAGGTGTGTTATAGGTACAAGCAGATTAGCAAAACATGATGGAAAACATGGAAAGAACACTGAGTGTCTGGATTGAGGATCAAAACCAGCGAAATATACCACTCAAAACCCTAGTTATCCAAGAGATGGCAAAAGTCATTGTTTGGGGAGTTAAATGATCAGGAAGGAGAAGGCTCAACGGCACTGTCTTTCAATGCTAGCAGAGGGTGGTTTCAAAGGTTTAAAAGACGATATGGGCTCCACAACATCAAGATGAATGGGGAAGCTACAAGTGCCACTGTCACACTGCCAGTATTAAAGTTTGCCAGAATTAAAGTACAATGCTGTACAGTTACCCTCAAGTATCCCTTCTTGCCTATGTATGTTAATTTGTGTGTTTTGTGTGTTATGTTGTTTGTTTGTATGTTGTGTGGTTTTGTGTGTTACTTAGTGGGGTTAAGGTCCGAAAATTTTGTGAAAAGAATGCATCTCTGGTTATATAATGGGACCGCATGGGAAATCGCGTTTCGATTTAGGATATTTCGATATAGATACAGTTTTTCAGGAACGCAACCCCGTCCTAAATAGAGGTTTACTTGTATATGTATATATGGATATTTTGGAAACATTCTTATTACAGTAAACAGAGAGCATGAGCGCAGGCTCTGTGAAAGAGCTATTCCTTCGCCAAACCCTTTAACATTTTTCTTTGCTAATTCCTCATTAAACACAGTTAGATTCTAATTCAACAAGGGTTTTGGTAGAAAATCACACATCCTAATAACCCTCATGTCACAAAAAAATCTTCACTAGGAACTCGAATTAGCTTTACTGAAGAGCAAGTACCATTTATCTGTTGCCAGTAAGTGATAATACAGAATCGTACCTTGTACACAAACTCCTCCATCTTCTCCATTGCATGATGAGCCTGAAGAGGAAGAGTGAGTATCCCCACCACCTCTTCCTCCTCCTCTTCCTCTTCATTCTGTGCCACCGAGTCTGTCTGCACTGATACTCCCTGAAAAACAACAAACACAGTTATTGCAGGCGCAGAACTGAGCAGCACCTTTACTGGACGTCAGCAGAGAAACTGTAACACTGCTGTCATTTTGGAAACTGTAAGTTGCAATACCACGAGGTGAAATCTGTGGACCTCACCATATCACATGGAATAGGCCACAATGAGTCCTCCACATTCTCCCTGCCGAAGACTGAGAAGCTTTGGTGTCAGCTTGGTTCAGCTGTTAGCATTCTCGGGTGGGATGGTAGTGTGTTCCAGCCCCACAAAGAGACTTCAGAGCAACTAGTTCATGGTTCTAAGTATATAACACTACATAACATAGGGAGTAGAACATGTTCAGGATTGTAATTGAAAGGTTTAGTTGTCAATTATAGGGCTCAGCTTGGCTCAATCGGCAGTATTTATGTCTCGGGATTGGATCATCCAAAGTCAATTCACTTTACAGTATATTCCGTGAAGCGCTTTTGAGACATCATGAAGTCCTGATAAGGCGCTATATCAAATAAAAGTATTATTATTAAGCGCTCTGAGATGCTACCATGCGTGGAGGGTGCTGTATAAGTGCAAGTTGTTGATATCAGAAGTTCAAGCCCCATATAAAGATATCAATTTATAATCCAGTGTAAGACTCTGGTTCAGGACTAGGGCAATACTCCAGATTAATCAGCCATTAACCTATTGGCTGTTTGTAGGACCTTGCTGTGTGAAAAATGCAAAAACAACAATTGACAATAATTACCAAAAGGTGCTTTGAGACATTTATTAAATGCATAAGAGGCTATAGAAATGCAAATTCCTGTTTTTTCTTTAAAAAGGCAGAAGTTCCTTGCAATTTCTAAAACCTCAAAATTAAAAACTTGGAAGGACATCCCCTCCCTGGGTAAGGGGAATGTGTCAGTGCTTACAGAAGATGTCTTGTTACCAGCTGGCCCTTCAGATTTGTTCTCCAACAGAGGTCCCAGTTCAGTTAACTCCACATGATTTCTCTGCTCAGTGTTGCTTGAAGTTCCGCCACCGCCTTCCCGCGTTTCTTTCTGGGCAGACATGCCTCGTGTCCTCTGTTTGTTAGCCCGGCGAGAAGCTAAGGGGCAAACACCAGACATCACTCTGGGTTTCAACATGACAGAAATAACATAAGATCAGGAATCATTCAGACTTTACTACTCATTTAGCAATGGCAAATAGCAACAGCTTTCACTTATATTGCGCCCCTCTCGCAGGGTAGTAGCCATATCCAAGTGCGCTTGACACTGAGCTGGGGAGCAGTGACAGTAGGTATGGATGAAGAGGAAGGTCTTCAGGTATGATCTGAAGTTGGAGAAGGAACGGATAGAGGAAGAGCGTTCCAGAGTTTTGGGACATAATAGCTGAAAGTACGACCGCTTATGGTGGAACGGAGGGTACAAGGGACATGCAGGAGACTGGAGCCAGACGAGCGGAGGCAAAATCTTTTAATTAACTACAATCTTTTTGTCCCATTTCCGTATATTTTCCCCATTCGCTTGATGTCCTACGTTTTTGTCTCCTCCCTTTTAAACATACTGCTTCTGATGCAAGATATCCATCAGGCAATGCCATTCCCCACGCCCCCTCCCGAGTTGAATATTTAACATCATGCAAAATACAAATTGCCTAAAGGGCTAACTAAAATCTTCATTCTATTAGGAGTCCTACTATCACTGTAGTACTACACTATACCAGCTCTTTTCTCTCCCTGGTATTTTCTCTGCTTTTCTCTCTAATGAGTCTCCAAACTACCATCCACAAAGTGAGGGCACAGACCCATGCTTGTCAGAGGACTCATGCCCAACCAGTGACTATCCTCCTGAGGGGAGGGCGACATGTTTGGCAACACAAGGTTGGAATTGAGCCAGCCACCTGTGACAGTCTCAGTAGTTCAGTTCCTAAGCTTGCCATGTACCCCCTACCTTGCCCTCTCTTTTGCTTGGGTCTCAACCTGACTGTTCAGCTCCTTGGGACGTCCTCCCAATGTGAAAAGTGCTCTATAAATGTAATTTTGTTGTTGTTGTATTCCAAGGCATTGCTGATCTGTCAGACCTGTCACTAAGGGCAGCAGTAAATCATTGCACTCAGTCTCCTGTTATCTTTAGATGCCAAAGCCTTAATGGTGGCACTAGCTACAAGCAGCAGGAAAGCTTGCCACCCAGCATTATCAATGCTGGGTGGCAAGCGGTTACCCCAAGCGGTTATCCCTGGGGTCCCCAAGGATGATTCATGCCAATCTACACCTAATTACACAATTAGGTAAGCAGGATGCGATGGAAAGAGTGCGCATTCCATTCCAACAAGCTACCTCTGGGAGTTCCATGTGTAGGTGGAAATGTCCACTTGGTTTGGATACTCTTAAGCTTGGTGATAGGTTTCCGCTTGTGTCGGACACCAGGCTCTCTATCACTCTTTATACTGTGTCTGACTCTAACCCCATACTGTAAAAAAAAGTATTAAAAACAGAAAGGGCATGTCTGTGAGAATATGAGCAGACAAATAAAAGAGTTTTCCACTCCTTACATTAGATTGTCCTGCAGGGTGTGCTCCCAAGTTATTCAACAGCCAGAGCCGATTTCCCAAGCATCATCCAGACCAGAGATTGCAGAAGACCATTAAACGGAAGAAAGCTTTTAATTACAAGGAGAGACATAATTAGGAGGTGGAAAATCACTGAGTCCAGGACCCTTAAATCCAGCCAATCTTAGCCGTAAGAATATTGATTTAAGACAGATTCTGCAGAATGTTGGCAAATTATTATATAAAGAGCTAATTTTAAAGCAGATTTCACATAGTTCTTATTAAGACTTGAAGAAAGCTTCCAAATTTGGACTGAATTTGAGAAACTACCAAAATCTTAAATAATAAGGCTAAAAGGGGCACAATTTCAGGCCTCTAGAGGCAATAGACACAGAATTTGACATATTAAGAGAAAACTCCCTAACTGCCTGATCTAATGTAATCTTTCTTTTTAACTCGTTGTCTTCCTTACGCCCTTAATTTGTGCTCCCTGTGTACACACCACACACAGATTTACCCCCCACCTCATCTTGTGACCCTGGAAGACCTCTGTTTCAGCCCTTGGGACATCCTCCCAATGTGAATGGTGCTCTATAAATGAAATGTTGTTGTTGTTTGTGAAGATATTCTACAAGGATGAAATATATTGATCTAAACAGTACTTGTAATTCTCAAGTCTCAATGGCAGATAATTGGTCTTGAGGTACTGATCAGGTGTGACTGTATAGAATTCCCTAATCCTGGTCTTACGTTCCCTCTTCATTTCGCTCAAGAGAAACAGTCAATTGACTCTCCAGTCTAGTGTTTGAAGCGCTGTGAGACAATCCTAAGGCCTAATAAGCTCTTATATCCATTGCAAGGATTATAATTATTTTTTAAATGAATATTTCTCCCTCACTCCCCCCCCCCCCCCCCCACCCCAGCCCATCATCTCTAACCCGGCTCTATCATCCTCAGTTATCTCCTTTATCGCTAATCCCCCCCCCCGCCCCGCTCTCTTTTCTTCTCCCTTTTACCCTTTGTCACATTCCCCCCTTCCCTCCGTCTGTCGGACTCCCCTCCACCTTCTCTCGCTATGTGTGTGTGTGTGTAGGGGGGGGGGGGGGGGGGGGTTGTTACTCGGCGCCCCCCCCACCTCACTCACCTCCAGCGGCCGCAGCAAAACAACCTGTCCTGCACTTCCGGTTGACCGGCAGACCGGTTTCCGTGCTGCGCATGCGCCTCGCATTACATCACGATGTGCAGTGTCTTGCATATGCAACCAACAGGGTCACCTGACATCCCCTTGGCCGCCATCTTAGTAAAGGAGCCGATCCCTTGACCTCCTCTTGCAACCGCCATCTTGGTAAAGTCGCCGATCGTTTGACCCCCGTGTTGTGGCCGCCATCCTAGAAAAGGACCTGATCTCTTGACCCCCACTCCACAGAATCCGCCATCTTGGTAAATGAATCTGAATCCCCCTTTGTACCCCCTAACCCCCTACCAACCTGCCCCCTCCCTCCGCTCAGCAGCTCTGGCCTGCTCCATGACCCCAGACCCACCCACCCCACCATTCAGCCACTCTGCCCCCAACCTCTGGAACTCCATCCTGCACTACCTCCACCTCACTCCCTCACTGGCCTCTTTCAAGTCTTGAGGACCCTCCTCTTCGACGGTCCCAAATAACCCCCTTTCCCTCCACCCTCCCTGTCCCCGACCCCAGATCTGGTCTGAAACACTGACTGTCCAGCGTCTTGGGACGTCCGCCTGGTGTGAAAGGCGCCGTGCAAGTGTAATATTGTTGTAGTGCCATGGGATCTTTAATGTCCATCTGAACAGACAGACGGGATCATCTGAAGGACAGCACCTTCAACAATGCCCTACTCCCCAACAACCAAACTGATCTCTCAGCCTAGAATGTGAGTTAAAATTCCCTGGATTTGGACCTGAAACCACAACTTTCTGTATCAGGTGATAATAATAATCCTTGCTTTTGATGTTGCTCCAATGTCATTGAGGCCTCTCAATGACATCAAAGCACTTCACAGTATATCCTGTAAATATATTCACTGTGTATTTTGTGGGCGAACCACAGCGCTAATTTGCACACAATGCCCCATGGAATGAGTGACCAATTTTATTTTATTTGGGATTAATTGGATAAATTGCTGGGAGAAACTCCCTTCTCTTTCTCCTTCTTGGCCTTACCAGCTCCTCCCTTCACAAGATACAGATCATTCAGAACTCTGCAGCTCATGTACTCTCCCGCACTAGGCTCTGCGACCACCTTACTCCCACCCTCGCCTATCTCCACTGGCTCCCCATCTCCCAGAGGGTGGAATTCAAGATCTTCATCCTCACTTTCAAGGCCATTCACTTGCCCCCGCCTATCTCTCCGACCTGCTGTCTCCCTATCAGCACGCCCGTCCCCTCCATTCAGCGGGCTCTGACCTGCTCCATGTTCCCCATCTGAACCGCCTTACCATCAGAATGTCACTAATTGTACTAACATCTAATAAACTGAATTTGCCTCATTATTTGGATGCACATCTCAGTATTGTTTGTGGGGTATTGCTAACCCATGTTAAATGCTTTGTTTGTTTAGCAAAACCATTCATTGTAAATTATTTTGAATCTACATTAATGATCTGGACTTGGGTGTAGGGAGTACAATTTCCAAGTTTGCAGATGATACTAAGTTAGGGAGAATAGTAAATAGTGAGGAGGTTCATCTGCAAGATAAAATGGTAAATTTACAGGTGAAGTTTAATGCAGAGAAGTGTGAGGTGATACATTTTGGGAGAAGAAATGAGGAGAGGCAATATAGGCTACATAGTACAATTTTAAATGGTGTGAAGGAACAGAGAGACCTGGGGATTTGTGTTAACGACTCTTTGAAGGTGGCAGAACAGGTAGACAAAGCCGTTAAGAAGGCATATGGGATACTAGGCTTTATAAATAGGGGTATAGAGTACAAAAGTGCTGGAAGTGCTGACTAACCTCAATAAAACTTTGGTTAGGCCTCAGCTGGAGTACTGTGTCCAATTCTGGTCATCACACTATAGAAAGGATGTTAAGGCATTGGAAAGGGTGCAAAGAAGGTTTACTAGAATGGTACCAGGATTGAGGGACTTCAGTTATGGGTAAAGGCTAGATAGATTTATTCTCTCTAGACCAGAGAAGCTTGAGAGGAGACTTAATAGAGGTTTATAAAATCGTGAGGGAATTCAACAGGGTGAATAAGGAAAAACTGTTTCCACTGGTGGGTGAATCAGTGACTCGTGGTCACAGATTTAAAATAGTTTCAAAACGAAGCAGAGGGGAGCTGAGGAGAAATGTTTTCACTCGGTGGGTTGTTCAAATCTGGAATGCATTGCCTGAAAAGGTGGTGGAGGCCGATTTGATAACAGCTTTTAAAAGAGAATGAGATCTTTATTTAGGGAGAACATGTCTGTTAGGTTATGGGGAGAGAGCTGGGCAGTGGGATTGAGTTGCTCTTTTCAAAGAGCCGGCACAGACTAGATGGGCCGAATGGCCTCCTTTTGTGCCATAAGATTCTATGATTTTATGATTTTCATTTTGTGCTTTATTTCTCTTTGAAATGTCGATTGCCTAACTTTCTGGAATTACCTGCGTCATTTATGGGGGTTTTTGTGTCCAAATCTGGTCTGAGCCAGTCAGAGTTTAATCAAAATGATAATAATCCTTGTATTTGAGGTACTGTATTTGATATCACGTCTTTGGGACATCTCAAAGCGCTTCACAGAATATACTGTAAAGTTAATTGACTGATTTTGGTTTTGGTGACACAATTTTGTCAACATTGTATCAAATGTAAGGATTTAAAATTAATAATTCAGCAAAATAGCACCATATCTAGTTATTATTTGTCCAAAAAAAGACAACCACTTTTCAGAACTAAAAGTTTTGGCCCAATTGTTAAGCTATATGAAAAACAAATTTCCACTCTATTACATATGTTCCACCTTCTGTCCAGCACCTTGGGATGCCTCCCAATGTTAAAAGCACTATACAAATATAATTTGGACATTGTTGTTCTGATTACATTTTTTAATAAAGTTTCCAATACTGGCTCATCCATGATTTTTGTAAAGATTAATTAACTTTATAAACAATTAATATCTGCTCAGTTTGAAGATGTTTTTATATTAAACATATTGCAAAATTATAATAATCTTCCTTGCATTTGATGTATCTCCGATCACAACAGGAGGACAAAGTGTTTATTGATGGTTTATTTTGAGGGCAAACACGGCAATCACTCAGTATGTGTCATGTTTGCATTAGCGAGGAAAGGACAGTTGGGTGTGGGGGTGGGGGAGTGGAGTCCATTAAGACCTAAACAATCAGGTAAAAAAAATTGAGATTGTCAGAAAGATTTATTTGTCTTCATTTATTATACCCTATTAGGAACACGGAATTTTCCAAAGAATTTTCCATTATATTTTAAATCATACGGACTGAGGACTTTGCGAATGCCCTGCATGTTCATGACTGCGATTCTTTCAAAAGTCCAGGGATTCTGGTTATTTTCAGCTTTCTCCTGCTCTTCCTGGATCATCTTCTCCAGGGACTCCTTGGAAACAGCCTTCGCGGGAAATGGCAGCTTCTTTGCTACTTCGGACAAGAAGGGCTCCACCTCATCAAACTCGCACATCCCACCAACCTCCAGTATAATGCGGCCATACTTGACTGGAGTGACATAGTGGTCGATGGCTCCTTTCCCACCACCCATCCTCTGCCCCAGGCCTTTGCGGGTGACGGGTTTAAATGGAGCATTTACACGCCAGCGGGCAAACATGGTTTTAGCATTCATGTGCCGATTAATAGTGAGACGCATCATCTCAAAGTGACCCCAATGAAGGTAGCCACCCCCAAGTGCCTAGAGAGAAAGAATTTCCACTCGTCAAGATGATTTTACACAAAGGAAAGGAGACACGGATATCAGTTAACATCAGTCTATATTGTCTGCTCCTGAGTCTGTTGGAAACATAATTCTGCCCATCCATCTTACCCAGGCACATCCACTCAATCAGTAACACTTTAAACTCAATATCTATGACTACACATAAATGGAAAAGAGATACCTATTGGGAACAATCTTTATTAAAAACAAGTCACGTTGACCCACCATAGTGCACCCAGAACTATAAATCACATAACTCTGGTGTTTATGTCTATATGGTTGAGTTACCTTCTGGAATATCTGTCACATTAAAAGTGAACTAACTCACTGACAAAGTAGGGAAGTGTATGCCTACTCTGATGCCTACCATGTGAAACTGATCCTTTTGTAACTCCCGCGGAGTAAGTCTGTTAGAGTAAGTTTACTAACCACAATTGGGTCTATATTCCCCTCTGTCTTGTGCCCTGTTCAAAAGCCTTGCAAAATCAAAATATTATACCACAGAAACATCACGACTATAATGGTCAAAACACAAAATACTACAGATGCTGGAAATCTGAAACAAAAACAGAAGTTGCTGGGAAAACTCAGCAGGTCAGGCAGCATCCATGGAGAAAGGAAAGTGAGTCAATGTAAATTCAATTGACTGTATATGTCGGCGAAACACAGAAGCCAATTGCGCACAGCAGTGTCCCACAAACAGTCCTGGATTGAAGAGGATTATTATCAGGCGGGTAGAGTAAGGAAACTTGCCCAAGGTTTCGCACTGCCTGGAACAATTTCAACAACAACTTGTATTTCAATAAGGCCCTTCATGCAGGATAACTCCTCGGAGAGCTTTACAATAGTGGGATTGCATATCGAGCAAGGGGGAAGGGGTGGTGTCCATCGAAGTGGTAAAAGTGGTAAGTTTTACAATTGGATTTACAGATGACAATTTGCATTTATATAGCTCCCCTAGACTGTGATTCCAAGGCCTGAAATGGAGCTTGAATCCACACCTTCTGACTCAGTGGAAGGAGTCTTGTCACTGAGTCAGACTGATACACAGATCCTGTAAGGCAGGACCCATTGGCTGGGCCTTTGATCAAACCAGGCACCAACACTCCTGACAGTATCAGCTTGCAGGGAAATCAGTGAAACTGCTGGCTCACATTAAATAAAGGAACTATATGGGGGCTGAACCTCTGCTCAGCCTCACCATTGCAGCACCACTGCATCCAGTGGTAACTAACTGAAAGATTAGTAGTTACAGACACCCACCACAATGCCATACTGGCCCCTGGTTATGGTAATGGCCCGCAGCGCAGGTCCCCGGATATCACAAAGCCTCTTCATCCACTTCTTCGGTTTCTTGTAATTTGGAACTTTATTGATGAATTTGAGTTTGGGTTTCTCTGGAATTGTCACATCTACGAGAGTAGGAAACACATATTACTGCAGCACAGGAACGACTTATACATCACAATGTGTATGAAGGCAGAAACACTCCTATTTCCTATAGGCCCTGGAGAGGGTGCAATGCAGATTCACCAGAAATACCAGGAATTAAAGGGTTAAACCAGGTTTGTAATAAACTTGGTCTCTATTACCTTGAGTTTATAAGATTGAGAGCTGATCTAATTTAGGTTTTCAAAATAATAAAGGATTAGATAGGGTAGCTACAGAGAAACTATTTTCTCTGATGGGGGAATCCTGAACATCATCGTCTTAAAATTAGAGCGAGGTCATTTAGGGGTGAAATCAGGAGGCAGTTTGTCACTCAAAAGGCTAGTGGAAATCTGGAACTCTCTCCCCAAAAGGCTGTGGATTATTGCTGGAACCATTCACATTTTCAAGACTGAAGTGGATAGATATTTGTTAGATCAGGGTATCAAGGGATATGTGGAGTCTTGCATCTCAGTGGTTAGAGCACTCGCCTTACAAGCGTGAGCCCTATGTTCAAATCTAGGCAGGTCAGGGCGAAACCTTGGGTAAATTTCCTTAATCCACACATCTAATAATAATCCCTCCAAAAAAAACACAATAATGAAATTGGTCATTTCAATCAACGACTGTTTGTGGGACACTGCTGTGAGCAACTGGCCGCCACATTTTTGGCCACAAATGTGCAGTCAATTCACTTTACAGTATATTGTGAAGTGTTTAGAAGATGTGAAAAGCACTATATCAAATGCAAGGATCATTATTATTCTGCCACCCTGCTCTGCCCCTCTCCCTTGCTCGGGTCCCGTCCTGACTGTTAAGTGCCTTGGGATGTCCTCCCGACGTGAAAGGCGCTCTATGTGTAATTTTGTTGTTGTGGTTGTGTTCTTATATGGGGCAAGTGCAGGTAATTGGAGTTGAGAGGTACAGGTCAGCTATGGCAGAATATAGAATGGCAGAACAGGTTTGGCCTGCTCCTGTCCCTAGGTTCCTAAACTCAAGCACTCCCTAGTCAAGTAAAGGAGAATTTTGTCTAAAGTCCAACCTCAGCACATCCCCTCCACCCATTATCTGCTGGAGTAACTTTCTAAATAAGTAAAAGGCTGTTTATCCGTGGCCCGATCAACCATAACTTCCATATAACCGGCACCTCAAAAAAAGGTCCCTATTTGATTAATTGGGTCTTGTCTGGCACAATCGCATGTTTTTCTGTCAGTTTTTCCATATGCTGCTATTAGTGCCTGATTGTGGCGCTGCTATTTTTTCTCTCATAATGAGTACAGTACGATTACTTTTGAATGCTGCGGAAGGGTGGGAGAAAGAGAGGGAAATAGGCGGCAGGAAGGAGAGATGGCGGAGTTGATTAATTTAGATGGAAAATGAGAGGAGTGGAGGGAGCCATTGAGATGCCAGACCGACTGTGTGTGTATGAATGAGAGAGGGAAGGAGGAAGAGAAAGAAAAACCTTTGATTGTGTGCTGTAAATCAATATTTATTGCTTTCTTGATAAGTATCCATACAATACTCTGTTATTATTTAGTCTATTATTAATATGGTATGTTTAAACAATTTAAAAAAAATATTATTTAAAAATAAAAATTTTGTGTTGGGTTTTCGGCCGAATATCCGGCACGCGCTTTACCGGCATTAGCCAGGTCCCGAGCGTGCCGGATAAACAGGCTTTTACTGTATATACTTCCGGAATCCAAACTCTAAATTAATCTGGTTGATTGCGACATCGCAACTGGGTCCTAGCGCCAGATGCTAGTGTGAAGCTGGTTGATGCAACTGGGTCCTAGCACCAAACGCTAGTGTTAGTGTTAAAACCCATGGATAAACAAGGGTTAAGCAATAACCATTGCTGTGGTTAGCAAAAGTTGTCGCAGCGAGCCAACCCTTGGGTAAGTGAAATCAGCGGTAGAAAAAACTGCGGTTGGGGTGGGGTACCTGCATTAAAAATAACTTTGCTGGTTCACATTAACTGCTGCCTTCTTAATAACATTGACTTCACTTCTAATTAATTCTGTATAGGGGTACAGATAGTTTATTTTATTTGATAAAGGGATTACGGAATATGGGTAAAACGGGCAGGTGGAATTAGATTAAAAGATCAGCCATGATCTTATTGAATGGCGGGGCAGGCTCGAGGGGCCGAATGTTCTACTCCTGCTCCTTATTCTTATGAATTCTTACGATTCGCCCACAAATATATACAGTCAATTCACCTTACAGTATATTCTGTGAAGCGCTTTGGGACGTTGATAAAATGCGGAAAGCGCTATATCAAATGCAAGGATTATTATTATATTATTATGTTCTCATGAAAGGTGCTGTATAAATGCAAGTTGTTCTTGCCTGCTGAAGGTATTACGAATGTGTCAATGAATTGTCCTACTCACCACTATAACTGGGAGGTTGTGGATAAATCTTTAGTCCTGCTGCCAACACCTTTGCATAACTCTGATTTGGACCTTTAATGAAAGTAGACAAACCAAGTTATACATGAGCACTTCACTGTGTTCACATTGATTATACAGTTCACAGCTTACACCAGATGTTTATGCAAAAGAGCACTTGAAACAACAAGAATGAAAGTCATGCAAATCTGCTTGTGAGTGATGGCTAACCTCACAAGGCCTGTCCGAAGCTCGATTAAAGAGTTTTGTAGCTTGACGATACAGGACACATACAACAACAGCAGCAACAAAATTACATTTGTTCAGCGCTTTTCAAGTCAGGAGGATGTCCCAAGGTGCTGGACAGTCATTGTTTCAGACACAGGTTGAGGACGGAGAGGGTGGAGAGAAAGGGGGGTTTGGGGTGACCGATTGAAGAGAAGAGTCTTGAGGCAGAACTTGAAGGAGGCCAGGGAGGGGGCAAAGTGGAGGGACTGCTGGATGGAGTTCCAGAGGTTGGCGGCAGAGTGGCTAAAGGTTCGCCCACCAATGGTGGGCGGGTGGGTTGGGGATCGTGGAGCAGGCTGGAGCCTGCTGAGCAGAGGGGGCGAGCAGGTTAGTAGAGGGTTAGGAGGTCGCAGATGTAGGGTTGGGCGAGACCGTGGAGGGCTTTGAATGTGAGGATCAGGATCTTGAATTGGATCCCCGGGTGATGGGGAGCCAAAGGAGTCGGGCGAAGATAGGGGACATGGGATTACGAAGCTTAGAAATCCACTCAACATTAAGGCAGCCGTTAACACCCATAATATCTCTTGCAATTGATATAGCGCCTTATCAGCGCTTCATAGAATATGCACAGAATATCAGTCCATCACTCCAGTAAATATTTGGTCACTTAATCCATGATTGTTTGTGGGATACAGCTGTATGCAATAGAGTGCCACATTTTCCCCCACAAAACATAGTCAATTCATTTTACAGTATATTGTGGAGACCTGCAGCTCAGTAGTTAGAGTGAGTGCCTCACAAGTAAGAGACCTGGGTTTCATTGGGCAAGTTTCCTTACTCCACAAGCCTGTTTACAGAGTAGTAAGTAGGAACCCGGTTATTAGTCGATTGGCAGAACCTTTTTCTGGAGCTGATAATTCCTTCAAAAAAAATAATAAATTGGTCACTTCAATGCAGTGTCCATGTGGGACACTGTAGTGCACAATTGACACTGTAGTGCACAATTGGCTGTCTCGTTTCTCCCACAAAATTTACAGTCAATTAACTTTACTGTATAACCAGTGGGCAACTTCGGAGTCTGGTTCAATCCTCGGTTATCCTTCCTTCCCCACATCCAGTCCCTCAACAGCGAATCCTCCGCTCCACCATCGGCGGCCGTGCCTTCCGCCACTACGCCCTGAAACTTTGGAACTCCCTCCCTCAGCCTCTCCGTCTCACCCCCTCTTTCCCCATCTTCAGGTGGCGCCTGAAGACCTTTCTCTTTAACTGACCGCACTCACGGTGACCTTCCCCGCCCCCCCTGCCCTGGGCTCCGCCATTGTAAAGCGCTGTCTCTGAGACGCCATGTATACATGCAAATCCCACCACTGGACTGTGGGGTGTGCAAATAATAATAATCATAATAGTTGCACTTTATATAGCGCCTCGTCACGCCTGCCAGACGTCTCAGATCGCTTCACAGTAACAACAACAACAGCTGACACTGAGCTGGGGGGGTTGGGGGCGGTGACACTGAGCTGGGGGAGGGGAGTGACACTGAGCTGGGGGGTGGGCGGGGGGTGACACTGAGCTGGGGGGGGTGTGGGGGATGACACTGGGGTGGGGGGGTGACACTGAGCTGGGGGGGGGGGGGGGGGTGACACTGAGCTGGGGGGGTGACACTGAGCTGGGGGGGAGTGACACTGAGGGGGGGGGGTGACACTGAGCTGGGGGGGGGTGACACTGAGCTGGGGGGGGGGTGACACTGAGCTGGGGGGGGTGACACTGGGCTGGGGGGGGTGGGGGGGTTGATGCTGGGTGGGGGGGGTGACACTGAGCTGGGTGGGGGGGGTGATGCTGAGCTGTGGGGGGGGGGGGTGACGCTGAGCTGGGGGGGGGGTGACACTGAGCTGGGGGGGGGTGACGCTGAGCTGGGGGGGGGGTGACGCTGAGCTGGGGGGGGGTGACGCTGAGCTGGGGGGGGTGACACTGAGCTGGGGGGGTGACACTGAGCTGGGGGGGTGATGCTGAGCTGGGGGGGGTGACGCTGAGCTGGGGGGGGGGGTGACGCTGAGCTGGGGGGGATGACACTGAGCTGGGGGGGGGGGGGCTGACACTGAGCTGGGGTGGTGACGCTGAGCTGGGGGGGGGGTGACGCTGAGCTGGGGGGGGGGGGGTGACACTGAGCTGGGCGGGGTGACACTGAACTGGGGGGGGGGTGACACTGAGCTGGGGGGGGGTGACACTGAGCTGGGGGGGGGGTGACACTGAGCTGGGGGGGCGGTGGGGGGTGACACTGAGCTAGGGGGAGGGGGGGTGACACTGAGCTGGGGGGGGGTGACACTGAGCTGGGGGTGGGGGGGTGACACTGAGCTAGGGGGAGGGGGGTGACACTGAGCTGGGGGGGGTGGGGGTGACACTGAGCTGCGGGGGGGGGTGACACTGAGCTGGGGGGGGGGGGTGACACTGAGCTGGGGGGGCGGGGGGGGGTGACACTGAGCTGGGGGGGGGGGGGGTGGGGGGGTGACGCTTAGCTGGGGGGGGGGTGACACTGAGCTGGGGGGGGGGGGGGGTGACACTGAGCTGGGGGGGGGGGGGGTGACACTGAGCTGGGGGGGGGGGTGGGGGGGGTGACGCTTAGCTGGGGGGGGGGGTGACACTGAGCTGGGGGGGGGGGGTGGTGACACTGAGCTGGGGGGGGGGGGGTGACACTGAGCTGGGGGGGGGGGGGGGGGGTGACACTGAGCTGGGGGGGGGGGGGGGGGGGTGACACTGAGCTGGGGTGGGGGGGGGGGGGGGGTGACACTGAGCTGGGGGGGGGGGGGGGGGGGGGGGGGTGACACTGAGCTGGGGGGGGGGGGGGTGACACTGAGCTGGGGGGGGGGGGGGGGGGGGGTGACACTGAGCTGGGGGGGGGGGGTGACACTGAGCTGGGGGGGCGGGGGGGGGTGACACTGAGCACACCTACCCCCCGCTGCCCGGAGAGTGGGGGGGGGGGGGAGGGGGAGAACCTGGCGCTGATCCCACAGTGGCGGCCCCGAGCCTGTGACCTACCCGCCCCGCCGGCCGCTCCCACCAGACCCCGACACAGCCGGTGCAGGAGCAGCGCCATGACTGGTTGCCGGCGCCGCGAGGGTCACCGCGAGCCCGCGCTCCGCCTGCACACGGAGGCCGCCATCTTGTGTGACAGTGAGGATGGTTCCCCCCGGGACCCGCGGGGCCGGAGCTAAGGTTCCGGGCTGTAGGTTTCCAGCCCAAACTCCCCCAAATACAGTAGAGTACAAACACACACTGTAACCCCCCGTGTTTCTGAGTGTCCTCCTGTGAGAGGGTGGGCAGTGGACTGGCTAGTGTAAGTTACTGCTTTTGAAACTGTAAGAAAATGTCTCAAAACAGCGGAAAGTTTTCTAGGTTTGAATGCTATTAATAATCATTCTTGCATTTGATACAGCGCTTTTCACATCTTCCAGACCAGTGGTTCCCAACCTATTATAAGTTGGCCACCAACGGTCGTCCCGACCCTGAGCACTGGGCGATTGAAGCGAAGCGAAGCCCAGCCAATATCTCCTCTTTTGTGGACTCAGCGCAGCTCGCTAGTGACAGTCAAATTGGTCGGCGGTGTCGCCTCGGGCTCTTTTCAGCAATAAAAAAAAATTGCGACCCCACTGAGGACCCCCGCGACCCTGATTTGGGTCGGGACCCGAGGTTGGGAACCACTGCTCTGGATGTTTCAAAGTCCTTCACAGAATATACTGTAAGTGAATTGACTGTATATTTGTGGCCCAAAACACACACAGCAGAGTCCCACAAACTGTCGCGGTTGAAATGACCAAATTATGATTTTTTTAAGGGATTATTATTATTATTCATGTCGCATAAGAAAACTTGCCCAAGGTTTCGCCCTAACCTTCCTGGAATTGGTTTCGCTTGTCAGGCAAGTGCTCTAACCACTGAGCTACAGGACCCCATAAATCATATAGCACTTTTCATATCTTCTAAACATCTCAAAGCACTTCACAGATTATACTGTAAAGTAAATTGACTGTATATTTGTGGGCAAAATGTAGCAGCCAATTGCACACAGCAGCGTCCCCACAAGCAGTCGTGGGTTGAAACAACTAATTTATTATTGCTTGTTTTCTTGAGGGATTATTATCAGGCGTGTGGAGTAAGGAAACTTGCCCAAAGTATCGCCCTGACCAGGAATTGAACCCAGATCTCTCACTTGCAAGTTTGGTGCTCTAAACAGTGCTTTGAGACGTTTAGAAGACGTGAAAAGCGCTATATCATTTATGGGGTACTGTAGCTCAGTGGTCAGAGCACTTGCCTTACGAGCAAAAGATCTGGGTTCAATTCCAGGCAAGTCAGGGCAAAACCTTGGACAAATTTCCTTATTCCACACGCCATTCTCGCCTGACTCCACTAGCTTCCCATCTCATAGAGGATACAGTTCAAGATCCTGCTCCTCACCTTCAAAGCCCTCCATGGCCTCGCTCCCCCCTACTTCTGCGACCACCTAACCCAGTATCAACCTGTCCACTCCCTCTGGTCAGCGGGCCCCGGCCTGCTTCATCCACCCACTATTGATGCTTGGGCCTTCAGCCATTCTGCACCCATCCTCTGGAATTCAATCCCGCAGCTCCTCCGCCTCACCCCTTCCCTTGCCTCCTTCAAAATCCGTTTCAAGACCCTCCTCTTTGACCATGCTTTTGATCACGCTGCTTCCCGCACCCTTACCTCAACCTTCCCCAATCCCGACCCCAGCTCGGGTACAAAACACTGACTGTCTAGCACCTTGGGACTTTCTCCCAACATGAAAGGCAATATATAAATGTAATTTGGTTATTGAGGGAAACCATTTGCAGCACCTGATTGGAGTGTCATCTTAGATAATAAGAGTTCAAAGTCCCAATGTGCGGCTTCTAACTTAGAGGGGAGAGTGTTACTCACTGAGCCAGATTGATTCACAGGTTCAGACAATTCAGCTGATAAATCTGCCTGAGCCTTAGATACTGGAATTATTGAGTTTTACCATTTTGAAAATGCAGATGTAATGATGGCTTTTCTCCGCTAAATGAGCTAGATGTACCTTTATGGTTAGAGTGCTCGCCTCACAAGTAAGAAGACCTGGGTGTGGTTTCAGGCAGGGCAAAATGTACCCTTATGCCACGTGCCTCTGTTTATCTAGCAGTAAGAAGGAACCCAATTGTCAGTTGATTTCCAGGGGTATTAATCCCTTTAAAAACTAACAAATAATTCATCATTTGGTTACTCAATCCATGACTATTTGACCCACTACACTCTCCCCCTGGGCGACATAATCCGCAGACATGGTTAAACTTCCACATGTATGCAGATGACACCCAACTCTACCTCTCCGTGTCCACCCTCCACTCCAGCACCACTGGCGTTCTGACTGCATGTCTATCCGACATCGAGTCCTGGACGAGGGCAAATTTCGTACAGCTCAATGTCAACAAGACAGAAGCCCTACTGATTGGCTCACGTCAGCGCCTCCGCACCTCAGGTGCTGATAACATCAGCGTTCAAGGCTGCTCTCTCCACCTCTCAAAGTCAATCAGGAATCTGGGCATTTTGTTCAACCCCGAAAAATCCCTCCTCCCCCACATCCGCTCCATCACCTCCGTAATATTGCCAGACTCCGCCACTACCTCACCCCCTAGGCCGCTGAAACTCTCATCCACGCCTTCATCACTTCCAGGCTCGACTATAGGAACTCTCTCCTCGTTGGCCTCTCCAGCTCCTCCCTTCACAGGCTGCAGATCATTCAGAATTCTGCAGCTCATGTTCTCTCCCGTACTAGGCTTCACAACCACATCACTCCCACCCTCGCCCGTCTCCACTGGCTCCCCATCACCCAGAGGATCGAATTCAAGATCCTCATCCTCAAGGCCTTTCACGGCCTTGCCCCCCCTCCTTGCTCTCTGACCTACTGTCTCCCTATCAGCCTGGCCACACACTCCGTTCCGCAGACTCAGGCCTGCTCCACGTCTACCACCCTAACCGCCCAGCCATCGCCGGCCGGGCTTTCAGCCGCTCTGCTCCCACAATGTGGAACTCCATCTCGCAGCCCCTCCGCCTCGCTTCCTCCCTTTTCTCCTTCAAGGCCGGTCTCAAAACCTTCCTCTTCGACGGTGCCTTCTGCTCCCCCAGTAACTCTTCCCCTCTCCCACTCTCTTTCCCCTTCCCCTCCCCTCCCCCCCACCCTCCCCACCGGCTCGGGTCCCGACCGGACTATTCAGCGCATTGAGATGTCCTCCCGACGTGAAAGGCACTATATAAGTGCAATTTTGTTTGTTGTTGTTGTTGGTGGGACACTGTTTTGGGAATTGGCTGCCCCATTTCTGCCACAAAATGTACAAAATCTACAGTAAATTCACTGTGAAGTGCTTTGAAATACCTATTAAAGATGGTTAGGTGCTATATCAAATACAAGCGTCATCATTATTATAATCTGTAACCTTCTGACCAAATAAGTAAAGGACACTAACAACCGAGCCAAGCTGGTACCTGACAGTCTAGTGTCAGGAGATGCTTATCTCTGAAAGAGAATGACCTGCCCCTCCCAGCTGCTCTCTGAAGGGAGCAACCCTTCCTCTCTCTCTATTACTGTTTGGGGTTCGTGCCCAGTCAGAGCGGTCTCACAAATTACACCAAAACACTCAGCGATTAGTAAAATACTCTTCATTTATTCAATCCCACAGACTTCAATATATAAATTTATATATATGTGTGTATATTCCCGCATTCGGAGGATTCAACGCAAGAATGCACGTAATCTTTATCTAACACATTGATAATATATCAATAGAACTTAAACAAGTTATAATATTCCATAATCTAAGACATCTAACCACTGAGCCTGCACACTTGGACCAGTATAGGTAACCAGATAGAGTAACGTTACCCCAAACTCATAGCTCCTCAAAGTTCCTGAGATTCAGAGTTTTAGCATTAGTAATGTTAAAGACAAGTGAACTTCAAACGTCAACAACTCTCCTCTCTCTCCTCCCTCCTTTTAATACCTCAAATAAATAAATAATTCATGCATTTGATATAACATTATTCACGTCATCTAAGCATCTCAAAGCGTTCACAGAATATACTGTGAAGTGAATTGACTGAATATTTGTGGGCAAAATGTGGCAGTGAATTGCGCACAGCAGAGTTCATGGATTGAAGTGGATTGAAGTGACCGATTTTTGATTTTTTTTGAAGGTATTATTGTTAGGCGTGTGGAGTAAGGAAACTTACCCAAGGTTCATCCCTGCTTGGAATTGAACTCCTTGCATTGCGAGCGCTCTAACCACTGAGCTACAGGAGTCCACATGTCCCAGTGTCCCATGTGCATGCTGCAGATAGCTTTGAAATGTGCAGATATTTTTAACCCATGCCAGACTTGGGAACTGAGTAAGAAATGGGGTGAAAGAATCTCTGAAGAATTCTTCCATCAAGAGGATTTTGAAACTGCACAAACTGGATGTAACTCAAATGTGCGATCGCCTTCTAGCAACAGTACCCAAAATTCTAATTGATTTCATTAATTATGTAGTGGAGTCTCTTTTCACACTGTGGTCAAGATTTTTCAAAACCATTCTGTCACAGATCAGGCTTAGATACCTCAACCTGAATACAGCTACTGTATCTGGAAGGGAATGCTGCATCGATGGAAATGTCACTGATGCTACTTGCAGAAAAAAAAATCAAGATTATTACCTCAGGAAAGCCAATCATTTTTACTCAACCTCCCCACCCCCTCACCCCCAATCCACATTCTGCTGGAAATGGACAATGACTTTCAGCCTAAATCCAAATGAGGATGATTTTTTTTTAGATTAAGTGCGGTGGGGGGGGGTTGAAATTATTTGCAGGCTCAAACTGCCACAGTTGCATGTGTGATTATGCCAACATTGATGCAACTCCATGCTTTCTTTAACGCATCATATTGCTTCTTTGCTCCTTATCAGGCCTGAATATAAAGCAATAAACAAATACCTCCAACTGGCTTTTCCAAAACATTGATCACGTTGACTGCATCAAGCTGCAGAGAATGGGAGTGGGAAAGAAAGGTGAGAATGTCTGTACAAAAGAAACCCAGAATAATAAAAATGGGCAATTTTCAATCCACGACTGTTTGTGGGACGCTGCTGTGCGCAATTGGCTGCTGTGTTTCGCCCACAAATATACGATCAATTCACTTTACAGTATATTCTGTGATGTCGATAAGATGTGAAAAGCACTATATCAAATGCAAGGATTATTATTATTATTATGTGTTTTTTTTAACCAGTTCTTTATGCTTTAACATGAACCTTGTTAACTCACAGGATTTAACACAAGAACCATAAACAAAAAGCACTTAACCAACTTTTTACCCCTTACGAAAAACAAACAGATTGATACCTCGATCTTAACTCGCACCAGGTTCCGCGAACCCATCACCCCCACTCTCACCTGACTCAACTGGCTCCCCATCCCTCAGAGGATCGACTTCAAGATCCTTGTCCTCACTTTCAAGGCTCTCCACGGCGTTGCCCCCTCCTACCTCTCTGACCTGCTGATCCCCATCAACCTGTCCTCTCCCTCCATTCAGCAGGCTCCGGCCTACTCCGTATCTCCTGCCTAATCTACCTACCATCAGTGGACAGGCTTTCAGCCTCTGGATCTCCATTCCACAATCCCTTTGTGTTGCTTTCTCTCTCACCTCCTTCAAGGCCGGTCTCAAGACCCTCCTCTTCAACTGTGCCTTCATCCGCCCTCCTACCTCTCGGTACCCACCTCATACCAGTCCTGCCACCACCCAAATGCTTGGGTACAGACCCCTGACTGTTCAGCACCTTGGGACGTCCTCCTGACATGACATTTAGTTGTTGTTGTTGTTAACAAATGTAACGGATCATCTAGCTCCAAACACCCACAACCCTCTGCACCCAAACACTCACTACATTAACCCTTACTGCCTCACACTAGACTTTAGAATTTTTTGCAGCATTTCAAAACATATAAACTTTGGACAATTTAAATTCAATCTTAATTTGGAAGCTGGTTTGCTTAAATTTTATTAAGATTAAAATGTAGACTGAATTTAACAATTCCATTACATTTTGCGATTTCTAACTTGGTAAGAAAAATATTGGTGTCTCGAGCTGGAAAAAATAACTCTCACAGTTAACAAACAACATAGTTGTTGTCAATACAGTAAAACTCACATCGGTCATATCATACAAAAAATACACAATAATTTGATCATTTAATCCATAACCGTTGGACACTTCTGTGTGCAATTGGCTGTTGTGTTTTGCTCATAGTACATACATCCATACAGTCAATTTACTTTACAATATATGCTGTAAAGCACTTATTATTATTAGTTTAGATCTCCAAATAAATATTGTGGTAGGAACTAGGCTGAGATGCCTTCACACTCATTTGGTTTAGCAATGTTGTCAAAAAGAGCTGACTTTTCGTTCATGTATTTGGGCTCAATTCCAATCCAGATCTCAGTCTTAAAGGGCAAGTGAATGATCCAGTGCATAATGCGGTTAATTATTAATGGGTCTCGTGGTTAATTATTGACCGGTCCCGTGTAATCAATAACCGAGTAAGAACTGCCTTGTTTGGGAGCTGGTCTCAGCCGCCATTCACATCAGTGGTGTTTATACTTCTATAATTTGGGATTAGGATGGCTGGGCCATTGCAGGAGCAATGAAAATAATACAAAAGGCAAAATACAGGTAGACCTCGCTTAACGTGGTCAATGTTTTGTTATTACATTGCTGATACATAGGGGAACATATAATCATTTAACATTGTGACGTTCGCTATTTTGTCGTTTGCGCGGGTGGAAATGAACTACTTTAGGTACCGTGGCCGTACATAGACCTGAACGTCTGGTATTCTTTGCGGGTTCGCTCAATGTCGTTTGACTTAAAGTCGCACTTTTCATGAACACAACTGCGACGTTAAGCAGAAGCCTAAGTGTACTGTAGAAGCTGACACTCTCAGCTCAGGCTGCATTTACCCAGAGAGGAAAGTGAGTGAAGTGAACTTTTGTTCTGACGAATGGTCAACGACCTGAAAGGTGACCTCACTTTCCTCTCACCGTAGTTGCTGCCTGACCCGCAGGAAGTTCTCAGAGACTTCTGTTTCTGTTACTGAGGATAATAATAACAACAACAACAACAACTTGGATTTATACAGCGCCCTCCACGCAGGACAGCGTCTCAACAATAATAATCTTCTAGAAGTCTCAAAGCGCTTCACAGAATACACTGTAAAGTGAATTGACTGTATATATTTGGGCAAAACTTGGCCGCTAATTGTGCACAGCAGTGTCTACTTCTGACACAGTGCAAACTCGCTCGCTACAGGTCAAGGTGACATGAAAGCCTTCAAAATGGATTGGTATGCAGTGCATTGTCTGGTTTTCACAGGCAGCCTTGGCAGTCATTTTGTGCACAGGAAGATCACACAGACAGCTATAATAAATCATAATCCTTGTATTTGATATGGCGTCTTATCACGTGGTTGAGACGTCTCAAAATGCTTCACAGAATATACTGTAAAGTGATTTGACTGCGTTTTTTGTTGGTGAAACATGGAATGGATTGAGTGACCAAAATAATTTATTATTTATTAGAGAGATTATTACCCACGGAAAAGTGATCGACCAATCTACACAACACCAGGTTCCTACACATTCTAGAGCATCCAGCTGACCTTCTCTGAGCACCAAACTCGGTAACCCAGGGGAGGCCTCCTGCACTGCAGGTACAGAGGAACAAATCTCTGACGTGAAACACCAAGTCACCTCTATACTGTAAAGTGGTTTCACTTCATATTTTGAGGGCAAAACACGGCAGCCAGTTTGCACAGAGCATATCTCACAAACAGCCTTAAAGTGAGTGACTCATTTTATTTGGGGGATTGTTGGCCAGGACACCGGGAGAGAGAAACTCCCTTCTCTGTGTGAATAGTGCAGCAGGATCTTTAACATACACTTGAGCAGATGGGTCTCGGTTTAACATCTCATCCGAAGGAATAAGAAATATGTTATGGCTTAAACTATTATTGGTTCAGTTATAAATGCTTATGTTTGTAGCTAACGTATGGAATGACAATCTTGATAATAACATGGTTGTTTGATCAGGTGACATGTTTATCACATGTATTAAAATGATTTGCAGATACTAACTCTCAAAATCAAAATCAACTGCAATTTAGAGATTATGTCTCATTAATATGACTTTGGATAAATGTGTTCCTTGAAGAATTAAATTGGTTCACAAGTGTATTTATTACAGTTGAAGTTCTCTTGTTAATAGTTGATGTAACTGCATTGTTTTAATCAAAATGCACTGTACCTAAGGACAGCTAAACAACTATCAAGTGGGTGAGGACTTGTAGATTCACACACACCATCCGTCTTGCTGTTAAAAGGGACACTGATAATAAAGGCCGAGCTAAGCTGTAGATTGTTCAGTCACAATTGGTCAACCAGGTGGTAATAGCAAATGTGTCTTTCACCTTTCTCGCTCTGTGACTCAATGTGTTCCCCCTTTCTTGTTCCAGAAACACCAGAAGAAAATAAAAGAAAAGGAAAATTATACCAATACAGCTGAGTCGCAACTGCTAGAGACAATGACTTTCTTAAAAATGCCTTAATTCAAGATGTTTGTTTTTCGAGGGATTATTATTAGATGTGTGGAGTAAGGAAACTTGGCCAAGGTTTTGTCCTTCCTGGAATTGAACCCAGGTCTCTTGCTTGCAAGGCGAGTGCTCTAACCACTGAGCTAGGGTCCTCCACATATTAATAATAATAATCCTTGCATTTGATATAGCGCTTTTCACGTATTCTAAACGTTTCAAAATAACAACAACAACTTCAATTTATATAGCGCCCTCCATGCCATATGGCGTCTTGGAGCGCTTCACAATAACAGATCCCGGGACCGAACCAGGGGCAGGGGTGGAAAGGTGACCAAAGGCGCGGTCGAAGAGAACGTTTTTTAGCTGAGACCTGAAACTGGAAAGAGAAGGGGCGAAGTGAAGAGAGAGAGGAAGGCAGTTCCAGAGCCTTGGGGCATAGTGGCTGAAGGCACGGCCGCCGATGGTTGGTGCGGGAATATGCTGTAAAGTGAATTGACTGTCTATATGTGGGCTAAACGCAGCAGCAAATTGTGTACAGCAGCGTCCCACAAACAGTCGTGGATTGAAATGACCAATTTATTATTGTTTTTTTTGAGGGATTACTATTAGACTTGTGGAATAAGAAAAACTTGCCCAAGGTTTCGCCCTGACCTGCCTGATTTTGAACACAGGTCTCACAGATCTCACACACCAAACTTCGCTCCCCCATTACCCCAATCCTTGCCAGACTTCACTGGCTCCCTGTTCCAGAGAGGATCGATTTCAAGATCCTCACTCTTGTTTACAAATCCCTCCACTCCTCTGCCCCCCCCTACCTCTCCGACCTCCTCTCCCCCCAAACCAGCACCCACTTCACTCCTCTGGGTCTGGCCTCCTCCATGTCCCCACGAATACTCCGCTCCACCATCGACAGCCATGCCTTCAGCCACTACGCCCCGAGGCTCTGGAATTCCCTTCTTCACTCCCTTCGCCTCGCCCCCTCTCTTCCCAGTTTCAGGTCACAGCTAAAGACCTTTCTCTTTGACCACGCCTTTGGTCACCTTTCTACCCCTGCCCCTGGCTCGGTCCCGGGATCCGCTATTGTGAAGCTCTCGGAGACACCGCCCGGCATGGAGGGCGCTATATAAATCAAAGTAGTTGTTGTTGTTATAATGCGAGTGCTCTCACCACTGAGCTACAGGACTCCACATCATTATATGTGAGCGCAACAACCAATATTATCTTTTGTAATCCCTGCCTTTATATGTTTATTGAACTAATGCAACTTTTCTGCCTTATTAAGTCAACAAAATTTAAATATAAGATACCAGTGACTTTGGTTCCTCTGTTCAAAGGTCTTAATATATCAATTCTGGCAAACAGAATAAACTGGTCTGTTCAGATTTCAATGGAGAGGGTAACTCACCACTAACTGTACCTTCAAACACAAAACCTGCAATCACACTGCATTGGGTGTTACAATGCGAGTCCAAGTGTGAACATGCGGGTCTGATACCACAACCTCTTAGACTCAGAGGCTGGAGCGCTACCACTGAGCCAGGTTAACAATTATCCTTTAATTTATAACGCCTACAATATAAAAACGTCTCAAAAGTTGTTCACAGAGAGAGCGAGGTCAGGTGCAGTAAGTACAGTATGTACAGTATTTGCAGACAAATATCACTTTGTGTGCAGCAAAATCCCACAAACTGTCATGATAAATGACTTATTTATTCAGAGGATATTGGCAAAGACACCAGGAAAAACTATTCTTTGATTGCATTGTGTGATTGTTACAATTCATCTTTGGACAAACAGGACAGAGTTCAATGTTTTATCCAAAGAAAAACATCTCTGGTAATCCAGCAACCCTGGAACTCATTAGATTGTCAACCAAGGCTATCAGCTCAATATCCCCATAAGAGGGTGTGGTGAATATTTGGGTTCAGGGAGAGTCACTAAGTCACCAGCTGAGGAGCCGGTCGGTTTTGGGGCCTGTCACCACACTGGGCCCTGTTTTCCGCCATTTTAAAGATGGTCCAGGCAGCGGCGACGACAGGGAGCGGATACTGGGCTATTGGTGATTGTTGTTGTTATTGCTTTTGTTGTTTAATGTTGTTGTTTGATCCCCACCACCCCCCTTGCTCCCTGGCCTTTCTCCCCCCTTTTCTTCTTCTCTCACTCCCTTTCCCCACTTTCTCTCTCCCCTTCTATCCCTGTTCCCTCCCTCTCCCCCCTTACCCCCCCTTTCTCCCCTATCTTCCTCCCTGACTTTACCCCACCCCATCTTTCCCTCCCTCTCTCACCTTACCCTCTTTTCCCCATTTCTCCCCTGGCCCCATTTCCGCGAGTGTTTGTGGGACACTGCTGTGCACAATTTGGCTGCCGCATTTCGCCCACAAATATACAGTCAATTCTCCTACTCTTCTTCATCCTGCCCCTACCCCTCCCCGCCCTGCTCTTGTCCCTACTTGACTGTACAACACCTTGCTCCATGCCTTTGTCACCTCTCGGCTGGATTATTGCAACGCCCTCCTCGCTAGTCTCCCCTCCACCACAATCCACAAGATCCAGCTTATCCAGAACTCTGCCACCCGCATACTCACCTGCTCTAAGCTTCGCTCCCCCATTACCCCAGTCCTTGCCAGACTTCACTGGGTCCCATCCCAGAGAGGATCGACTTCAAGATCCTCACCCTTGTTTTCAAATCCCTCCACTCCTCTGCACCCCCCCTATCTCTCTGATCTCCTCTCCCCACAACCCAGCACCCGCTGCCTTCGTTCCTCTGGGTCTGGCCTCCTCCATGTCCCCCCGAATCCTCCGCTCCACCCTCGGCGGCCGTGCCTTTAGCCACTACAGACTCTGGAACTCCCTTCCTCACTCCCTTCACCTCACCCTCTCTCTTCCCAGTTTCAGGTCACAGTTGAAGACCTTTCTCTTTGACCAAGCTTTTGGTCACCTTCCTGCCCCTGCCCCTGGCTCGGTCCCGGGATCCGCTACTGTGAAGCGCTCTGAGACGCCGTCTGGCGTGGAGGGCGCTATATAAATTGAAGTTGTTGTTGTTGACATCCTTTCGTCGTGAAAGGTGCTATATAAATATATTGGTTCGTTGGTTGGTTGGTTGTTTGTTCGGTGGGTTGGTGGGTGGTTGGGTTGGTGGCTGGGTGGTTGGGTTGGTGGGTGGGTGGTTGGGTTGGGTGGGTGGGTGGTTGGGTTGGGTTGGTGGGTGGTTGGGTTGGTGGGTGGTTGGGTTGGGTGGGTGGGTGGTTGGGTTGGTGTTCCAGAGCTGTTACATTCAGTAAGGTTGAGGTAACAATCTGTTTATAATAAGAAGAATCCTTGCATTTGATATCGCACTTTTTGCATCTTCTAGAAGGCTCAAAGTGCTTCACAGAATATACTGTACAACTGTATATATCTGGGCAAAACGCAACAGCCAATTGTGGACAGCACGATCCCACAAACAGTCGTGGATTGAAATGACTAATTTTATTATTGTGGAATTATCATTAGGCATGTGGAGTAAGGAAACTTGCCCAAGATTTCGTCCTGATGGAATCAAACCCAGGTCTCTCCCTTGTAAGGCGAGTACTCTAACCACAGGACTCCACAGATTTTTTTCTTAAGGGGCAGAATGTGAGTTAAATGCTTTTGTTTATGATTTTTATGCTAAATTCTGGGAATTAATGGGTTTTATGGCTCTATATGAGGCTTCTGGTCTGAACAATAGTGAAGATATGGAGTTTTACATTTCCACACTGTTAAAGTGCAAGGAACTGGTTAAAACAAAGTCACATGGGGGATTAAGGGTATAAAAAGAAGGGAGTACTGTAGTTATACCAGGGTTGTTGAGGTTTGGAGCTTTAACTTGACTTGACTCTAACATCACTAATTATAAACTCTGAATCTCAGGAACTTTGAGGAGATGTGAATTTGGGGTAAGGTTACTCTATTCCTCCTGGTAGTCTAAGTGTTGAGGCTCAGCGATTAGATATCTTAGCGTATGGGATATTAGAAAAATTATATAGATATTTTGCCCACAACTATACAGTCAATTCACTTTACAGTATATTCTGTGAAGCGCTTTGCAATGTCTAGAAGATGTGAAAAGTGCTGTATCAAATGCAAGGATTATTTTTAATCAATGTGCTATCTAAGGATTATATGCATGTTTGCGTCGAATGCTCTGAATGTGGGAATATATATATACTGTATATCGAAGCCTGTGGGATTGAATAAATAAAGAGTATTTTGCTGACCGGGTATGAACCCCAAACAGTAACAGAGAGGGGAAGGATCGCTCCTTTCAGAGAGCAGCTGGAAGGAGTGGGTAATTCTCCCCCAATGATAAGGATCTTATGACAGGGGCTTGAACTTACAGCATTCTAACCCAGGGGTGAGAGTGCCACCCACTGAGCCAAAGCACTGGCTGGAAAGAGTATCCTCTCTGCCTGACTCAGATCCCTTATTAAAAAATCTCATTTAATTTCACACGTCAGATATTCCGAATGAAACTCGTCATTTTTTATAATTTACTATCACCACTGCAGTGTCATGTTTTAATGTTTTCCTCCACATGGTTAGTTGAGGCTGATGCTGGTGGAATTTTGGCTGTGTTGTCTCTGTGATCCTGTGTTATGAAAGCAGGATGCTAATGTCAAGAGGCTTGTGTCTAAGAGTGCCTTGTCCCAGAACATCTGCATTTAGGATGAGCTGGAGTACAGAGCAGTGCAGATCCCACCATCCCTACCCAGCCGCCCTGACCTACAAGTGTAAGACACGGAATACACTGACTGTACGGTGCATAAGAACTTCAAGGCAAATGCCTGTCCGAAATCGCAGCCAGAGGCCAACAGGAAGGCCTGATACAGAGAGGCTACAAAACGCAGCTGATTGTGTGAAGCTCTGACAGGCACAGAGGCTTCGAGTCCCCCCTGGCTCTGTAACAAAAACAGAAGTTGTTGGGGGAACTCAGCAGGTCAGGCAGCATCCATGGAGAGATGAAAGTGAGTCAACGTTTCGGGTCCACGACCCTTCGTCAAAGTTCTATAAAAGTGATTTTCTTGTTGTTGTTGTCCTGTACCTCAGTCTGTTTTTCCCTCCTAAAAAACGCTGCTTTTAGGCTTTTCTCACCCATCACAGCAGTGTCACCGTGGAGACAGGCCAATTAAAGCGATAAATACAGAATTTGCTGGGAACACTCAGGCAGCTGTAAGGAGAGAGGAAAGTGATTTCATGCTTGAAGTTGATGATCTTTATTTGAGATTTCTAGGACCTGCAGTATTTTGCCTATTTATTGTTTAATTCACTGCCAGTTAAAGGGATGTTTAATAATGATAATCCATGCATTTCGTACAGTACCTTTCACACCATGTTCTGGATAATAATAATATCCTTAATATAGTGCCTTATCATGTCTTTTGAGACGTCTCAAAGTACTTCACAGAATATACTGTAAACACCATTGGCGGGCGAGCCTTTAGCCACTCTACCCCCACCCCTGGAACTCCATTCCGCTGTCCCTCCGCCTCACCCCCTCCCTGGCCTCCTTCAAATCTCGCCTCAAGATTCTCCTCTTCGATGGAGCCATCAGCAACTCCTAATCCCCCCTTTTCCTCCCCTCAGCTCGGGTCTGAAGCAGTAACTGTCCAGCGCCTTGGGACGTCCTCCTGACTGCCAGTTAAAGGAATGTTTAATAATGATAATCCATGCATTTCGATCTCTCATTTAAATGTTACATAACATAAATCAGAATAATGACATTTTTCTGCCTATCGACCCCAGTCACCTCGCACTCAACGACACTCAATGCACACAAAACACACACGGTTGACAATGTAGACAATTGACTGGGTTGCGCTTGTCCACACGTGTCCCTTAGACGGTCGAGCGAAATTGAAAGTGAAGACCGGCTTTGTGGGTGGGAGGGTTGGAGAGAAAAGTATAAATGTCCCAGAAGACGTTGCTGTATGTAAGGCACCAGTCAGTATCTGTAGGAACTGAATCACAAGGTGAAAACTCCTGTTCTTTAAACACTTTCTGTTAGTTTGCAGTAGCTATCTGTGCTACTGCTTCAAAATACACCAGTTTTAGTAGCTTTACCAGGGAATCAATTGTAGCTTGGACATGATCATTGACAACAGAAACATAAATTTGCTTTATATCTGTGGAAACTGGAAACAAAAGGGTTAACTCTCTGAGCAGCCTGTGCTGGTCAGTATAAACCATTTGTTTACACAAATCAGTGTTAGTGGTCAGTGAATTTAAACACAGCTCACACACAGTCAGTGATTGCGGTCAGCGTTTGTTTTAAAATTGCCATATAAATTTATTTATCTTGCTGTTATTTTTTTACTCAATTAACCCATCCTACTGTTCCTCTCAACTTCTGTTAATCGCTTCAGTTGAGAGGACATTTTGACCTTTTCTGGCTCCTCATGCATATCAAACAGGTTTAACTGTTTGAGTATTTTCAGATTAGTGAAAATATAAATTCCCTGTTGGGTCTGGAGGCAGATCGGTGAGACATCAGGACTCACCCCTACCTGGCTTTGCAAAGTTCTCAGTTCAGCTCGCAGCTTTCTGAATTCCAAATCCATTTGTGTTACCACATCTTTCAGTTCCAAATCAGCACATTTTCCTTCACGTTTGTACCCCTGACTACAAAAGTTTTCCATGTGTCCCATTTTACCACAGTTCTGACATTCTGTTTTGTATCTACATTTAGGACTAATGTGTGCCCATTTTCCACATCGGTAGCATATTTTGGGTTTTATTACTGGTTCGGAGTTAATTTCTTTAGCATTGCCCCTTCTTCTGCCAGTGAATTTATTTTGTCCTGTTATTGCCGTTTAAACTTTCCTAATTCCTTGTTCTTCTGAACTTTTTCAGACTGATCCTCTACCAAGGCTTCTGCTTTATGCCCTTTCAATTTTCCTGCTGCCTCTCCCTTTTCTTTCCTCCTGGCACCGTCCTGCACCTCATCGATCTCTCTTGCAATCAGATCCACCCTCCTACCCACAATGCTACAACATGTGTCCTCCATGTGTCCTCCATAAGGGGGTTGGGGTGGTGCAGAATGTAACGGGTTGTTCCTTGTTGGAGCCCCTCTTCGGGAGGATGGTCGTGGAAGGTTGTAATTGTCATCAATATTTGCTGGTGATGTCTTACGGCCCCTTGTGCCAGTGGCCTGAGGGCGGTCCCGTGCCCAGTGCCCCTCTCTACCACAAACATTGGAATTGCCCTGTTCATATCGCTCACTGTCCCTGTTATTGCTGGAAGTCCCCCTCCTTGAACTAGTATACCGTGCTCTTTATCATTTACCTGTTATGGTTTTGGCTGGTCCCTATCCTAGGGATCTGTTCTCCCTTCTCCTGTAGACACTCTTCTTCCTTATCACTCTGACCCATGAGGACAGACCTTTGCGCTCTATTTTTCCCATCTCTCCTGCGCACTATGAGTGAATCTACCATCCCCCCATCTTCGTCTACAAAGGTAGTACATGGACAGCCTCCATGCTTGTCTCTGACCCAGTGACATTTGCAGCTGCCTAATTTGTTTTAGGCAGTCACTGTGATCTGCCTGGCTTCTGTGGTGGTTATGCTCTACTTCCTCTCTGAGAACACCTCGCGCATCACTTACTTTTTGCCTTAGAGTCCCAACTATATGGTCAAGCTTGTCACACACCGCTGTGAGCAATTGGCTGCTGCATTTTGTTCTCAAAATATTCAGTCAATTCACTTTACTCTTTACTCTGTGAAGCGCTTTGAGACGTCTAGAAGACGTGAATCAAATGCACTGATTATTGTTGTTCGAATCTGGAATGCATTGCCTGAAAGGGTGGTGGAGGCTGATTCGATAACAACTTTTAAAAGGGAATTAGATCTTTATTTAGGGAGAACAGGTCTATTAGGCTTTGGGGAGCGGGCAGGGCAGTGGGATTGAATCGCTCTTTTCAAAGAGCCGGCACAGACTAGATTGGCCGAATGGCCTCCTTTTGTGCCGTAAAATTCTATGAATCTATGAATCTATGAATTATTATTACCGGTTAAAGCACTCGCCTGACAAGTGAGATACCTGGGTTCAATTCCAGGCCAGGCAAAACCTTGCACAAGTTTCCTTACTCCACACGCCTAATAATAATCTCTCAAAAAAATAATAAATTGGTCATTTCAATCCTCGACTGTTTGTGGGACGCTGCTGTGCACAATTGGCTGCCATGTTCACTTTACAGTATATTCTGTGCAGCGCTTTGAGATATCTAGAAGATGTGAAAAGCACTATATTAAACTCAAGGATTATTATTATTATTACTAAATTCAATGTCACAAATTCCTCCTACCATCTCCTCCGACCACCCTCCCATGCCTCATCCATCCTATCCTCCAACTCCAACTGCAAGGAGATGCTGGATTTCCTCGAATCAAAAATCGAGGGAATTCATGCAGCCACTACCCCATCCTCCACTACCTCCCCATTACCTCTCCCCCAGAATCCAGCCCCTCTCTCCTCCCACCTTTGACCCTATTTCTCCCCCCAGCCTTCTGTGTTCTCATCCTAAAAATGAAATCCACCACTTCCTCCCTTGTCCCTATCCCTACCTCTCCCCTCATCTCCCAGATCCATCTCCTATCCCCCCTCCTAACTGATGTCATCAACCTCTCCCTATCCACCTGCAGTGTTCCCATCCCTCTAAAAATTGCTATCATCACCCCTATCTTGAAGAAACCTTCACTGGACCCAACGCTGCTCTCCAGCTACTGCCCCATCTCCAGCCTCCCATTCCTCTCCAAGGCCCTGGAACGAGTCATTGCTTCCCAGCTTCGCTCTTTTCTCTCTCGCCACTCCCTCCTCAAACCCCTGTAATCCGGATTCTGTGCTGCCCATAGTCAAAGTGTCTAATGACATTCTAAACATCTGTGATCGGAGCTCTCTCTGTCTCCTTGTCCTCCTAGACCTCTCTGCTGCCTTCAACACTGTCAACCACTCCATCCTCCTACACCGCCTCTCCTCCAAGCTCAATCTCCATGGACCTGCCCTCGCCTGGTTTTTAAAAGCTATTACACTCTTTTTATCTGATAAGGTATTATAAAATGCAAGTTCTTTCTTTAAGTGCATGAATTCCCTGTAACCATGCTGGCATCATTTAGATTCAAATGAGTCTTTTGAGAATTTGTTTGTGTTATCTGTTTGATTGAGGTGTAAGAGTCAAAATTGAGATATTGGACTCCTGCAGAGCACTCGCCTTACAAGCGAGAGATCTGTGTTCGAATCCAGGCAAAACCTTGCTCCAAATAATCCCTCCAAAAAAACCACAATAATAAAAATTGGTCATTTCAATCCATGACTGTTTGTGGGCCACGGCTATGCGCAATTGGCTGCTGAGTTTTGCCCCTAAATATACAGTCAATTCACTTTACAATATATTATGTGAAGCACTTTCAGACGTCTAGAAGACATGAAAAGCACTGTATCAAATGCAAGGATTATTATTGATATATTCACCTGAAGAACAGCCAATACAGGAACCCCTCCCAACCGTAGAGGCTACGTTCCTGAAAACCGTAGTTGAAAAATAAGAGAATAATTGGAAAATAGTAAATAATTTTCTATGGGAAACATGGGGATAGAGGGAGTACGTTTGGGAGCATTGACTGCCAGGATCTGCAGCAATCCGCGAGGCAGACTGACTGACCTACACACAGACACAGAGAGAGAGAGAAATCAATGGAGAAGGTGGTGTGGTGGGTGACACCGGGTGTGGGGGGGATGCGGAGAAGCAACAATAAAGTCATGTTATTTACCTTAATCCTAAAAGAGAAGTGACATCATTGCTGGTTGATTGGGACATCGCAACTGGGTCCCAGTGCTAAACGCTAGCGCGAAGCGACATTATGGCTGATTGATGCAACTGGGTCCTCGCGCCAAGTGCTAGTGTTACGTGTTAAAACCCAATGCCATGGTTAGCAAGGGCTGTCACAGCGAGCCGACCGTGGATATGTGACATTAGCGGTAGAAAAAAACGCGGTTGGGGCGGGGTACCTGTATATCATTTAAAGGACGGTGCCTCCGACAATTGCAGTTTCCCCCAGTACTGCACTGGGCACTTAGACCAGAGTATCAGCTCATATTGCAACGAAGGCTTTAAGTCACGACCTTCTTCAGAGCTGCACAATACAGTAGTCAACAACAACAACAACAATTTACATTTATAGAGCGCCTTTCACGTCGGGAGGACGTCCCAAGGCGCTGAACGCGGGGATTACATTCCTGGAAAACAGCGCACTCGGTAAAATGGCGTTGTGTAAGCTTAATAAGTAATGGGAAAAGTGGGGTTAGGGGAATCCCAGGCTATCCAACCTCAAACCTCCAGGCACATCCACACCTGACCAACGCAAGGTGCGGACTGAGGTGGGCCACAGCCGTCTGGCCCGCTCTCCCCACTCGTCACTCTTCCTTCTCTCACTGACTCACTGGAGACAATAGAACAGCAATAAAGCAATAAAAAATAAAGCAATAAAACCACAGCTTGGCTAAATTATTTTTCCTTTGGTCCTGGAAGTGTAAGGAGACTCTGTCTGTGTCTCTCTCTCTCTGTCTCTGTCTCCTGTTTGCCATGCAATGTCATCAAGATGCTCCAAGGCCGAAGAGTCATCAGACATTCCCAAGAATGTATTGCGCGCGGGGCCAGCCAGCCGATGAATCACCGCATTTAGTCAGGAGCGGCCAGTGCCCTCACAAGTGCCATGCTCGCGGGGGCCAGTCAGCGCATACACACAAGTTTTATGCGCATTACGTAAAAAAGACGCATTTTTTTCTTCGCGTATAGTTGAATTTGCAATGGAGAAAGTTGTGTTTGGCGAGGGTTAACTGTATTATATAGCATTAGTGGTGGAGCCTGACGGCGAGGGAAGAGGTGACTGTAAGGAGTCAGCCGAGGGGAGGCAGTGGGTGGTGGAGTGGGAAGAAACCTGGTCAGAAAGGTAGAGAGAAGTCTGGGAGTGAAGGGATTAGTCGACAATTGAGAGAATCTCGAGATCAATCCATTCGATGGTAGGGGGCCAGTGGAACCTGACAAGGACTGGTGTGATGGGGGTATAGAGTTTAGTATGGGTGAGAATATGGGCCGTCAGTTGTGAATCAAGAAGGATTGACGTTAGCCGCAGGTTCCGGATTGCTGCTCCCACATTGACATTGACGACCAAGTCTGTGATAATCACAAGAGCAACACAGGAGAACCATCAAAACACAATTGATTTAAACACAAGGCACAGCGCGCAGCAAACCACAAATCAATAAATCCAGAGACAAAAACAGAAGTTGCTGGGGAAACTCAGCAGGTCAGGAAGCATTCATGGAAAAGAGTCAACGTTTCGAGTCTGCAAACCTTCGTCAGACAAGTTGACTCTTTTTCCTTTCTCCATAGATGCTGCCTGACCTGCTGAGTTTCCCAGCAACTTCTGTTTTTGTTTCAGATTTCCAGCATCTGTAATATTTTGTGTTTTGTAATAAATCCAGAGAGCTGTGCTAATCTCACAGTTCATTTAGCTATATGCTGTCAAATACAGGCTTTAGAAAAGTACAACTTACCAACATGTTTCATTTCTGTAGTGCCCTCACACAGAGTACAAACAACCAGCAAACAAAACTTACATTTATATAGCGCCTTCCACGTCACCTGTAATGTTATTTAATCCACAAAACGCAATATAGAGTCACTCAGTTCTTTAATTCAAATGTTACAAGTCACCCTCTTTCAAATCAATCTTGTTCACATTCTCTTTCAAATCTACAAGTCACTCTTCCCAGAATGTGGAGCTCCTGTGGTTCAGTGGTTAGAGCACTTGTCTTGCAAGCTGGGCAGACTCAAGCTGGGGAGATATGTGTTCGAATCCAGGCAGGTCAGGGTGAAACCTTGGGCAAGTTTCCTTTCTCCACACGCCCAATAATAATCCCTCCAAAAAAACACAATAATAACATTTGTCATTTCAATCCACGACTGTGTGTGGGACACTGCTGTACGCAATTGGCTGCCGCGATTCGCCGACAAATATATACAGTCAATTCACTTTACAGTATATTCTGTGAAGCGCTTTGAGAATGTGAAAAGCGCTATATCAAATGCAAGGATTATTATTATTATTATCCTTTTATAATTGCACGTCCATATTCAATTGTCACTTATATCATTAAAGCAATAAGCAGCATCTAGTTTTCTTTTTTTCAATCCTGTTCTATCATTCTTGATTGTCGTTTTATTTCTCCTCCGCATCTGGTTCTTCTCAGTTTTTACTTTTCCATTTTCTCCTGTTTTTTCTTTAATGTTCTTTATTTGATCTCCCATGATGTTTGTCTATATATCTTTCCTTTTTCATCTTGTACCCAATAGAATCTGAGGTTCATATCTTTCCCCCAAATTTTTCCCTCTGATCCAGCCTTCCATTTTTAGGTTTTTACCTCCCTTTTGAAAGTTGTTTTCTTCTTTGGGTCTTGCCTTTATTTCTTCCAATTTCTTTGCATTTGTATTTGTGATTTCAACTTTTTCTCGCATTAACACTTTCTTTCCAAGCACCTGTTTATATTGTCCTACTAATTCTTCTGTCTCCCTTGGTTCACTTTCCTCTAATTTCACATTCCTATTTCCTTTTAACATTCCCATTTTTATTATATCTTTCAATTCTAATAAAATATCAGCTTTTAAGTTACAATGGACCTGAAATGTTGAGTCACTTCCTTTCTCCAATGATGCTGCCTGATCTACTGTTCCCAACAATTGCTGTTTTTGATATAAGAACATAGGAATTTGCTAAGGTGAGGCCCTTCTAATTGACTCATTCCAGCTCCTCCGCACCCCAGGCACTGGCAGTATCAGTATCCACAGTTGCACACTACACATCACCAAGCCAGTCAGGAACCTGGGAGTATTCTTCAACCCTCAACTGTCCTATCTCCCCCATATCCATGCCATGATCCACTCTGCCTTCTCCCACCACTGCAATAGTGTCCTCTCCTGTACCAGGCTCCGTGACCCCATCACCCCTTTCCTCGCCCAGCTCCACTGGCTCCCCAACCCTCAAAATCCTAGTCCTCACTTTCAAGGTCCTCCATGGTCTTGCCCCCCCTACAATTCTGACCTGCTGATCTGCTGTCAACGTGTCCGATCCCTCCTGTCAGCTGGCTCCGGCCTCCTCCATGTCTCCCAAAAAACCCGCCCAACCATCGGCGGCTGGGCTTTCAGCTTCTCTGCCCACTTTTTGGAACTCCATCCCTCAATCCCTTTGTCTTGCTCCCTCACTTGCCTCCTTCAAGACCCTACTTTTTGACTGTGTCTTCAGCCACCTTCCTGCCCACCTCTTTGTCATCTTTCAGCCCAACCGACCCCCACGCTCGGGTCCTGATTCCTCACTGTTCAGCGCCGAGGGACATCCTCCCGACATGAAAGGCGCTTTACAAATGTAATTTTGTTTTTGCTGTTCTGTCCTTGAGTGGTTCAGATCTTACCTCTCACTCCATCCCCACTTTGTTTCCACAAACTATTTATCCTCCAACTCCCGTACGGTCTCATGCGATGTAAATAATAATAAAAATAATAATAATAATTGCATTTTGTTGTTGTTCTTCAGGGCTCATTTCTTTTCTTCTACCCTTGACTCCAGGACTACTGTTCATCCACAAAATATATAGTCAATTCACTTTGCAGTGCATTCAGTGAAGCGTTTTGAGATGCCTCAAAGACATCATAAGGCTGTATATCAAATGCACGTATTGTTATTATTATTATTATTATTGTTGCACATCAACAAGACCGAGGCTCACCTGCCGTCAGCGCCTCCACTCCTCAGGCACAGGCAGCGTCGCCATCCACTCTCCCCCTCACTGACCCTCAAGTGCGAAATTGTGCAACAGGAGGCGTCATATTGAACAGTGAGAGGAGATCTGTCTGACAACAAACACCTGCAGCTCAACACAGCTCCAGGCATTTTATAAAATAATTTTAAAGCACCATTAACATTCCTGGAGTAAGTGGGACAGGTGATCCCAGCAGATACTTAACACAAACTGATCAACGCAGCCAAAAAAAAAGTTAAATAACCCAATTGATGCTTTGATAGAAGTTTGAGGAAGGCCAGAGTTTAAATGTTTACCTTTTTAAGTGTATAAAAACAAGATCTGTCTGAGGAGAAATGCAAACGCCAATGTGTGAACGTTGATCATTGACCAAAGTTCATAAAATGCCATCAGTTCACAGATTGTTGTGAAGCAGGCTTGCTGATTCAGTGCTTCCATTTGTGAAGCTGCTGATCTGAGAGGGGACTGTATATCAGGTGTGGTTACACCTTGTGCGCTGAACACTCTCTCTCTCTCCCCTACCTGGGATGGCTAGTGGTTTCAAAGTCCATTGTAAAACTCCTCACTTGGCATTTGACTCTGGCATTCTGTCGATGCTGTTCTCTTGGGAAAGACAGCTCGAAGACATTTGACGTGTTGCTTTTGTTTTCACATACCGTACAGTGATTGGGTTTCAGGAGTTCTTTTGGAGAACAGAAACTTCTGCCAACTTTCCAATAAATTTAACTTTTGAAATTTCCTTTTTAAAAAAATACTGATCTTTTTTTAAAACAATTTTGGTTGTTGTTTGGACATGGCTACCTCCAGGAGTTCATTAGCTCAGTTTAGTGTCTGGGATTATGTTGTCTTCATCGGGATGTTACTCATCTCTGTCTTCATTGGCATTTACCATGCCGTTGTGGGCAGGAGAGAGCAATCTAACAGTGACTTTCTGTTGGGAGGCCGGCAGATGGGGGCATTGCCAGTGGCTCTCTCGCTCACTGCCAGCTTCATGTCTGCTGTCACAGTCATTGGCACGCCAGTAGAAGTGTATCGCTTTGGAGCTATCTTCTGGATCTTCTGTATCAGCTACAGTATTGTAACCATCATCAGTGCAGAGTTCTTCCTCCCGCTGTTTTACCGAATCGGGATCACCAGTACCTATGAGGTAAGCGAATAATAATAACACAAAAAATAATAACAATCCTTGCATTTCATCTAATGTAACATTTTGCCCCCAAACTATAAAGTCAATTTATTTCATAGTATATTTTGTGGCATGCTTTGAGACGACTCACAGTGTTAACGCACTATATCAAATGAAAGAATTATTAATATATTGCATTTTATCAGGTCGATCAGAATATACAGTCAGCGCTTGCCGAACGTGACTTTCTCGAGTGCGGATTAGCGTAGACGCGAAGAAATAAATGCGGTACTTTTTCACGTAACGCGAGTAAAATTTGCGTCTACACGCCGGCTGGCCCCGTGCACGTGCGCAATTGGGAGGATGTGCCCGGCCCCGCGTGCAATGCACATTGGGAGGACGCCGTCGGCTCCAGCCTCAGTCCAATGATTCCTCAGCTTTGGAGCAACTTGATGGCATTGCATGGTAAACAGAAGAGACAGAGAGAGAGAGTCTCCTAACACTTCCAGGACCAAAGGGAAAATTATTTAGCCAATCTGTGAGAGTGTAAGGTGCTGTTTTATTGTCTCCAGTGAGTCAGTGAGAGCAGGGAGAGTGACGAGCGGGGAGAGGGGGCCAGCCGGCTGTAGCCCACCTCAGTACATACCTTCTATTGTCGGGTGTAGATGTACCTGGAGGTTTGAGGTGGACAGCCTGTGGATGGATTCCCCCTAACCCCCTTTTTCCACATTACTTATTAAGCTTACCCAGTGTGATTTTACCCAGTGTGATTTTACCCAGTGTGATTTTACCCAGTGTGATTTTACCCAGTGTGATTTTACCCAGTGTGATTTTACCCAGTGTGATTTTACCCAGTGTGATTTTACCGAGTGCGCTGTTTTCCAGGAATCGCGTTCAGCGAGGGACCACTGTACTGTGAAGTGGATTGACATTGTGGGCAAAACACAATATTGTACAGTAATAATCTTTACACGTGATACATTACCTTTCACGTCAGGAGGATGTTCCCAAGGATTTAACAGGATATACTGTAAAGTGTAGTGACTGTGTGCCTTGTGAACAAATGTGAGAGTGACATTCCACAAACAATTGGAGTGAATAAAGTGAATGACATATTTGATTTGGGAGATTGTTGTCCAGGACACTGGGAGAGAGAAATTCCCTTCTCTTTTCGAATGAACCATTATTATTATGATCATTACTATTATAACCAATGCGAACCTTGGTGTGTAAGAGCCTCCAACTGCGGTGTCTGACATGAGCAACTACATCCCTACGCAAGTCAGAAGGTTTTGTGTTGAAGCCCCCGCTCCAGGGGTTGGGTTTACACCCTTCAGCTCAAGAGTGCGACAGGACTTCACCGCAGGAGGTACCGTTCTGCTGAACCACATTCCCGTCTTGTTTAAGTGAAAGTTAAAGATCCAGTGACGTTATTTGAAAAAAACACTTTGTTTTCCTGGCAGCAAGCCTGCAGATCATTAACCACCTGAATGATTGTGGGACCCTCCTGTGCCAACAACCGGCTGTCACTAAACCTGATAGCGTCTCTGTCAACCCCTTTAATACTCTCTGAAGGTATTGCTGCAGTATTGGATATTAGGTTTACTATACCCTGGAGATTTAAATCCATACATTCTTTTAAAGGGGAATTAGACACAGTGTTGTGTTGGAGGGCTCAGTGCTGAGAAAGCCAATGAAAGGCAGCACAAATTGGCTGCTGATTTGCCTATAAATACACTGTCAATATTTAACAATAATTATTGTTTGAAATATTTTGATATTATGGGTACAATATAAATGTGCGGATTATTATTAAAACATAATAAATCATAATATGTAAATAATATAATCAGAATTCAACATCAAATTTAATTATCACCGGCCTACACACTTAGTCAACAACCCAGCACCTGTACAGTAAATATCAAGAACACGGGGAGGGGAAGGAGAAAGTTAGGAGGGCGGAACAATTGAAGAGGAGGGTCTTGAGACCGGCTTTGAAGGAGGCGAGGTAGGGAGCGAGGCGAAGGGACTGTGGGATGGAGTTCCAGAGTGTGGGCGCAGAGAGGCCGATGGTAGGGAGGGTTGTCCGGGGGACACGGAGCAGGCTGGAGCTCACTGAACGGAGGGAGCGAGCATAGTGGGACAGTGGGTCGGAGAGATAGGAAGGGGCAAGGCCCTGAATGGCTTTGGAAGAACATATAACCCATATAACATTACACACTGTAGATATGAAACATAGGCTAGACTTGAATAAGAACAATTGAACGGTTACCAGTCATGGGTGTGTTCATCGCAGTGACAGCAGTACTTTCTTTGCTTTTCACCCCTGTCATTTGCAAAGAATGATGTGCTAAATACACAGTCACTTCACTGTAAAATCTCAACAACTCAAAGAGGTGCTATTATCGAATGCAAAGATTATTATCATTATGGCATAAAATCAAACTTAACTTGCATCACACAGAGCAGCACAAGTGACATTTGCTCCACGTCCGCCCACCCGCCCACACAATATGACAATTGGCAATCATACACACTGACAGTAACTGAGCATCGCTTTTCCTGGGAGATATGGTAATGACCTATTGCGTACATTGTCCTATCAAAAGTCAACAGTATGACTGTTGTAAAGTGTTGCAATGTAAACTGTTAGATTGTACGAATATCTTTGTTTAGGCATTGACGCCCATTGCTTGTGGTGGGCGAGAGAGAAGGAAGTATTTTGTATTTTATAGCATTTATCAGATTAGTTTATCAACAATGATATTTTTATGTCAATTTATTGCATCAAAATGTTAAGTACAGCGACTGATTTTATAAATAACCGTGGCCCTCATTTACCAGCAATAAGATCCCAACAATTCTGAGGCGACAGATAAACTAATGTGTGACCCAGAACCTTTGGAGAAACTCCCTTCTGTGTATTTAATGTCAACCTGAAGAGGCAGATGAGAGCTCAGGTAACATCTGATCAAAAGGGTGACATTGCAGTGCTGCCTCAGTGGACTGTCAGTCCAGGTTATAATGTCAGGACTTGAGCCAGAGACAGAAGTGCTGGCCGGCCACAATACCCAATAATGGGATGCCAAAGCAACTAGTCAGAGTATCGGTATGGATTCAGTGTCAGTGTCACACCTCTATTGCTAGACATTCATTTGGCATCCACCTGCCTCATTAGTTCTGGTTCGGTTCCTCTCACACAGTGTCCATGGAAGAAGTCATCAGTCCTGTAGCTCAGTGGTTAAATCAATCAAATCAAAACTTACATTTATATAGCGCCTTTCATGTCGAGAAGACGTCCCAAGGAGCTGAAAAGTACTCACCCTGCAAGTGAGAGACCTGGCTTTGATTCCTGGCAGGGCGAAACCTTGGGCAAGTTTCTCTATCTGCACGCCTGATAATAATCCCTCAAATAAAATTGGCTATTTCAATCCGCAAGTGTTTGTGGGACAGTGCTGTGCACAATTGGCTGCCGCCCACAAAATATAGAATCAATTCACTTTATAGTAAGCTTTGTGATGTGCTTTGAGACGTCTTAGAAGATGTGAAAAGTGCGATATCAAAATGGAAGGATTTTTATTATTATTATAACTATTATTCTTAGTACTGAAGCACCGACCTGCGTAAGAGGCTGAGTTGCTCTGCGTATTTACTTGACATAATCCTCTGTGGCTCAGGTAGTTGCTAAGTACAGCGAGCAAATATTACCTCCACTGTGTAACTTGATGCCTGGCTTTGATTAGCACAGCCTGAAACTAACCATCACTGGAACACAGCCACAAACTATAAACCTGACATGTAGCTTTCCTGCGGACAAAATAGACAGTCAATTCAGTTTACAGTATATTCTGTGAAGCGCTTTCGAATAACAAATAACAAATACGTCTCAAATAACAACAAACAACAAAAAAATTACATTTGCAATAATAAAATAACAATAATCTTTAAATTTTCCGTCACATCTTCTGGACGTCTCAAGGCGCATCACAGAATACTGTAAAGTGAATGTTTATTTTATGGGTGAACAAGACAGTCAATTGTCCCACAAACAGCTGGAATGTCGGTGAACAATTTCATCTGGGAGGTTGTTGGCCAGGACACCGGGAGAGAGAAACTTCCTTCTTTTTTTGAATAGCGCCAAGGGATCTTTAACACCTGAACAGAGAAACGGAGCCTCGGTTTAGCAGCTCTTCTGAAGGAAATGGTGAAGAACAAGGAGGAATAAATAAATATCTTTAAGGCAAACCGCTAGGGTCCGGCAATATATCGATATATTGGTCAAACCCAATAGAATTTTCATATTGATATGCCGATATCGGAATTTAAAATATATCGATATATCGAAAAAATTTGGTGTATCGTAAATATCGGTATATCGGCATTGCAACCTCCTGGGCCTAGAGCATGGAATGTGCGCACCTCCGAATGCACGCGCACTTAATTACAAGACCCAGAATGCTCATCTCTATACACAATGCACAGACCGAGGTGCAAAGCTGCCATATTGTATTCATAGTCCTAGAGTACAATATACAGGTATGCAAGGGGTGGGGGGAGAGGGAGGGAGAGACGGGGGGGGGGGGGGGGGGAGAGGGAGGGAGACGAGGGGGGGAGAGGGAGGGAGAGACGGGGGGGGGAGAGAGGGAGGGAGAGACAAGGGGGGAGAGGGAGTGAGAGATGGGGGGAGAGAGGGAGGGAGAGACGGGGGGGGGGGGAGAGGGAGGGAGAGATGGGGGGGAAGAGGGAGGGAGAGATGAGGGGGGAGAGGGAGGGAGAGATGGGGAGGGGGGAGAGGGAGGGAGAGACGGGTGGGGAGAGACGGTGGGGGGGCAGAGGGAGGGAGAGATGGGGGGGATGTGACAATATACAGTATATTAGACAGACAGACAGACAGACAGAGAGAGATGGGGGGGGGGGGGGAGGATGTGAGAGGGGAGAGAGACACAGAGATACAGATAGAGAGACACAGAGAGAGAGAGATATTTACCTCTTGGGGAGATAGGCCCCGAACGCGCACGCACATGCGCAGTATAAAAACCCCGAAAATATCGATATATCGGTATATATATATATATATATATATATACCATATCGATAAGAGCCCATCGATATATCGAAATCGGAAAATTTCCATATCGACGGACCCTACAACCCGCTGAAGCGATAGATACCCAATGGAGCTAAGAATGGGAGTGACAGGCTCAAGGAGCAAAGAAAACTTGCCCAACATTTCACACCAGCCAGAATCTTGCTTGCGACTAGTTGGCGCTATATAAAATAATTAGAATGATTGCACCGTCATTTGTTAATTATAACACAGTAACCATTCCCCTCCCTCCCTCCCCCACTCCCCCCCGTGCTCGGGTCGATCCCCTGACTGTTCAGTGCCTTGGGATGTCCTCCCGATGTGAAAGGCGCTCTATAAATGTAATTTTGTTGTTGTTGTGTTCTAAGCAGATATTTTTTTCTTTCCAGTATTTAGGAATGCGATTTAATAAATACGTCCGCATGCTCGGGACCTCAATGTACATCATCCAAACAGTGAGTACACAGTGTCTTTACATTTCATTTCAATTTCTACCTGGAGTAGGGTTCCCCGAGCCTTGGCACTTGCCAACCTGCGCCTAACACTTTCCAGAATTAAGAAGAAGGATGAGCCTCTTCAGGGAACGAGAGGATGCTTTTCCAATCCAACAATTTGTCTCTGGGGTTTCCATGTGTAGTTAGGATGTATAGAGTTCTCAGCTTGGTTTGAGTTGGTTTAGATACTCTTAAGCACGGTGGTGGGTTTCCTCATGTGTCAGACACCCGGCTGCCCCAAAACAAAGCTGGCGTTTAAACAATGTCACTCCCATCTGCTAATTCCTCTTCAGTCCATCACGCGTTTACTTTGCGTATGAAAGCAGTCACTACAATTGACAGTAATTACAGTGTCGCTTTGAGAAGGTTCAACATTCTAGACAATAAAACAAAGTTCCTTCTCTTATTGCTCCTTTAGTTTTATATTGGAAGAATGTTTTTGCTGGGATTGAAGTAGTTTGCTGACCTTGATTTACTGATACCAGATATCAGCGCCTTGCAATGCCCCCCTGATGTGAAAGCCGCTGTACAAGTGTAATTTTGTTGTTGTTGTTGATTGCAGGTGCTGTATACTGGAATTGTCATATATGCCCCCGCCTTGACACTCAACCAAAGTGAGTCCAGTTTCCCTATTTTTTGTCTTCTTCCTCAGATCCATTTCACCTTCTCTAGACAGGACAACCTGAGGATCCTGTAAAACCATGTCTGAAGGGCGTGATAAGGCGCTACATCACATGCAAGGATTATTATTATAAGATGGTGCAGAACTGTAGAAGATTTTTAAATCCAATTACCTGTAGTCAGGAAGTCAGTTTAAGACTGGATTCATCAACCTTTCCTTGTTTGAAAAGCTTCCTCTTCGACCTTACCTTCAATCTCCCTCCACCTATCATGATCTAGTCCTAGTTCAGTCACCTCCTTGACTGTCCAGCAACTTGGAACATCCTCCCCACGTGGAAGGCTCTATACAAGTGTAATTTGTTGTTGTTGTTATAATTGTAATTTTCCATAATTCTACATATCTTAACTTTTAGGAAAGAATGGGTTTACAGGCTGAGATTAGGTGAATTTTGGTCCCCTGGCCTCTGGTGTCCTTTGTCCACTTATTCCTGGAATGTTTCCCCCTTTCATTCCTCTCAGGACTCAATGAAAGATTTTGGATATGAAACGCTTAATATTTAGCAGCCTGTTAATCATTGTGACATCGGGAATTGCAATCCCTCAACCTGGAATGTTTGACATCAAATCACTGAGCCACAGGAGAGGATCTTGACAACAGCTTCATTCTAGTCATATGTGAATGTAATAAACAACTGCAGTCCTGAACACCTTCGCCTTCCCTGTCTATCCCTGTATATCCCTCAGACTCACCAAATCTGGTCACACTGAGCACCAGGTTCCCCAGATGTGTCCCTGACCAGGACCATCTTCTTCCACCTGTGTCACATTACCCGTTTAATAATAATAATCCTTGAATTTGATATAACGCTTTTCATGTCTTCTAGATGTTTCAAAGCGCTTCATAGAATATACAGTAAACTGAATTGACTGTACATTTGAGGCCAAACGCAGCAGCCAATTGTCCCCACAAACAGTTTGTTGTTACCAATTTATTTTGCTTTTTTTTGAGGGAATTTATTTTGCTTTTTTTTGAGGGAATATTATTAAACATGTGAAGTAAGGAAACTTGTCCAAGGTTTTGCTCTGCCTGGAATTGAACCCAGATCTCTCACTTGTAAGGTGAGTGATCTAACCACTGAGCTACAGGACTCCACAGTCTTCCTCCCATCTTAGGCACTGAAATCCTCATTCATACTTTCAGCACCTCCCGCCTTGACTTTTCTAATGGCCTCCTCACCTGTCTCCCAGCTTCAATAATAACAAGGTCCAAATGATTCATACTCTTAACCAGACCAGATTCTGCACTCCCCTCACCCCAGCTCCGGCTAGCCTCCCTGGCTCCCTGCTGCAGAACAGATTGATATCAAGCTTATCACTGTCCTGTTCAAATCTCTTCATGACCTTGCACCTCCCTATCTCTCAGATCTGCTCACATTCCACCCCCCGACTCACTGCCTTCTCTCAGCTGACAGAGTTGCTGCACGTCGCACTTTCCCTCCACTCCACAATTGGCGGCCGGGCGCTCAGCCTCTGTCCCCTAAATTTCTGAAACTCCTTGTCTCAATCCTTCTATTGTGGCCCATCTTCGCCCAAATCAAACCTGAATCCTGCAAGGGATTCAGATGGAGACAATGACCAATAAACTGGTGTAATAATTCAAGGTTTATTAAGTAATGCAAACAGCTTAATGTACTGTATTCTTAAAAGTGAGATCATAGAAAGCAGTTGAATCAATACCAATTCCACAGGGAAGTGTCCTGACCCCTCTACACAACTCCAACTATTTCAAAGTTACATCTTCCTTTTATGTGTTTCTAACTCAATCTCCCCTTGTCACGGGGAGAGCCCTAACCCTTCCAGGCTGCTAGCAATCTTTGAGCAGGATGTTTCGCATGAGAAAATAACTGATAAGGAGAAAGAGATATGGATAGAAAATTAGGAGAATGCCTTTCTCGTTTCTTAGGCTTGAGCTAATCAGATGTCATGAGTGCACTTCTCTCTCTGAGTCTCCTTGTTTCCACATGTTCTCAAGGACATGATTACTCAATTCTTACACAGGGGGATGGATGTCACTGGGACCGAGGCACTGAGCACGGGAAAGTTATCAGAACCTGACCTAAGACAGCGTCTAGCCAATATATTGTTATTTTGCTAACACAAATTGGAACTTGTACTCTCTCAGGTGCCTAAGTTAGTCATTAAAACACACAGCCTTGTCCATGCCCTAATAGCTAAGAAACTCTATACTAAACAGATTATAAGTGTTTGGTTGTACAGTATTTTAAAGGTATACAAAGCAAAATTTCTCAAAAACAGTAAATGTCACAAATATGATGTTACAATCCTTTGGTAAACATCTCCTCCTTTGCAGGTCAGCATTGAGCCACGCTGTGGTTTGGGGCTCTTTAGGTGCTTTGTGTGTGAAGAGTGCTACATTGATGCAAATTGATGTTGTTGTTTTCCTTAATGTGAAAGTTGGAGAAACATTGGAGAGGCCATTCATTCAATTGAGCCTTTCCACTGTTTATTAGATCAAGCCAGATCTATTTGATCCATTTCCCATATCTGTTCTCCATATGATAGTTATGGGTATCTACCTCTCGTGTAAGCATCCCAATCATTATACACCGTGCTCACAAACCATGAGCCAATAAGGTCACAAGATCATTAAGGAGTCTTGCAACTCAGTGGTTAGAGCACTTGCTTTACAAGCGAGAGACCTGCGTTCAATTCCAGGCAGGGTGAAACCTTGGGCAAGTTTCCTTACTCCACACGCCTAATAATAATCCCTTAAAAAATAATTATTGGTCTATCAATCCACAACTGTTTGTGGGAACACTGCTGTCTGTGCACAACTGGCTGCCACATTACACCCACAAATATACAGTCAATTCACTTTACAGTATATTCTGCGAAGCTCTTTAAGACGTCTAGAAGACGTGAAAAGCGCAAGATCAAATGCCATGATTATTATTATTAATACTAATGATTTGTTTTGCAGTCACTGGATTTAACCTATGGGGGGTGCTGATTGCCACAGGCCTCATCTGCACCTTTTATTGTACTTTGGTAAGTTCCCATGAGTTGGATATGTGGCAGGTGTTAGCCCACTCTGTCTCTACATCGGTTAGATCGCACAGATCGCCAAAGCCATTGACATACAATAGGGAGTAGGTGTGAGGTCACATCCTTTAATTGAGGACAATCTCGAGATTGTCATCAGAAAAATCAGAGAAATGGGTTTTCTTCAGTCAGTGGGTTCTTCCATCCTAGTATTTCATTACCACAATTTTCCAATAAGACTGGATTAATCAGATCATCAAAAATAACTGGTTATTGACATGAGCCCTAAAAACATTACGTGACATGAGGAGAGCTGGGAAATTGGGAGTGAAATAAAAGGCATTTGAGAGATACTGTGTAACACTGAGACAGTTTGTCCTTACTCCACATGCCTGTGTTTACCCGCAGTAAAAGGAATCCCGGTTGTTAGCCAATAGGTAGATAACTTTCCGGGGATAATCCCTTCAAAGAAAAGGGATAATTTGGTCACTCAATCCATGATTGTTTGTGGGACACTGCTGTGTGCAATTGGCTGCTGCGTTTTACACATAAAATATTCAGTCAATTCACTTTACACAGTAACACTGAGATACAGTAACATGGAGAGATGCTGTGCTTTGTTTGCAGGGAGGACTGAAGGCAGTGGTGTGGACAGATGTATTCCAGATGTCCATCATGGTCTCTGGATTCTTGGCTGTTGTAATCCGAGCCACTGTGATCGAAAATGGCATTGCCCATATCTGGAATAATTCCTATCATGGAGGAAGACTGAATTTCTGGGAGTAAGGCCAATCTCTACATGTTGGGAGATTTTGAAAAAGCCGTGTTGGAGGGGTGGTGGGGGTGGGTAGCAGCTTCAGCAAGGGTTTAGGATGAAATAAATTCTTACTGAACCATAGTCAGGAATTTTAAGACCACCAACACCGGTACTTGTTAGTGAGAGATGGCGTTTATGTGTGTTTGGGAGTGATAAGCAGGCACTGTGATCAAAATACAGACAGAGGAAGATACTCATAGTCTTTCTCCTCAGCTCAGTGTCAACCTACGAGACATTAGCCTGGTGAAGGCAGCCATATTGTTCTTATTGTTATTGTCGCAATGTCGTTTAGAGATTACTATAGTTCTGGGAGTAAACTAGAAACTAGGGTCCGTCGATATGGAAATTTTCCGATTTAGATATATCGATGGGCTCATATCGAGATATACCGAAATATCGATATTTTCGGGTTTTTTGTACTGTGTATGCGCGCGCGTCGCGAGGTGCGTGCGCATTCGGAGGTGCACGCGCATTCAGGGCCTATCTCCTAAGGAGGTAAATATATCTCGCTCTCTGTGCCTCTCACACTCACTCTCTCCATCTCTGTGTTTTTCTGTCTGTGTCTCTGTGTCTCTCTCCTCTCTCACAACACCCCCATCTCCATCCATCCATCCATCCACCCACCCACCCACCCACCCACCCATCTCTCACCCCTGTCTCTCCACCCCACCCCCGCCGTCTCTCTCTTCCCCCCACCCCCCCCGCCATCTCTCTCCCCCCCCCACAACCTCACCCCCGCCGTTTCTCCCTCCCACCCACCCCCCGCTGTCTCTCTCTCCTCCCTCACCTCCCCCTGCAGTCTCTGCCACCCCCCCCCCCCCCCCCCCCCCCCAGCCGTCTCTCTCCCCTCACCCCTTGCATACCTGTATATTGTATTCGAGGACTATGAATACAATATGGCGGCTTTGCACCTCGGTCTGTGCATTGCGTATAAAGATGAGCATTCTGGGTCTTGTGGTTCAGTGTGCGTGCATTCCGATTTTTTCCCTCGATATATCGATTTTTCAATATATCGATATTTTTTTAATGTTTATATCGGCATATCGATATGAAAATTGTACGGGTATAAGCGATATATCGATATATCGCCGGACCCTACTAGAAACAATTTTGATTAGACTTGTAATGCATTACTTATTACAATTCTTCTATTAGTTAAGACCCAATTAAATGATTAAACTTACTGTCTGGCTCCTGTTGCCTGACAACTTGGATTACATAAAATATTAGCATTTTTGAGGCACGGTTCATTGGAAACTGTTTTCTGCAGACCTCAGAGTGACGCCACTGCCAGATTAGACCCGATTTTAGAATTTTGCACAATTCTGCCCTATGGTAAATTCTGTATGAGGCAAAATTGTCTGACAGACTAAGACTAGTTGGAATTTGGGGCTCTGCTGACTGTATTTGAGGAGGGAGTTGTTAGTGTTGCCTTGTCCCCAGTGTCTCTGGGATGAAATCACTGACACGTGACATTTCTCCCTCTCCAGCTTTGATCCCGATCCCTTGAGGCGACACACCTTCTGGACAATAGTGATCGGTGGGAGTTTTATGTGGACAGCGATTTACGGCATTAATCAGTCTCAGGTCCAACGTTACATCGCATGTAAGAACAAGTTTCAAGCCAAGCTGTAAGTACATATTATCAGAGCTATTAATCAGCTGTGTTCAAGTGTGTGGCAAATGGCTAATTAAGGCTACTGGAGCCCAGAGTTTACATTGTAACGTGAAGCACTTTGAGACTTCGATAAGATATGAAAACGCAAGGATTATTATTATTTCTATAATTATTTTGATGGTCAACCAAAAAAGTTCAACTAATTCCTCTGTCACGTTAATTGGGTTTCCAAAGAGGACAAAAAAGTAATAATAATTTGGTGACTCAATCCACAACTGTTTGTGGGACACAATGCGCAATTGGCTGCCACAATTTACAGTGAATTCACTTTACAGTATATTCTGTGAAGAGCTTTGAGGCAACTTAAAGGTGTGATAAGGCACTATATCAAATGCAAGGATTATTATTATTATTACCTTCGCTGTGTTACTTGTGCTCTTTTGTTTTTGTGAGCCACCCCCTCTCAGACAGGCTTTTTTTTGCTCTTTTCCAGATCTCTGTATCTTAACATGATTGGGCTGTGGCTCACAACCACCTGTGCTGTGCTGACAGGACTCTCCATGTACTCCATTTACTCCCAGTGTGACCCTCTGAGTGCAAATCTGGTCAGAACATCCGATCAGGTGAGCTGCGGGTCAGAAGGTTGCCAGCCCGGCATCCCCAGTTCATCACATCTTTGAGACGTCTCTAAGGGCTTCACAGAATATGCTGCAAAGTAAATTTACTGTATATTTTGTGGGCGAATCGTGGCAGCAGTTTCCCATAAACAGTCATGGATCGAGTCACCAAATTTGTTTTGTTTTAAGGGATTATCACACCCGGATCTACCAATCCACCAATCAACTGACAACCAGGTTCCTACTTCCTGCTCAGTAAACAGAGGCGTGTGGAGTAAGGAAACTTGCCCAATGCTTCACCCCTCCCCGGGAATCAAACCCAGGTCCTCTCGCTTGCGAGGCGAGTGCTCTAACCACTGAGTTACAGGACTCCACTTATGTTCATAATAATAATAATATTCCTTGCATTTGATGAAGCACCTTATCATGCTCTTATGTTCTCTCGTTCTCTCTCTGTGTTCTAGCTGACTCCGTACCTAGTGATGGATATTCTGGGAGATTATCCCGGGGTTCCAGGACTCTTTGTGGCAGCTGCCTACAGCGGTACTTTAAGGTTGGGGATGCAATGCTTAAACAGTTTTTTCCCTGTATGTTAACCTCACACTACAGATGGACCTGTGCTGAAATCCATCGCACAAATAGCCTTCTGTTATCTTCTCTCAGCTATTTCATTGCAGATGTAAAAGGAATAATTTGCCTTTTATAACAGCTTCTCACATTGAAATACTTCAACAGTAATTACTGTCCAGTCATGACTGCTCTTTTAAAACAGCAAAGTTCACAAACAGCCATGAGGTTTTAAAATGACATTACATAAATTACATAAATTAAATGTCATTTAACAAACTAAGGGTACCTGATCAGACGTCAAATAAGATGTCTAATTCTGTATGGCTTAAATGCTTTTAGTTGTAAGGTTTGAGTGGTGGAGGAGAAGAGAAACATGGAAAAGTACTGGGACATGTTATGTAAAGTATTAGTGCGGTCAATAAAGGCACCTTACAGCATTCTGTTTGCACTCAGCAATCCTAAACTGAAAAGTCTGTTACCTACCCTGATTGTTAAGCAACAGGCCAGTATGTAAATGATTTACATTTGAAATGATCATGAATCCAATGGTGGAAATGTTGATATTTCTTGGCACTTAAATTGTTCAAAATATTCTAGGGTCTTAAATAGCATCCTCCTGACGTGAATGATGCTATACAAGTGTCATTGTGTTGTTGTTGTTGTTGTTGTAGGATCCCATTTGTATGTTCACTGGGTTAAAACATGCTTTTTGCATTGTTCACACTTGTTGTGAACATATGTTGTGTTCTGCCATTCTCAATATTTTATATTTAAGTATGTTTCTCGCACAAACAGTTCTACATTTTCCCTCATTTGTCTTTTGAATAAAGAGAGAAACTGAACGGTATTTAGGATTATCACAATCTTGGATTCAGTGATCGTTGCTTCCTGTCAGACTTATGTAATGGGTGACATTTGTAACAAAGACCAAGTTGAAGAGTTAAATGCCTTGCCCTGTTTTGTGGAGGATTCTGTCTTTTACGATATAGGTTTTCTACGATATTATCTGAGTCAGCACTAACAGGTTTCCCAGGAGTGTCAGTATAACAGAACTTGGAGGAAAGGAAATTGATTCTTAATCAGTAGAGGTTTCATTGATTAACAACTACAACTGATCTATTAATATTAAAAGAGAATGAGCCGCTACAAAGGATTGCAGCTGTTCATGAACTGCAATTGTTGAGATCTGACTGCTAAAGATTACTGACCCTTGTAACAGCAAAACTTCAAAGGTTTCTGCATTTAAATGGAAGCTGTATTGACAAAAACAATAATAACTTAGTAACTATCCATATTCTAGCTTTTATTGGGCTGAACATCAAAGACTTTTGCTGGTGGTGGATGGATAGGGTTCATCTCCATCATTGGGTGTGGAACATTTATGCATTGAGTTATATACAGTTGCTTGTGTGAAGCCAAATGTGCTGTCATTATGGAGTCCTGTAGCCTTACAAGTGAGAAACCTGGGTTCAATTTGAAGCAGAGCGAAGCCTTGGGCAAGTTTCCTTACTCCACACACCTAATAATAATTCCTCAAAAAAAGTTGGTCACTTTAATCCACGACTGTTTGTGGGACACTGCTGTGCACAATAGGCTGCAGGGTTTCATCCACAAATGTACAGTCAATTCACTTTACAGTATATTCTGAGACATCTAGAAGGCATGAGAAGCGCTACATCAAATGGAAGGATTTTTATTATGAGGTGAATGACCCTATTAATCCTGAGCATTCTTAGCTAGTGTAGAGTGGGAAACACACCACATTTCCAATAGTGCCATGGGATTACCTACTGAATTGGCTTTGAGACATCTAGAAGATGCAAGGATTATTATTATTATTATCTGACAGGACCTGGTGTAATCTCTCACCCAAAGGCAAACTCCCAGTACTACACTGCAGTGTCAACCTGGACTGTGATCTTAGGTCCTGTTGAGATCTGAACTCACAAACTTGTGACCCAGTTTGCTAACGACTGAGTCAGACTGACACACAAGCAGAAATTTCAAGGCCATTTCTGAGTTTGGGTTGATACCCTCATCCACACTCATGGGGCTCCAATCAGTGTGACTACCAAGGGATGCTGGCAATCAGCTCCCCATCCTCACTGTACTCTTTGATAGCCTGAGGTTGTCTCAACTCATTGAGATGCTGATTGGATTCCCTGTCCCCATCTCTTTCTCTCCAGCACCGTCTCATCTAGTATCAATGCCTTGGCTGCCGTCACTGTGGAGGATTTTATCAAACCTCACTTCAGCTTGTCTGAAAAGCAACTGTCCTGGACTTCAAAGGGACTCAGTAAGTCAGAGTTTTTATTTTCCATTATATCTTCTTTGAATGAAGCAGTCTCTTCATCTCGCTCCCTCCGTTACCTCCCTTCAAGGCCCATGCTAGGCGGCACTGGCTCTCAATCACCAACTGGATTGACTTCAAGATCCTCTCACTTGTTTTCAAATTACTTCATTCCCTCGCACCTCTCTACCTACTGCTGCCTCCACTCGGCTTGCTTCAGCCCCCTATTAGTCCCTCATGCCCTCCATTCCATCATCAATGCCTGTGCCTTTAGCCACTATGCCCCCAAACTGTGAAACTCTCTCACTCAATCTCTCCACCTCATCCCCTCCCTCCACAACTTCAAATCAACAACAACAAAATTACACTTGTATAGTGCCTTTCAGTTCAGGATGACGTCCCAAGGCTCTGGAACAGTCATTGTTTTAGACTTGAGCTGGGGTCGGGAAAGGGGAGGGAGAAGGGAAAGATGGGGATTTGGGGTGACGGATTGGATCGTCAAAGAGGAGCATCTTGAGGCAGGACTTGAAGGAGGCCAGGGAGGGAGGGGGGGGGGGGGGGGGGGCAAGGCCGAGGGACTGCTGGTTGGAGTTCCAGAGGTTGAAGGCTGGCCCGCCAATGGTGGGGCGGATTGATCAGGGGACGTGGAACACACTGGAGTCTGCTGAGTGGAGGGGGCGGGCAGGTTGGCAGGGGGTTAGGAGGTCATAGATATATGGTGGGGCGAGGCCATGGAGTGTTTTGATCCTCTGGGTAACGGGGAGCCAATGGAGTCGGGCGAGGATGGAGGAGATGGTGTCACAAAGCTTGAAGCCATAAATCCCTTCAAAACATCTTCTTTTTGATCGGGCTTACGGTCACCTCCCCACCCCCCTCTCCCCTTGGCTTAGTGTCAGAATTCACCACATCAAGTACTCCAGACGTTACCGCACTTAAAGAGACGTTTCCCCACTTCACAGAATATACTGTAAAGTGAGTTGACTGTGTTTTGTGGGCGAATCCTGGCAGCCAACTGCACACAATTTTTTTTTTTTTTTAAGGAATTATTACCCCTGTAAACGTGATCTGCCAATCAACTAATAACCTACTTAGGGTTCCTACTTACTGCTGGGTAAACAGAGGAAAGCGGATGAAGGAAACCTGCCGAAGGTTTCCCCCTGCCCAACAGTCAAACCCACATTTACATCCCCCCAATTCCTGCGTCCAGGATTTGGGTGACGTCAGGGTTGGGTTCTGCAGGGGAGCTCCTGTAGTTCAGTGGTTAGAGCACTTACCTTAAAAGCATTGAGACTTGTAGATCAGGGCAAAAACCTTGGGCAAGTTTCTTTACTCCACATGCCTAATAATCCCTCCAAATTTTTTTTAAAAAAATTGGTCATTTCAATCCACGACTGTTTGTGTGACGCTGCTGTGTTTCGTCCACAAATATACAGTCAATTCACTTTACAGTACATTCTGTGAAGCGCTTTGAGACATTATAAGATGTGAAACGCGCTGTATCACCTCGGCATCACGTTCGACCATAAACTCTCCTTCCTCCCCCACAGTCGTGCCTTGACAAGCACCGCTTATCTCCACCTGCGCAACATTGCCAGGCTCCGCAACTATCTCACCCCCCGCGCTGCTGAAACACTCGTGCACGCGTACATCACCTCATGGCTGGACTACGGAAACTCTCTCCTCGTCGGCCTCCCCAGTTCCTCCATTCACAGGCTGCAGGTCATCCAAAACTTTGCAGCCCGTGTACTATCCCGCACCCGCCTCCGTGACCACATAACCCCCACCCTCGCCCGTCTCCACTGGCTCCCCATCCTCCAGAGGATCGAGTTCAAGATCCTTGTCCTCACCTTCAAGGCCTTACACGGCCTTGCCCTGCCCTAGTTATCCGACTTACTCTCCCCCTATAAGCCCACCCGGACCCTCCGTTCAGCAGGACTTGGCCTGCTCCAAGCCCCCCGCCCAAACCGCCCCACCATCGGAGGCCGGGCCTTCAGTTTCTCCGCTCCCACCCTGTGGAATTCCATCCCCCAATCCCTCCGCCTTGTTTCCTCCCTTTCCTCTTTCAAGGCCGGTTTGAACTTTCCTCTTCGACCGTGCCTTTTGTTCCCCCCCAAACTTTTCGACCTCCCCTACGTGTTTCACCCCTTCCCAAACACTCCCCTCCCAGCTCGGGTCACACGCCTCCTGTGCAGCGCCTTGGGACGTCCTCCCGACGTGAAAGGTGCTTTATAAGTTTAAATTGTTGTTGTTGTTGTATCAAATCCAAGGATTATTATTATTATTATCATCTGGTGATTGATACCCCTCCCTCGTCTTCTTCAAGACCCATCTTAAGACACTCCTCTTCGACCGTGCCTTTGGTCACCCTCCTTCCCCCTGCCACCCACCCTCCCCAATCCCAACCCCCAGTTTGGGTTCAAAACACTAACTGTTCAGCATCTTGGGACGTCCTGCTGACATGAAAGGCGCTATACAACTGTAATTTTGTTGTTGTTGTGTTGTGATGCTCTGGGTGACTAAATTATTGGAGCAGATTGTGACCCAGTCATTGTACACCATGATGATGGGCTAACAATTTATTGGTTCAGAGAATAACTCTTCCTTACTTTTCCTGTGGTAGGTTTGATGTATGGAATAATCTGCATTGGAATGGGTGCGTTGTCCTCTCTGATGGGAGGTGTACTGCAGGTAGGACATTGTTGGAATTATTGTTATCAGATGTTTACCATGTGGCATTTTGTGCTCATCCGTCAAGGATCTGGAGTCCTGCAGCTCACTGGTTAGAGTACTCGCCTTACATGCAAGAGACCAGGGTTCAATTCCAGGCAGGGCGAAACCTTGGGCAAGTTTCCTTACTCCACATGTCTGATAAGAATCCTAAAAATAAAATTGGGCATTTAAATCCACGACTGTTTGTTGGAGACTGCTGTGTGCAATTGGCTGCTGCGTTTTGTCAATTCGCTTTACAATGTATTCTGTGAAGTGCTTTAAAACTGTTAGAAGGTGTGAAAAGCTCTATATCAAATGCAAGGATTATTATTATTATCTAGTGCAGGAGAATGGAATATGTTCCCTTTGTATTTACTCCCAGGTCAGCTACACTAAACTTAGATACACAGTAAAGCTCTCTCTACGTTGCCCTCAATTGTGTCCTGATAAATTAACAGCGCCAGCCACAGAGGAGAACCCTGTCAGTGTGACATGTTGCACTCGCATCAGGAGGCGTGTTGCAGTCTCTTGTGCGCAGGATGACCAGGTGTTCCTTTGGCCCAAACTCACTTTTAGTCAAAACAATAAGGCCAAAAAACATGACGAGTGCTTTCCCTGAACCATGTGGGTGAGATGGTGAACCCAGACCCGAAAGGCAGTTTGTGTGCAGACCCATCCACCACACCACAAGTCTCTCCAGTCTTTCACCTCACACAGACCACAAAACAAATTCAGATGAAGAAGATCCTCTGGACTAAAGGCAAAATACTGCAGAATCTGAAATAAAAGCAGACGTCGCTGGGAACACTCAGCAGGTCAGGCAGCATCTATGGAAAATGGGTTAATGTTTCAGGTCCCAACAACTTCCAATTTTAAGATCCTCAGCTATACCCGATCTCTTCCTCCCAGATTCTCTCTGGAATAGATCAGATCAGAAGTCACACTGCTGGTTATATTCTAGTTTGGTCTTTGTGTTTATTCACCAAAATGGTGAAAGATAAACTACTCTGTCAGTTTTTTTCTCAAATGACACCAAGATCCGAGGTCTAACCACCCCTGACACATGATAAACTGTGACAACATTCAGCGTAAATAAATACTTCCTGGAGGCTGCCTTAAGGCTGCTTTTCACCCCCTTGAACCCTTGTCCTGTTTTCTGGGTGTATCTTAAAATATAGTTTAGTTTTTCAATCCCATTTGTCATTCTAGGCACAGCTCTGGGAGGTCCCCTCCCAAACAACTAAAGTGAGATAAGGAAACACGGTGAAAAATGTGACATGTGATGTGCTAATTGTTACTCAGCACCCCTTGCACAGGATATCTCAGAGCACATTTCAGTACCAATGAGTGCTACCTGCCACTGTCTCTATAAATGCAATTTTGTTCTTGTTGTTGTCTTCAGAGGTCTAATTTTCCATGGTCTAATAAACTGGCAGAACAGGCTTAATGGGCCTCCTCCTGTCCCTACCTCATTTCCAGCAATTCTCCTGAATCCTTCGTGAGTCAATGATTTTTAGTGACATTTGGAATTTAAGATTAAAAGTAGTTGCTTCCTTATCGAGTTGAAGCATCTCAAAGTGCTTTAAAAACAGTGTCACACACTGACAATAATAATAATCTTTGCATTTGATGCAGCGCTTTATCACGTCTTCAAAGCGCTTCACAGAATATACTGTAAAGTGAATTGACTCCATATTTGTAGGCACCCAATCACACACAGCAGTGTCCCACAAACAGTCGTGGATATAAACGACCAATTTATTATTGGTTTATTTTTATTGAGGGATTATTGTCAGGATAATAATAATAATCATTGAATTTGATATAGCGCTTTTCACGTCTTTTAGACGTCTCAAAGCGCTGCACAGAATATACTGTAAAGTGAAGTGACTGTACAGGTAAACCCCGCTTAATGTTGCCCTGGTTAACGTTCTTTCATTATTATGTTGCTGATACATAGGGAACACATATTTGTTTAACGTTGCAACGTTCACTATTAAGTCGTTCGCCAGCGGGTGGAAAGGGGGCACGATGGAGCTGCGGTCTGCCCGTCGAGTGAGTGAGTGAGTGAGTGAGTGAGTGAGTGAGTGAGTGAGTGAGTGAGTGAGTGAGTGAGTGAGTGAGTGAGTGAGTGAGTGAGTGAGTGAGTGAGTGAGTGAGTGAGTGAGTGAGTGAGTGAGTGAGTGAGTGAGTGAGTGAGTGAGTGAGGGAGGGAGGGAGGGAGGGAGGGAGGGAGGGAGGGAGGGAGGGAGGGAGGGAGGGAGGGAGGGAGGGAGGGAGGGAGGGAGGGAGGGAGGGAGGGAGGGAGGGAGGGAGGGAGGGAGGGAGTGAAATGTTTTTTTTAAAGAAAATTTTGACGAAAAATGTCCAAAAGAACCTAACTCCAGTTTATACATTAATTCTTATGGGGAAAATGTATTACCTTAACATTGTTTCGCTTAAAGTCGCACTTTCCAAGAACCAAACCAGGATGTTAAGCGAGGAATACCTATATATTTATGGGTGAAACGCGACAGGCAATTGCGCACAGCAGCGTCCCACAAACAGTCATGGATTGTAACAAACAATTTTATTATTGTAGTTTTTTGGGGGGGATTATTAGTAGACCTATGGAGTAAGAAAATCTGCCAAGGTTTCGCCATGACCTGCCTGGATTTGAACACAGGTCTCAACTTGTAAGGTGAATGCTCTAACCACTGAGCCAGAGGACTCCACATGTGGAGTAAGGAAACTTGCCCAAGGTTTCGCCCTGACCTGCCTGGAATCAAACCAGGTCTCTCATTTGCAAGGCAAGTGCTCTAACCACTGAGCTACCCCACATACTATACAAGTACAAGTACTGTAGATTATGTAGATTCAATTACAATAATTTGGATGAGCTATATGAAAGCCAGGTTTCTAAATACTAGTTGACAAATTAAGATAACTAAACACAAATTTATCCCAACACTGTAGGATGTTATTAAATGCAGAGAAACATTTTTAACTTTTTTCAAAAAACTAGCTGATATAACTTAGAAACATAGTACAGTACAGTACTTCATTTAATGTTGATAAAGAGCTGCATAGCTCATAAAACAAAAAGCCACTGATCACTAGAGTCTGGTCTGGTCTTCCTGTTAGTTCACTAAATTGATGCAAAACAAACATTTATTTTACATTGTACGAAGTGCTGAATTGCACAATCCAAATATAGGTTTGATTCGCCACGCTTCACAGAATATACCATAAAGTGAATTCATTGTATTTTGTGGGAGAAATGCAACAGCCAATTACGCACAACAGTGTTACACAAACAGTCGTAGATTTAAGTGACCAATTTTATTACTGTGTTTTTGTTGAGGGATTATTATCAGACGTGTGGAGTAAGGAAACTTGCCCAAGGTTTCGCCCTGACCAGCCTAGAATCGAACCCAGGTCTCATGTTTGCAAGGCGAGTGCTCTAACCACTGAGCCACAGGACTTTTTAGGTCATTGAGATGTGACGTGGGACCTGAGACTGATTAATGCCGTAAATCGCTGTTTACATAAAACTCCCACCGATCACTATTGTCCAGAAGGTGTGTCACCTCAAGGGATCGGGATCAAAGCTGGAGAGGGAATGTGAGTGTCAGTGATTTCATCCCAGAGACAGAGAGACATTGGGGACAAGGCAACACTAACACCTCCCTCCTCTGATCAACTGTCTCAACCTTGAGGCTTGTGCCCAGTCAGAGTGGCCTCACAAATTCCACTAAAACACTTCAATACTCATTTATTCAATCGCACAGACTTCAATATATAGTGTACTCTGTGTATATATGCATTCAGAGCATTTGACACAAGCTTGTACATAATCCTTATGTAGCACATTGATAATATATCAATATAACTTTAACAAGGTACAATATCCCATATTCTAAGATATCTAATCACTGAGCCTCAATACTTGGACCACCAGGGGAATAGAGTAACGGTACCCCAAATTCACATCTCCTCAAATGTTTTATAATTAGTATATTTAGTGATGTTAGAGTCAAGTTAAAGCTTCAAATCTCAACAACCCTGGTATAACAGCTCCCTTTTTGTACCCTTAATCCCCCATGTGCCTTGTTCACCAGTTCTTCACATTTCAACAATTTGGAAACATAAAATTGGTTAATTCCACTGTCATTCAGACCGGAAGACAGAGCCATAAAACCCATTAACGCCCAGAATTTCACATAAAAAACACAAACAAAAAGCACTTAACTAACATTTTACTTTTTAACAAAAAGATAAACAGATTGATACCTCAATCTTAACTAATCTAACAGACCATCAAACACCCCTCTCTCTGAACCCAAATATTCACATTAACGGTTTACTGCCTCACACGGTCACCTCCCACTTCCCCCCGGCTCGGCAACGTGCTCCTCCACTATCGAGCGCTCTGGGACACTACCCTGTGTGAGGGGCACTGTATTGAAGTGTAAGTTGTTGTTGTCTGTTACCCTTGTTTCCAGGCCGCGCTCACTATATTCGGGATTGTCGGAGGGCCGCTCCTGGGAGTGTTTTTCCTGGGTATGATTTTGCCGTGTGCTAATTCCATTGTGAGTATCTCATCGTCATTCAACTCCACCCTCCAGACTGAGATATCTAAGCCATACATTGTCCAGTGTCAGATCTCCACGTCAGGATATCATGGGAACATAGGTATAGGAGTAGGCTATTCAGCCCTTCAAGCCTGTTCCAACATATTATAAGATCATGGCTGATATGTACTTCAACTCCAATTACTTGCCCTCAATTATATATCCCTTGATATCCCGATCTAACAAATATATATCCACCTCAGTCTTGAAAATGTGAATGGATCCAGCCAAAATCCACAGCCTTTTGGGAGCGGTTTAGAATTCCAGATTTCCATTTCCATTATTTCAACAAACAACAACAACAAATTGTGTGTATATTGTACCTTTCACATCGGGAGGATGGTCCAAATAGCTGGGATTTCACCCAAACTCAATGTAGATAAACAGATATGAAGATGATTGGTGGGTGGGTAACTGGTGTTGGTTCTACCATCAACTCTGGTCCCTTTGATTCCTGACTCCACAACCACGTGGAACCTGTCTCCCTGTCTCATTGAGTGCTGTTATTCTCTGGTTTCAGGGAGTGATATGTGGCCTTGTGGTGGGTTTTTCACTGACCGCGTGGGTGGGAATCGGTGGACATGTCTACCCACCTCTGCCTGATAAAACACTGCCTCTGCCTCTCAGCACCGCAGGCTGTATTTTCAACAACACTGAGCAGTCAAGCACAGTCACAGCAACTCTCTGGACAACGATGAACCCGGTCACACAGCCAGACTTCAGGTACATGATACATGTGGACTCAGTGATTAGGGTAATCACCTCAAGCGAGAGACCTGGGATTGATTCCAGGGCAGGGTGAAATGTTGGGAAAGTTTCCTTACTCCACAAGCCTCTGTTTACCTAGCAGTAAGCAGGAACCCGGTTGTTAGGTGATTGGCTGATTGCTTTTCCGGGGGTAATAATTCCTTCAAAAAATATATTATAATAAATTGGCTGCTTCAACTCATGACTGTTTGTGGGACACTGTTGTGTGCAATTGGCTGCCACATTTCTTCCACAAAATACACAGTATATCCTGTGAAGTGCTTTGAGGCATTTCAATGTCATGATAAGGCAAGGATTATTATTGCTTTAACTAACATGATGACAAGCTTGGAAATGTTGGAGTTGGTGTTCTCAGTAAGTACAATTCCAAAGCCAGGCTGGTCCTCAGTACTCCCGGGCACTAGCTGACAACAGCTAAACCAGTTGGACTCATTGGCAGGACCCAGAATGGCAGACCAGACAATGGGGGAAGGCAATCCTCCCTCTCAGCACCTGTTAACCCTGCAGCCAATGCGTAGGGCCAGGGTGGTCCCAGCTGGAGAAGCAGCAGGAAGTTTACCAGGTAGTGCTTTCCATTGGCAAACTATGTGTAGTTAGCTGGTTAGACTCCGGCAGTTACCCCCAACACACACGACGAGGAGCCCAGGCCTTGCCTCTTGACAAAATCACTTGAAATGATTAATAACAGGAAGCTTGCTGACCGTTGTGTTGTCTGTTTGTGTTTCAGGCCAGAGATTGCAGACAATTGGTATTCTCTCTCTTACCTTTACTTAAGCCCATTAGGAACTCTGGTTGTGTTTATTGTTGGGCTCATCATTAGTCTGATGACAGGTAAGGCATTTCCTGTTGACTGGAGCTGAAAATGTCCTATTGAATCAAACCAAATGCTGTCCAAACATCCATCACTTTCCAGTGCCCAACTCAGCCAGCGCACACACACACACACACACACACACACACACACACACACACAAACAGTCTGCCGCCCGCCCGCCAGTCCATGTGTCCGTCTGTGCGTGTGTCCGTCCTAATCACCAGCACCTGATCACTGCTCAGCTCGCCGGTGATGTCCCACTGGTGCCACTAAATGAGAGGCTCGAACAGGAGAAATAAGAGGTAATTCAGCCCATCAGCCAGTCTATTAGATAGTCACAAACATTTTAATTCCATTTCCCAGCTAATTTCCCAGCTAATTTTGCCCATACTATTTCTTCCCAAGTACACTTAGTCCTCATTTAACGTCACAGTTGTGTTCGCAAACGACGTTAAGCGAACCCGCGCAAGAATACCAGACTATGTTCAGTGTCTATATACGCCTACGCTACCCAAAGTAGTTCATTTCCAGCAAACATTAAATGAATATATGTTCCCTTATATATCAGCAACATAATAACAAAACAACATGGACCAAAGCAATGTTAAGCGAAGTCTCCCTGTATCTACCTGCCTTATAAACATCCCAACTGTGTGTGGTTTTCTGGTGGGGGGGCCGTGCATTCAACATTTTCACAATCCTCGGTATGAAAACATGTTCTCTGATTTCACCCCTCACTATCCCATCTCTGATTTTAAGACATCGTCCCCTTGTTTTCTATGCTTGTATCAACCTGCTTGTATCTATCTTAACAATTTCCTTCACGTCTTTAACTCGACCACCCCACAGCCCCCCAACCACTCAGTAGATCTTTAAACATTTATCAAATTATTTTCACTAACAGCTTTTCCCTGAGACTCTAACAAATTGACCTATGTGTGCAGTAACCTTTCTGTCTGGGGGGATCGTGTTATTCTCTGACTGACTGACTGACTGACTGATAACTGGTTCTATCGCACAGGGGGAAGGAAGAATCAAGTGAACCAAGATCTCCTGATCACAAAGAGGGACTTGATCTGTTGCTTCTGTTTCACTGACACCTCCGATCACTCAGAGGTACACAACTGCACCCAGCATTCTTATAATAATAATAATAATAATAATAATACTTGCATTTGATGTAATGCCTTATCGCGTCAGAATATACTGTAAAGTGAATGAACTATATTTTGGGGGGTAAAATGCAGCAGCTAGTTGCGCACAGCAGTGTCCGACAAACAGTCGTGGATTGAGTGACCAAATTATTATTATTATTTTCCCTGGAAATATGCCAATGGACTCACAACCAGGTTCCTACTTACTGCCAGGTAAACAGATGTGTGTTCAGTAAGGAAATTTCGCCCTCGCCGGGAAATAGTTGAGGTAATAACTAACCCCGCCTACTGTTCCTTTCCTTAGAGAAATGTGGAGTTCCTCATCCAAATTGACCTCACGTTCAACTGAATCAGCTGCTCACCTTACTGTGTCAGCCTGGCTCTGGTGGCTGTGCTCTCACAACTGAGTCATAACCATTGGGACGCAGAACTCGTACAGTCTAAGCTAATATACCAGTGCAATGCTGGGGGTTTGCTGCATTACAGAGGTGCCGTCTTTCTGATGAGATGTTAAACCATCTGTCTGCTCAGGTGGATGTTAAAGATTCTCATCTCACTGTTCAGAAGCAGGAAGGAGTTTATCTTCCTGTGTTCTGGCCACTAACCCCCCAAAGTAAAAAAACACATTTATTTCATGGTTGTTTGAGGGACATTGCTCCGCACAAATTGCCTGCTGTATTCACTCACAAAACACCTAGTCACTACACTTTACACCAAATCCTGTGAAGCACTTTGTCGAGACAAAATAAGGCACTGTATCAAACGATACGATTATTATCATTATTATCATTAGCGACAGTCAACCAGCCTGACTTCCCAGAGCAGCATGTGAAGTGAGTGGCCTATCTGTCCAGATGTTGATGAACTGGGCTGCATGGTGCCTCTTTCAAAGGAAGGAGACTTTGTGCAGTTCTTGTGTCCAGCATTAGATAAAATGTGGGAATTATATAAATTATAATTTATATATTGGAAGCTGAGTACCGCTGCATGTCTGTTGGTGGCGCTGCTGCAAACATTACCTGTGCGGAGCAATGTCCCTCAAACAACCATGAAATAAATGTTTTTTTTTACTTTGGGGGGTTAGTGGCCAGAACACAGGAAGAGAAACTCCTTCCTGCTTCTGAACAGTGAGATGAGAATCTTTAACATCCACCTGAGCAGACAGATGGTAGCACTGGGGGCGCCATCTGCAGACACTGAATGGTACTGCACTGTGTTTCTTCATAATAATAATAATCCTTGCATTTGATATAGCGCTTTTTACATTTTCTAGAATGTCTCAAAGCACTTCACAGAATATACTGTAGAGTGAATTGACTGTATATTTGTGGGCGAAACATGGCAGCCAATTGCAGACAGCAGTGACTCACATACAGTCATGGAAAGAGTGACCAAATTATTATTATTTCTGAATTGTCTGTATGTAAGTATGTAAGGGATCTTTAGAGAAGACATTAAAACCAAGGTCTTGTTTGCCTGGTAGAGATGCAACATTCCTCCAGATAATTTGGTCATTCAGTTTGTGGCTGTTTATGGGGCTTTGCTGTGTGCAAATTGGCATTTCACTCAACAAAGATCACCTGTGAAGGATTTTGAGATGTGCTAACATTTATAGGCACTGTGTCAAATGCAAGGAATATTGTTATCAAAGCAATGTGTTTGGCAAGCTTTACCCTGTAAGTAACTAGTTTTCTTTCATTGTGTAATAGGGGAAGGACATCAAACAGCATCCGGATGAAACATTTGAGATTGGGAAAGACAACCATGCCTTCAACCACCAGGATCCAATCTGTTATGATAAACAGGACCAGATCCAGTCCAACACTTACTTTTAGGAACATGTTCAATACCTTAAAGACAACGGAAAGAATGTTGAGAATGATGTTGATGTTGTGCTGAACTGTATAGATACGCCCTCTGAAAAATGGTGAAAAGGTGATTCTGCCAAACATGTATGACTAAGGCCATTGGTGATAAAATAAAAGTAGAATAAGGGACATTAGGACCAATCAAGAAAACACGAGCGCTCCACTCACCACAATAATTGCTAGTCCTGAGAGTCTATGCTACATCTCCATTATGAGTGTCACATTCCCCCCGGAGATGAGTTAAGGTGCTATATCAAATGCAATGATTATTATCATTGTTGTTGCACATTCCATCCATTTGTACAGCTGATTATCCTGGTGGACATGCCTTCACTTGTCCTGCCACCTTCATTCTGCTTCACAGTAAAAATTCCGCGAGATGCTTTGAGCTGTTTTGACAGTGTGATCAGCTAAATGAAATGCAAACTTTTTTTTAAACAGAAATGAGTTGAGGCCAGGATCCTGGACATTTTTAAGAAATACTAGATTCTATAATGGGAGAACAGTAAGGGTGGGTATTCTGGAAGGATGAGAACACATGGAACACTCCCTCGATCTCTCTGCCTTGCTTTCTTGTTCCCCATCTTTTGGTCGCATCTGAAAACCTTCCTCTTCGGCCGTATCTACGGTCATTCAAATTTGGATGGTGAAAACCCTAGACGTTAACAACTGCCTTATTTATTTACTGATGTCGCGCAGAAGGAGATAAATTTAAACCTTTACATCCTGAAAATTGATAATTAATAACCTAGTTTAAAAGTGTTGCCGAAATGTTGTAAATAAACCTAACAATGTTTTCCTTCCTTACTTTTGTAAATGGAATTCCATGTTGTGTCCCTGTACATTGTTCCAATTTACAGAATTAAAAAAAAATCTATATTAAAATTCACCAGTCTTTCTTTATTCATAGAATTTTACAGCACAAAAGAAGGCCATTCGGCCCATCGTGTCTGTGCCGGCTCTTTGAAAAAGTCAATCCCACTCCCCAGCTCTCTCCCCATAACCACGCAAACTTGTCCTCCCCAAATAAACACTCACCTCTCTTTTAAAAGTTGTTATCGAATTGGCCTCCACCACCTTTTCAGGCAATGCATTCCAGATTCAAAGAACTCGCTGAGTGAAAACATTTCTGCTCACCTTCCCTCTGCTTCTTTTAGAAATGATATTAAATCTGTGACCTCGAGTCACTGACACACCCACCAGTGGAAACAGTTTTTCCCTGTTTATGTTTACCCTATCGAATCCCCTCATGATTTTGAAAACCTCTATTTGGTCTCCTCGTAACTTTCTCTGCTCCAATGAGAATAATCCTGGCCTCTCTTGCCTTTCCTCTTAACCAAAGTCCCTCATTCCTGGTACCATCCTGGTAAATCTCCTCTGCACCCTTTCCAATGTCTTAACATCCTTCCTAAAGTATGGTGCCCAGAACTGAACAGAATACTCCAGCTGAGGCCTTATTAAAGTTTCATAGAGGTTAGTCAGAACTTCCCTATTTATAAAGCCTAATATCCCGTATGCTTTTTTAACAGCCTTATCCCCATCTTGGGTCTGAAACAATGACTGTCCAGCAGCTTGGGAAGTCCTCCTGATGTAAAAGGCACTATACAAGTGTAATTTTGTTGTTGTTGTTATCTACCTGTTTTGCTACCTTTTGTGCAAATTGGCATTTCACTTAACAAAGATCACCTGTGAAGGAATTTGAGATGTTCTAACATTTATAGGCACTGTGAACTCCCAGGTCTCTCTGTTCCTTCACCCCCCTTAAGATTGTACTATCTAACCTATATTGCTAAATATAAATACATCACCTCGCATTTCTCCACATTTAACTTCATCTTCCATGTGTCTGCCCGTTTTACCATTCTGTCTATATCCTCTTGCAGTCGGTACTATCCTCCTCACTATTTACTACTTTTCCTAACTTGGTATCATCATTATAATTTATTAGTATTTTATTCCTGATCAACATTGTTTGTCCAAATGAACCCGAACCATATATATGTATATTCATAAACTCGGTTTAATCAGTAAGGTTCTTATCAGAAGATTGTGTTCATTCTTTGTTTTGTATTCAGATATACAAAGTCTGAGTGGTAGCAATATCTTGAGACAAGCCTGTTTATGTGTGTGTGTGCATGTCTGTGTGCGTGTGTGTGCTCGCGCAGGAACACCCGCCTCAGACAAGAATAATAATAATCTTTGCATTTGATACAACATCTTATTATGTCTTCCAGACAACTCAAAGTGCTTCACAAAATATACCCTAAGGTGAATTGTCTGCCTCACCCCCATGCTGCCTAAACACGTCCACACATTCATCACATCAAGGCTCAACTACAAGAACTCTCTCCTCGTTGGCCTTCCCAGCTCCTTCCTTCAGGAGCTGCAGATTACTCACAACTCTGCAGCTCGTGTATTCTCCCGCACTAGGCTCCGCGACCACATCACCCCCACCCTCCTCGCCTGTCTTCACTGGCTCCCCATCCCCCAGATCGAATTCAAAATCCTCATCCTCACGTTCAAGGCCTTGCCTCCTCTTACCTCTCCGAACTGCTACCAGCCCGCCCGTCCCCTCGGTTCAGCAGGCTCTGACCTGCTCCATGTTCCCCCATCTGAATCACCCTACCATCAGTGGCCAGGCTTTCAGCCTCTCTGCCCCCACACTCTGGAACTCCATCCCGTAATCCCTTCTCACTTCCTCTCTTTCCTCCTTCAAGGCCGGTCTCAAGACCTTCTTCTTCGACCGTGCCTTCTGCTCCCCTCCTAAATCTTCCCCCTGTCCCTTCTAGATTCATAGATTCATAGAATTTTACGGCACAAAAGGAGGCCATTCGGACCATCTAGTCTGTGCCGGCTCTTTGAAAAGAGCGATTCAATCCCACTGCCCTGCCCGCTCCCCATAGCCTAATAGACCTGTTCTCCCTAAATAAAGATCTAATTCCCTTTTAAAAGTTGTTATCGAATCAGCCTCCACCACCTTTTCAGGCAATGCATTCCAGATTCGAACAACTCGCTGAGTGAAAAAAATTCTCCTCAGCTCCCCTCTACTTCGCCTTGAAACTATTTTAAATCTGTGACCACGAGTCACAGATTCACCCACGAGTGGAAATAGTTTTTCTCTATTTGCCCTGTTGAAACCCCTCATGATCTTATAAACCTCTATTAGGTCTCCCCTCAATCTTCTCTGCTCCAGAGAGAATAACCCTAGCCTATCTAGCCTCTCCTCATAGCTGAAATGAGGGGAGGCTAGATAGGGGGGAGCTGAGGAGGCTAGATAGGGGGGACCCTGCTCAGGTCCCGACCTAATTGTTCAGTGCCTTGGGATGTCCTCCCGATGTGAAAGGTAAATAGAATTTTGTTTGTTTGATTCTTTGTATAATTTGTGGGTGAAATGCGGCAGCCAGTTGATTGATTCAATTAAGAGACCACATTATTATTTTATCATTTTTGTTTTTGGAAGGGATTAATGTCCCCAATTGACTAATAACCGAGTTCCTACTTAAGAAAACTTGCCCAATGTTTGTGCGTGGCCAGGTCCTCTGGCTTGTGAGGAAAGTGCTGTAAGCAATACAGTGCAGGTCTCCACGAGTTGGGATTGTGCTTTTCAGAGGCTAAAGAAACTTGGAGCCGAGCCCGGTGGAAACCTTTTATTTCCTGAGCGCAGGGCAGACAGTGAGCTGTCACATAGACATTCTGAGGTGAGGCTTCTCAAGTACTTCACTCTCTGCCTTCTGTGGTTTAAAAACTAGCTCAAATTACATGCTAACTTCCAACACCGATAGTGCCCGGAATCCAAGGTCGTCCTGGTTGTTATTCTGCCTCAGTCGCGATGGATTGACCCCCGAGCAGGGCTTGGTCCAACACTTTTCACCGGGTGTCTGGTATATGCTGGAATCTGCTTCCAAAGAGTATTGGGGCAGGTTGGCAAGAGCCAAGGTCTGGAGACCACAGAGTTTGCATTGGGGTCACTGCTGGAGTCTAACCAGTTAAACCCACATAGTTTGTCTTTGATATCAGTGTTTGACAGGTTTTTACAGCTGTTTGTCCAACTAGGATCATCAATTGTTTAGAGCTTTGGTTGGCAGGGCGAGAATGATTTGCTCGCAGCTGTTGGAAGGCATCCTCTGTGATTGCTGAGATGAAGAACATTAGATATTATTGAAGTTGCTGGGGAAACTCAGCGGGTCAGGTAGCATTCATGGAGAAAGGAAACTGAGTCAACTTCTGGCCTCAACATTGATTTCAGCCATTTCAGGCCATAAGAGCTTCTCCCACCCACCCCCCACCTTCCCTATCACAATCATAACTCCAGATACTAAGATAAAAACCGAATCTATCTGGTTAGAATTGAGGAATAAAAAAGGTGCAGTTACACTGTTAGGGGTATACTATAGACCACCAAATAGTGGGGAGGAGATAGACAAGCAGATCTGCAAGCGTATCACGGAGAAATGCAGAGCTAATAGAGTAGTGATAATGGGTGACTTCAACTATCCCAACATAGACTGGCAGAATAGTAGAGTAAAGGGCAAGGAGGGAGAAGAATTCCTGAAGTGTGTGCAGGACAACTTTCTTGATCAGTATGTTTCCAGTCCAACGAGGAAAGAAGCATTGCTGGATCTAGTTTTGGGAAATGAGGTAGGGCAAGTTCAACAGGTTTCTGTAGGTGAGCATCTAGGGAATAGTGACCACAATATCGTTAGATTCAGAATAATTATGGAAAGGGATAAGGAACGATCACAGGTGAGGACACTCAACTGGAAAAGGGCTAATTTCAATGAGTTGAGGTGGGACCTAGCCAAGGTGGATTGGAAAGAAAAATTGGCAGGTAAGACAACTAACGAGCAGTGGGCAGCGTTCAAAGAGGAGATAGTTCAGGCACAGGTCAAAAGCATCCCCACAAAGGTGAAATGTAAGGCATCCAAACCTCCCTGGATGACTAAGGAAATCGGGGCCAAAATCAAACAAAAAAAAGAGGCTTATGATACGTGTCAGGCTCAAAATTCAGAAGGGAACCAAGCAGAATATAGGAAGTGTAGGATAGAACTAAAAAAGGAAGTTAGAGGGGCAAAGAGACTGCATGAAAAACAATTAGCGAGTAAGATTAAGGGGAACCCTAAGGTTTTTTACCAACATATTAAGAGTAAAAGGTTGGTCAAGGAGAGGGTGGGGCCAATTAGGGACCTAGGAGGAAATCTCATTGTGGAGGCAGAGGGCATGGCTGATGTACTGAATGAGTACTTCGCCTCTGTCTTCACAAAAGAAAATGATACAGCCAATGCCATGGTATTAGAGGAGAGGGTAGGAGAAATGGATAGAATAATTATAACCAGAGAGGAAGTGCTAAAAAGGTTGACGTCGCTCAAGGTGGATAAGTCACCTGGTCCGGATGGGATGCACCCTAGGTTACTAAGCGAGGCACGGGAGCAAATAGCAGGGACTCTGGCCACGATCTTTCAATCTTCCTTGGACACAGGGGTCGTGCCAGAGGACTGGAGGATAGCTAATGTTACTCCCTTGTATAAAAAGGGGCAGAAGGACAAGCCTGGTAACTACAGACCAGTCAGTCTAACGTCGGTAGTGGGCAAAATTCTAGAGTCCATAATCAGGGACAAGGTAGATCTTCACTTAGAAAGATATAGGCTAATAAAGGACAGTCAACATGGATTTGTTAAAGGCAAATCTTGCCTTACAAATCTGATAGAATTTTTTGATGAGGTAACGGAATGGGTGGATAATGGTAGCGCAGTTGATGTAGTTTACATGGACTTTCAAAAGGCATTTGACAAAGTGCCACATGAGAGACTTATTAAGAAATTAAAGGCCCATGGCGTAAAAGGGACAGTGGCAGCGTGGATCCACAACTGGCTGCGAGACAGAAAGCAGAGAGTTGTAGTGAGCGGCTGTTTTTCAGATTGGAGGGAAGTGAGCAGTGGTGTGCCACAGGGATCGGTTTTGGGACCATTGCTGTTTGTAATCTACATCAATGATCTGGACTTGGGTGTACGGAGTACAGTTTCCAAGTTTGCAGATGACACTAAGTTAGGGAGAATAGTAAACAGTGAGGAGGATAGTAGCCATCTGCAAGAGGATATAGACAAATTGGTAAAGTGGGCAGACACATGGCAGATGAAGTTTAATGCAGAGAAGTGTGAGGTGATGCATTTTGGGAGAAGAAATGAAGGGAGGCAATATAGGCTAGATAGTACAATTTTAAATGGTGTGAAGGAACAGAGAGACCTGGGGATTTGTGTTAGTGACTCGTTGAAGGTGGCAGGACAGGTAGACAAGGCTGTTAAGAAGGCATATGGGATACTAGGCTTTATAAATAGGGGTATAGAGTACAAAAGTCAGGAAGTGCTGACTAACCTCTATAGGACTTTGGTGAGGCCTCAGCTGGAATACTGTGTTCAATTCTGGTCACCACACTACAGAAAGGATGTGAAGGCATTGGAAAGGGTACAACGAAGATTTACTAGGATGGTGCCAGGATTGAGGGACTTCAGCTATGAGGAGAGGCTAGATAGGCTAGGGTTATTCTCTCTGGAGCAGAGAAGATTGAGGGGAGACCTAATAGAGGTTTATAAGATCATGAGGGGTTTCGACAGGGCAAATAGAGAAAAACTATTTCCACTCGTGGGTGAATCTGTGACTCGTGGTCACAGATTTAAAATAGTTTCAAGGCGCAGTAGAGGGGAGCTGAGGAGAAATTTTTTCACTCAGCGAGTTGTTCGAATCTGGAATGCATTGCCTGAAAAGGTGGTGGAGGCTGATTCGATAACAACTTTTAAAAGGGAATTAGATCTTTATTTAGGAAGAACGGGTCTATTAGGCTATGGGGAGCGGGCAGGGCAATGGGATTGAATCGCTCTTTTCAAAGAGCCGGCACAGACTAGATGGGCCGAATGGCCTCCTTTTGTGCCGTAAAATTCTATGATTCTATGATTCTATGATTCTATGATACCCCTTGCTTCTCTGGTGTTTTGTGTGTTCTATCTCCACTAAACACCTCTTCTCCCCAGTTTCGTTTAAACCCATCCCGTTGTTTCTCCCCCTTATGTCGTTATCACATTTTCAACCCATCAGTTAAAACACTCTTTTTTTCCTTTTCCTTTGTCTTCTTTGTCTCCTTTGTCTTCCATGTCCTGCCTCTCCCCTTCTTACGTCCTTAAAAACCTCTCCCTCCAAACAAGCCCCAGTTCTGACGAAGGGTTGTAGACCCGAAACATTGACTCTTTTTCCTTTCTCCATGGATGCTGCCTGACCTGCTGAGTTTCCCCAGCAACTTCTGTTTTTATTTCAGATTCCCAGCATCTGTAGTATTTTGTGTTTTGATTAGATATTATTGTTTTTGTGACATTCAAACAAATGTTCCACAAGAATCACAGATTACTACAATTTAGAAACAGGACTATTGGCCCATTGTGGAGTCGTGTAGCTCAGCGGTTAGAGCCGTCACCTCGCAAGCGAGAGGACCTAGGTACAATTCCCAGGCGGGATGAAACCTTAGGCCAGCTTCCTTACTCCTCTGTTTACCTGGCAGTATGAACCCGATTGCTTGGCGGACGGCTTTTATAGGGGTAATAATCCCTTCAAAAAAAATACATAATAAATTGGTCACCCAACTGTCTGTGGGATCCTGCTGTGCGCAACTGGAAGCGCGTTTTGCCCACAAAATATAGAGTCACTACACTTTACAGTATATTTTGCGAAGTACAGTAAAAGCCTATTTATCTAGCAACCACGGGACCTGGCCAAAACTGGTTAAAGGGCCTGCCGGATATTCGGGCGGCCCGCTGTCGAAAACCCACTACAAAAAAAATTAAGTTCTTTTAACACACACCGTACACACCAGACTAAGTAATAACAGATAATAAAACAATATTGTATTGGTACTTATTGTTAAAACTACTCTTTTGCGCTTCTCACCTTTACTGGTTGAGGTTTACAGTCCAGCGATTCTTTTTGCAATGGAGAATGCCGTGGCGGTTGAAAAAACTGAAGCGCGACTTTAAAGCTTTACTAGCGGCAAGTCAATAACCCTAGACTCTACTAGCGGCAAACCGAAATACTGCACCTGAGTGACAATGACTCACAAATGCTCCACCGCTATTGTTCCGGATAAGTTCCGCTTGATTGAATGTGGACTTTTTTTTTGGTGTGCCGGTTATACGGAAATGCCGATTTGAGTCACGGATAAACGGGCTTCTACTGTACTTTGAGATGTCTCGAAGACGTGATAAGGCCCTATATCAAATGCAAGGATGTTTATTATTATTATTATCAACTGTGCGCTAGTATTTTTCTTCACATAAACTATCTGGTACAATCTTACTCCCTCCACGCACTTTGTTCCTCGAATTTTATTTCAAAGCCTCTATTTTTAGTCGCAGTTCAGATGCAGCTTCATCTTGAGTGGGTGTAAGTGAGCTCAGGCTGAGAGGGTGTGTTACTGCTACATGGTTCCTTTATGGAAAGGACAAAGCAGATTTCTCCAGATGTTGACAGAAAATACAACAGAATGTTGGTCATTTTAATCTAACTGCAAAATCACCTGCTGAAATAAAGTGGAGGTGAGGAATACATGTTTTTGCAACTAATTTATTTTAATTTGTGGAGTGGAATCCTGTAGCTCAGTTAGAGCACACGCTAACAACAATAATAATACTTGCATTTGATATAGCGCTTTTCACATCTTATCGATGTCTCAAAGCTCTTCACAAAATATACTGTAAAGTGAATTGACTGTATATATGTGGGTGAAAAGTGGCAGACAATGCGCACAGCAGTGTCCCACAAACTGTCGTGGATTGAAATGACCAATTTTATTATTGTGGTTTTTTTTGGACTATTAGGCGTGTGGAGTAAGGAAACTTGCCCAACAGTTCTGACGAAGGGTTGTAGACCCAAAACGTTGACTCCTTTTCCTTTCTCCATGGATGCTGCCTGACCTGCTGAGTTTCCCCAGCAACTTCTGTTTTTGTTTCAAAGGATTAGCATTATTGACTTCGATCTCTAGGTGAGAAAGTTGCAAGTTTATGCCCCAATGCAGGCCACTGAGAACCAGATCCATGCTTTCATCACTTCACAGCTTAACTACACCAACTGCCAATTTACTGGATTTGCCAACACTTCCCTCTACAAGATGAAGATTATTGAGATCTCTGCAGCTCATGTGATCTCCAGCACCAGGCTCCATGAACCTATGCCCAGCTCCGCTGGCTCCGCATTCCTTAGTGAATTAGTGACGGAAGACCTTTCTCTTCAACTGCGCCTTTGGTCACCTTTCTCCCCCTACCCCAGGCTCGGGCCCGGGATCCATTATTTTGAAGCGCTCAGAGAAGCTGTCTGGTGAAGAGGGCGCAGTATAAATCAAAGTTGTTGTTGAATTGATTACAAAACCCTCATTCTCAACAACAACAACAACAAATATCACATTTGTATAGCGCCTTTTGAGTCAGGAAGATGTCCCAGGGGGCTGGACAGTCAGTGCTTCAGATTCAAGCTGGGGCCGGGATCAGTGAGGATGGAGGGAAAGGAGGGGAAGGGGGGTGCCGATGGCACCGTCAAAGAAAAGGGTCTTAAAGTGAAACTTGTAGGAGGCTAGGGGGTAAGGCGGACAGATTGCGGGATGGAGTTCCAGAGGTTAGGGGTAGAGTGGCTGAAGGCTCGGCCGCTGATAGTGGGGCGGGTGGGTTGGGGGACATGAAGCATGCCAGAGCCCACTGAACGGGAACTCCGTCCCACGGTCCCTTTGCCTCACTCCCTCCCTTGCTTTCTGCAAAGCTGGTCTCAAGACCCTCCTTTTCAATTGTGCCTTCAGTTGCCCTCCTGTCTCTTTCCCTCCCTGCCCCTCCCCACTACACCTGCCCCTCCCCACTACACCTGCCCATCCCCACTCCCCTGCCCCTCCCCACTACTCTGCCCCTCCCCACTACCGACCCCTTACTATTCAGTGCCTTGGGATGTGCTGCCGACTTGAAAGGCACTATAAATGTAATTTTATTGTTTTTGTGGTGGCTTCGCACCTACAAACCCTACATGTCCATCTCGAATCCCATATCAGCCCACCCGCTCGGCGGACTTCAGGTCCTCCACCATTGGCGATCAAGCTTTCAGCATCTCTTCCCCAAACTCTAGAACTCTTTCACACAATCCCTCCACCTCATGCCCTCTCTTGCCTCTTTCAAGTCTAAAGACCTTCCACTTCCACCCTCCTGCTCTCCTCCCCCGCATCCCCCACCACTCCCTGCCTCCACCCCTCCTGACCCCAACTCCCAGCCCAAGTCCAAAGCCCCTGACTGTCCAGCACCCTAGGACATCTTTCTGATGTGAACGGCACTCACATGCAAATATAATTTGTTTCAAGTCTTTGAGCTGACAGCTTAGACTGACCTTCCAGTGCAGTTTTGAGGGCTTATTGTCAGGGTTCAGGTGCTGACTTTCAAATGAGATGTTAAACCAAGGACCAGTCTGCTTTTTTCAGTGGGTGTTGAAGGACCTTCAATACTATTTGAAAATAGCAGGGAATTTCTGCTGGTGTCCTAGCCATCAATTCCCCCACATAAAATTAACCATTTACTTCATTAGACAGGATCAGAGTAAATTCACTAACACTTTTGCCTAGAAATAAACAGTCACTACAATACTAATAATCCTTGTATTTGATACTTGTATTGTAGCTCCTTGATATTTGAGGGTTAGGGTTACCTTAACAATGGCCAGCAGTTCCCTGTGAAGCAAGGATTATAAGCACAGATGACGCTAGGAAAATACCTGATAACGTTACAATGCAGAACTGCAACCAGAAGCCAGGGAGTGTCACAGAATTAGAAATGATTAATATTTTAAAAGATGGTGACAGTCAAATCAGCCTGACACAGTGTTAAATTCCAGTTCATCAGCACCGCTCAATAGATATTGTATGGCAACACATTTAGCTCTATGGTAGCAATGCGGAATGGCTGTTTCTCAATAAGATTGACTGTGACAAAGTAATAATAATAACCCTTTCATTTGATATAGTGCCCTATTAAGTCTTTGAGACGTCTCAAAGCGCTTCAGAGAATATCCTGTAAAGTGAATTGACTGTATAGTCAATGACTGTATAGTGTGTGCGTGAACATGTGATCGTTCTGTGCATGTTCCAGAATGTAAACCAGCTTGGAAACAAGCACTTGCCTCCCCTGGACCTGCCTCTGTCCGAGACCCTGCAAATAATGACATTAAACGGCTTTCCAGAAATAGTTGTGACTTGACAACAGCTTGGGGCAGTGCCAGGCTCTTAAACCACAGGCACCTCCCTCAGTGTTGGTGAAGTGTGTTGTGCAGCAGGACAGACTGAGGAGGTACAGACGAGGAATAGGAGAATGAAATCAAAGCAGATAGCTCCAGTGGGGGGAAATATCACCCCTACAGATACCATGGGCCAAACAGTCTGCTTCTGTGCTACAAACATGCTTTCAATCCGGCTCTACCATGCTGTCCTGTTACCCTGTCTACGGGAACAGTATCTGAGCCACAACTCAGCTCTGAGAGCTGAGCTTTGCTCATGAGAGTTTGTGTACAGTGATGGCTTGCCCATTCTGCTTTAGAAACACACTGACAATCTGAGCATTGTTACATGTTTCCATGGTGCCCAACCATGAGTGTTAACCCATCAATGTCTACAGCCCACTCTGTATGTAAGGCAGGTTGTGGCCTCTGCTCATTCTTTCACTCAACACGACTAGGAGTAAAGTGAATGCGGACAGATAAATCCCTGCATTCGATGTAGCTCCTTATCACCTCATCAAGATGTCTCAAAGCGCGTAACAGGACAGGATATCCTTCGCAGGATAGACTGTAAAGTTTGCGTACGGCAATGTCCCACAAACAGTCAAGGAATGAGTGACCAATTTTATTTGGGGTATTGTTGGCCAGGCCAGCGAGAGAGAAATTCCCTTCTCTTTTCAAATAGAGCTGGTGGGGGTGGGATCATTAATGTCCCCCGAACGGGCTGTAAGGACCTCACCTTAACTTCTCATCCGAACTGTGACAATGCAACGCTCACCTACCCCCCAGCACTACCCCCCAGCCCCTCCCTAGCCTCTTCAAGTCCTGCCTCAGGATCCACTTTTTTGATGGTCCCATCGGTCAAGCACCCCCCCAATCTCCTCCCAATCCCAGCTCAGGTCTGAAACACTGACTGTCCAGTGCCTTAGGACGTCCTTCCGATGTGTAAGGCGCTATATAAGTGTAATTTTGTTGTTGTTGTTATTATGTATTATTACATATAAATCGTACAGAAATGTTTTTTTTAGTTAATATGGTAGCAGAAAAATAGGTATTGTTGGTCACCCTGTAATTACTTTCCATTTCTGGTCATTTCGAAAGGAGGAGTTGAAAGAAGCCCAGCATTCAAATGGTTAACAGCCACTGGATCAACAAGGGTTGGGAGCCAGGTGAGCCTTTCTCAACCATCCATGAAATACACAAGGCAACACCCTGTACTGCTTACGTGGAGATGATACCGCCATAAGCTCAGCCCCCAGGAAACCAGAGAAACCTGGAAATGATTAGTGAGTGCACTTGGGATCAGGTGCTGCACTTGGTTGCCAAGCTCTCAGGTACGATCATCTGCTCCCAAAAATATTCAAACCTTCTCAAAGTTAAAGAACCGGCGCAGAAAGTGTTGTCAAGAGCTGGAGAGGCTTTTGCGGTCAGGGTAAGCTTGGCACAATGTTTGTGGAAAGAAGTCTTCATGTATGTGTGTGTGTCTGTGTGTGTTGACACAAGCAGAACTTTCAAGATAAGGAAGTAAGAACACACCGCCTGTTCCTGTTTGTGGGAAAAACACATCTAGCATTATCCCAGGAGGTTCGTGAAACAGATTTTGGATTCTAGAAGTGAGAAGAGACTTTTAACTTTAGAAGAGAGCCGGTTAGTGTGTATTTACTGTGGCATTTTATTCTTTTTTTGGCTGAGCTACAAACTGGGGTTGGCAGTTCTCAAGAGAGAGAGAGAGAGGGAGAGTCTGTGGGGGAGGGGAGTTCACCAACACTCGATTAATAAGCTTGTTAATAGGTGTTTTCCCAGAGGTGTAATGTGAAAATTTTCCAAAGTTTCCTGTAAAGAGTATTCGCGAGTATATATTGTAGATGATATATTGTGTGTGTCACATTGTATTGTTTTAGACAGATTCTTTAGCAAGCTGTCAAATGTACATTAAATGCCAAATGTGGTGTTCGTACAATCATAAAATTATAGAGTACACTATGTGACGGCCCTTCGAGAAAAGCTGTCTGAATCAATCCCACTCCCCGCTCTCTCCCCATAGCCCCGCTAACCTGTCCTTCCCAAATAACTATCTACTTCTCTCTTAAAAGTTGTCATCAAATCGGCTTCCACCACCCTTTCAGGCAATGCATTCCGGATCTAAACAACTGGTTGCATGAAAACATTTCTCCTCACCTGCCCTGTGTTTCTCTTAACAACTATCTTAAATCGGTGGTTACCAGCCCACCCACCAGTGGAAATAGTTTCTCCTTGTTCAACCTATCAATATATCACCCTGTCATATATAGACCATAAACAGCAATGGTCCCAATACAGACCCAATACAGTGGGGATTGACACCACTGCACACTTGCCTCCAATCAGAAAAACAACGGTTTTGGTATTAAGTCATTTGTTATTGGAAAGAATTGATTAGGATTTCAGGTTGAGGGCTGGCTGAGTGATCAAATTATTATATATATATTTTTTTTTAGGGATGATTACCCCCAGAAAGACGACCCGCCAATCGACTAACAGCCGGGTTCCTGCTTATTGCTAGATTTGTCTGTGGATTAAGGAAACTTGCCTGACATTTCGCCCAGCCCGAGGAATTGAACCCAGCTCCCCCCATTTGCTAGTCGAGTGCTGTAAGCAATACGATGCAGGACTCCACAGGAAAGAGCCAGCATATCATACATGATGAGCCAAATAGGCTTCTTCTGTGCTTTTGATGGTTGGGTTGTTGGGCCCTGGATTCCTGTGCTGCTCCCAAACTATTACAAATTATGCAAGACACTCAGCAACAGGGTGTGAGTCACAGACCATCAAAGTTTCACTCCAAATCTTGAAAACATGATAAGGTGCTGTATCAAATGCACATATTGGAACATTGAAAAATAAAAAAAATCGAATAAAACTTTTTTTAAAAGCATCTTTTTAGAGGCAAATGGTGATGAACTATAAGAACAAAGTGAATGAGACTCAGGGTAAAAGCAAAGAGTGCGGAACACACGAAGGATGAACTGACTAGAGAGGGAACAAAAACACAAAACAAAATACTGCAGTTGCTGAAAATCTGAAACCAGAACAGAAATCGCTGGGAACACTCAGCGGGTCAGGCAGCATCTATGGAGAGAGGAAAGTGAGTCAAGGTTTCGAGGCCCCGACCTGTTGTCAGAACTGGAGCATGTTGGGAGGGAGAGGCTATTGAGGACTAACAGAGAGAATCGGTCCTGTGACCGTCTGATCTGCCTGTTCTTTTGCAATTTCATGCCATCTTTGTTTAACATTATCAACTTCTCTCTCCAGTTTGTTGCAATTCCCTACTTTTGTTTTACAACATTAACACCTCTTTAACCCATCATCTCCTGTCCTCTACTCCATTTTCTCCTTTGTCCCCCTTGCCTTGTCTCCCCCCTGTTAGTCCTTAAAAGCCTCTCCCTCCCAATGTGCCCCAGTTCTGACGAAGGGCCATGGCCCTGAAACGTTGACTCACTGTCCTTTCTCCATAGATGCTGCCTGACCTGCTGAGTGTTTCCAGCGATTTCTGTTTTTGACAAGGGAGGGAGAAGGCCTCAGCCAGTGAGATGATGGGAGAGGCAGTAATGGGCTTCTTCCTCCCTTAGGACCCTTATATATATATTATGTCATCAACTGGCAAACCTAACTTTATAAAATGATAAACTGTTCTGCGGAATAAGATATGATGATCAAATGTTAGGATCAATATGTGTAAATGGAAACTGACACTTGCCACAAACCTAACCACAACAATGGGCTGAAATTTATCCTTAAGTTTCCCCATAAAGTACGTATTTCTGATATAGAATATATATGGTAAAGAGTGCTCACCTTTAACTAATTAGAGGCAGGTTCATATCACAAATATTACACAAGTCAAAGGTGTTTTTATCTGTATCCAATCTCATTTATATTACAAAAACAGAAATAGTTGGGAACAACCAGGTCAGACAGCATCTATGGAGAAAGGAAAAGTGAGTCAATGTTTCGGGTCCACGACCCCTCAGGGATCTGAAACGTTGACTCACTTTCCTCTCTCCAGAGATGCTGCCTGACCTGCTGATTGTTCCCAGCGATTTCTGTTTTTGTTTCAGATTTCCAGCGTCTTCAGTATTCAGGGTTTTGTTTATATTACACTGGCCTGGCTCTGTGCTAGCCTCTCACCTCTGTCTCACAAGGTTGTGGGTTCAAACTCACATTGGGACTTGGAATCGCATTGTCGTAAGCTAACTCTCCCTTGCAATGCTGGGGAGTCGACTTTTCAAATGCTCTCTTCACCACCTCCACCATCTACAAGATGCAGCTGATCCAAAACTCCACTGCCTACATACTCACCCGCACTAAACTCTGTACCCCCATCAGACCAGTTGTAGCCAGGCTACCCACTATCTCCGCTTGACTAGCTCCAGCTCTTGCTTGTGCCCTATGCACTCAGTTCCACCATTGGTGGCCGTGCCTTCAACCACTACATTCTGGAATACGCATCTTCTATATCTCCGCCTCTTCCTTCTCCATCTTCAGATCTCACCTCCTACCTCTTTCCTCCCCCACATACAAGCAATGACTCACTCTGCACAATATTGCCCAACACCGCCACTACCTCACCCCTCAGGCCACTGAAACCTTCATTCATACCTTCATCACATCCAGGCCAATGCCCTGCTTGTTAGCCTTCCCAATTCCTCCCTCCATAGGCTGCAGATAATCCAGAACTCTTGGCCTGTGTCCTCTACTGGCTCCAAGCTTCATGAACCCATCTTCCCCATCGCCCTACTCTATTGGCTCCTTATCACCCCGAGGATTCAATTCAAGACTCTGGTCCTCACATTCAAAGCCCCCCATGGCCTCGACCCCCTCTTCTCAGCGACCTTCTAACCCCCTACCAGCGTGCTCCATGTACCCCGACTCACCCACCCCACCATTGGCAGGCGAGCCTTCAGCCATTCTGCCAGCCATTCGTGACATGAAAGGTGATATACAAGTGTAATTTTGTTGTTGTTTTTCCTTTTTGATTGTGTTTTAGTTGCCTCTTGGCACTGTGAAGTGCTCGGGACGCGAGCCCACGTGAAGGGCTCAGTATAAATACAAGTTGTTGTTGACAAATGAAACTGATTTAGATGAAAGTGGAATTTATTTTCCAAATGGAATGTCTGTAAAGTGGAAACAATGCAAAAGGCAACTTTGTAAAGCAAAATGCGAAATGATGCGTTAAAATAGCTATTGAATTCTGTGTGAGGAATTTCTATGGCAGTTTGATACTTGTGTCAAGAATGGTGGCACCAACTCACCACCACACAAGTTCAAACTGCAAAGCCTGTAACTCTGTCCATCAGGATGTATATAAATAGGATTCTGTATTCCAAGCCAAAGACAATAGTCCAGTACTATAATCAATACTGTATAATATAAATAAATATAATAAACCTTCACCAATTAGGATTAGGTCTCCCTGACTCAGCAATGTATCATTTTAGGGCAGAAAGCTATAGTGAAATCCCACACCCCTTCTCTCAGTAGAACAGAAGAGATGGAAACATGAGAAAATGACTAATACTGTAGCTGGTGTTTCCATCCGGCAAGCACGAGTTGTGGCCAGGTATCTAGGGCTGAAAATTGAAACCGCGTAGATATTAAATGGCCTTTGTCTCCAGTAAGAACTACACAACACACAAACCAGGAACAACCAGTGGTACTGTTTGCTGTTACTGTATTGTTACTGTTGTCTGCTATTACTGTATCGTTACTGTGCTGTTACTGTATTGTAAGAAGTGGTTTGGGGGAAAGTTAGTGATAGCTAATTTTATTCTTTTTTTAAAAAAAGAAAGGGAGAGCATAAATTCACCTGTTCTAGATTTCTTCTATTTTCTTGGCATTTCAGAGCATTCAAAACTGTTTCTAATTTTTTAATTTCTTAGGATTTTGTTGCAACAAAAAATTGCATTGATATAGCACCTCAGGACTCTGTCCCAAGGCACTGAACAGAAAAGGATTTGCTACTGAATTGGGAGTTGGGTTCAGTGGGAAGGGTAGAGATAGGGGATATATGCCCAAATAAAGATTTTGCAGAAAAACTTTCTTAGCATTACAGAGTATACATAATTTGCCCAATTCTGGATGCTCTGTAATGCAAAGAAATTAGAGTAAATATAGACCCAGTTGGAATTTCTCCGCTCTGGCGATGATAATTTAAAGATGTGATTCATGTATTGTTCATATGAGTAAAAACTATTTTCTTGACAGGGTAACTGCACAAAGGTGAAGGAAACAAGAAACTGCCTTAGACAGCAAACAAAGCAATAAAATGACGTCCAGGGTGTGGTCTCCTGTTGTGTGCACCATGTTTAGCATGTGTGCTCTCTGTGTAGCTGTGAACTTCAGTAACCCAAAGGGACAGAATGTTTCAGACTTACCTGTCAGTGAAGCCAGTTCATCAGGAAACATTAATACTGTTTCCTCCAGCAGTAAATTTACAACTGAAACCAGTGAGACAGCCGATCCAACCATAACAAGCAACTACATGACCACGGCAACTCCCGAAACTACTGTTGCCACAACAACAGTGGATCATTCCAAGACTGATAGCTCCAATAGTACACTGCCATCCACAGCAATCACAGCATCACCCAACACATCAAGTCACTACACATCTCAGACTTCTGCCTCTCCAATAGCGAATTCATCAACAACAGACAGTCAGATTAATAATACTAGTCCTGTTTTGCCTTCCAAATTAACTCCTGTTGTGAAACCCACACCGCCAGAATCTGCTGGAACAAGCAAGCAGCCAGTTCTCACTGATGTTACGCAGCCCTACACTGCCTCACTCTATTCAGTCCTCACCACTGGAGCTTCAGGTAAGGCCACACCTCTGACAAAGCTGGTTCATAATTTAATGATTTACTTAAAACAAATAGGACTAGGGTAGCAGCAAAGCTAACCATTTCGGATTGAAAAGAATAATCGAAGATATGGACGAAAACAGAATAAATATTTTAATTTTTAGAAATGTTTTGATTTGGGAAAAAAAACTTATAGGAATTATCCAGTTTTATCTTGTCAAAATTGTGGCATGTGATATGATCACATTATCACAATGATTAAATGTGTACAGTAGTCAGTAGAAGTTGATCGAAGTTGACGGGGAAAGGAATGGAGAGGTGATTACCACCAAGACTAGTGCTAACTTTAATTGCGCATTTGGCTACCTGTACCCTCCCTGCCCTCCGATCCCAAACCCCCACCCCTGCTCAGGTCCAAATCCCTGACTGCGCCTTGGGACATCCTCCTGATGTGAAAGACATTGTGTAAATGTCATTTGTATTATTATTGTTGTTGATGCTTTTCAATACATTTTTGTTTGATATGATTATTGCCGGTAGTATTGCATTCTGCAATTTCTCTCCTTATTGCAGAACGTGGATTTTTGCTTTCTGTGGCAAGTTGAAAACCATACCACATTAATTACACAGGTTCAGTTCTCTGCAGATTAATTTAAATGCTGGTATACCACAGGGAAACATTACTTTAATTCCCTCACTCCCCAATTTAAAAAAATTGTTGCAGATAATAATAATAATAATCCTTGTATTAGTTGTAGCACTTTTCAAAGAAGAAAGCCATTTAAAGACTCATGACTTCATAACATTGCTGCCTCTCTGCAGCATCATGGAGGCCTGTTTCAGCAGTTAGAGAATCCTTGGCTAATGTTATTGGTGATGCATTCATAACCACTCCATGGGAATAATTTTGATATGGGGTCTGGCTGCCGATCTTAAGTTCTCTGTCAAGTGATTGACAGCAGTTGAGTGCACAGTAATACCCAGAGGAAATCAGCAGTGTTTGGGGTTGACAACAGAGATCTTAATGATACTCATCCACAGTTTTCCACACTGATTCCATACAGCGCTCTACCTGATCCTGGTCTGAGAAAATCCAATTGAAAGTTTCTTCAAGAATGTCTTTTATACTTTTCAACTGTGTAAGGCAATCTCCCAACAAAAATAACTTTGGTTCTCATCCATTTTTCCCCAGTTTCGCAGTATCGAATGAAGGGTTCAGAAATCATTTTGACCACAAGCTTCAGCGTTATTCTGGGGCTGACTATTTTAGGGGTTATTATGTACAATGTCACCAAATGCATTCACAAGAGAGAACAGTATATACACCGCCCACTCTACACCAGCTCACACTCTTCATTTGAAGAGCCAGGTATGTACGTCCTGTCATTTACAATCTGGTTAAACTTGGGAGAAAGCATATTGTTCATTTTGCATTTAGTAAAAATTGCAATACTGTACCCTGAATATCCATTGCACCTGTGTGTAGGTTGTACTTGTAACTTTTATGGAGTTAAATGGAGTTGAATTCAGTATTTGCTAGGGAACGGCGATATGGGATTTTTCCGGATATGGATATATCGGTTTGCTCATACCTGCTTAAACCGATCTATCGAGTTTTTATACTGCGCATGCGCGTGCATTCGAAGTGCGCATTCGAAGTGCGCGTGCATTGATGGTGCGCGCGCATTTATGGTGCGCGCTCAGTCGCGGTGCACGCGCATTGACGGTGCGTCCGCACTGACGATGCGCGCGCAGTCGCGGTGCACGCACATTTCGAAATGCGTGCTCTAGGTCCAGAAAGTTTGTAATGTTGGTGTCAAGGTCTGTTGAATTATACGATGTTGTTTGCTCTCTACCTCCCCCTCTCCTTCTCTCCCTCCTCTCCTCTCTCCTTCTCTCCCTCCTTTCCCTCTCTCCCTCCCTCTCTCCCCCCTCTCCCCCCCCCCTCCATTCTCCCTCTCTCCTCTCCCCTGTCTCCTCTCCCTCCTTTCCCCCTCTCCCTCCCCTCTCTCCTTCTCTCCCTCCTTTCCCCCTCTCCTTCTCTCCCTCCCTCCCTTTCCTCTCTTCCTCTCTCCTTCTCTCCCTCCTTTCCCCTCTCTCCTTCTGTCCCTCCCTCCCTCCCCTCTCTCCTTCTCTCCCTCCTTTCCCCTCGCTCCTTCTCTCCCTCCCTCTTCTCTCTTCCTCTCTCCTTCTCTCCCAACTTTCCCCCTCTCCTTCTCTCCCTCCATCTCTAAACACAAAATAGAACACACACACACCAAAAACAAAATCTAGAGATTTATTCTCCTCCATTTCTTGTTTGAAACTAGCATGTAATGTCCACGTGTAAATGAGATCTATTACAATAGAAAAGAGAGAGACAGACAGTCTGACTGTGAGAGTTAGAAGCCAGATTATCACTGCTGTGTGTGTCTGACTAGACACACACATAGAAGCAGTGATAATCTGGCTTCTAACTCTCTTACACACAAAAATAACACTTACAGCCACAAAATGCCACTTATTTTTAATTAGTCTGAAGTCTGAATTAATGTCCTTCGCCATTGGCAAGCTCTCCTTTGCTATGCAAAAAGTGACAGCGTTCGTGATACTTTGCCACTTTTTGTCCCCTCTCTGGTACAATGTTCTCCTCTTAAATAAAGCAGGAATTGTTTGAGCTGCACTGGCCCCACTACCTGTCGCTTTCTCCGAAGCGCTGGTTCGACTTCGTTCTGTTGTCGACAATGATTTCGCTCTGAGGGCAGCGTGCTGGGCGGGGTGGTGCTGCTTAATGTGATGTCGCAGGTTGCTCGTGCTCGAATCAGATGTCTTAACCAAGACCTTGCAAACTGTACATCTATACACACCATTACTGACTGCATTGTTTTCAAAGTAGTCCCATACGGGGATTCTTTTCCCCATGATGAGAAAGGTAAATTGTCAAACAATTTTCAGCGATGCGACTTTGTTAAGACGCCACAACTCACGTCGAGTATACACAGTAAAGTGTGCGCGCGCATCGGATGTGCGCGCGCGTTAATTGTGCGCGCGCACCGAATGCACGCGCATTCCATGCTCTAGATCTAGGAGGTTGCAATGCCGGCGACAAGGTAAGCTGGAAAAGATCGCATTACACTGATAATACCAACAATATTGATATATTGCCAGGAACGATATTAAAAATATATCGATGTATATTTTTTAAATCGAATCCCTCGATATAACAGTTTTTTTAGAATTACCATATCGGCACACCGATGTGAAAATCACATCGGGTTTAATCGAAAAACCGATTAATCGCCGTTCCCTAGTATTTGCTATCAGTATCAATTCTACCGGTGACCTTGGGGGGTCCAGCATACTCCACTTGTCGTCATTACACCTCCTTGCCTCTCCGATCTTCTTCCTTCCTCTCCTTCCTCCCCCACATCCGTGCCTTGACCAGCACCGCTTATTTCCACCTACGCAACATTGCCAGGCTCCGCAACTATCTCACCCCCCACGCTGCCGAAACACTCGTGCACGCGTACATCACCTCATGGCTGGACTACGGAAACTCTCTCCTCGTCGGCCTCCCCAGCTCCTCCATTCACAGGCTGCAGGTCATCCCAAACTCTGCAGCCCGTGTACTATCCCACACACACCTCCGTGACCACATAACCCCCACCCTCGCCCGTCTCCACTGGCTCCCCATCCTCCAGAGGATCGAGTTCAAGATCCTCGTCCTCACCTTCAAGGCCTTACACGGCCTTGCCCAGCCCTATTTAACTAATTTACTCTCCCCCTATAAGCCCACCCGGACCCTCCGTCCAGCAGGACTTGGCCTGCTCCAAGCCCCCCGCCCGAACCGCCCCACCATCGGAGGCCGGGCCTTCAGTTTCTCCGCTCCCACCCTGTGGAATTCCATCCCCCAATCCCTCCGCCTTGTTTCTTCCCTGTCCTCTTTCAAGGCCGGTTTGAAGACTTTCCTCTTCGACCGTGCCTTTTGTTTCCCCCTGAATTTTTCGACCTCCCCTACGTGTTTCATCCCTTCCCAAACACTCCCCTCCCAGCTCGGGTCACACGCCTCCTGTGCAGCACCTTGGGACGTCCTCCCGAGGTGAAAGGCGCTTTATAAATTTAAGTTGTTGTTGTTGTTGTTACCCTACACTTCTGCTTGTGCCCAACTCCTCTGAGTTGTGTAATCAATAATAAAATGGTTTGAACTATAAATAAAAAAACTGAATTTCCATTGTCTTTTAACTGACTTTGAAATGGGAATGGTTCCTGATCGTGTTTAACACATGCTGTTTGTTTTTAATGATCTACAGAATCATTTAATGTAATTTTTCCCCAAACTCTGTTTATTCATGCAACTCCATTTATGGTATAAGTTTCTTAACCTGTAACTTATTTGATGCAGGAGGAAGCTACCACATTCCAGATGATACCCTGGTCATTTCTGGAGGTCTATACGACGACTCCCGGGTTTACAATCCCAATATGACAGTTCTGGAAGATGATGAAGAACTTCACTCTGAATATCCTACATTTAACTCTAAATATGGTCAGTTCAGACTGGAATTTTTACCTGAGGAAAGGGAGCCCTCTGCAAATGGTTCTTCTTTTGTCACATTTAAACCAGAAGACTTCTCATGATCCACCAACACATCGTGAATATTGAATTATCTTTGGGTCATACACAGACACCAATACTTCATACCCAGGATTTATAAAGAATAAAGTAAGCAAAAGGTAGATTTATCCGTTATCTAGTTCAAACCTGTTTTTGTACCTCCAGCTGAGGAAATATTTGTTTCTGTCATTTAACCCAAAACATTGTAACGTTAAAAAACATTTCATTGTTGATTGTTGAAATATTTTGGGTTTAGATCCAACACTAAACAAAATAACTGTACAACCTATGTTTGTTTCTACCCCTAGCAACATGCTCCAGGCTGCATGAATGTAAAAGCAAACTTCATTGTTTAAATAGATTTTTGTAGAGGATTTTAGCTAGTTAAAAATGGGGAATGATTCCCTGTTGTACATAATTTGTAAGAATATGTTGTCCTTAAGCTAATTACAATGGGCTTCACTGAGGCATCTGAAATGAAGGTGGAAATACTGGTCATCATAATCTGAAAGAAAAAGTAGGAATGGGTTCAGGCGTGTCAGTTCACCAGAACATTAAACATTAACCTATTTTTCTTTTCAGATGCAAATTCAGCTGTTGTAGATTTTGTTTCTGTTTCCATTTTTATTTTTAGATTCACTGGACGTTTCTACTGCAGGGTTTTGAAAGTGTTATTCTATAATTACCTTGAAATTTACTATCTAATCTTTAATTTCAAATAAATTGCTTATATAACACGGTTATGTTAGTCATCACATTGTAACTTGTTAACTTTTTCCAATATGTTAATTTTCAAGAATATGTGCCTGTTATATTCCTAAATGGGGATAAAATTGAAACAAATGGCCCAATATCCAAAGAAAATCCACTATTTTCTCTCTGGCTTTGTGCATCATATATAAAAACCTTTTAAGATTTTAAGATATGCACCCTTGATAAAATGTTTTTGTTGCCTCAGAAAACAAAAATGGATTATTTACTTGCGTTAGGTATCTCCCTGTTTGTTTGTTTCACCTAAGTATGTAAATATTATTGGTACTTTTAGCATCTCTCTATCTCAATTCTAGCTAAACCATTCTCTCCATGGTTATATTCTTCTCTAGCAGCTGTGGTAAAAGGGAGGTGTGCTCGGTTTGGCTAAATGCTGTTTTCACATATAAAAAGTATGCCTTAAATAGCAAATCCTAAAATAAAGGTTAATTCTAAAATTGCACTCTGCCCCTAAAGCTATCAGTGGAAGGGAATATAATCCCCCTTTTTTTAAAAAAAAGTGATTCACGTGCACAAGTCAATATTAATGTTTTATTAATGTTTAAGAGTAGATTCCACAGGAGATTTTTTCCTAAAATTTTAAATTGGATTGGAATATGGTTGGTGCCACTGGGACCAATTAACAATCATTATATTTATGAAAAGTCTCTAATCGTTTTGTCTTCAATAGAATTGTTAAACTTGTACATATATTTGCTATGAAATGCTATCAGAATGGTTGTTGGAGTTAAAGCTTTATTTTTTTAAATACATTTTATACCTAACTTATGACTAATAATGGGAATGTCCTGAAAACTTGTTAAAATATTACAACAAAAGGATTCTAAGGTATACTTTATTATGTAACAATACTGTACATTAACATACCTGTAATAAAAGTAAATATTGTAATAAGTTGGAATCTCTGCATCTCTTTCCAGCTAATTTTTCTCTAGTGATTTTGCCCTTCTCATCAAGAGGATTATGATTGTTGTTTAACGAGGCTCGGGTAATCAGTTTCCAGGTTGTTGGGCCACCATAATGTCCTAGGACTGTGCATGTGCAAAGTGGGAAATGACAATGTAGGTTTCCTTGTGACCTGACAGTTAGCCATTTCAAGCCAGTCAGGAACCTAGGTGTCTTGTTCAACCCTCAACTGTCTTTCCTCCTCCACATCCAAGCAATGACACGCTCTGCCTTTCCCCACCTCCACAACATTGCTCGACTCCGCCACTACCTCACCCCCACAGTCGCTGAAACCCTCATCCACACCATCTCATTACATCCTGACTCGATTACGCAAACACTCTGCTGGTCGGCCTTCTCTATTCCTCCCTCCACAGGCTGCAGATGATCCAGAACTCTGTGCCCCATGCCCTCTACCATTTCAAACTCCGTGACCCCATCTCCCCCATCCTCTCCCGATTCCACTGGCTCCCCATCAGCCAGAGGATCCGATTCAAGATCCTGTCCTCATATTTAAGGCCCTCAACAACCTCGTCCCACCCTACATCTGTGACCCGCTATCCCCTTACTAACCTGCCTACCCCCTCCGCTCAACAGGCTCTGGCCTGCTCCACACCCCCCGCCCCACCATTGGCGGGTGAGCCTTCAGCCACTCTGCTCCCAACTTCTGGAATTCTATTCCACAGTCCCTCCGCCTCGCCCACTCCCTGGCCTCCTTCAAGTGCCGCCTCAAGACTCTCCTCTTCGACGGATCCATCAGCACCTCCTAATCCCCCTTTTCCTCCCCCAACTCTGTCCTAAATTTGGGTCTGAAGCAGTAACAGTCCAGCACCTTGGGATGTCCCCCTGTTGTGAAAAGCACTACACAAGTGTAATTTTGTTGTTGTTAAAGTCAGCCAGTGTGTCAAGCACAATGAATGAAGTCCACAATGCAACTGATCTATATCTGAGGAAACGTAAATTTGTGTTATTTGGGCTTGCACTGCAGTCTGCAGTCACCTCAGTAATCCAGCCAACTCACAATTGTGGAAACATATTCACAGTATCTTTCATTATCCATGTTAAGACAATGTCGACTTCAGTAAACCAGGCACCTCACTTTTCAGCATTCACAACAGTCATTGATAGCGGCCCCTACAGCAGCCTCCTCAAGTACAAACACCCCCTCCACTACTGACCTGTACATAGTGTGCTAGGCCTCAGGCTTCCCTGCTGCTGTGTGTATGGAGTGGGCTCTATGTTACACAGCTCAGGGAGTGTTGGGATCGTGGAAGCAGCACAAGGGTAAAATCAACTTCGCCCGACGCCCTAACAGGTTAGACTTGTTTACAGCACTTGGTGACTTGTTTACAGCACTTACCAAGAATTGGCTGCAGGAGCTCCTGAGCTCCTGCAGCCAATTCTTGGTAAGTGCTGTAAACAAGTCACCACTGAAGAAATTGTCATTACATGAGTGGACTTCACCAAAAACAGTCAGGGCAAAAGTCATAGACAGTTAGCCTTGATCTGTAGCATTGGCAGAACAAGTTGGATGCATTCTCAAAAGGAAGGCTGAATAACAACAACAAAATTACATTTGTATACATGAGAGCTTTTGAAGCTAAATTAACAGCCTGATAGAAAACATGTGCATTTGAACTCTCGTTATGAAGACATTGATAAACTGACATGGGAGTGGTTCCAGCATGCCCATGGTGTCAATGTGAAGGACGTTTACCTTAATCATGGAATCAATGTGTGGCAGACTTCATCTGATGCTAAGGATTAGCTGCAGACTAAGCAGTGCAGGTTAAATCAGCAGCCAGGTACACAATGCTGGTCTCTTTCCTCAAGAAAGGAACATTTTATGTGAGTTTAACTTCTCTTGTGAACTTTGAATAATGAAACCTAACATCTGTTTTAAATTTAACACTGGCATTGTTTTTGTGAGGTGGCGAAATATGGTTGTTGAATGTTCATTTACGTAATTTTAAAGGTCACTTATGTTCATCCTATGTAATCCTGTTTCATTAATCTGGTCACCACACTAAGTAGGTCACTTCCAACAACAACAACAAATTAGACTTATAGAGCGCCTTTCACATTGGGAGGACGTCCCAAGGTGCTGCACAGGAGGCGTGTGACCCGAGCTGGGACCGGGGAGTTCAGGAGGGGGTAAAAAACGTGGGGGAGGTCAAAAGATTAGGGGGGGAACAGAAGGCACGGTCGAAAAGGAAAGTCTTCAAACCGGCCTTGAAAGAGGAAAGGGAATAAACAAGGCGGAGGGATTGAGGGATGGAATTCCATAGGGTGGGAGCGGAGAAACTGAAGGCCCGGCCTCCGATGGTGGGGCGGTTCGGGCGGGGGGCTTGGAGCAAACCAAGTCCTGCTGAACGGAGGGTCCGGGTGGACTTATCGGGGGAAGAGTAAATCGGATAGATAGGGCGGTGCAAGGCTGTGTAAGGCCTTGAAAACGAGGACAAGGATCTTGAACTAGATCCTCTGGGGGATGGGGAGTCAGTGGAGATGGGCAAGGGTGGGGGTTATGTGGTCAAGGAGGCGGGTGCGGGATAGTACACGGGCTGCAGAGTTTTGGATGACCTGAAGCCTGTGAATGGAGGAGCTGGGGAGGCCGACGAGGAGAGAGTTTCCGTAGTCCAGCCATGAGGTGATGTACGCGTGCACGAGTGTTTCGGCAGCATGGGGGGTGAGATAGTTGCGGAGCCTGGCAATGTTGCGCAGGTGGAAATAAGCGGTGCCGGTCAAGGCACGGATGTGGGGGAGGAAGGAGAGTTTATGGTCGAACGTGATGCCGAGATTCCTGACTGGCTTTGTGAGGTGGAGAGTACAGCCTTGGATGTTGAGGCTGGCAGCGCCCGATGTGCGGAGGCGCTGGCTTGAGCCAATCAGGAGAGGCTCGGTCTTGCTCACGTTCAATTGGAGGAAGTTGTCCCTCGTCCAGGACTCTATGTCGGATAGACATGCTGTCAGAACATCGATGGTCTGGGGGTTGAGGGATGAGGCTGACAGGTACAGTTGGGTGTCGTCCACATACATGTAGAAATTTACCCCATGTTTGCGGATGACATCGCCCAGAGGGAGCATGTAAATGGTGAAAAGGAGGGGGCCAAGGACAGAGCCCTGGGGGACGCCATGAAAAACTGTGCGGGGGTTTCAGGAGAAACTGTTAGAGGATACAAAATGTAGGTGGTCAGGTAGGAATGGAACCAGTCAAGAATTGTGCCTTGAAGGTTGAGGTGGGAGGAAAGACGTTGGAGGAGGATGGTGTGATCAACTGTGTCGAACGCAGCAGACAGGTCAAGGAGGACGAGGAGGCAGAGGAAACCCTGGTCACAGGCGGCTAGGATGTCGTTTGTAACCTTGACCAGGGCAGTTTCCGTGCTGTGAGCAGGGCGGAAACCTGATTGGAGGGGTTCAAAGAGTGAGTAAGTTGAAAGGAAGGAGCGGAGCTGGGAGGCAACCACTCTTTCAAGGACCTTAGAAAGAAACGGGAGGTTGGAGATGGTTCGGTAGTTTGATGGCTACGACGCATCAAGGGAGGGTTTTTTCAGGATAGGGGTGATGGTGGCTGTTTTAAGGGAGGTAGGGATGGTGCCTAAAGAGAGGGAAAGGTTGATGGTGTCAGAGATGAGTGGGGCCAGGAGGTGGAGTTGGGTCCGCACCCAACTCCACCTCCTGAGGAGGGGGGTGGGGTTGGGGTCCAGTGAACACGTGGTGGGTTTCATGGAAGTGATTATTTTTGTGACTGAAGAGGGAGGTGGGGATGAAAGTATGAAAGGGGGGGTGGGTGTTGGAATAGCAGATGGAGGGGCGGAAGTGGAGGAAAGATGGGGGGAGGAAACCGCAGAGCGGATTCTCTCGATTTTGGACTCAAGGAAGTCCAACATCTCCTCACATCGTGTGTTTGAGGAGAGGATCTGCCAAATCAGGAGTGTCAGAATTAGTGGTTCTGCTATATATTGCATGAAGGAAAATGCCTCAAAAACACCCCAAAAACTGTATTTTGCTATGTTTTGCCCACAAAATACACAATTCAATCCACTTTACAATATTTTGTGAAGCACTTTGAGAAGTCTCAACGATGTGAAGAGACAATATATCAAGTGCAAGGACTATTATTACAGTGAAAGTCCGTTTATCCGGCACCCTTGGGACCCAGCCAATGCCGGTTAAAGCGCGTGCCGGATATTCAGCCGAAAACCCCCCCAAAAAATATAAATGCATTTTTCCGGATAAATTCAGGTTAATCGAATGCAGACCTTTTTTTGCGGTGCCAGAAGTTACGGTTGATCGGATGATGGATAAACGGGCCTTTAACTGTATTACTGTATTATTATAAAACACCCTCCTTCTCATTATCTTCACAGATATTGAGTAGGAGGATGTCATAGGAAAAAGTTGATCTAAGCCAAAGGTGGAACATTCTGTAACCTTCCAGAAGGTGAGCAAAGCAGTTGAAACTTCATCCACTAAAGGTGGGAAAGAGGGAGTGAAATGAAGCAGAACTGAAGCAGTGAATGGGAATAGGACCACAGGAGATCATAATAATCCTTGCATTTAATCTAGCCTCCTCATGTGAAAGGCGCTATACAAGTGTAATTTTGTTGACTTAGAAAGGGCTACATCAAATACAAGGATTATTTGTATCTTAAACAATGTTTGATAGTGAAAAGGGCTGTATAATTGCGATTTGTCACTGTAGTTAAAACTGCACAAGGCTTATCTAACTTCACATGATACTATGTACCATTCCTATTGTTCTGCCAGTGGATTTTAAGATCACACTTAGTTGCACAAAATTGTTATGCTTCAGATTCCTTCAATAACCTTTGAACAATTCAATTTGCTGTGCATACATGTTTAACCAATGTAATGAATACCTTATTCACAAATATAGGTGGCACAAGATATAATTCTTCTTGGACATGTGCTGCCATTCTGTAAGTTTGCAGTGTTTCCCCAGGTATAGATCGTAATAATACAGTAATAATACCAAACAGACTTGTTCGTGTCTCTTCTATAATTGGCCTTCACAACTCTGATTCCCATGACTGCTTTTTCTACTGTCTTAGTACAGTATATCTGAAAATATTGTTCTGGGTTTACAATAGTTGCTCAATGTCATTTAGCATCTGATTTGTATGTGCCACATACACACACAAAAAGACAAGAAGCAAAGTACCTGTAGTATAATGTTTAGACACATCTCCCAGCCTTTCCTACCATTGTTTGTGTAGCAGGGAGCTTAAAAACATTTGTGATGAGGTTTTGTGCATGCAATGCCAAACTCTACAGTTCATCATATTTGATATGTCTAATAGATGTAAAAGGCATTTTAATCACAATATCTGCATATTTTGTCATTTAAATTCTGTTTAATTGATTAACATGTAATAATTACTACAATGACCTTAAAATATATTCACAGCAAATGTTTTCTGTGAGTATTTAAACATGTTTCCTTTGATACAATTGTCCTTTAAATGAGTTAGTAACAAGATTTGGATACTAATTAACAAACTATATCTGTTTGTCAGAACTTTGTAACAATTATGATTCTACTTGAAGAAAACACGATAATAAACTCCTCAAAACAGTAAAGCTAAATTTGGGGGAAAATGAATGAACAAACCAGACTTCAACAACAAAAAAGTAGTAACATGAACACATCTCAAAAAGTATGAAAAGCAATGTTACATTTCAAACAATTTAAAGAATTTCACCTATTTTTTTTTAAAAAGTCCAAAATAATTTTCACAAATAGAACTTCCTGTCAAATATTCTGGATTGTGTGCTCCTCTAAGACGTAATGTCATGTTAGAGTGGACAAGACTTGATGAAAGATCATTTTTATAACCAGTTTTAAGATGTACTATTTTAGAATAGTGTAACATGTTTTCTCTTTAATCATAAACCAGAAAATATATAATTTACCAAACCTGACTTGTATGTATTTTAACAATAAAGACATTTTCTGTGTAAGCACAAATAAAAACACTTCATCAAAACAAGATATAAATGAAATAAACTGGAAATTGAAACTTCTTATTATAACAAGGAACATTAAAACAGTCAAGTAATGTTCATCAAGAAAGGACAAACATACATTTCCTAGAACAAGCAGCAGAAAAACGTAAGAATATTCGAATTGAATTGTAAACACTTTTAGAATTTTAAGAAGAATCCATTTTCTGTTCTAAAATTCAAAATAGTTTCTCAGCTGCTTTCATTCTCTTTTTTCTGCTGTCCTTTGTGATACTTACCCATCCAGCTTCGCGCATCTTTCTAATAGTGGCTTGTTTCAGAGCACTGCCACTGGATTTGAGCTTTGCTGGGCTATTAAACTTTAAAAAAGCAAAATCACTGTTCAAAATGTTTCTGTAAATACCAACAGTGTTTTTTTTAAATAATAGTAATGATTACTGAAATATATTGTGGCAATTATAAGAAACATGAACCTGAATGTTTACTTTCCCTGTTGTTTTAAAAAATGAGTAATTATTTAATGATATCACATCAATGTAAAGTTTAACATTAATATTCAGTAAATCTAGACCAGCTTGGCTATAAGTAATTATTAAGGCTGAGGCCTTAACATTTAAAAATGAATCAGAAGGTCATTTGAGGAGTGGTAATAATAAAAGGCTGAAGAAAAAGGAAGGGAATTGGAATTGCAGCAGTTGGTTAGCCAGCTATCTGATACATTGTGAAACCCATCTCCATGCTTAAGAGTATACAAATCAGACTGAAATTTTTATGAATGCTACAATTCCTAGAAATGCTTGTGTTTGGAATGGTACAGCACCCTTCACCCAGCCCCAAACAACAACAAAATTATATTTGTGTAGTCCCTTTCACGTCGGGAGGACGTCCCAAGGCGCTGGACGGTCAGAGTTATAGACTTTTCTATAACTCATCATATAGTATTACAATAGGCAGCTGATTTATCAACATCACCTCTTAGCTGGGATCAGGATCGGGGAGGGTGGATGGAAGGAAGGGGAAGCGGGGTGACCAATGGCACCATCAAAGAAGAGGATCTTGAGATGAGACTTGAAGGAGGCCAGGGAGGCAGAGAGATTGCGAGATGGAATTCCAGAGGTTGGGAGCAGAGTGGCTGAAGGCTCGCCCGATAATAGTGGGTCAGAGGACATGGAGCAGGCCAGAGCCTGCTGAGCGGAGGGGGTGGGCAGGTTCGTTGGGGATTAGGAGGTCCAAAGGTAGAGTGGGTAGGGCTAGGCCATGGATGACTTTAAAGGATGCATCCTGCTTACCAAATTCTGGAGAGTATTAGGCTGAGGTTGGTAATTTGATTAAATGACTGAGATCGTCAGAGGTTTGACTCAATTCAGATATCTTGTTATTAACCACATCAACCTGGAACCAATTCAACTCCAACAAGACCCCACACCTCTCCCTCCCCGGTAAGCTTCAGTGGGAGAAATCGCACTAGCGTAAACTTGATAGCCCTAAGGGCCCCATTCTTTGTTCTAATTTGTACACAAATATAGTGTATAGTGGCCATCAGAACACTAGAATGTAATTTCATGATTTGTGAAATCAGCACAAAAGTGGGGAAATATTTTTGCTGACTGTGTTGGAACAAGTTAGCAGAAGAGACATGACTTGTAGAGAGTAGCATACCTTTTGTTCCTTCTCTTTAAAGAGAAAAGCAGTTTGTGAGCTTCCCTTGTACAATGTTTTAAACATTTCATTCTCTGGAATCATACTCTGTGAAAAAATAATTAACAGTACAAACTGACTTTTCTATAACTTATCATATAGTATTACAATAGACAGCTGATTTATCAACATCACCTCTTAGACACATTACTGTTTCAGAATAAGTATATCATATTATTCTGTATCATATATACGCATATACTTATTTTTACTGTGTTTGTTTACATATTTTGTTTTTGATGTGTAGTAAATTTGGGGTCCTTATTACATCCTCATTCCTCTCAACCCCCACCAACAAGATCAAGTCCCAAACACTCAGTGCGCTCCAAAGTCCTCACAAAGATCACAATTTACCAAAATAATAATATTCCTCACATTCATCAGAATGCCAGAGGCCTGACAATTCAGTTATTGTCCTAACATACAGAACTCATATGGATTAGAATTCTGTGGCATGAGCAACTCAACGTGGGGTAACTGTGCTTTTGTTTACAAACAATCTTCTGAGACAGCATGTAAATGTTACTAGCTTTTAATAAAATTACATACCGGTATATAAAACGATGCAGTGTATTACTTCATTTTATAAATGTTTTCAGTTTAATTTAATTATTGCACATACTGTATAATGATTTACAAAGAAAACAATTACCAGAATATCACTGTGTTCAGAGCTGTCTGAATGTATGCCCATATCTAAACGTACTTTTCTTTTTCTGTGCATCACCTCACTATTTGGTGCTTTCTTTGTGCCCTTTATAGTCTTATTTTCAACCTTGGGAGGTGTACTTATAGTATATGTCTGCAAAGTTCAAAAATATTTATCATTACATTTTCTTAAAATATTTAATGTAAAAAGCTCTCACACAAAACTCTAAACTTTATTACCTATACTGAAAGTATAGGTAATAAATATATATTAAAAAAAATATAAAAAAATATACATTATCTCCTCTTGCTTCAGTATGACGTGATTATAAAATCCAGTATGCTGGATGTTTGTTTTCCAGAATGTATAACAGATTGTGGAATCCTGTAGCTCAGTGGTTAGAGCACTCGCCTTACAAGTGTGAGTGTTTCGAATGCAGGCAGGTCAGGACAAAACCTTGGGCAAGTTTCCTTACTCCACACGCCCAATAATAATCCGTCAAAAAAATACAATAACAAATTGGTCATTTCAATCCCTGTTTGTGGTACACTGCTGTGTGCAATTGGCTGATGCATTTATCCCACAAATATACAGTCAATTCACTTTACAGTATATTCACTTTACAGTAACGTTTGAGATGTTTAGAAGATGAGAAAAGCGCTACATCAAATACAAGGATTATTATTATTATTTGCCAAGTTGCATTCATACAGTCTCAAGTTTTATCAAGCATATAAATAATAAACAAGTTGCTTTTTTATTTAAAATATTAACGTTAATGCATATCAAAGATGCTATTGGTAATCCATTCAATTCTCAGCATTCTGTCAGTATTAAACACTATCAAGTCAGGTGCAGATACTCATGCCTTAACTTACTGAGTAATACTTTGCATCTCTTCTCTTCCATCTTCACAAAAGAGGATGCAGCTAATGCCACAATATTGAAAGAAAGGGTGGAGAAATTGGATAGGGTAAAAATAAACAGAGAGGACAGAGCTCAAGGTAGATAAGTCACCTGGCTCAGATGGATGCCTCCTGGGTTACTAAGGAAAGTAAGTGTGGAAATAGTGGAGGTTCTGGCCCCCAATCTGTCAATCTTCCTTGTATATCGGAGTAGTGCCAGGGTTGCAAATATTACTCCCTTGTACAAGAAGGGGTGAAGGATAAACTCGGGAATTACAGGCCAGTCAGCCTAAGGTCAGAAGTGGGGAAACTTCTACGGACTATAATCTGTGACAAAATAAATCTTCACTTAGAACAATAAGAACAATCAACATGGATTTGTTAAAGGCAAATCGTGTCTGACAAACCTGATATAAGTGTTTTGATGAACTAATAGAGAGGGTGAATGAAGTAGTGCGGTTGATGTAGTTCCCCCTCCTCCCTTACCTTCTTTTCCCCCTTTCTCCCCTGGCCCCATTTCTGTGACTGTTTGTGGGACACTGTTGTGCGCAATTTGGCTGCCGCGTTTTACCCCAAAATATACAGTCAGTTTTCCTGCTCTCCTTCCCCCTATCCCAACCCCTCCCCTTACCCTCTTTCCCCCTTTCTCCCCTATCTCCACTTCCACGACTGTTTGTGGGACACTGTTGTGCGCAATTTGGTTGCCGCGGTTCGCCCACAAATATACAGTAAAGTTTCCTACTCTTCTTCCCCCAACCCTGACCACTCCCCACCTGCTCTGGTCCCTACCTGACTGTTCAGTGCCTTGGGATGTCCTCCCGACGTAAAAGGCGCTATATAGAATCATAGAATCATAGAATGGTGTTTTTATAGATTCATAGAATTTTACGGCACAAAAGGAGGCCATTTGGACCATCTAGTCTGTGCCGGCTCTTTGAAAAGAGCGATTCAATCCCACTGCCCTGCCCGCTCCCCATAGCCTAATAGACCTGTTCTCCCTAAATAAAGATCTAATTCCCTTTTAAAAGTTGTTATCGAATCAGCCTCCACCACCTTTTCAGGCAATGCATTCCAGATTCGAACAACTCGCTGAGTGAAAACATTTCTCCTCAGCTCCCCTCTACTTCGCCTTGAAACTATTTTAAATCTGTGACCACGAGTCACAGATTCACCCACGAGTGGAAATAGTTTTTCTCTATTTGCCCTGTCGAAACCCCTCATGATCTTATAAACCTCTATTAGGTCTCCCCTCAATCTTCTCTGCTCCAGAGAGAATAACCCTAGCCTATCTAGCCTCTCCTCATAGCTGAAGTCCCTCAATCCTGGCACCATCCTAGTAAATCTTCGTTGTACCCTTTCCAATGCCTTCACATCCTTTCTGTAGTGTGGTGACCAGAATTGAACACAGTATTCCAGCTGAGGCCTCACCAAAGTCCTATAGAGGTTAGTCAGCACTTCTTGACTTTTGTACTCTATACCCCTATTTATAAAGCCTAGTATCCCATATAAATGTAATTATTGATTAATTGTTTGATTGATTCATTTATATGTATTTTCAGAAGGTGTCTCAAAGTGCTAAATTTGTTTATGAGACAGTGGCAGAATGGATGCAAAATTGACTGGGAGACAAAAAGCAGAGAGTAGTGATAATGGGTTCTTTCTCAGACCGGAGGGAAGTGTGCATTGGTGTCTCCGAGGGGTCTGTATTAGGACCACATCTCTTTTTAATCTATATAAATGACCTGGACCAGGGTATGGGGAGCACAATTTCCAAGTCTGCAGATGATACAAAACTAGGAAAAGTAGTAAACGATGAGAAGGATAGTATCAGAATGTTGGAAGACTTAGCCAGACTGAAATGGGCAGACACATGGCAGATGAAATTTAATGCACAGTAATGCCAAGTGATGCATTTTGGGAGGAAGAATGAGGGGAGGCAATATAAACTAGATAGTACAATCTTAAAGGGGGTAAACGAACAGAGATCTGGGGGTTCATGTAAGCAAATATTTGAAGATAGCAGGACATGAGGACAGGTATATAAAGCTGTTATATAAAAAAAAGCATACTGTATTCTTGGCTTTATAAATAGTGGTATAGAATACAAAAGTAAGGAGATTATGATGCACCTTTATAAAACACTGGTTCAGTTAAGAGTACTGTGTTCAATCCTGGGATCCATACTTTAGGAAGGACGTAAAGTCTTTGGAAAGGCTAGAAAGGAGATTTACCAGGAATGAGGGCCTTGAGGATGGTACCAGTAATGAGGGCCTTGAGTTATGTCAAGAAGCTAGGATTGTTCTTCTTGGAGAAAAAAAGATTAAGGGGAGATTTAATAGAGGTATTCAAAATTATGAGGGGATTTGGTAGAGTGAACAGGGAGAAACTTTTTCTGCTGGTGGATCAGTAACCAGAGAACACAGATTTAAGATAATTGTCAAAAGAATAGAGGGGGGATGAGGAGGAATTATTTAACACGGCGAGTTGTTCGGATTTGGAATGCACCGCCTGAAAGGATGGTGGAAGCAGACTTGACAACAACTTTCAAGAGTGATGTGGATAGATATTTGGGGAGGACAAATTAGAGGGGATGGGGAGAGCGGGGAGTGGGATTAATTTGGGTAGTTTTCAAAAACTGGCACAGGCATGATGGGCCAAATGGCCTCGTTTTGTCCTGTATAATTCTATGAACTCAAAACCTAGAAGCCACTCACTTTACTGCATCAGTTTGTTACAACAAACTATTTGCGCATCAGCTAATCTTTGATCCACAAAACATAGTGAAATCACTTTACAGTATATACTACAAAGTACTTTGAGATGTCTTGAAGATATGATAACGCGCTATATCAAATTTAAGTATTATTACTTACTACCTTGTGTAGCTCTATAAACACTAACAAAAATACAATTAATGAAAACTTACTGGGGTTCTGCTCTCGTATGCTGTCTTGAAAGTTTTATGTAGTCTAGTGGATGTTTCAAGAACCTCCATAGGAACAGGATTAGGCATTCAGCCCTTTGAACCTCTTCCGCCATTTAATTAGATCGTGGCTGATCAGTACCTCAACTAATCCTTTCAATTTCCCGCATTCTCCCCATACCCTTTCTTACCCTGACCTACCAAGAATCTATTAACCTGAATGCTGAAGGTGTGGATAGATCCACTTCAACTGCCTTTTGTGGGAGAGTTCCAGATTTCTACCACCCTTTGACCAAAAAATGCTTCCTTAAATGGGGTGGTTCTAACTTTAAGATTATACACCCTTATCTAATTTTAAGATTTTTCACCCTTGTTTTAGATTCCCAGCATAGGAAGTAACTACACAATCAAATACCTTTGTCATCTTAAACACCTCAAACAAATCATTCCTCAACTTTCTAAACTCAAGGGAATACAATCCAAGTTTATGCAGCCTTTCTTTGTAAGTTAACCCTTTTAGGCCTGGTAACATTCTGGTGAACCTGCATTGTACCTGCTCCAGGGCCAATATATTTTTCCTGAGGTGTCGTGCCTAAAACTGAACACAGTCTCCAGGTGGGTTCTGACTAACGTTCTACTGTACTTAGCTGAAGAATCATTTCTTCCCCTTTGTATTCGAGGTCCCTCGAGATAAAGGCCAACATTCCATTTGCCTATTTGATTACAGATGTCCAAGTGGACATCTTTAATGTGACGAAACATCAATTTGGACCAGTGGTTTATTAATAATATTAAAATACTACCATTTTATTTCAGAGTTCTGTGTCTAAACTACTAAGACAAGGAGCAGGTATAAAAAGATTACTGCAATAATTATTTTATTATTATTTCACTTTCAGGGTACATTTCGCATGAATGTGATTATTCACATCAATATCCCAATGCTGCAAAACAAGCTTGTGCTTGCAGCTGAGAGATCAGAAGGACATATGCGGTCCCTATTTACATCCTCATCCCTCTCAACTGCTCCTACTTGTCCATGTTTAAGGACAAGATCAAGTCCCAAACACTTGTTACTCTTCAAAGTCTTCACCATTTTTTAAACCAAAATAATAATATTCCTCGCGTCTGTCATCTAATGCCACAGGTCTGACAATTTGTTTATTATCCTTACAGAACTCACTACAAATTTACATACTCTGTCATGAGTAACTCAATGTGGAGTCATATCTCAGTACTATAAGAATAATCCTTACATTTGGTATTGTGCCTTTCACATCAGGAGGACTTCCCAAAGAACTTTACAGAATTTACTGTAAAGTAGAGTAACTGTGCTTTTGTTTGCAAACAATCTCCTGAGAAAGCATGTAATGTTACTACAGTACTTTTTAATAAAATTACATATATAAAACTATGAAGCTTATTACTGTACTTAATTTTTTAAATGCTCACAGTTAAATTATATTATTGCACATATAATGATTTACAAAGACAAAAACTGTTACCATAATATCACTGTGTTCAGAGCTGTCTGAATCCATAAACAAGTCTAAAAGTACTTTTCTCTTTTTGTGCATCACCTCACCAATTGGTGGTTTCATTGGGCACTTTATAATTGTATTTTCAATGATCGGAGGTGTCTGAAAAGTTGGAAAATATACATTTTCTTTAAATAAATGTAAAAAAAGCTCTTACACAAACTCTAAAACTTTACTTTTCTGCCTTCAATCCAAAAAAGCTATACATTACTTATTTCATTATTTGTGTGCTTCAGTGCTGATGTGATTTGAAAATATCAATAAAAGATATTGAAAATCTCAGTAAGTAAAACATATCCAAAAGACTGACAGAAAATAAAGCCATTATTAAACATAACCAGTTTGCTAAATGTTACAAATTTATGGCAAACCTGATTGTTTGGGCCACCTGTAGATCTTTTTATGGGAGTGTAGGAAGAAGTTCTTTGAATCGTTGAAGTTCTTTCTATCTGCTTATGTTCCGTTAATAGGGATGGAGTAGATAAACTCTGTTTTCTTAGAGGAGTTGCCAGTACACCAGATTGTGAAATGCCATTACTGAGGTTCCTCAATACAGAATTTGCCTCCGAATTCTAAAAATCAATTGTATTTACAAGGAATAATAAATATAGTGGCTCAGCCTCCATTAAAAAAAACCCCACCAAAGTTATTTTTAAATTTCCTCCCACTTTAAAATCTGAATTTCTTCTTTTGAAGATTTGATAACATCCTTCATTGTCTTAACTTCTTTAAGAAGAGATTCCTTGAGAATATTTTTTTTTACTGATCCATTAAACAATGTGGATGCTATGTCTTATTTTCTGATAGAGATATAAACTAATTTGTTCTCTGTTAGTGTCGGGAATAACAACAATTTAACAACAATTTAAACTTATAACGCGCCTTTCACGTCGGGAGGACGTCCCAAGGCGCTGCACAGGAGGCGTGTGACCCGAGCTGGGAGGGGAGTGTTCGGGAAAGGGTGAAACAAGTAGGGGTGGTCGAAAAGTTCGGGGGGGAACAAAAAGGCACGGTCGAAGAGGAAAGTCTTCAAACCGGCCTTGAAAGAGGAAAGGGAGGAAACAAGGCGGAGGGATTGGGGGATGGAATTCCACAGGGTGGGAGCGGAGAAACTGAAGGTCCGGCCTCTGATGGTGGGGTGGTTCGGACGGTGGGCTTGGAGCAGGCCAAGTCCCGCTGAACGGAGGGTCCGGGTGAGCTTATAGGGGGAAAGTAGATCGGATAAATAGGGCGGGGCAAGGCCGTGTAAGGCCTTGAAGGTGAGGACAAGGATCTTGAACTCGATCCTCTGGAGGATGGGGAGCCAGTGGAGACGGGCGAGGGTGGGGGTTGTGGTCACGTAGGCGGGTGCGGGATAGTACACGGGCTGCAGAGTTTTGGATGACCTGCAGCCTGTGAATGGAGGAGCTGGGGAGGCCGACGAGGAGAGAGTTTCCGTAGTCCAGCCATGAGGTGATGTACGCGTGCACGAGTGTTTCGGCAGCGTGGGAGGTGAGATAATTGCGGAGTCCGGCAATGTTTCGCAGGTGGAGATAAGCGGTGCTTGTCAAGGTACGGATGTGGGGGAGGAAGGAGAGTTTATGTTCGAACGTGATGCCGAGGTTCCTGACTGGCTCTGTGAGGTGGAGAGTACAGCCTTGCATGTTGAGGCTGGCAGCTCCCGATGTGCGGAGGCGCTGGCTTGAGCCAATCAGGAGGGCCTCGGTCTTACTCACGTTCAATTGGAGGAAGTTGTCCCTCGTCCAGGACTCAATGTCGGACAGGCATGCTGTCAGAACATCGATGGTCTGGGGGTTGAGGGATGAGGCAGAAAGGTACAGTTGGGTGTCGTCCGCATACATGTGGAAATTTACCCCATGTTTGCGGATGACATCGCCCAGAGGGAGCGTGTAAATGGTGAAAAGGAGGGGGCCAAGGACAGAGCCCTGGGGGACGCTGTGAGAAACTGTGCAGGGGTTTGAGGAGAAACCTTTGGAAGATACAAAATGTAGGCGGTGGGTCAGGTAGGAATGGAACCAGTCAAGGACTGTGCCTTGAAGGTTGAGGTGGGAGGAAAGATGTTGGAGGAGGATGGTATGTTTGACTGTGTCGAACGCAGCAGACAGGTCAAGGAGGATGAGGAGGCAGAGGGAGCCCTGGTCGCAGGCGGTTAGGATGTCATTTGTGACCTTAACCAGCGCAGTTTCCGTGCTGTAAGCAGGGCGGAAACCTGATTGGAGGAGTTCAAGGAGTGAGTAAGTTGAAAGGAAAGAGCGGAGCTGGGAGGCATCCACTCTTTCAAGGACCTTGGATAAAAACGTGAGGTTGGAGATGGGTCGGTAGCTTGATGGCTGCGACGCATCAAGGGAGGGTTTTTTCAGGATAGGGGTGATGGTGGCTGTTTTAAGGGAGGTAGGGACGGTGCCTGAGGAGAGGGAAAGGTTGATGGTGTCAGAAATGAGCGGGGCCAGAAGGTGGAGTTGGGTGCGGAGGAGTGGAGTTGGGGTCCAGTGAACACGTGGTGGGTTTCATGGAAGTGATTATTTTTGTGACTGAAGACAGGGAGGTGGGGATGAAAGTATGAAATGGGGGGTGGGTGGGTGTTGGAATAACGGATGGAGGGGCGGAGGTGGAGGAAAGATGGGGGGAGGAAACCGCAGAGCGGATTCTCTCGATTTTGGACTCGAGGAAGTCCAACATCTCCTCGCAACGTGCGTTTGAGGAGATGATCTGCGAAGCGAGGCGGGGGCGGGGGCGGAGGAGCTGGTTGGTGGTGGCGAAGTGGAGCCAGTGGTTGTCCTTCGCTTCCAGGATTATCCTGGAGTAGAAGACTGATTTGGCGGTGGCTAGGGCGGAGCGGTAAAATTTGACGCGGTCCAGCCAGATTTGCCGGTGGACCGTGAGGCCAGACTTGAGCCAGGTGCGTTCAGCTGCTCTCACTTGGCTTTTGAGGGAACGGAGGTGAGTTGTGTACCACGGTGATGATCGGGAGTGGGAGACGGTTCTGGAGGTGAGGGGGCCAGGGTGTCGAGGGTAGTGGAAAGGGTGTTATGGAGGGTGGTGGAGGCGGAGGATGGGTCGGTACAGGAAAAGTGCCACAGGGGGAGGAGGTTGGAGGTTTCGAGGGCAGAAGTGAAGGTTTGTGGGGGAATCTTCTTCCAGGGCCAGTAGAAGATGGTGGTGGGTTTGGAGGGGGAGGGATAGAGGTGTTGAGAGAAATGAAAAAATGGTCTGAAATGGCCTTGTCGATGATGGTGACGCCAGAGACGTTGAGGCCTCGGGTGATCACCAGATCGAGCGGATGGCCATGGGCGTGGGTGGCAGTGTGAATGTGAAGGGAAAAATGAAAGGACGAAAGCAAAGAGGAAAATTCAGAGGAGATGGGGCAGGAGGGGGTGAAATGGAGGTTGAAGTCGCCAAGAATAATAAGGCGATCAGAGGAAGCACAGAGGGAGGTTAAAAGTGAAGAGAAGTCTGAAATGAAAGTGGGGGAGGGTTTCGGGGGGACGATAAACTAAAAGGATTTTGAAGGAACTGTGGGAGGAATGAGAGAGGGTGAGCTGTTCAAAAGAGGGGAAGAAACCGGAGGAGTAGGGGGGTAGGGCGAGAGATGTCTTTGAAATGAGGGCCACACCACTGCCATGACGGTTGGGTCGAGGGGCATGGTGGAATAGCGCTAATCTTGATTGAATGGACAGTCCAATTAATGGTTGACAGAAATAAAGTTAGTCCAATAGACTAAATAGAATACATAAGATCAAGTTAAATGGATTATGATATTTATTATATTGTTTTCTCCTGTTAACTTGACGGAACTCTTACTACTGGCAGTCGGGTAGTACAGTAATACAAGGCGTTATTCCTGGTGAGCTAGCCTTCTGTTCTTCAATGTTACTTGGAAGTATTGAAATGTTCTCAGCATTCTAAGCCACTCTAATGGGTGGGGTGGTCCTTCCGTTACAAACAGCATAACATTTATCATTACTTCATACTTTTTAAGCTCCAAGTTTAACATATAATTGTGATCCTATTGCACATATCACAAATCACTCAAGATAAGGGACAACGTCAAGTTGAAACGCAAGACATACTGATTAATGACTGTGTTTTCTATATTTTTCCACCCCAGTACGGACACCCAGCCAGCAGGTGAACCATCCTCACAATGTGAAAGGCACTTAGGGAGGGACACTTAAAATCAACCCTTAATATCAGCTATGTCTGATATTCTTTTCTGCCTTCAATCTAAAAAAGCTATACAATATTTCCTCAATCATGTGCTTCAGTGCTGATGTGATTTGAAAACATCAATAAAAGATTTTGAAAATCTCAGTCAGTAAAATATATCCAAAAGACTGACAGAAAATAAAGTCATTATTAGACATAACCAGTTCACTATGGCGTGGTTATTATGACAAACCTGATTGTTTGGGCCACCTGTAGATCTTTTTATGGGAGTGTAGGGAGGAGTTCTTTGAATAGTTGAAGTTCCTTCTATCTTCTTATGTTCTGTTAGTAGGGATGGAGTAGATAAACTCTGTTTTCTTAGAGGAGTTGCCAGTACACCAGATTGTGAAATGCCATTACTGAGGTTCCTCAATACAGAATTTCCCTCTGAATTCTAAAAATCAATTGTATTTACAAGGAATAAAAAATATAGTGGCTCAGCCTCCATTAACAAAAAACCCACCAAAGCTATTTTTAAATTTCCTCGCACTTTAAAATCATAGTTACCTTCTGAATTTCTTCTTTTGGAGATTTGATAACATCCTTCATTGTCTTAGCTTGTTTAAGAAGAGATTCCTATAGAATACATTTTTTTTTACTGATCCATTCAACAATATCCTATTATCTGATAGAGATATAAATTAATTGTTCTCCTGTAGGGAATAGCTCTAATCTTGATTGAGTGGATAGTCCAATTAACAGTTGACAGAAATAAATATAAATTGGACTAAATAGAATGCATAAGACCAAGTTAAATGGAATATGATATTTATTATATCGTTTTCTCCTGTTAACTTGGCTCAGCAGTCAGAACTCCCACTATTGGCAGTTGGGTAGTACAGTAATATAAGGCATTATTCCTGGTGAGCTAGCCTTATGTTCTTCAATGCAAGTTTACAAGTATTGAAATATTCTCAGCATTCTAATCCACTCTAATGGGTGGGGTGGTCCTACCGTTACAAACAGCAAACAGGGTAGAGGGCGCTATATAAATCGAAGTTGTTGTAACATTTATCATTATTTAATAGTTGTAAGCTCCAAGTTTAACATATAATTGTGATCCTATTGCACATATCACAAATCACTCAAGATAAGGGACAACGTCAAGTTGAGACGCAAGACATACTGATTAATGACTGTGCTTTCTATATTTTTCCACCCCAGTATGGGCACCCATCCAGCAGGGTTAAGTAAGCTCTTTGAGCCATCTTCACAATGTGAAAGGCACTTAGGGAGAGATGCTTAAAATCAACCCTTAACATCAGCTATGTCTGATATGAGACTTAAAAATTCAGAAGGGCTACTCTTGTTCTAACCAACTTGAAAAACAAATTCATACTGAGAAAGACAGACCTTTTCCTGAGTTAGTTTTTTAAGTTGCTGTTTTACACCTGAGAGTTCATCTCTGAGAGACACTAGTTCAATGTCCTATGTAATCATAAACAAGTAGAATTATAATTTTGTTCACAAAAACATAATATACCCTTATTTATAAAAACAAAACATATCGTACAACTATTATAGTTCTGCAAGGGAAAATTACTGAACAATTTTAAACATTATTGTAAATTACATTAAAAGTCTTATAAGAAAAATAAAATAAGCCCAATTTTCTAGTCCTTTAAATGTTCCAATATTTTAAACTTGTTACTTACATTATGAAATGTAAGTCATGTCCTTACCAAAGTATTTTTATGAGAGTTGTTTTTTATTTCTTTTTCCTTCCAGGATTTCAATTCAGCATCTTTTTCCTCCACCATTTTATCATACTGGTGCTATAATAAAATTAGATAAAATGGTAGAAAGAGAACTTTCAAGACAACTTAATTGATTTACATAAATACCATTTAAACAACAGGAAATAACTGATGAGAGTTATATCCTGAACACTATCGGTCAAAACTGTATTTTAAGTTTCCTAAATAAATTTGAAAATACTACAAAGGTTTTACAAATTAATAATTAGGAAATAGTATGATCAATATATAAATAAACTTCTGCAAAAGACCACCTGATTTTACTGCAATGAGATTGGTATTTTCCAACAAATCGTTCATTTTCAACAGGGTCTATGTTGAGATAATGCTATAAAAAGGATACCAAAAATGCCATTAGAATTATTCTAAATTATGTTGGCCTCATTGTAAAATGTCTTTATCGCTAAGTTGGATAGGCTGATTCATAGAATTTTATAGCACTGAAGTAAGTCCCTTCTGTGCCTATTCTAGCTGTCTAAAAAAAACCTGCCCATTGACTTCCCATCCTTTTTGCCATACCCTTTTTATTTATCTTTTTCAGACATCTGTCCAATTTACTTTAAAAGTTGTTATGATTTCTGCTTCAAATACTGTTTGTAGTGGGCATTCCATATAAAAATAATCTGTATTAAAAAAAACACAATGGCCAGCAGGTGGTTTTACTGACCAATAGAAATAATCCTTCGCTATTTAATCCCCTCAAAATGTTCAATAAGAACATAAGAATTAGAAGCAGGAGTAGGCCATTCGGCCCATCGAGGCTGCCCCGCCATTCAATAAGATCATATTGGCTGATCTATTCTAACTCCACCTACCTGCCTTATCCCCATATCCCTTAATCCCTTTATCCACAAGAAACCTATCAATCTCAGTCTTGAATATGTTCAAGGACTGAGCATCTACAGCCCTTAGGGTCAGCCCTTTCGCTCTGAGTGAAGAAGTTTTTTCTCAACTCAGTGCGAAAGGGCTGACCCCTAATTTTAAGACCAAGTCTCCCATTATCTATTCTGTCATGCCCCTTAATAACTTATAGGTTTCGAAAAGATCACCTCTCATTCTTCTATATTCTAGAGAATATAGGCCTAAATTGCTCAACCTATCCTCATAACTCATCCCCTCATTCCAGGTACCAACCTAGTGAATCTACGTTGTACCCCCTCCAAGGCGAGTACAGATAAACCTCTATTTACGATGGGATTGCGTTCCTGAAAAACTGTATGTATATCGAAACATCCTAAATCGAAACGTGATTTCCCATGCAGTCCCATTATATAACCAGAGATGCGTTGTTTTCACAAAATTTTTGGACCTTAAGCCCACTAAATAACTCAGCAGGATATTCTTCTGCAGCAACAGTGTCAGCACTTGCAGCTTCCCCATTCATCTTGATGTTGTGGAGCCCATATCGTCTTTTAAACCTTTGAAACCACCCTCTGCTAGCATTGAAAGACAGTGCCGTTGAGCCTTCTCCTTCCTGATCATTTAACTCCCCAAACAATGATTTTGCCATCCTTTGGATAACTAGGCTGTTGAGTGGTATATTTCGCTGGTTTTGATCCTCAATTCAGACACTCAGTGTTCTTTCCATGTTTTCTATTGCATCACTCCTACGTTTTGCTAATCTGCTTGCACCTGTAGCTGTAACACACCTTGAACTTCCCAGTATATTGTCCTTATTCTGTTTTATAGTAGCCCCCATCGATCTAGCTAACCCTAAAGTCCTCCCGACGTCCGTACCTTTTTCATCAGAATTGATACGCTTTATCACCTTCAATTTGGTATTTAAAGTGATGACTTTGTGGGGTTTCTGGTTTCTAGCAGTATCACCACTGCTTATTTCACTTACAGTACTGCTCTCTTCCCGACTTGCTATAAACAATAGAGGCTGTAAATCGCTGGAATGTTAGGAAATTACTGTAATACTGACGTGGGGCGATGATGCTTGAAAATCAGCTGGCTTGTAAAGAATGACGTAGTGACATGCTATTGGCCAGTTCAAACGCTTGGATACACTCACCTACATCAGGTGCAAGCACAATTTACCAAGGAATACACTATGGATTGCACGTATGGACAAAAAGGAAGAGTGAAAATGCGACCGCTATTTTCAAAATATGTACTGCGCATGTGCAAAAAAATTTGGGGTCCGTAAAATGAATCCAAGTGTCGTATATCGATCAAAAGGTGTTAAAAAATTATGGTCCTTCAATCGAAGTGTCATAAATCGAAGCGTTCTAAATCGAGGCCTACCTGTACATCCTTTCTTAAATAAGGAGACCAAAACTGCACACAATTCTAGGTGCGGTCTCACCAGGGCCCTATACAGTTGCACCAAGACTTTCCTATTCTTATATTCTAACCCTTTTGTAATGAACACCAACATACCATTAGCCTTCCTAATTGCTTGCTGTACCTGCAAACTAACTTTTTGTGACTGGTGTACAAGGATACCCAAGTCCCTCTGAATACTAACACTATCTAATTTGGATATTTTAAGTTCAATGTCCTCATCTAGATCGTTGATGTAGATTGTAAATAGTTGAGGCCCAAGCACTGATCCCTATGGCACTCCACTAGTCACATCCCGCCAATCTGAGAAGGACCCGTTTATCCCTACTCCTTGTTTTCTTCCCATTCGCCATTCTTCAATCCATGCTCATATATTCCCCTTAATTCCATGGGCCCTCATCTTGTGGATCAACCTTTTATGTGGCACCTTATTGAATGCCTTTTGGAAATCTAAGTACACTACATCTACTGATTATCCCCTATCTAATCTACTTGATATGTCCTCAAAAAAATCTAAAAGATTTGTTAAGCATGACTTCCCTTTTGTAAAGCCATGTTGACTCTGTCTAATTATATTGTGATCCTCTAAATACCCCACTACAACATCCTTAATTAAGGATTCTAGAATTTTCCCTACCTCCGATGTCAGACTAACTGGTCTCTAGTTCCCTATCTTGTCTCTCCCATCCTTCTTAAATAGTGGAGTGACGTTTGCAATCTTCCAATCAATGGAAACCGTTCCAGAATCCAAAGAATTTTGGAAGATCAGATGCAAGGCCTCCACTATCTCATGATCCATCTCTTTTAAAACCTAAGGATACAAACCATCAGGTCCAGGGGACTTGTCACTTTTTAATGCCAACAATTTCCCTAGCACCAATTCTTTGCTAATGTAAATTTCCCTAAGTTGCTCCCTATCATTAGCCTCTTGGTTTATCTCTATTTTCGGTAACCTTTTTGTGTCTTCTAATGTGAAGACAGAAGCAAAATATTTATTTAGGGACTCTGCCATATCCTTATCCCCCATTATAATTCCTCCTGTCTGTGTCTGTAATGGACCCAAATTTACTTTTGCTAGCCTATTCCTCTTAATGTATTTATAAAAACTCTTACAATCTGACTTAAATGTTCATAGCTAGCCCTCATAATCCATTTTCTCACTCCTAATGATCTTTTGTGTTTTACTTTGTTGGTCCCTAAAACACTCCCTGTCCCCAGGTTTGCTATTCTTTTTGGCAGTTTTATAGCTCTCATCTTTCTCTTTCCTGTGAAATTTTCCCCATTCTCAACTCAGAAGTTTCCAATCATAGTATCATCCAATTAGGCCTCATCTTTACCCTTTCGGAGACTTTGATATCCTTCTTAAAGTGGGCACACAGAATAGGTCACAATGCTCCTGCTGCGGCCTGGTTTGTGCAGGTTTAGCATTATATCTTTGTGCACAGTAATGTCCCCACAGTCAATGAGCAATTTTATCTGAGAACTGAAGACCAGGACACATTTTGTAGCATTGCGGGAAAGAAAAAAACCCATCAGGAATGGTGTACCTTGTGCTTTTCCATAAGCGTTATAATTTCAGAAATCTTGTGCTGGCACATATCTTCAGTCTTTTTCTGTGTCTGAATAGCTTCTTCTGTTGATGATTGTAAAGTTCGAACCTTGAATATAATTTTTAAAAAAACCTTTAGAATCAATAGACAACTTCTATAATTGCAGTTGTACGCTGTTTTGCATTTATTTATTTTAGATAATCTTAATTACTCCTGATCACAGCAGTAAGGCTGCATGGTAATAGTACTGCCATCCCCCCACCCCCCAAAAAGGACAGCAATACTTTGTAAATACCTGGAATAATCAGTTACCATGAACTATTGGCAATTATGTTTAGTATAGTATGGATTACCTTTTCGTTTAATTTTTTATTACAGAACATCTGCTCCTCAATTATCTTTTGAAGGTCTTGAATAGAATCCTTGTGTTTCACTGTGAGAGTTGTCAGTTCACATTTCAATTGTTCAATCTTTTGAAAAGACAAACATCCAACATTCAGTACTAGTTAATTACATTCTATTGTCAATTATATAATCTGAGTTTCCTCTTCTCCCTCTTGTAGATATTTGACACCTTTTTACTTTTAAAGTTTCCGTGTTTGCGAGTACAATACCCATTTGGCCATTATAGCCATGAAATTTAATATTGGTACTGCATTTGATTCATACTATTTGACAACAAAAGCATGCCACCCTCGCATTATTTTTTAAAAAGCCTTCAATGGCCTTGGATACATATTTTTACATACCTCAGTTTTGTAAGCACTGCATTGGCTAGTTTCTTTTGCTATCTGTTTTTTCAAGCTTTTGTCCTGTTAGTAATGATAATTTGATGATAAAACAAGAACATAATTACATTTGTAGAGCACCTTTCATGTCAGGAGGATGACCCAACGTTCAACAGTCAAGGATGTGGACCTGAGCATGGGGGTGGGGAGGCGGGGGGATATTTGTTAAATAGATAATAGAAATCTATCATCTGCAGAACAAATATTTACAGATTCATTAGCTGATTTTGATTAAATGGATGGAAAATTGGTGGTGGAGAGAAAACAAAATAGCCTATCCTGATTTCATGGAGTTTGGTAAACAACATTTTGGCAGAGAAGCAAGGATAAACCAGGAGAAATTTATACATACTCAGTAATGATTTTTTAAAGTGTTATACTGTACCTCTTTTTGAAGTTCTTCAAAAGACTTGTTCTTATTTTCCCATTGTTTCTTTAAAGTATTCAGCTAGAATTACAAGAGCCATTAATTAAATTTAATCATATCCAAGAATTGGAAATTAGGGTGCAACAAATTTATGTTTGCAAATGTAAAGATTCAAACATGCCTTACACTGAATACCCAAATTGCTAATAAGTATAATAGCTAAGAAGTGTAACGAATCAGCGCTATATTAAATCGCATCCTTGGCCCCCTTCTTTTTTATCATCTATAGGCTTGACATCTTGACAATGTCATCCACAGACATGGGGTCAACTTCCCATGTATGCAGATGATATCCAAATCAACTTCTCCGCCAGCTGTGATTCCCAGTACGTTAATGCCGTCAGCTTGTTTGGCAAACATCAAGGCCTGGATGAGCACAGATTTCATGCAGGTGAGGGTCGACAAGACAAAAGCTGTACTCTTATTTTCCCATCAACGACTTCTCTTCTGCAAATCTCAACTCCTCAACCTCCCCAGGCTCTCACTCAGACTCACCGAACCCATGCGAAACGTAGGCGATCGATCTCCAGCTTTCTTTTCTACCCCAGATCCATTCCCTGACCAGGACCATTTGTTTTTTTTTTCCATTTCCACTACATTGCCCTCCTCTGACTGTACCTCACAACCGACGCAGTTGAAATCCTTGTCCACGCCTTTGCACTTCCTGGTTGGACTATTCCAAGGCTCTCGCTACTGCTCCACTGTACACAAAATCCAATTAATTCAAAACTCCGTTGCCCTGATACGCACCCGCACAAAACTCTGTACCCCCATCACATCAGTGCTTGTCAGGCTCCACTGGCTCCCAATTACCGAATGGATCGACTTCAAGATCCTCTTACTCATTTTGAAATCACTTCATTTTCTCGCACCTCCCTACCTCATCTGCTTACTCCCCAATCTACAATCCGCTGCCTCCACTCGGCTGCCTCCAGCCTCCTACCGCCTAATTGGCCCTTGTGACGTCTATTCCACTATCAGCTGTGTCTTCAGCTACTACACCACAAAACTATAGAAAACAGACTCGATCCATTCATCTTCACTGCTCCCTCCACACCTTCAAATCCTGCCTAAAGACGTTCAATCGTGCCTACACTTTCACCCTCCCTCTCTCCTTGGCTTATTGTCCGACTCCGCACTTCGAAGCACTCTGGTACGCTACCCCTATATAGTTGCAAAAACATTGTTGTTGTCTTTACTGTGGTCTTCCTCATTCTATGACAAAGCAGAACTCTGTACACTTTTCAGTTCCTGTAATCTCTATCTCAGTTCTAATACAACAAGAGTACAAACAAATATTTCAACCAGAACAGAATTTTAAGCACCTTCTGATCAGAGCAGAAAACCCCTTTTCTTATTTTCAGATCAATGAATATTAACTGAAATAGTCTCGAACTTCTACAAATTTTTCTTTTGCTAAACTGTTTCATTGTTTGGGCAAAAAGCAAATTCATATTGTACTTCTTTATTCTAAAACAACAACTTGCATTTATATAGCACTCTCCACGCCAAGTGGCATCTCAGAGCGCTACATAACGGCGGAGCCCTAGTTCATGCCAAGAATAGGGGGGAAGGTAACCACAAGCGCGGTGGAAAAGAAAGGTCTTCAGGTGCAACCTGAAGATGGGAAAGGAGGGGACAAGTCGAACGGGAGTTCTAAAGTTTCGAGGCGTAGTGGCTGAACGCACAGCCGCTGATAGTGGAGTGTAGGATTCGGGGGACAATGAGGAGTCCAGACCCAGTAGGGCGGGGCAAACGGATACTGCTGTGAGGAGAGAGGAGATTAGAGGAGTGGAGGGATTTATTCTAAGGTAAGTAAGACATAACTACAAGGCATTTTGCCTTTCACCTTGCTTTCCATTGCCTTCAGTGCTTTTTCCTTCTTCTTAACTTCATTTTGTAGATTTTTGGACTGTAAAAAAAATTATTCTTAAAAGATTTTTGTTAACTTAAGTGACAAACATTTTCACCCCAAGTAGCCAAATCTCTTATACACTACATTGTAGTCCAGGCTGACATCCCAGTGCCTGCCTGCCCAGATTTTAAAAAATCCTATTTATACTATTCAAAAATAACAGATTATTTTGCCATCCACTGAAAGCATGCATTTGGCAGGTGAATGCAGCAACTAATTGTGCAATATCCCACAAGCGCTATGAAGTTAATAACTAATTTATCTAGAGGATTGATTGTTGACCATGACACCAGGAGAAAGCCCCATCTCTTTTCAAACGGTGACATGGGATTTGCCATGTCATCCACCTGAGCAGTCAGAGAGATCATTAGTTTAACATCCAAAAGGAGTGTGAGCCTGAATTATTTGAGTTCCCAAGAAAATTAAGCCTTATGCAGGATTTGATGACTACGGGATTTGTAGTCAGTCAAGATAGTAGTGATCTTGGAACTCAGGAGATAGTTTAATGTTAACTCTAGCAGTAAGTAAGAACCCAGTTGTTAGTCGATTAACATATCACATTTCTGGCAGCCGCAACAACAACAACTTGCAGTTATATAGCTCCCTTCACATCAGACTGCATGAATGTTTGCAAGGAATCAAATTATTATTCCTTTTTTAAAACAATGTGGCCATTCAATCCATAACTGTTTGTGAGACACTGCTGTGTGCAATTGGCTGCCCACAAAATATATAGTCAATTCACTTATATACTGTACTACAGTATATTCTGTGAAGCGCTTTGAGACATCTCAAAGACGTGATAAGGTGCTATATAAAATGCAAGGATTATTATTATACACCCAAGCCTGTGGATAACATTACAAGCATGAAAAAAAAGTGTCAGGTTACCAGAGAAAAATAAATAAAAATAGAATTAAGAATAAAAATCTAAGGATGCATTAACAGTTCCTCACCTTAAAACTACAACTGTACACTTGGAACAATTATTTAAAACAGAACAACAAAGTTAACAAATGAAATCTTTAATTTATAGTAGCAAATAATCTAATAGGACCAATTCTACCCACATAATGACTTACTGGCTAAAAATATAAGTATGCATCTCAAATTATCCTTCAAAGAAAACCAGGATAATGATTTGTAGCAATAGTTATAATACATAGAAAAGTACAAATAATAACTTACATTTTCTTCTTGTTCTTCAAGTTTGCTTCCAGTCACTTCACCTTGCTGTTTCAATGTTTCCTTTAGGGTGTAATGTTCTTCACTAATCGCAAAAATGATAAACAGTGACAAATGTGAATTGTAAATTTTGTGTTGCTATATAAAAAAAACTAATTATTTTTTATGAATGAGATTAAGGTTTAGATTTGTCTAATGAGGCAATTTTTCAAAACGATAATATCCACCAGTGTGCCAAATCTACTTTAACAGAATAATAAAAGCATTTTATGTTGGTGAAATAAAAATGTAACATTTAGCCAATTTTTAAAGATTCAATTAAATTTAGTGTAGTCTTTGGGATGTCCTCATGATATGAAAGGCACCATATTAATTCAAATTCATTTTGTTTTGTTCTTGTACTGTAACATGCCCTGAAAAGGTGAGGGAAGAGGAAGTTAATGCAGGTAGACCCTGCTTAACGAAGGGGTTAGGGACTTTAAAACCTTTCGGTTAGCGAAAATTTTGTTAAGCGAGAGTTTAACTGTATTATTGTATTTGGCCGCAGCCGAAACGCTGCCCCTACCCGAGCCTCCCCGCTAAAAATCAGTTTAGTTCCTAGCGGTTCCTAGCGCTAACATTTTCGGTGTACAGGTTGAGCGGCCAAAATCCAGAGTTCCAGAGTCCGGAATGTGACAAAAATTGCAAAAATCAAAACGCCAATCCTACCTGTTCCAGGCCAGGTCTTCACAGTCACCACACTGAAATAGCGCAACCTGGGCCCAGGCATTTCCAGACACGTGACGCGCTTCTGGCGTTCCAAAGTCAGGAAATACCTGAACCTGGGCTCGGCTACGCGCCCAAATTCAGGATGCTCAACCTGTACTCACAAAGGCCTAAGATAGATATAACTGCTATTGAAGGTTACACAACTTTAAATACAACAATAAAATATTAAAATGTTAATGAATACACCAATAAATAATAAAATACAGACAGTCCTCGACTTACTATTATTGAAGCCACGAAGCATCCTGCCACTTAAGCTCCTCCTATATGGGAGGGCTACACTGCACTGCTTAACTGAGGCATGCTAAAGACTGAGCAGTAACTGGGAGACTCCACCCATGAGAAGCTGCGCACAAGAAGCCGCAAGATTTAAAGTGTGTGTAAATATTCGTTATAGCGAACGCAGCCTTTGTTAAGCGGATAAGTGATACAAATAGAAACCCTTGTTTTAGTGAACTTTTGTTAACCAGGCCTTTGTTAATTGGGGTCTACCTGTATAGCTAATTCTGTCAAATGTAAGCAACATTCAGGAAAATATATTACTATAAAACTACACAGAATTGTCTAAATTTACTCTATAACAAATAAAATAGCAATGCTATTCTCAAAACAGACTTGTTACTGTTTTTATATATAATCTATATGATTGTATTAAAATGTTACTTACATTTGTAGAGTATTTTGGTCTTTAAGTATTTGTATTTCTTTCTTTGATGTTTCTTCTTTTTGTTTAACGGCCTGCAGTTGTAAGAAATACGAGCTGGTTTATAATAAATGTAACATACACAATAAAATGATGATGTACTGCAAAACAAAATCTAAATACTATAATTAATTATTAAATAGATGCATACAAACTAGTGTCTGGCGATATGTCGATATATCGGTTATATCGGTATAATTTTTCATATCTATATGCCGATATTGGAAATTTTTATATATCGATATATCTAAAAATATTGTACAAAAAAAATATCGGTATATCGTAAATATCGGCATATCATGTCCGGCGATATATCGATATATCGGTTATATCGGTATAATGCGAACTTTTTCAACTTACCTTGTCATCGGCATTGCAAACCTCCTCAGCCTAGAGCACGGAATGCGTGCTTATATTGGAATGCGCGCGCACATCCGAATGCATGTGCACACCGGAATGTGTGCATACCTCCGAATGCGCGCGCATACACAGGATAAAGAAACCCGGCTGCATCGATATATCAGTATATATCGATATGAGCCTACCGATATATCAATATCGGAAAATTTCCATATTGACGGACCCTAATACAAACAATAATTATCAGTTGTAGTAGTTCATCACCTCATCAATGAGGGAAAAATTAGTAAGCATTGCGTTTTTCAACAAATTTCCACTGTACTTTATTACATCACAGTATTAATACAATATCCGGTGTTTATATTGCAGCGCAACGTAGTAGCTCAATGATAAACCTAGGCAAATCTTTTAATTCCCCCAAATGGGAACTGAATAACTATCCCCTTCAACAAAGTATTGAAGGATGACAAGAAACAGGCATGATGTATTTGAAAGGTCCCATCAGATTTTTTTTCTACTTCAATGATAATATCTTTCAAACAAACACATAGAACTGATTTATAAACTAAGGAGAGATCATTTTTAATAGTATGTATGGAATTGTTCATATACCTTAATTACTTGCCTAACTATGTCACACACCTCAAGATTCTTTTGGAGGTTCTTAATTTCTTCTGAGGCATTAGTGATATTGTGTAAAATATTTTCTTTCTCTTCCAATGCAATATTATAATTTGAAGAGAGTGCTTCATGCCTTTCCCTGTGAAAAAAGAAACACACAGGAAAGCTAACTGTATTGTAGAATCTTCTTTATTCCTGGAATAGCACCATCTCCCAATCACTGGAGATGAGCCAGGGTTGAGATCTAGGGGCATTTTGTAAAGTATAGTGCCTGTCACATTGGTAAGACTTCCCAAAACGCTGGACAGTGAGGAAGTGAGCTGGGGGCCGTCATCAGGGAGAATGGAGGTCACAGAAGGTGGCTGAAGGCTTCATCGAAGAATTGAATTGACTGTATGTTGTGGGCAAAGCACAGCAGCCAATTGCACACAGAAGTGTCCCACAAACAGTCAGGATTAAGATGCTCCTGGAAAGAGACAAGAGAGGGAGCGAGACGAAGAGAATGTGTGAAGGAGTTCCAAAGGGTGAGGGCAGAAAGGCTGAAGGACTGGCTGCCGATGGTGGAGCAAACTGGGAGGGGACTGAGTGGAGGTAGTGGACAGGTTGATATTGGGTCAGCATGTCGCAGAGGTAGACAGGGTCAAGATAGAGGAGGCGAGGACCGAGGATTTTAAACTCTATCCTCTGGAGGAAAGGGATCCAGTGGAAAGGGCGAGTGTGATGGAGTCACGATGCCTGGTTCGGGAGAGGACACGAGCTACACAATTCTGGATGATCTGAACTAATATTTATATACTTAAATTTTCATACAGTAGATGTATATATTGTATACATATCAAGACCAACCTCTTTGACCGTCAGACCTCTTTTCCCTCTGCTCCCCACTTGGCTCCCACCCTAAACTCAGGTACCAAGCCAGGAATGTTAAGCATCACCTTCCTCTAATGTGAAAGGCACTATAATAATAATAATAATCCTTGCATTTGATATAGTGCTTTTCACATCTTCTAGACGTTTCAAAGCACTTTATAGAATATACTGTAAAGTCAATTGACTGTATGTTGTGGGCAAAGCACAGCAGCCAATAGCAGACAGAAGTGCCCCACAAACAGTCAGGATTGAGATGACCACTTTTCTTTTGAGGGATTATTATCAGGTGTGTGGAGTAAGGAAACTTGCCCGAGGTTTCGCCCTGCCTGGACTCAAACCCAAGTATCTCGCTGCAAGGTGAATGCTCTAATCACTGAGCTACAGGGCTCCATAATTTAGATATTTATATTGTACTGTATAACTCTTCACATTCTTCATTAACTGAAACATGAGGGCATTCTCCAATTAAATCATAAAGAAGCAAGTCACAGAAACACACATTTACATAGAATTTAGGTTTATCAGAGTGGGTTGCAGCAGTGGCTGAGAAATTAATTGAGATTTGTAGAATGGAAGGTAACCTTCCTGAGTGGAAAGGTTATAAACATGCCAAAGTGAAGTAACAAACTGCAATTGTGAAGGATTTTCCATATACCAGTAAGATCAAAATGACTAAAAAGTCAGACTGATTCAGTCACATTATATCTCACAAGTCAAGTTGTCAAGTGAAAGCCTAATAAATCATATGAAAAGTCATTTGACTATTGCAGGAGATTCCACTTGGAAATAAACAATACTGAATAGGCACTGTAACGTCACAGAAAAATATATTATTTGAAGAGGATTGAATTGAACCATCTTCCACACCACAGTCCAAGGAGGAAAACAAAAATAACTACACTTTACAGTGTATTCCGTGAAGTGCTTTGAGATGTCTCAAAAATGAGCTAAGGTGCTGTATCAAATGCAGTGTATATTATTATAAATTGAGCTAAATGCCAAATAAAATTAAATCATTGTTGATCTTAGTACATACCAAATCTGGTAACATTTTGCAATAAAAAATTTTTTTTTTCTAGTATACATAATAAACCTTGCATTTGATATTGTATTTTATTACGTCATTTTAAACTGCTTCATAGAATATACTGTAAAGTGAATTGACTGTATATTTTGTGGGCAAAATGTGGCAGCTAATTTCACGCAGCAGCGTCTCACAAATAGTTGTGAATTGAATGGCCAAATTTTTTTTTTTTTAAGGCATTATTACACATGGAAACAGAGGCTTGTGGAGTACAGATATTTGGTTTCACCCCATCCGGCTCCTCTTATTTGCAAGGCAAGTGTTCTAACTATTGTACTCTGCTACCGGACTATTAATATAATATAATTATATTTATTATTTAAATATAAATAATTATATTCCCTCTTTGTTTGCAACAGTTTTCAAATATAAATAGTTACCTTTCTTCTTTCAGCTCAACCTTCAAGTTGTTTATTTTCTCTAAAGCATTTTCCTCTTTTTCAAGTGCACCGAGTATCTGTCCTTGCATCTCACCAATTACATTCTATAATAATAATATAATAATCTGTGCATTTGATATAGTACATTTCACATTTCATCGATGTCTCAAAGTGCTTCACAGAATATACTGTAAAGTGGATTGACTATATTTGTGGGTGAAATGCGGCAGCCAATTGCGCACAGCAGTGTTCCACCAACAGACGTGGTTTGAAAATTACTTTTTGTCTAACTTTTTGTCATGGGATTTTCACCTTGACACTAGTTGGTAGGACTTGTATTCAAGGTGGAAATTCCTTTACAAAAAGACAGAAAGTTTGTTAGAGTTAGCTGTCATCATATACTATATCCATTGTATTAAAGACAATTACTGGATTTTTCCCCAAATACTTTCCAGTATAGTCGCTCTCCAGTAAAAAAAATGAACAAAGAATATACAATAACTAATTTGACCAATACCACCTTTTGTGTAGTTCTGATTCAGATTTTTGGTGTGTTAGGCTAAGAAAAAGGCTTTCAATCAATTTTCGATTTGATACATTATAATTACTTGCAAATAATACCTCTTTATTTTGAACTGCTTCTTTTAAATTTGTCGCTTCTTTCAGTAATTTATCCACATTTTTTTGAAGTGTTGCCTTTTCATCTGACAATAGCTTTACTTTATCCTACAAAATGCAAAAATTATTAAATAACAACAACAACAAATTAGACTTATAGAGCGCCTTTCATGTCCCAAGGCGCTGCACAGGAGGCGTGTGACCCGAGCTGGGAGGGGTGTGTACGGGAGGGGGTAAAAAATGTGGGGGAAGTCGAAAAATTAGAGGGGGAACAGAAGGCACGGTCGAAAAGGAAAGTCTTCAAACCGACCTTGAAAGAGGAAAGGGAGGAAACAAGGCAGAGGGATTGGGGGATATAATTCCATAGGGTGGGAGCGGAGAAACTGAAGGCCCGGCCTCTGATGGTGGGGCGGTTCGGGCGGGGGGCTTGGAGCAAACCAAGTCCTGCTGAACGGAGGGTCCGGGTGGGTTTGTAGGGGGAGAGTAGATCGGATAGATAGGGCGGGGCAAGGTTGTGTTAGGCCTTGAAAACGAGGACAAGGATCTTGAACTAGATCCTCTGGGAGATGGGGAGCCAGTGGAGACGGGCGAGGGTGGGGGTTATGTGGTCGCGGAGGCGGGTGCGGGATAGTACACGGGCTGCAAAGTTTTGGATGACCTGCAGCCTGTGAATGGAGGAGCTGTGGAGGCCGACGAGGAGAGAGTTTCCGTAGTCCAGCCGTGAGGTGATGTACGCGTGCACGAGTGTTTCGGCAGCGTGGGGGGTAAGATAGTTGCGGAGCCTGGCAATGTTGCGCAGGTGGAAATACGCGGTGCTGGTCAAGGCACGGATGTGGGGGAGGAAGGAAAGTTTATGATCGAACGTGATGCCGAGGTTCCTGACTGGCTTTGTGAGGTGGAGAGTACAGCCTTGGATGTTGAGGCTGGCAGCGCCCGATGTGCGGAGGCGCTGGCTTGAGACAATCAGGAGGGCCTCGGTCTTACTCACGTTCAATTGGAGGAAGTTATCCCTCATCCAGGACTCGATGTCGGACAGGCATGCTGTCAGAACATCGATGGTCTGGGGGTTGAGGGATAAGGCAGAAAGGTACAGTTGGGTGTCGTCCGCATACATGTGGAAATTCATCCCATGTTTGCGGATGACATCGTCCAGAGGAAGTGTGTAAATGGTGAAAAGGAGGGGACCAAGGACAGAGCCCTGGGGGACGTCGTGAGAAACTGTGCGGGGATTTGAGGAGAAACCGTTAGAAGATACAAAATGTAGGCGGTGGGTCAGATAGGAATGGAACCAGTCAAGGACTGTGCCTTGAATGTTGAGGTGGGAGGAAAGATGTTGGAGGATGGTGTGATCGACTGTGTTGAACGCAGCAGACAGGTCAAGGAGGACGAGGAGTCAGAGGGAGCCCTGGTCGCAGGCGGTTAGAATGTCATTTGTAACCTTGACCAGGGCAGTTTCCGTGCTGTGAATTGGGCGGAAACCTGATTGGAGGGTTTCAAGGAGTGAGTGAGTTGAAAGGAACGAGTGGAGCTGGGAGGCAACCACTCTTTCAAGGATCTTAGAAAGGAACGGGAGGTTGGAGATGGGTCGGTAGTTTGATGGCTGCGACACATCAAGGGAGGGTTTTTTCAGGATAGGGGTGATGGTGGCTGTTTTAAGGGAGGTAGGGACGGTGCTTAAGGAGAGGGAAAGGGTGATGGTGTCAGAGATGAGTGGGGCCAGGAGGTGGAGTTGGTTGCGGAGGAGGGGGGTGGGGATGGGGTCCAGTGAACACGTGATGGGTTTCATGGAAGTGATTATTTTTGTGACTGAAGACGGGGAGGTGCGGATGAAAGTATGAAAGGGGGGGTGGGTGGGGGTTGGAATAGTGGATGGAGGGGCGGAGGTGGAGGAAAGATGGGGGGAGGAAACCGCAGAGCAGATTCTCTCGATTTTGGACTCGAGGAAGTCCAACATCTCATAAAACAGCATCTCTAAAACTCTTTGGTGCTGAGATTACTTTGCCCTCATAACATTACCAACACACATGAAAAACAACAATAACAACAACTTAAATTTATATAGCCCCTTTACCTGGGCAGCATCTCACAGCACTTAAAAGTGGTGGAGCCTGAAGCCAAGCTGGGGGGAGGGAGAAGATGACCATAAGCACAGTCGAAGAGGAAGGGCTTCAGTTGTGATCCAAAAGTGTGGAAAGGGAGGGGCAAGGTGGAGGAATTGGGGGAGAGAGTTCCAAAGCTTCTTGGAGTAGTGGCTACCAATGCATGAGTGGAAGCAGACAAAGGGTAAATGGGAGGCCAGTTTCCTCCCATTTACCCCTTGTCTGCTTCCACTCATGCATTGGTAGCCACTACTCCAAGAAGCTTTGGAACTCTCTCCCCCAATTCCTCCACCTTGCCCCTCCCTTTCCACACATTTTTTGTTCTGATTCAGACTTTTGATGTGTTAGGTTAAGGAAAAGGGAAAAACAAGCACAACATGGGTGATTCTGGTCAAGTAATTGAGTGTCCAGCTGAGTAACAGTTTTCAAGCTTCAGGATTATAGCAACCAAACATCCGCAGTATTTGTTTTAAAGATTGTGTGCTACAGTAAAACCTCGATAATCCAGCACGGTTGGACCCACGCACCTCCCAGATTTTGGAGTTTGCCGGTATTTAGAAACCTACATGGAAACCTATCTAGCCGGCACAGACTAGATGGGTCGAATGGTCTCCTTTTGTGCCGTAAAATTCTATGATTCTATGAAATGGCTAGGCAAGCGCCACCACATACACCACATGTGCACTGAAGCCGAGCTCCAACCACAGTGTAGATGACAGAGCAGCGACGCCGGGAATTACAAGCAGCTGTTCTGAACTTCAGGAGATTTGTCGGACATCAGAAAAAAATCTAATACTGTATGTATTTTTAAATCTTGCTGGATTAGTTGCTAGCTTTGGGAATGTCGAATCATCAAGGTTTTACTGTACATACTGCAGGCTGGACCCCCCATTCTGAAAGAGTATAGCTTCATTCAACCCAAGCATACTGAAGGCTGCAGTCAGACTATTAGTGCCATGGCTTAACATGACCTGAAGGATCACAAAGGTCGCAGAGAGCCAGCTTCAACAAACACTGGTGCAGAGAGCTTTTGCTCAGATAAATTTCTAGTTGTTTTAGAACTAATTAGAAAGAAACCTTCTCCTACAGGAAATTTGTTTTTAGTTTCCAAGAATAGCAAATTTCAAATCTATCCATAGATCAACTAACCATGATTGTGGAAAATGATGAGTATGATTTAAATACAAAGTGCAAAATATCATTTGTAAAGGCAAATAATGCATTTGTATTAATTTAAATCAATTTAATTTATAAATTTAGGGATACAATTCCAGATATGTATAGTTTGAAGAATGATTTGTTTGCCTAGATTGAACATTTGGTAACTTGGAACATGAGAAACATAACTACTCTGAATAAAATGAAAAACTAACTTCCAGGTCACTTTGTGTTTTTTGTGCTGATTTTAACTCTTCCAACAATGTCCCATTTTCTGTTTGTTTGTATTGCAGTTGTTCGCCCCATTCAACTTGAGCCCTTGATGCATTTTCCTAAGAAATTAATGAAATTGAGAAACAAATATATTTTATATGTAAATTGAAGAGTTACCACCAAGTATTGCAAAATTAACAGAAAAAAATAGACTCTGATCCAAGTGAATTTATAAATGATACCAAAGCCTCCATTAGCTGGCTAATCTTCACTTCATGCTCAGTTTTAAGTTGCTCCAATTGCCCTGTAACAGATCAATAGGTAGTTATAAAATTGCGATTTAAATGTCCACGGTATATTATAGTTGTGAAATTTAAGATTTCAGTTCCAGCTTTAAACTAACTTTGGTGTAAATAAATTGTTATTTGTGCTAAAAATTGCCTTTCACGGCCCTGAAACTATGACTGTACTGGCTTAACTGAAAATATTATTCACAGGATTACAAGAAAGGTTCAGATGAAGGAAGTCCTTCAAAATCCATTTGATCTCAATCTGCTACAATGCCACCCCTACTGTTTTCTCATCACAAGATCAAGTTGTTTTTTTCCCCAATGAAACTTGTTACTTGTTAATTTTCCTTTAGTTCATTCAATGTTTCCTGCCAATGTCTTGAAATTATACTGTAAATTTTAATCTTCTTGTGCCCTCTTGTTCTGCTAACATGGTGCCTATGACATATTGTTCTGAGATTTACTTATCATTTCAAATATTTCATGCCACCACAAACCCCCACATTTTTGAAATCCAACCCAGGTTCCGAAATTGAAATACAGTAAAAGCCTGTTTATCTGGCACCCTCGGGACCTGGCCAATACCAGTTAAAGTCCCTGCCGGATATTCAGCTGAAAATGCAAACAAAAGCATTTTCTGGATAAATTCCGGTTAATCGAATGCGTACCTTTTTTTTGCGATGCCGGTTATATGGAAGTTACGGTTGATTGGGTGCCAGATAAATGGACTTTTACTGTAATTCAATGTACTATCCGGTAACCTTGTCCAAGGGTGTAAATTAGCCAGCAATATCAGTCCTTTTAAGAGTATGGAATATGCCTAAGGTCCACAGATGGTGATAAGCGGAGCTACAATAGACGGCAGTATACAACATCATAATATTCAACAGGAAACTACCTGCCACTTAACCTTTCAAATCCAAACTGAACAATTATGTAGCCTAAAACTACTAATTAATTTTTAAATAAGTCCAAATTAAACTAAATTAAGCATTTGAGGAAAAGCATAATATTGAAGTATACCATTGTTTTCCTCTAATGAAATTAAAATTTCAAAGATACATATTTAATACCTAATGTATTATTCTTTTTTTCCAAATCTGTAGAAGCACATTGTAGGTCCTCTTGAAGTTCTTTTGCTCTATTAAAAAATAATGGTGACAAAGTATTCATATATTCCAAGGGAATTTTAATGTGGTAAAAGTTGCAAATTTCTGTCTGACGGCACTCTTTAGATCAATGGTTCACAACCTTTTTCAGTAATGTACCCCGTTTTAATTTTCAACATTATCGTGTACACCCACTCAACCACATACACACACACACCACCTACCTCATTCCACTTGCATTTTATGACCAAGCTTTTCTTACATAACAAAATAACTAGCACATACAGAACAAGGGGAATAACAATTAAATATACAATTTAATTTGGAAGGCTATAAAAACATGATAATAATAATAAATCAATGATCCCCCTGGTACACCCTGGAAGTAATTTTGTACCCCCTGGGGTACATGTACCCTGGTTGAGAACCGCTGCTTTAGATAGCTTATAATTTACAATACTGTATTATAAAATTGTCTCAGCTGGTTAATTTAAATTTAGATTTTAGTAAATAAGGTTTGATTACCATAGGTCCAAACAGTTAACCAATGTTGTACATTTGTTAAAGCTGAGAAACATAATTACTGTATTATAGGGTCCGTCGATATGGAAATTTTCCAATTTAGATATATCGATGGGCTCATATCGAGATATACCGATATTTTCCGGTTTTTCGTACTGCGCATGCGTGCACGGCGCGTGCATACCAAGTGAGCGCGCATTTGGAGTGCGTGTGCGTTCCGGGTGCGCGTGCATTCGGGGCCTATCTCCTCAGGAGGTAAATATCTTTCTCTCTCTGTGTCTCTCACTCTCTCCATCTCTGTGTTTTTCTGTCTGTGTCTCTGTGTCTCTCTCACATTCCCCCCATCTCTATCTATCTGTATATTATCACATCCACCTGTCTCTCCCCACACCCCACCCGCCGTCTCTCCATCCCCCCCACCAGCCAACTCTCTCCCCCTCCCACCCCCCAGCCGTCTCTCCCCCACCAACCCCCCCAGCCGTCTCTCTCCCCCTCACCCCCCCACAGCCGTCTCTCCCCCCCCCACCCTCCCAGCCGTCTCTCTCCCCCTCCCCCACCCCCCCCATCCGTCTCTCTCCCCCTCACCCCCCCCAGCCGTCTCTCCCCCCAACCCCCCCAGCCATCTCTCTCCCTCTCACCCCCACACAGCCGTCTCTCCCCCCAGCTGTCTCTCTCCCCCTCCCCCTCCCCCCCCAGCCGTCTCTCCCCCTCCCCCGCACCCCCCCCATCCGTCTCTCTCCCCCTCACCCCCCCCAGCCGACTCTCCCCCCACCCAACCCCCAGCCATCTCTCTCCCCCTCCCACCCCCAGCCGTCTCTCTCCCTCTCCCCCCCCAGCCGTCTCTCTCCCCCTCACCCGCCCCCCCCCAGTCGTCTCTCTCCCCCTCCCCCCAGCCGTCTCTCTGCCCCTCACACCCGCACGCCCCCCCAGCCATCTCTCTCCCCCCCCCACCCCTTGCATACTTGTATATTGTATTCGAGGACTATGAATACAATATGGCGGCTTTGCACCTCGGTCTGTGCATTGTGTATAGAGATGAGCATTTTGGGTCTTGTAGTTCAGTGTGCGGCATTCCGATTTTTTACCGATTTATATTGATTTTTCGATATATCGATATTTTTAAAATGCCTATATCGGCGTATCGAAATGAAAATTATATCGGGTTTTAGCGATATATCGCCGGACCCTACTGTATTATGGGGAGGAGAAACATGTTACATTTTGCTTAATTTCCTACCTTTGTTGTTCTGTTCTAAATAATTCCTCTAATTGTTCAGTTTTAGTTGTAAGCTGTGCAATCATTAACGCATCCTTGGATATAACTTTATTAAATTCTTCTATTGCGATTTCATTTTCTCTGCTAAGCTGACTTATGGTGTTCTTCATGTTTTCAATTTTTTCTTCAAGTGATTTTTCAGATGTCTATCAAGAGCAAGCAGAACCTATATTAATTCCCAGAACCATGATAAAAGTACCCTTGGTCCTCATGTTCCACCCCACCAGCCTCAACATTCAATAAATCATTTTCCAGCACCTCCAGCATGATCCAACCACCAAACATATCTTTCCTTCCCCTCTCCTCGCAGCATTCCATAGGGACCTTTCCCTCCGTGACTCCCTGGTTCATTCCTCCATCACCACCAACAGTTGCTCTCCTCCACCTGCACTTTCCCATGCCAGCGCAGGAGATGCAATACCTGCCCTTTCATCTCCTCCCATACCACTGTCCAGGGCCCCAAACACAGTACTATACAGTATTTGTGTGATTCAGTGATTTACGTGTACAAGCACCAATCTAGTATACTGCATTTGCTGCAAGCACAACCCTGAGCTTCCGGTTTCTTGCCACTTCAACTCTCCTTCCCACTCGCAGTTTGACCTCTCCATCCATGGTCTGTTCCAAAGAATCAACAACAAAATTACATTTGTAGAGCACCTTTCACGTCGGGAGGACATTCCAAGGCGCTGAACAATTAGGGTTCAGGACCTGAGCATGGGAGAGGTGGGGTGGGCCGAGTTGGAGTAAGGGAGGGCAGAGAGGTAGGGGGCATCTGAAGGCACAGTTAAAAAGGAGGGTCTTGAGTCGAGCTTGAGGGAGCAGGGCAAAGGGATTGTGGAATGGAGATCCAAAGAGTGGGGGGCAGAGAGGTTGAAAGCCCAGCCGCCGATAGTATGGCTGGTCAGGCAAGAGACATGGAACAGACTGGAGTCTCTGAACAAAGGGAGCGGACAAGTTGATACGAGGTCACCAGGTCAATGAGGTAGGAAAGGCAAGGTCATGGAGGGCCTTGAAAGCAAGGACGAGGATCTTGAATTCTATCCTCTGAAGGATGGGCAGCGAGTGGAGCTGGGCAAGGGTGGGACTGATGGGGTCATGGAGCCTGGTATGGAAGAGGACACAAGCTGCAGAGCTTTGGGTGATCTGCAGCTTGTGGAGGGAAGAATTGGAAAGACTGATAAGGAGGGAGTTTCCGTTGTTGAGCCTTGAGATGACAAATGCATGTATGATGGTTTCGGTGGCTTGAGGGGTGAGTCAGTGGTGGAATCATGCAATGTTGAGGATGTGGTGGAAGGCAGTGCTGGTCGGCACAAATATGGAGGAGAAAGGATAGTTACAGATCGATCAAGTTCTTGATTGGTGTGGTGGAGTATGCATCCATGGATGCTGATGCTGCCAGTGCCTGAGGTGAGAAGGTGCTGGCTCGAGCCAACAGCATCACCTCAGTGTTGCAGACATTCAGCTGCAGAAACTTGTTTCTCATCCAGGACTTGATGTCTGACAGGAAGTCAGGATGCCAGTTGTCCTGGAATCAAGGGTGGAGGCATATAGATAGAGTTGGGTGTCATACATGTGGAATTTGATCCCATATCTGCAGATAATGTCACCAACCAAAAGGAGGGGACTGAGGACAAAGCCCTGAGGAACACCATACGAGATGGTGCAGAGGAAAGAGTGAAACGAGGAAGCAACGACTCTTTCAAGAACCTTGGAAGAAAAGGGAAGTTGGATATTGGCCGGTAGCTAGAAAGCAGGGATGTGACCAGGGAAGATTTTTTCAGGATAGAGGTGATTGTAGCTGTTTTGAAGGGGTGGGAATGGTGCTAGATGATAGGGAGAGATTGAGTAGCGAGGAAGTTGAGCTGGAGATAAGGAGATTGGTGGGGATGAGGTCAAGGGAGCAATTGGTGAACTTCATAGACAATATCTATGTGATAACAGGATCGGGACACAGATTTGAAAATGTGGAAGGAAGGATGGGTAAGAGTCGAAGTGCATGGGGGAGATGGGAGTGATGGTTTGGAGGGCAGGGGCAGCTGAACAGATTCCTTAGATTGTGGACTTGAGGAAAGCCAGCTCCTCACAGTCAGAATTTGAGAATAGGCAAGGCATGGAGGTGTGGACAGAGGAACTGGTTGGTGCTGGAGAATAGGAGTCTGGGTTGTCCTTAGCTTCCAAGATTATCTTGGAGTAGAAAGATGATTTGGCAGAGGCAAGTGCAGAACTGTATGTTTTGATGTGCAACCAGTGTGAAAGTTTGTGGAATAGCACCTCATCTACCTTCTAGGGAGAGGCCCTCTGGCTACAATATTGATTTCAATAATTTCATAAAAGGTCGACTTCCACCTCCGCTTCCCCCTTGTTCATGACCATTACCACATCATCTGGGTCACAGACACACCTTTTCTCTCCCTGGTCTACCTATTCTGTTGCAATTTCCACCCCATACCCCATGTTTCTTATTAATAACCCCCTTATCTCCTGTTTTGTTGCAATACCCCCCTTTCTTTTGCACCATTAACACCTCTTGAACCCATCATCTCCTGTCCTCTACCCATTTTCTCCTTTGTCTTCCTTGTCCTGCTTCGCCATCTCTGTTAGCCTCTCCCCCACAGTTCTGGTCAGTTCTGACCATTTGTGGACCCAAAATGTTGACTCACTTTCCTTCCTCCATAGATGCTGCCTGACCTGCTGAGTGTTCCCAGTGATCTCTGTTTTTGTTTCCTATATAAATTTGGTTTATAAATGTTCATTACTACCAATGAAATAAGTCTAAAAGTGGCTTACTGACATCCATACTGATTACAATTCAAACTTATTGATAGTAATTCTAATTGATGTTCCAAAATAGATTTTGTCCACTCTTATGGAATGCATGTCTTCAGCTATTCAATGCTCATCATCTCTCGCACCAGTGAAGTAGGTGGAGACTCCCACAGAAGTCTTTAAACAGCAACAACAAAAAAATTACATTTATAGAGCGCCTTTCACGTCAGGAGGACATCCCAAGATGTTAAAGGATGTTCTTCTCCTCAGATTGTAGGTTGTGTCTCATCCACCTGACATCAGAGGCCTATTAGAAAACATTACCATATATTCCACAAAAATATTTATTTCCATATCAATGATATTTGTGTAATTGATATGTTTTGTTGTAAACTATTCCCCATCTTACAAAGGAATACTGAAGGACTTCAAACAAGTCTGGAGTCAATAAGATCTGCCTAGAATTGTCCAAAGGCAAAACCGCATCTACAGTGACATACAATTATATTGTGTTACAGTCATCTAAAAAAGAATAGATTTCCAAAGTTGTAGCCCCAAATGTGCACAATAATATACAAATATGTTGTCAAAACTCTGGAAGCTTCTGACAGACCAATAGGATACATATATGGGGTAAAATAATGATTACAAAGTAAAACAGAGGTTTGTGTGAGTGATTCTTTGAAGGTGGCAGGACAGGTAGACAAGGCTATCGCAAAAGCATATGGGATACTAGGCTTTATGAATAGGGGCAGAGAGTACAAAAGTCAGGAAGTTCTGACTAAACTCTATAAAACTTTGGTTAGGCCTCAGCTAGAGTACTGTGTACAATTCTGGTCACCACACTTTAAGAAGGATGTTAAAGCATTGGAAAGGGTGCAGAGGAGATTTACTGGGATGGTACCAGGAATGAGGGACTTCAACTATGAGGAAAGGCTAGAGAGGCTAGGTTTATTCTTATTGGAATAAAGAAGGTTGCGAGGAGACCTAATAGGGGTTTTTAAGATCATGAGGGGATTTGACAGAGTAGATAGAGAAAAAATGTTCCCATTGGTGGGCGTATCAGTGACTCGTGACAGATTTAAAATAGTTTTTTAAAAAAGTAGAGGGGAGATGAGGAGAAATTTTTTCATCCAGTAAGTTATTTGAATCTGGAATGCATTGCCTGAAATAATGGTAGAGGCCAATTCGATAACAACTTTTAAAAGAGAGGTAGACATTTATTTGGGGAGGACGGGTTTGCGTGGTTATAGGGAGAGAGCTGGGGAAAGGGATTGAATAGTTTTTTTAAAGAGCCGGCACAGACTCGATGGGCCGAATGGACTCCTTTTGTGCAGTAAGATTCTATGATACTATGAAAACATCAAGAACTTTCTGTGGATTCGCCAAAAAATCTGAGATCCACCAGGATATACAACTTGTTCAACTTTTCCTTTATGGGAACTCGTTCAGAGCTCCGTAATTAAGAATTGGTCAGAATCCCCAGGGTTTTGGACAACGTGAAAATCCAAGTTTTGACAACTACTGATTGATGTAGAAGAGCTGTGAAAATCCTCTTTATAATTTGTTCATACATAGGAATGTATAACTACAGATCATTGTGGAATAGATAACCTTAATTAAAGAGTTATCTAAACAAAGCATCTGTAGCAAGGATTGCATTCGATATTGCAAATGATAACTTAAGACAGTCAAAGTAGTTTATTTTAACTGTCTTAAAAATTGTACTTTAGTTATTTCTGCTGGAAGTAAATAGACCTCATCACAGATCTTAAAATTGTCCATTTAATAACTTTGCCACCAAAGGACATCTAAAGTGTACTGGGTGGCATAGGGGATGCGGGTGAGAATTGATGACTACAGTAATTGTGTAAAAAGCCACTTGTCTCCCAGAGAGATAAGTCTCTGCTCTAGGTTAGGTTTTTCCACAATTATGGTCTTCTACTTATGTTACTGCTGGTTCTATGGATTTTTCCCAATAGTATAAATGGCACAATTGCAGAACTAGTAATGATAGTTTCATGCAAGCTTTCATTTCATGCATGTCTTCAAGGAAACTATACTATAAATGTTGCAAATATGTATTTAAGAAATATTTAACTTTAACAATTACAATTCATACCTCTTTTTCCTTCAGCAAAGCATCTGTTTTCTCTAGTTCTGCAGTTAAATGTTGTACTTTAACTTGTGACTTTTGTAGATCTTCGTTGCGTTGCCCTTTTTAATTTAATAGGTTTGTGAATACCAATAAATCAAACAATATCCTGATATCTTTCATACTTTCATGATAGCTTGGTAATTACTATTACAATAAATTAATCAATCAAGCTATTGACATAATCCATTTTTCAAAGGAGGAAGTGTGGGAGGGCAGAGAATGGGAGCGAGAGGTGGGAGAGAGAGAAGGGACAGTGGGAAGGGAGAGAGAGGGGGTGGTGGGAAGGGAGGGAACGAAGGGATGGTGGGAAGGGAGAGAGGAAGGGGTTGGTTAAGCGAGGGAGGCAGTGATTGGAAGGGCAAGAGGCAAGGTAGGGTGGGGCAAGAGGGCAGGGTGGTGAGAGCAAGGGGGAGATGGGGGGGCACGAAATGGGTGGGAGATCGGGGGCAGGGGGAGTGCAAAGGGGGCAGGGGAAGTGCAAGAGGGGAGGGTGGAGTGCGAGGGGGCTAGAGTGGGGGCAGGGGAAGTGTGAGGGGGGCTTGGGGGAGTGCGAGGGGGCTGGGGGGAGTGCGAGGGGCCTGGTGGGAACTTGTGGGTGTAGGGGGAGCTCGAGGGGGCAGGACAAGCGCAATGGAGATTAGGGGAGCACGACGGGGGCTGGGGAGAACACAATGTGGGCTGGGGGTAGAGCACAAAGGGAGCTGGGTAGTGGGAGCACAAAGGCGGCTGTGGACGCAAAGGGGGTTTGGGCAGGAGTGCGAGCGGGGTTTGCGGGGGAGACCGAGGTGAGAGTGAGCGGGGAGGGAAAGAGTAGATGGGTGGAGAGGAGATGTGGGGGAGGGGGGAGAGAGTTACAAAGTTCTACTAATGTACCAATAAATCACTCACTGGTTTCTTCCTTCAGATGATCACATCTGATTTTAGATTCCTGAAGATGAATCAAGGTTTCTTTAAGTTCATCACTTTTTTGTTTATATTCCTGCTGGAGCTGTTCCACCTTAAAACAGATAGTTTATTACCTGTCTTACCACCAGAAAAAATAGGAACACTATAATTTGTTCAGGGAAGATCGCTTTGTCATCAAGATTAGTGATGCTGCCATGTTGATCGCTCACTCCCGGTCTCTGCGTGCATGTTTTGGCTGCAATCCCGACCAGCTCCCTCTGAAAATGTTCTTGGTTCTAACCCACTACTCTCGCTCTGTCCTCTTCCTCCTCAAGTTCTCTCACTCCTGGACCCCACCACTACCTCCATCTGCTCAGGGATGGGAATTCTTCACCAGGCCCATTGTGGCTCCCAGGATTGGTTCTCCCAAAGCAGCCACCTCAGCTGTCTCACCGATCACTCTCTGCACCAACTGCCTCCAAAACGACACCCCTCCCTCAACCGTACCCTCTCCAACATGCCCCTATCCTCAATCTTCGCTCTAATTTCTTACCCACGACCCCAAATCCTCCCTATATCACTCACTCCTCTATCCACCCCCACTAGCAAACCTATCACATTTCCCTACAAAACGTCCGCTCCCTCTCCTCAACCTCCCTGGGCTCTCCCTCAGACAACCAAACTAATGCGCATTCTAGGTATCTAGTTCGACACCTAGCTATACTTCCTTCCCCACATCCGGTCCCTGACCAGAACAGCCTTTTACCTATCCGTCAAATTGCCTGTCTGAGACCATATTTCACTCCAAATACAGCCCAATCAATCAATCCAAACTTACATTTATATAGCCCAAACCAGTGTGCATGTTTGTCGCCTCCCACCTGGATTACTCAAACACACTTTAGCCAGTCTCCCCAGCTCCATTATTCGAAATATCCAGCTCATTCAGAACTCTATTACCTGCCTACTTACCTGGCCCAAACTGCGTACCCACCTCTCACCAGTTCTGGCCAGGCTCCACTGACTCCCCATCACCAAATGTATCGACTTCAAGATATTCACACTCATATTCAAATTTACTCCCTGGAACCTCCCTAGCTATTCACTCCCCAATACACCACCCGCTTGATTAACACGGGCCTGCTGCATGTCCTTCCTGCCCTCCGCTGCACCATTGAAGTTGCACTTTCAGCCACCATGCCCCAAAACTCTGGAACACTCTCCCTCAAACCATGGTTTTTTCAACCCCCACCTGAAAACCACCTTTTCGACCATACTTATAGTCTCTTCCCTGTCCTGAGTCAGGCTCTGGCACTGTTAAACACAGTTGAGATGGAACGCTGCATTGACGGCACTATATAAGTGCAAGCTGTTATGATAGCCAACCTCTGATTAGCCAACAAAATGCTGATTGAATATTTCTTCACCTATGGCATAAATCTATGCAATGAAATTTTTTGTATGATTATTTTGTTGGTTGACTACCACTGAACCAGATCAACCCATGCCTTTTCAAATTGCCAGCGCAGTAAATACCATTTTAGATAACAAGACTTAGTCCAAATATACAACAACAATAAAATTACATTTATAGAGTGCCTTTCACGTCGGGAGGATGTCCCAAGGCACTGAACAGGCAGGTCGGAACCCAAGCAAAGGAGACGGGCAGGGTAGGGGGGGAGGGGTGGGACAGAGTTGGGCAGCAGAAGGCACGATCAAAGAGAAGGGTCTTGAGACCAGCCTTGAAGGAGGCAAGGGAGGAAGCGAGGCGAAGAGACTGTGGGATGGAGTTCCAGGGTTTGGCGGCAGAGAGGCTGAAAGCTCGTCCGCCAATGGTAGGACGGGTCGGGCGGGGGACATGGAGTAGACCGGAACCTGCTGAATGGAGGGGGTGGTCAGATTCATAGGGGGATAGTAGATTAGAGAGATGGGAGTGGGCAAGGCCATGAATGGGGCTGAGGATCTTGAATTTGATCTTCCGGGGTCAATGGAGCCAGGCAAGGTTGGGAGTGATGTGATCGCGGAACTTGGATGTGGGAGAGGACACGAGCTGCAGAGTTTTGGATGATCTGTAGCTTGTGAAGGGAAGAGCAAGGAAGGCCAACGAGGAGTGAGTTTCCATAGTCGAACCGTGAAGTGACGAATGCGTGGACTAGGGTTTCGGCAGTCTGAAGGATGAGGCAGTGAAGGAGTCTGACGATGTTGCAAAGGTGGTGGAACGTGGTCATGGCACAGATGTGAGGGAGGAAGGACAGTTCAGGGTCGAACAAGAAGCCCAGGTTCTTGTAATGGTAAGTATACCGTCACAACTGGAATATGTAATTCCACTAGCTCCATTGAAAACCTACCTTGCATTCTCTATCAGTCAGCTGATGTTGATATTCATTTTTAAGCTGTTCTCTTTGTTCTGATTCTTCTTTTACTAAAAGGAACAAATATCATCTATTACAAAGAATATACTAAACATAGTCCATAAACTATATTCGGATTGCATGCAACTATATCGATTTTTGCAAAGATTGGAACCTAAACATATTTATTTATTAATTTCAGTGTTCTTAGTCTCAATTACCTATTATAATCTTCATCTTGAATAACATTTAGGCCAACACAGATTTGAAAATATATTTCAGTATGAAAGTTGCCTATTGTAGTGCAATTAGCCAGCTGGTAAGCAGGAAGTAAACGAGCTGCCTGCACACATGCACAAAAAAAGGGGCATTCACGTTATATAGTAAATAATATTCAAATTTGTGATCGTGAACGTACAACAGTACTGCTCAGTATACAGCACCTTTCAAGTAAAATGAAAATTTCTTAAATCACTTTGCAAAATATGGTTAGAAATCAAGCCAATGTCACAGGTAAACATGGTGGTTAATCCTTACAAGCAACATTTCCTTTTGTTTACACAGGTTTTTATTATGAACAATGAGATGAGCAGATAATTAATTAATTCAAATCTCAATAATCTCAATAATTATTTCAATAATTTGTGCTAATGATGCATTTCACTTAGCAGCATATTTTGGACTTCTGTAAGATTCTTTCAGAGTCTTTTATTTCTAGCAATTGTGTTTTATGCACTTCAAAATATTTGCTCCCTCTCAAGCAAAGCATTCTACTTCCGCAAATATGCTCTGGAATTTATCGAAACTTGGCTCATGCCTAGAGTCTCATTGCTTCTCATCGAGGTTGCCTCACCACACATTTCACCCAAACTCCTTTCCTTCCACCCAACACATCAAAGACATGACTGCTGTATTTATTCACAAAGAAATAAAAAAAACTTACCTTTGAATATAATTTCTTTTTTTGCACTGTCAGACTGGAAGCGAAGATCTTCAAAAGCCATTACCATTTTCTAATGTTAAAATTATTAAATAAAAACAGGAAATATACATTTAAATAAACTCTTAGAATTTTGGTAGAAAACTATGCCATTTGAAATAGATAAGTTAGTTTCTCTCTCCTGAAACATTTGAGGACTACATTTATATACTGTATATCCTTCTTGAAGACTAATATGAATTCTGTCTGAACCTAGCAGACATTTCATATGCTGACATTACATATCTTGCCTGAAAACAATTAAGCGTAACCTACTCATTTGCTTGATCACTAACTATCTTAACCACAAATATACAGTCAATTCACTTTACAGTATATTCTGTGAAGAGCTTTGTGATGTCTAGAAGACATATAAAGCACTATATCAAATGTCAAGATTATTATTATTATAACAACATCGTTAAACCTTAAATTAATTTGCTACTTTGAGTATTATGGAAAATAATTTTCAATGATTCATTGAGGATAACAGACATGTACGATAAAGGAAAGCCAGTTACTGTAAAAGCATTTTGGATAAGGTGAATGGCACACTTCAATTAAGCCTGTTGAGACATTGTGCAATATGACACTGATAAGAGTGCAGGCTGGTTATCTAAAGATGTAGCTATTCACAATATTTTTATACAACTATTTTCATCCTGCGATTTTGTGCCTTAAAAGTGGGCAGACACATGGCAGATGAAGTTTAATGCAGAGAAGTGTGAGGTGATGCATTTTGGGAGAAGAAATGAAGGGAGGCAATATAGGCTAGATAGTACAATTTTAAATGGTGTGAAGGAACAGAGAGACCTGGGGATTTGTGTTAGTGACTCGTTGAAGGTGGCAGGACAGGTAGACAAGGCTGTTAAGAAGGCATATGGGATACTAGGCTTTATAAATAGGGGTATAGAGTACAAAAGTCAGGAAGTGCTGACTAACCTCTATAAAACTTTGGTGAGGCCTCAGCTGGAATACTGTGTTCAATTCTGGTCACCACATTATAGAAAGGATGTGAAGACATTGGAAAGGGTGCAAAGAAGATTTACTAGGATGGTGCCAGGATTGAGGGACTTCAGCTATGAGGAGAGGCTAGATAGGCTAGGGTAATTCTCTCTGGAACAGAGAAGATTGAGGGGAGACCTAATAGAGGTTTATAAGATCATGAGGGGTTTCAACAGGGCAAATAGAGAAAAACTATTTCCACACGTGGGCGAATCTGTGACTCGTGGTCACAGATTTAAAATAGTTTCAAAACGAAGCAGAGGGGAGCTGAGGAGAAATTTTTTCACTCAGCGAGTTGTTCGAATCTGGAATGCATTGCCTGAAAAGGTGGTGGAGGCTGATTCGATAACAACTTTTAAAAGGGAATTAGATCTTTATTTAGGGAGAACAGGTCTATTAGGCTATGGGGAGCGGGCACGGCAGTGGGATTGAATCGCTCTTTTCAAAGAGCCGGCACAGACTAGATGGGCCGAATGGCCTCCTTTTGTGCCATAAAATTCTATGAATCTATAAAAACACCATTACTAACATAGAGCAGTACTGTGATGGTTAAATCTGAATAAAATAGGGTGAACTATAAAGTTATTAAGAGCTGTATTTCTGGGTCAAAATCTTGATATCAGCCCACTGCATCTGGATTAAAATTCCACTGCAAGCACCATTACCTAGTTTTTTGTATTGTCATTTATGTCAATACAGTTATTGTAGTTTCTTAAGCATCCAGATTATACTTTAGTCAACTATCTGATGTCAAGAGGTTCCTGAAAATTTTCTGAGCCAGGTGGATCCGCAGTGCTGATGATAGCCCAGCCGGTCTGGCTCATTGGTAGAACTTGCAAGAGACAGACCAGTCTCTGGGCCAAGAATTCTTCCTACTTAGTTCCAGTTAACCTTGAAAACCAAAGCCTAAATGGGCTGGACAAGCAACAGAAATCTTGTCCAGCCCATTGTCAGACAGTATTTTCAATGGCAAGCTATGGGGTTTTAGTTGGTTATACTCCAGCAGTACTCCAAAGTACATTCTCAGGTCCAATTGCCATTCTCTTGCCAGCTATCCCCAACAGTCAACAACAATAACTTGCATTTATATTGCGCCCATCATGTGGGGTAGTGTCCTGAAGTGTGTGACAGGGTTGGAGTCTGACCCCGAGTCAGGTAGAGGGGGAAGGGGAAAGTGATCATAAGCACAACCAACAAGAAAGATCTTCAAGTGTTGACTTGAAAGTGGGGAGGAAGGAAGTAAACTAGAGGGATTAAGTTCCAGAGTTTCAGGGCATAGTGGCTGAAAGCAATGCCAATGGGTTTCATGGATTTGTGAGTTGGGTACGGATACTCTTAACAACAAAATATAACAAAATTACATTTATAGAGTGCCTTAGATATTGGGAGGACATCCCAAGGCGCTTAAGCACAGTGATGGATTTTTGCACGTGCATGTGTCATCAGATCCGGCTGACCCCCCAAAAAGCTTGATATGATAACTGAGCACATTCAACTAAAGAAATATATTCGACTAAGTTTTAATAAATCATCTGACCTCAATATTTTCTGAATTTTTAGCATAAAGTTCTTTTGATTCTTCCCTTTCTGCTTCATCTGGTATTCATAAATAACAGAAGTAAAATTGATTTAGTACATCGTAAAATCACTTGGTATACAATATCTCTAATATAATGATAATAAATAATAATATAGAATAATAAATAATAATATATTATAATGTATTATATAATATATACAATGTAATATATACAATGGTTTTAAATCTTAGTCTCCTTTCTGTGTAGAAGTTATTATTATCTAATAATCTTTCATAAAGGATGAAATTTAAAGTGACATTGAATGAACAAAAGGCTGTCCCAACCACCACACCCCACCCCACAACCCTCTCTGTGGCACTGGTGAAGCAGCGGTGAAATCAGAGATCTGCAACTCCAGAAATTTAATAAACCCAAACAAACATAAAACACAGCCTTCTAACACTAATCTGAAAGACCAATGAAACTGAAAAATATTATAATAATAATTTGGTCATTCAAATTATGACTGTTTGTGGGACACAACTGTGCAATTGGTTGCCACATTTCGCCCACAAAATATACAGTCAATTCACTTTACAGTTTATTATATAAAGCGCTTTGAGACATCTTGAAGACTTGATAGGCAAATATATATCAAATGCAAGATTATTATAACCATATATAATGAGATGTGTTGAATCAAAGTTTGAAAGCATCTTGATTTAATGTGGTGAAGAAAATTTATTGAAGATTATAGTGAATACTGCCCAAAGAAATTATTTTCCCTCAATTTGTGGCTTGATATAGTGGGGGGGAAATAATTATTTGTGTCTCTCGTTAAATTATAAAGACAGGTGGCTGCTTCTTAATTCTGAAAGCCATGGAGTGAGAAACCATTATTCCAATGTAGGGAGAGAGGGTTCAATTCTAAAGCTGTTATTTGTGACAAATTTCAGTTAATAAAGCTTTCATTCATTATCACTGATTATAATAGCAAAACTATGATTCTACATAAATTTAAAACACCGAAGATAAGAATTCGTTAGCATAGGGCATAGATATTTGAAGAGGACAAATTTGCATGGCTACAAGAGAGTAAGGACAGGGATTAATTTGGACAACTCTTTTCAAAGAGCTGGCAGAGGAACAATCGGCTGAATAATAACCATCCTTACATTTGATATAGCACTTTTCACATCTTCTAGTCCTCTCAAAGCGCTTCACATTACACTATAAATTGAATTGACTGGATATATGTGGGCGAAACGCGGCAGCCAATTGCGCACAGCAGTGTCCCACAAATAGTCATTGATTGAAATAACCAATCTATTATTGTTTTATTTTGAGGGAGTAAGGAAACTTGCCCAAAACCAGATCTCTCGTTTGTAAGGCGAGTGCTCTAACCACTAAGCTATAGTTGGCCTTCCATTGTGCTGTACAATTCTATGATTCTAAAAAGCCTGTTTGGTCCCTCGTGTCTGTCCAATTCAATTCACCTGCTCGTTCCCTTTTCATTTAATATTTTTCATCAAGTATTTATCCAATACTCACATGTTTTCATCTTCTCAGATAACCTGGTACAGGCTTCTTTCACAATAGAAAACAAATCTCTTGTGGCATTATGTCTAAAGATGTACAAAAAGTTTTAAAAAGTTATACTCTATCACTTTAGAAAAACGTGCAAATTGTAGTTAGTATGGATTTCTGTTAAATGCAAAAGGCCATATTCTGGCCTGTAATAGTGTACAGAATTTCAATCGAAAATGCTTTACATATAATTTGTGCTTTATATATTATCTTGAATTTTGCCTCCAATTGCATTATATCAAAATTCTATTAATGCCAAAAAGTTATTATGAGTATTATTATTTTTGCTATTTTGTAAGCATAAAGTACAGTTATTCAAAGCACTACTTACTTTTTTGTTGATTCTTCATTTTTATTGATCGCTTCTTCCAGTCTCATACTCAGATTTTCATTTTCAAACTATGTAATATATTAATCATCAAATTATTGTTTGTGCAATATAAATGAAATACAAAATGCCTATTGCAATATTTTATAGGGCATAATCAATCAACCCAAATTACATTTATATAGCGCCTTTCACGTCGGGAGGACGTCCCAAAGTGCTGAACGACTGTAGGGACCAGAGCAGGGTGGGGAGTGGTCAGGGTAGGGGCAAAAAGAGTAGGAAAATTGACTGTACATTTGTGGGCAAAACGCGGCAGCCAAATTGCACACAACAGTGTCCCACAAACAGTCGTGGAAGTGGGCTTAGGGGAGAAGAGGGGAAAGAGGGTAAGGCGAGCATTCGTGGTAGGGCGAAGGAGAGCAGAAAAACCGATTGAAAATTTGTGGGTGAAAATACATACCTACAATATATCTTTAAATTATAATCTATGAGAAATTATTGAATTTCATATGTTGAGTAACTGTTGAGTAAATTGGGTAACATTTAAATGTTTGCATAGAGTTGATAAAGCAACTTACTGCAGTATTGCTGATTAAAGCTTTCTGAACCCATCAGTTAATAGCTGTTGGACTAGGTTTTTGCCCGATATATATAAAATATATATTAAACTAAAGTACGGGCAAGTGGCTATATGGCAAAACAAAATGACCCAAACATTCAAATGAGCCATCGAAATCCAAGCATGTTATGCCGAGAAATTTTCCATGTACTGTGTTAGGATCTCAACTACATTTACGAGTATAGAGCAGTTGCTAGGCATAAATACTGCAGAAAGGTGAGATTACTGCATAATTCCAAAACAGATTCAGACAAATTGAGTGTGAGAATTACATAAAAGAGAGTTAAATTTAAACAACCAGTTTTTTTTACTGTCCATCCGTAAATCTCTAAAATGTTGGTCTGAAAACATACTTTTACAACTTTTTAAAAATGTATTTTGTAATGTAGAAAAATATGTATTTTAATCACCTTTATTAGTTCTCAATCGTAGCAGTCTGATCTATGATACTGATACAATTGTGCTATCTTTTAGGGTATACAACATAGGCATGTTATCTTTAAGATAAATATTTGCAACACAATAAAAACTAGTTACATATTACTCTATACTTGCCTGCTCTTCTTGTATTGCTTTACGCTGAACTTCAATAGTGTGTTTATTTTCCTGCAGTTTCTTATCTTTTTGCCAAAGTTCATTATCCATAGCTAGTTTCCACCTATTGATTTTTTCAGCCTCATGGAACAGTTTTGTGTATAACTGACTCATTTGTTCAGAATTCTGTTTAAAAAAATGTAATTTTTAACAATACATTCAACAAAGGATTCTCAATTGCACCTCATTTCCTGCTTGGTTAATATTTTTTTCATTGGAAATCTAATTGTAGAAAAGATACTTGAATTAAACTACCATAAAGAAAGTGGTTAAATGCGTTTTCTTTTTTAAAAAAAAATTGACACAGTCAACCTTGGTTTGCATTATGTAGAAAATGACAATGCAAATAATAAACATCAATTAATGGAGTATCATTTCTAGTCAAATGACTAACCTCCTGTTCTACTGCTTGAATCATCCGTGGCTTTCGTGAGATAGGATCTGTAAAATCTAAATTTAAAATGACAGAAAAGTCTCCACATGTTAGGTATGTCCACATACAATCTCAAGCTGCTACCGCCTTAGGATACAGAACAAGGATTATAGGTTTGGAATCAGCATTATTTGTGGGCTCTACTTTAACAAACTGCAAATCTGTTTAATGGCCCATCTAAGGTACAAGTATATTGAATAAATTAACAATAACTTTACCAATGAGATCTGGTCATAAACATAGAAGAGATTATAAAAAGTATAATCAAGTTCAAGATTCTGATCAAATTATAATAACTAATAATCCTTGCATTTGGTATAGTGCTTTTCACATGTTATCGACGTATCAAAGCGCTTCACAGAATATATTGTAAAGTGAATTGACTGTATATTTGTGGGCGAAACGCGCAGCCAATTGTGCACTGCAGCATCCCACAGTCATGGATTGAAATGACCAATTTTATTCTTGTGTTTTTTTTGGACAGATTACATAAGAATTAGAATTTTTTCTCAACTCAGTGCAAAAGGACTGACCCCTAATCTTCAGACAGTGACCCCTGGTTACAGTTTCTCCAACCAGGGGAAACAGTCTCCCACTATCTACTGTGTCTTGTCCCTTAATAATCTTATAGGTTTGTATAAGATCACCTCTAATTCTTCTATATTCTAGAGAATATAGGCCTAGAATGCTCAACCTATCCTCATAACTCATTCCCCTCATCCCAGGTACCAACCTAGTGAATCTACGTTGTACCCCTCCAAGGTGAGCACATCCTTTCTCTAAATAAGGAGACCAAAACTAGACACAGTATTTCAGGTGTGGTCCCTATACAGCTGAAGCAAGACTTCCCTACTCTTATATTCTAACCCTTTTATAATGAATGCCAACAAACCGTTAGCCTTCCTAACTGCTTGCTGTACCTGCAAACTAACTTTTTGTGACTGGTGTACAAGGACACTCAAGTTCCTCTGAATGCTAACACTATTTAGTCTCACCCCTTCTAAAGAATAATCTGTTTATTACTATAGGATTATTATTAGGCGTGTGGAGTAAGGAAACTTGCGCTTGGTTTTGCTCTGATGTGCCTGGATTCGAACACAGGTCTCAAGCTTGTATGGCAAGTGATCTAACTGTTGAGCTATAGGAGCTCCAAATTGGCTGAAATGAAGACTTGGGTATCAAAGTGGAATGCAGCATGATACTAAAATCAGAAGACAGAATAGCAGGGGCAGAAAAATAGATCTAGAAGAGATTGTATGTGTAATCAATGGTAGAGTAATTTATTTTACCTTGATTTCCAGATTTGGATAACTTTGGTGTACTGGTCATTAAGACGTGTAAATCATCATTATGGCTGCCATTAGAAGTCTGTAAATATTAAAAATAAATATAATTAAAACATCTGCTCTAATATTGCTCTACATTTTCAGGGGCTTTCTCCACTAGCAGCCATATTTCAAAATTAACAAATCATAGGTATTACTGCAATCCTTGCGTTTGATATAGCACTTTTCATGTCTTCCAGATGTCTCAAAGCTCTTCACTGAATATACTGTAAACACACAACATATTCAACATTTAGATCGATAGTTTTTTAAAAGCTAAAGAGATAGGGTGGGTTAATAGAATTAGGATAGAAGATCAGCCATGATCTTATTAAATGCCGGGACAGGCTCAATGGGTTGAATGGCCTATTCCTACTTCTTGTGTTCTTATGTTTGCCAAGACACCTCTCTTTTTTAAAAAAAACAGTGCCATGGGATTAGCAACCACCAAAACCACTCTTTCCTGCATTGTTTCATTTGAAGGCTATAAGATTTTCATGTTTGTAATTTTAGAAATGAACCCTGAGTAACAATAGAAATTAAACAAACCAGGCCTAACCTTAAGTTGAACATGTGAAAGCAAATAATTATGGTGTGTACTTGGGATCCTGACAAGTGATATAAGGCAGTGAATAGTTTGTGTATGAGCTGAGGAGATGTCCATTTATTCATACAAACTTGTTGGATGCTTAAGATCTATTGAGTGCTTAATACTAGCAGATGCATCCCACACAGACCTAGTCAGGATGAGTGGCTTCCTTTTTCAACTTGTTGTGGTGTGTGTAACCTGAGAATGTTCTAGTCATCTTACTACGTTTTATGAGCGAAATCTTGGTTCATTTCCAGACAGAGCAAAACCGTGGGCAAGTTGCCTTACTCCACACACCTGATAATAATCCAAATCAATAATAATTTGGTCACTTCAATCCATGACTGTTTGTGGGACACTGCTGTGCACAATTGGCTGCTGCATTCCACCCACAAAATATACAGTCAATTTGTTTTATAGTATATTTTGTGAAATGCTTTGAGATGTCTAGAAGATGTGATTTAAAACTGTTCTTCAATTTAAAACTTCTTAAATTCCTTCAACCATCATGTACCATCAAAGGTTCATGCAAAATCTCAGTTATAAATAAATCAAAAAAACAGACTCAAATCTCAGCCAATAATTCTCTCAAACAGCTTTATAAATATACAATACAAGAAATGTAATGCAGTTCGTTTAATAAAAAATTAAACAAATTAAACCAACTGTAGAATTTTAATATTTTAAGGGGAAACTTGGTCTAATTTAATAATTTTCTTACTTGCATGAAAAAGCTATCATCGGCCACTGGTTTCACTGCAGATACTGGGCCACAGCTCAGAGGATGCGGGACAAACAGTTTGAAAGGATTTTCCTTCACACATTCTCCAACCATCTTAGCTTCCATCTGCAAAAACAAAAAAATTAAAATCCTTCTAGTGCCAACTCTTCACTCTCTGACTTTTTGTCTCATTCCATGTATTTTTCTCTCTCAAACTGTTACCCTCTGAGTATTTCTCTCAATATCTGTGTAACCGTACATTACAATGCAGAAAATTTCTGAATAAACACACTTGCTGCCGGATCACTGTGGTGCAGGAAAACTATGTTTCTGGGAACCACCTACTAGCATTGCACTTCTGCATCAGAGCTTGTTGCAGATCTGCAGATGCAGTACACATGCAGATACAAGGGATGTTACTTTACACATGTTATAATGCAGTACAATATTATTTACAATAAAATTTACATGGAGCCTTTCATGTCAGGTGGACATCTTGACACTGCTGCCTAGGCACCAAAACTGGCAGAGGGAGCTAAGGGGAGTGGAAAAACTCAGTCAAGGAGGTATGTCTTGAGACGAATATTCAATGGGAAGGAGTAGAGGGACTCCAAGATAAAGTTATGGAGAGGAAGGCCGGAAATAGCTGAAAGTCACCTGAGGTTATAGATGGTGGAGAGCTGAAGCATATTGATGCTCTCTGGCGATTGGGTCGGTCTGGTTGAAGGAGATCATACAAGGATTTGAAAGTGAGAATGAGGTCCTTAAAAATGATCTTCTGAGGTATGAAGCTGAGTAAGTAGAATTGAATCCCATTTCTGCAGACCCGGACCAAACTCCATATGCACCTCTCACCAATTCTGGCCAGGCTCCACTGGTTCCCCATCATGAAACAGATTGAAGTAAAGATTCTTACCCTCGTGTTAAATCCACTCACTCCCTGGTACCTCCCTACCTCTCCTCACTCCACAATCCAGCATCTCCTGCTCATCCCTCACACCCTCTGCTCCACTATTGGAGGCCCACTTTCAGCCACTACCCCGCAATACTCTGGAACACTCTACTCAAGGCCTCCGCATTGCCCCCCCTCCACAGATTACCCCAGTCCTTGCCAGAATGCACTGGCTCCCTGTCCCGGAGAGGATCGATTTCAAGATCCGCACTCCTGTTTTCAAATCCCTCCACTCCTCTGCAACACCCTACCTCTCTGACCTCCTCTCTCCTCACAACAGTTGCCTTCGCTCTACCAGATCTGGCCTCCTCCTTGTCCCCCGAATCCTCCGCTCCACCATCGGCGGCCGTATCTTCAGCCACTACACCTCGAGGCTCTGGAACTCCCTTCCTCACTCCCTTCACCTCTCCCCTATCTTCATACTTTCAGGTCTCGGCTGAAGACCTTTTTTTTCGACCGTGTTTTGGTCACCTTTTTCCCCCTCCCCCTAGTTCGGCCCAGGGATCCGTTATTGGGAAGCACTCTAAGACGCCGTCCGGGGTGGAGGGCGCTATATAAATCCATGTTGTTGTTGTTTTCAAGTCCCATTCTGAACACCTATATCTTTGACCATGCTTATGGCCACCTCTCCCCACCCAGATTGGTTTCAGGCTCCGCCACTGTTAAGCTCTCTGAGATACTACCGAGCATGGAGGACACTATATAGGTGCAAGTTGTTGATGATGATGTCGCCGAGTGGGAGCACATGGATAGTGAAGAGTACCAACAACAAGATTATACTTGTTCACATCAGGAGGATGTCCCAAGGCGCTGGATAGTCATTGTTTCAGACCCGAGCTGGGGTCGGGGATGGGGAGGGTGGAGGGAAAGTGGGGATTTGGGGTGACCATCAGAGGATGGTCTTAAGGTGGAATTTGAAGGAGGCCAGAGAAGGGTCAAGGTGGAGGAACTGCGGGATGGAGTTCCAAAGGTTGGCTGAAGGCTTGCCCGGCAATGGGGGGAGCGGGTGCATCCGGAGACATGTAGAAGGCCAGAGCCTGCTGAGTGGAGGGGGCGGGCAGGTTGGTAGGGGGTTAGGAGATCTCAGGTATAGGGTGGGGCGAGGCCATGGAGAGTTTTGAATGTGAGGACCAGGATCTTGAATTGGATTTTCTGGATGATAGGGAGCCAATGGAGTCGGGCGAGGATGGGAGAAATGGGGTCATGAAGCTTGGAGCGGTAGAGGACATGGGCTGAAGAGTTTTGGATTATCTGCAACTTATGGAGGGAGGAATTGGAAAGGCTGACAAGCAGGGTGTTTGCATAGTCGAGCTGGGATGTGATGAAAGCATAAATAGGATTGAGCCCTGAGGGATGCTGCATTTGATTGTGTGAAACAGAGCAGAAGCTGTTTGAAGAGATATAATGGAGACCTGGGATATGTAAGAATGAAATCAAGATACGAACCATGAAGATGGAGCAGGGAGAGGGGATAGTGGAGAATAGAGTGGTCAACAGTGACAAAGGCAGGAGATTGAGAAGGCAGAGAGTCTGGTCGTAGTTGAAGAAAATGTCATTCGTGCCATCATCAACAAAATTGCACTTATATAGCACCTTTTATGTCGGGAGGATGTCCCAAAGCGCTGAACAGTCAGGTCGGGACATGAGTGGGGGGGGGGGGGGGGGACGGCGGTCAGGGTGAGGGGAAGAGTTAGTGGGGAGCCGAAGGCACCAGTCCCAGTCAAAGAGGAAGATCTTGAGACCGGCCTTGAAGGAGGAAAGGGAGGAAGCAAGGCGAGGGGCTGCGAGATGGAGTTCCACAGTGTGGGAGCAGAGGCTGAAAGCCCGGCCACTGATGGTTGGGCAATAGAAATGGAGCAGGCCTGAGTCTGCTGAACGGAGGGTGTGGGCAGGCTGATAGGGAGACAGTAGGTCAGAGAGATAGGCAGGGGCAAGGCCATGAATGGTCTTGAAAATGAGGATGAGGATCTACACTTGGATTTGGCAAGACCCAGATTTAAGGTAATAATGTGCACAGTCAAGAGACAATTTAGGATTATGGCCCACACCAAAGAAAACATTGTGCTTCTAGACATTAGATATCTTCAGCAGATCAATATCGCAAAATATAATGGCTTCCACTATCACCATCAGGGTGTTGTATTTTGTTATTGTTACAGTAGGCCCTAGCTTGGATTTGCTATGTGACCTGTTGGCTTGGCTAAAGCCACAGAGATGCTGCTGCTATACCAGCCTCTGCTTCAATTTGAAAATGTGCAAGTGATGGTTCATAGTTGCCTACTGCACTGGTGAATCCTTATGGCAAACAATTACAATTAGAGCTCAAATCTGTGGTAATGAGGCACTATCCCAGGTTGGGTCCTGGGTCAGTGGTGAACAAACTCGTGTTGCAAGCAAAACACCTGGGTTTGATCAGGCAGTCTGAAACCTTGGGCAAGTTTCGGTAATAAATCCTCCCCAAAAAATTTGGTCACTTCAATCCACGTGCTCTATTTCCTGTTGCGTTTCACCCATACATATACAGTCAATTCACACAACAGTAACAGTAATAATCCTTGCATTTTAATATAGCGTTTTTCACATCTTCTAGACATCTCAAAACGCTTCACAGAATATACTGTAAAGTGAATTGACTGTATATTAGTGGGCAAAACACTGCAGTCAATTATGCACAGCAGTGTTACACAAACAGTCGTGGATTGAAACTACCAATTTTTAAAAATATATATTTTTGGAGTGATTATTATTAGGCGTGTGGAGTAAGGAAACTGCCTGGATTCAAACACAGGTCTCACGCTTGCTTGTAAGGCGAGTGCTATAACCACTGAGCCACAGGACTCCACAGTATATTACGTGAAGCACTTTGAGAAGTCTAGAAGACATGAAAAGCGCTATATCAAATGCAAGGATAATTATTTTATTTGAAGGCATTATATAAATGCAAGTTGTTATTGCAAACTGAACGGTTGGTAAGTGGGTCAAAAGCTATTCCCATTTTAGTGCAGGCACTTGTCTTTTACAACGTGAGCAAGGGAAAGCAGACAGATCGATGTTGCCTTTTATTACTGCACATCTCCTGGAAGCCAATTCAGGCCCAGGGACACCAGATTAACCACTGTCTGTCCTCCTCTTCCATCTCAATTCGAGTTCATTGATGTAGTTAGGAAACGGAAAAATAATAGCGCATATTAATCTCTGTATTTATACACAAGGCGATTGCCATCGAGTGACCAACTGTCCTGACGACTGGAAAGGACCACATACTCAAAGGCTCGACGGTTACTTACGTCTTATGTGGGAGTGAAAGTTTCTTTATGACAGAAACTTATCGGTAAAGTCCGTGCAATATCCGCCGAACCCGGCAAAAACAACGAACTCAACAGAAAAATCGGAGAGCGGCCCCGTGATTCAGCTTAACCGTCAATGAGGAGGCACGGGGGTCAGGCTGACGGTCAATGAGGAGCCGCGGGGGTCAGACTAACGGTCAATGAGGAGGCGCGGGGGTCAGGCTAATTGTCAATGAGGAGGCGCGGGGGTCAGGCTAATTGTCAATGAGGAGCCGCGGGGGTCAGGCTAATTGTCAATGAGGAGCCGCGGGGGTCAGGCTAACTGTCAGTGACGGCTCGCGCCAGTTTAACTGTCAGTGACGGCTCGCGGGCCAAGGCGCGGGTCAGGCTAACGGTCACTGATTGCTGGCGCTGAGCCGGCGTATAACAGGTGGACAACATTCAATGGGAGCAGTTTCTCTCTCACCCTCTGGATCACAGGTTTGTCCTTAAATCACGTTGAATGTGTGTAACATATAGAATCAAGTTGTCCTGTGCTGGACCAGAGGGTTTTATACCTGTCCTTACCGTGGGCCATGAGAAAATACATGGATCAGTGCAGCCCGCCAACAACCACCAACAGTGAATGAGACCATGAGATTTGCTCTAATTAATCAAAAAATTACTCAGCAATAATTGTCAGATCCCAGAACTAGTCAATTTGATTGACTGATAGTTATGATTTTAAAGACCAGTTGACCAAGGAAGCTGAGAACTACGGTATATAGAATGCCTGTTTTATAACAGGATGACAGAGTGGAATTTTCCCCCATTATAATTCATGCACTGTAATGTAGGCACTGTTATTTTGTACCCCCTGGTGAAAGAATGTTGATAATCAAAGGAACAATTCCTTCTTCAGGCCATCTTCAGTTTTAAACGTATTAAATTCCTTCAACCACCATGTACCGTCAAAGGTTTATGTAATAACTTAGTTACAAATTAAGCAAAGAACTATACTCAAATCCCAGGCAGTAACTCTCTATCAGGTTTATAAATATATAGTACAAGAAATGTAATCGTGCTTGTAAAAAAAAATTGTAAATACAAAATTACCGTAACTGTGGAATCTTAATACTGTATTTTAACTGGAAACTTGATCTAATTTAATCACTTTCTTACTTGCATAAAAAAGCTATCATCGGCCATTGGTTTTACTGCAGATACGGGGCCACAGCTCAGCGGGTGTGGAACAAACAGTTTGAACGGATTTTCCTTCACACATTCTCCAACCAACTTAGCTTCCATCTATAAAAACAAAAAAATTCAAAGCCAACTCTTCAACTCTCTTGACTTTTTGTCTCATTCCATGTGTTTTTTCTCACACACTCTTACCCTCCTTTTCTCTATATCAACATTGTATTGTGGGGATCTAACCCTACACTACAATATAGAAACTGTCTGAATAAACACACTTGCTGTCGGATCATTGTCATGCAAGAAAGCCGTGTGCCTGGGAACATTGCACTTCTGCATCAGAGCTTGTTGAGGATGTGCAGATGCAGTAAGACATGCAGATAGATAGGATGTTAATTTACATATATTATTTGCAATACATTATTTACAATAAAATTTACATTTATATGGAGCCTTTCATGTCAGGAGGACATCTCAAAGCACTTGACACTGCTGGCCAGTTCGTGGGAGCCAAGGGTGATGGAGAGGATTGATAAAAGACCAGAAACTCACTCAAGAAGTTATATCTTGAAATGGATATTCAACAAACCAACAACAAAATTACATTTGTCTAGTGCTTTTACATCGGGAGGATGTCTCAAGGTGCTGGACAGTCAGTATTTCAGACCTGAGCTAGGGTCGGGGATCGGGGAAAGTTGAGGGAAGGGGAAGTGGAGGCGTGACCGATGGCACAATCAGAGAGGAGGGTGTTGAGGAGGGACTGAAAAGAGGGATTGCGGGATGAAATTCCAAATGTTAGGAGCAGAGTGGCTGAAGGCTTGCCCACCGATGATGGGGCAGGTAGGTTGGGGGACATGGAGCAGGCCGGAGCCCGCTACATGGAGAGTGCAGACAGGTTGATTATTAATGAAAATGGAAGCACATGGAGTCAGAAGTAACTTTTTGAAATGGCTTGGTAGTTGGTTGGGAGGCAGGAAACAAAATAGGGAGAAAGTGAACGCTCTCTGATTGGCGGTACGTGACAAGTTGTATCCCCCCAAGGTCTGTACTGAGACCTCAGCTAATCACCATATATATTATATAATATATATATACATATATATAAATGACTTAGATGAAGGAATAGTAAGTTTGATATTCAAGTTTGCAGACGACACTAAGATAGGAGACTCAATGAGTTGTGTACTGTCCGTGCAACTAGGAAGTTACAAAGGAAGTTAGACAGATTAAGTGAGTGGGCAAAGCTGTGCCAGATGAAGTTTAATGTAGGGAAGTCTAAGGTCATCCACTATGGACCAAAAAAGATAAAGCAGAATATTTCCTTAATGGGGAGAAACTAAGAACAGTGGAGGAGCAAAGATTTGGGTGTTCATATCCACAAATCATTAAAAACTAGCTCCCAGCCCCAAAAAGTAATACAAAAAAGAAAATGGAATATTGGCCTTTATCTCAAGGGACCTCGAATATAAAGGTGAGCAAATGATGCTTCATCTGTATATAGTATTAGTCAGACCCCATCTAGAGATACAGTATTAATCAGACCCATTCAGTTTTGGGCACCACTACTAAGGAAAGATACATTGGCCCTAAGGAGAAGTTGGTGGGGTGGGAGGGGGGTGCTCAGTGCAGGTTCATCAGAATATTAAGCTGGCAAAAAGGGTTAAGGTACAAGGAAAGGTTGCAAGAATCTGGTTTGTATTCCCTTCTAGTTTTGAAAGTTGAGGAGGGATTTGATTGAGGTATTTAAGATGATAATGGTACTGTATTTGATAGGGTAAATATGGAGGAGCTATTTCCTCCAGTGGGGGAATCCAAAACAACGGGTCTTAAAATTAGAACCAAGCCATTTAAGAATGAAATTAGGAATCATTTTACACTCACTAAGTGGTAGAAATCTGGAATTCTCTCTCCCAAAAGGCCATGGATGTTGGATCCATCCATACCTTCAAGAGGGAGGTTGATAAGATTCTTGGTAGGTCAGGGTATTATGGGCAGAAATTGGAATTGAAAGTCAAGGTACAGATCCTCCATGATCTAATTATAAGGTGGTACAGGCACGAAGAGCTGAATACCTATTCCAGTTCCCATGTTCAGGTAGAAAGAGATCATAGAAGGATTTGTAGGTGAGAATAAGGACGTTGAAACTGCTAAATTATGAGATGCAAATTGAGCCAAGTAAATAGAATTGAATCCCAGATGATGTTGCTGAGTGGGAGCCCATAGATGGTGAAGAGTAGAAAACCAAGGATTGAGCCCTGAGGGATGTCGCATATGATTGTTTCGAGCAGGAGAAGAAGCTGTTTGAAGAGATATAGTGGAGACCTGGGATATGTAAGAATGAAATCAAGATAAGAACCATGAAGACAGAGCAGGGAGAGGGGACAGTGGAGAAGAATATACAGTAATGGTCAACAGTGTCAAAGGCAGGGGATCGAAGAAAAAAGGAGGCAGAGAGTTTGGTCGCAGTTGAAGCAAATGTAATTCGTGACATTATCCAGGGCTATCTTAGTACTTGGATTTGGTGAGAACCAGATTTAAAGTAATAGTGTGCACAGTCAAGAAACAATTTAGGATTATGGCCCACACCAAAGAAAACATTATGCTTCTAGACTTTAGATATCTTCAGCAGATCAATATCGCAAAATATGATGGCTTCCACCATGACAATCAGGGTGTTGGGAATACCCTATTGTTACAGCAGGCCCTAGCTTGGATTTGCTATGTGACCTGTTGGCTTGGCTAAAGCCACAGAGATGCTGCTTACCAGCCTCTGCTTCAATTTGAAAATGTGCGAGTGAAGTTCATAGTTGCCTACTGCACTGGTGAATCCTTATGGCAAACAATTACAATTTGAACTCAAATCTGTGGTAATGAGGCACTATCCCAGGTTGGGTCCTCAAGGGCAGTGGTGAACAAACTCGCGTTGCAAGCATAACACCTGGGTTTGATCAGGCAGTCTGAAACCTTGGGCAAGTTTCGGTAATAATTCCTCCCAAAAACAATGTGGTCACTTCAATCCACGTGCTCTATTTGCATTTCACCCATACATATACAGTCAATTCACACAACAGTAATAGTAATAATCCTTGCATTTTAATATAGCGTTTTTCACATCTTCTAGACATCTCAAAACACTTCACAGAATATACTGTAAAGTGAATTGACTGTATATTAGTGGGCAAAACACTGCAGTTAATTATGCACAGCAGTGTTACACAAACAGTCATGGATTGAAACTACCAATTTTTAAAAATATATATTTTTGGAGTGATTATTATTAGGCGTGTGGAGTAAGGAAACTGCCTGGATTCAAACACAGGTCTCACGCTTGCTTGTAAGGCGAGTGCTATAACCACTGAGCCACAGGACTCCACAGTATATTACGTGAAGCACTTTGAGAAGTCTAGAAGACATGAAAAGCGCTATATCAAATGCAAGGATAATTATTTTATTTGAAGGCATTATATAAATGCAAGTTGTTATTGCAAACTGAACGGTTGGTAAGTGGGTCAAAAGCTATTCCCATTTTAGTGCAGGCACTTGTCTTTTACAACGTGAGCAAGGGAAAGCAGACAGATCGATGTTGCCTTTTATTACTGCACATCTCCTGGAAGCCAATTCAGGCCCAGGGACACCAGATTAACCACTGTCTGTCCTCCTCTTCCATCTCAATTCGAGTTCATTGATGTAGTTAGGAAACGGAAAAATAATAGCGCATATTAATCTCTGTATTTATACACAAGGCGATTGCCATCGAGTGACCAACTGTCCTGACGACTGGAAAGGACCACATACTCAAAGGCTCGACGGTTACTTACGTCCTATGTGGGAGTGAAAGTTTCTTTATGACAGAAACCTATCGGTAAAGTCCGTGCAATATCCGCCGAACCCGGCAAAAACAACGAACTCAACAGAAAAATCGGAGAGCGGCCCCGTGATTCAGCTTAACCGTCAATGAGGAGGCGCGGAGGTCAGGCTAACGGTCCATGAGGAGATGCGGGGGGGGGGGGGGGTCAGGCTAACGGTCCATGAGGAGATGCGGGGGTCAGGCTAACTGTCAGTGAGGAGGCGCGGGGGTCAGACTAACTGTCAGTGACTGCTCGCGCCAGTTTAACTGTCATTGACGGCTCGCGCCAGTTTAACTGTCAGTGACGGCTCGCGGGACAGGGCGCGGGTCAGTGTGACTGACACATGGATCAGTGCTACCCTCCAACAGCCACCAACAGAGCAGCAGCATCAACTCCAACAGTTGTTTGAGAGACCCAAGGAATTGATTTCATAAAACATCATCAACTGTTTGGGTCTCTGTCTCAAAAACGTCAATGCAGCTCTGACTCAACTGTCAGTGAAGCAGCCATGCAGCACAATCCAGGTAGGATAATAATAATAATAAATAATAACAATAATCAGCACTTTTTGCATCTTCTAGACATATGAAAGAGTTTCACAGAATATATAGTGAACTGAATTCAATAATTTTGTGCAACCAATTGCGCACAGCGAGTGTCCCACAAAGTCATGGATTGAGTGACCAAATTATAATTTTTTTTCTGAGCTGATCACTCTATTAGGGGATCACTCTAATCACAAACAATTTGTTTTGATGACGTGTCTAAAATTGTTCAGATTACTTGGATTACTGCAGATCTCCTCAAAGCCTACGCGACCCTATCGCTTCTATCATCGCCTGGCTCCACTGGCATTAGTCAAAGGATCCAGTTCAAAATCCTGGTCATCCTGAATTGGCTTCGAGGAGATCAAAGTCCTCCATGGCCTTGTTCCTCTCTATCTCTGTGACCTCCTAACACCCTACTAACCTGTACACTCCCTCCGCGAGCTTCACATCCCCTGCCTGGCCCACCCCACCATTGGCGGGCGAGCCCTCAGCCTCCACCCTCTGGAACTCCATCCCATAGTCCTTCCAACTCAACCCCTCCCTTGGCTCCTTCAACACCCATCTCAAGGCCCCCCTGTTCAACCATGGCTTTGATCAGCCTCCTACCACTATCCTCCATACCTCCAGATCCCAACCAACAGTTCAGGTGCGGATCCCTAACTGTCCAGTGCCTTGAAACATCCTTCTAGCATGATAGGAGCTATACAAGTGTAATCTTTTGTTTTTGTAAATGACATCCCATCATAAGATTGGAATTCGACCCTGAACTTTCCGGTCTCCCCCATATCTATGCCATGACATGCTCTGCCTTCCACCTCCATAATAGTTGCCCGACTCCGCCATTGCCTCACCCCCTCAGGCTCCGGCTTGCTCAGATCTACTACCCGATAAGCCCTTGGCGGCCAGTCTTTAAACCTCTCTGTCCCCATCCTTTGCAACTCCATCCCACAATCCCTTTGCCTTGCTACCTCCCTCGTCTCCTTCAAGGCATGACTGAAGACCCACCTTCTTGATAGGCCCGTACGTAGGGGGGGTGCGACGGGTGCGTACGCACCCCCCCAAATTATAAAAGGTCCACATTTTCCGGGGTAGAGAATTGTGTTTTTTATCAAATTTAAATACCAAGTAAAGTAAATTTATTGAGCATTTGTATAACAATCAGTTCTTCAAAACTATGTATAAATTATGAACACACATCTTTGAATGTTTTAGTATTAATATAAAATTATCGAGTCGCACACCAGAATCGGCGTCTACCCAAAACATACCGCGTCGATAGACGACTCAATGACGCGGCGAGTCTGTGACTCGTGACTGGATAAACATAGGCGCGCGCCAAGACTCAAATCCATCCTCGTTTGGAAATCATCCCGTAAACAGCCACAAGGGTAGCACCACTTCTGGAAGCTAAAATCATCTTTTCATCTGATCACCGTAAGTAAAAATTGCTCAAGTTTTGAGAGGTGTGACTGTAATGCTAGCAAACAATGACAACATATTTACAAGCTTCTGAGAAATTATAGCTTTTGAGAACCCAACAAAAAAGTTATATGTGTCTGTACGGGAATGCCTATCTTTAAAAAAAGATACTCAGGGACGTAGGCCTATGCTTTAGCGCCTATGTCTACGTGGTGTGTCAATTGGAAATCATCCCGTATACAGTCACTACATAAAAAGGTAGCACCACTTTGTGGAAGCTGAAATCGTATTTTAATCTGATAAATGTAAGTAAAAATGACTTAAGTTTTGATAGGCGTGTTTTTGAAATATCATGTTTCTTGTTTTGTCTTGATTATCACCTTTGATTTATATTATTAAAAATGTATTCCTGTAATTAAAAATTGCTTTTAGAGACGTCCACTGGCATGCAAAAAAAATATGACCGCAAAGATAAACAGTGCTACTTTATTTCACATTCAGTTTTGTACCCAGAGTGAAAAAACATCAATGTCGCACGAATTTGCCGTAAAAATAGTTTCATCATCATCTGATCGAGCGAACTCGGGCATTGACAACCACACTTCTCCACTGATCCCTTCTCTCCATGCAGCCTGACAACTCCCGCCTGCCAATACCCGAATCGCGCTCCAGAGTATCGATGTAGGTTAGGGCCGGTCTACCTCGTGTTCTGTGACCGTGCAATGGTTCCCATAGGATAGTAGCACTATGGACAGTTTCCTCCCGGCTTCTCCAGCTATGTCCGCTAAACCTAAGACGCCTCTGCAGTAATGTCTGTGATACCAGTGTGGTAGTGTACCAGAAAGCGCATTATTTGTCAGATGCTGTCGCCAGTAAACGTCCAGGGCGTCTCTTAGAAGCCTGATATATACCTCATGAGTTACCTAATCTCCTGGTCAAAGTTTGCGTAAGTGTCCAGCATTCTGATGAAGTTGCCGAGCCCCTTATAATTATGCAACATAGGTCTACTCATTTCGTTAATGATATCGGAAACATCATAAATGCTACTCTGAGACCTGAGGAGTTGACCAATGCAATTGAAAAACCTCATGTTGCATATAAATACCATCTCTTGACAAGCCACTCCATCCCATCTGAAGATTAGATTTTCCCGTCACGGTTCCTTCACCATTGTCAGCGCCAGTTCAAGATGAGGTAATTGCGAGATTATAAATGGATGGTCTACAGTCCTTCATTAGATGCTGCCTTTTGCATTGACTGTGCACTGATGGTCCAAACAAGTGAGAGGAAACGGATGCGGGCATTTGTTAATACACCCTTTACCATGTTTTACAAACTAAACGAGAAGGCGAAGGAACACGAACGAAATGGTTATCGCGTAAATTCAATGATTAGATCGACATCAATGCGCGACTCTGTTGCGAACCCACAATATAAGATAGACATTCGTTTGGTCGATGAAAAGAAGAAAAACATTGAAAGAAATCGACATATCATAAGAACAGTTGCCGAAGCTGTATTATTCTGTGGACGTCAGTGCATTGCACTTACAGGAGATAATGAAAGAGTCGTCGAAAGTAACACCGTTACGAGTGACGGCACACATTACAAACGTAATCAGGGAAACTTTCTGGCAGCCCTACAGATGATTGCGAAGCATGACGAGGTTCTTCGACATCACCTTGCTAGTATTGGGCTCGCAAATAGGAATTCTAAATATACCTCACCTAGAATACAGAACGATATCATCACAATCATCGGCCATGATATAATCCGCAGTGATTATTACATTATTGGTCATTACAGTCCGAAAGAAATTGAGTCTTAGGATAACAATGCAGAACAACTTATTAATTACTGTCAATCTGTAGTTTATGATCATTTTCTCTTATACGCATACATTTATCAAGCATTCGTCATTGTACTGTTTTAATTGGATTGTAATTTACTTTATCGTTCACATTCCGTACATCATCGAGTCAACAATCGTGTTTGCTTTTATCGGCGAACACATTCGACCTTCCCAAAAAATTTAGACACGGACTACCGGGGAAAATAAAAACACTGAATCAATAATGATGCTCTTATACACCAAGGGCATGAAACATTTACCGTTCATATTGGATCTTCTGAACGGATTAAATAAGACCTCAAACTGTGTAAAACGTCGGAGCCTCGAGGGGGCTTCGGGGGCAGCCCGCAAGCCCCCGGCCATTGTTGGTCCCATCACTAGCAATTCGCACCCCCCCATTAAAAATCCTGCGTACGGCCCTGTCCATGCCTTCAGCCACCTACTACCTCTCTGCCCATCCTCATCCCATGCCTTCAGCCCCCTACTACTTCCTGCACCCCACCTCCCTCCCATATCCATGCTCAGATCTTGACCACTGGCTATTCAGCGCCTTGGGACATCCTCCTAATGAGAAAGGTGCTCTACAAATGTAATTTTTTTTTGTTCTATCCTGTCCCTGGAATACTCATATTCTTGAATCATATTTATTGGCATGATCCAACAGGTGGCAACTCGCCTGGCAGGTGGTTTTATACGGGCCAACATCATTTCCATTATTCCAACTTCCATTCCCTTCCTGGAGAAAGACCTCCCAGAGCATCAGCAGTAGCCAGAAGTCGGGGGAACACAGCATGGAGAGTGGAAATAATACCAGCTTTTATTGTCTGTCAGGAACGAAACCAGGTCTCTTACCCTGCTAGCTCTGCCGCCGTAGATAGTGAACCGAGTGACTAATTAGGAGAGAGGGATTGAGGGTGGTGGGGGCTAAAAGAGAGGGGTGAGTGAGAGAAGTGATTGAGAAGGGAAGAGAGATGTGGTGGAGGGGTGGCGGAGAGAGATGTGGGAGGGGGAGAGATATGGGGGGAAGAGATATGGGGGAGAGAGGGATGGAGGGCTAGAAACACGTTCTCTCAATTACTCTCTCTCACTCCCCCTCTCTGCCACACATACCCTCTCTATACCCCCTAAAACCTGTTCTCAATCACCTTCTCAATCTCCCCCTTTTAGTTTCTCTCCCCTTCTCTCTCAGGCCAGATAAAAATGCCTGCCACCCATGCTGGATGCAGCCCACAAACCTTTCTCAAATAGGTGATCCGGACTCTGGCAGCCAAAAGGATGAACTAACTGCTATATGTAATACCTTGCATTTATCATTATTAAACCTTAATTTGCTGAGTTACTCAAGAACAAATTAATATAGATTTCTGTTAGAAAATAACATCTTGGGATGTGATATATGGTTTGGGGCACAACATGTCAAGCAACTGTGAGGTTGGTGAAAGGTGAACCAGATGGACCTTGGTCTTCGTTTGCCTAGCAAATTCTTATGTTCTAATTGACCCATATGCCTACTCTTTGTAGAACCTTGAATGCCTCGTCTGATTTCATAGTTGTCCCAACTTGGTGACATTTGCAAATGTAACTTAGCAAGTTCTTAAAGGAGACCACAAGTGCGTGGTTTGAGTCCTACTTAAAAACAACAACAAAATTACACTTGTATAGCGCCTTTCACATCAGGAGTACATCCCAAGGAGCTGGACAGTCATTGTTTCAGACCTGAGCTGGGGAGGCTGGAGGGAAAGGTGGGGATTTGAGGTGACTGATGGGACCATCGAAGAGGAGAGTCTTGAGATGGTACTAGGCTCGGGAGAGGCGAGGTGGAGGGAGTGCGGGATGGAGTTCCAGAGGTTGGGGGCAGAGTAGCTGAAGGTTTGCCCACCAATGGTGGGGCAGGTGGGTCGGGGGATGTGGTGCTGGCCAGAGCCTGCTGAGCGGAGGGGGCAGGCAGGTAGGTAGGGGTTTAGGAGGTCACAGAAGTAGGGTAGGGCAAGGCCATGGAGTGCTTTGAATGTGAGGACCAAGTTCTTGAAATGGATCCTCTGGATGATGGGGAGCCAATGGAGTCGGGCGAGGTTGGGGGAGATGGGGTCACGAAGCTTGGAGCGGTAGAGGACACAGGCCACAGAGTTCTGGATTATCTGCAATCTATGGAGGGAGGAATTGGGAAGGGCGACAAGCAGGGCATTGGTATAGTCGAGCCAGGGTGTGATGAGAGCGTGAATGAGGGATTCAGCGGCCTGGGGGTGAGATAATAGTGGAGTTGGGCAATATTGTGGAGGTGGGGGAAAGCAGAGCAGGTATTGTTTGAATGTGGGGGAGGAAAGACAGTTGAGGATCGAACAGGACATCTAGGTGCCCGACTGGCTTGGTGAGATTGAGTGTGAAACCATGGAGGTTGATGCAGCCAGTGCCTAATGCATGAAGGCACTGGTGAGAAGCAATCAGGAGAGCTTCTGTCTTGTCGCCATTCAACTGTAGAAAGTTAGCTCTCTTCCAAGACTTGATGTCTGACTGGTAGTTTCTCAGGAAGGTAGTGGTCCTGGAGTCGAGGGTAGAAGCAGAAAGATAGAGTTGGGTGTTATTTGCATAAATGTGGAATTTGACCCCCTGTCTGTGGATGATGTCACCAAGGGGGAACATGTGGATGTTAAAAAGTAGGGGGCCAAAGACAGAGCGCTGTGGGACACTACAGGTAACGGTGGAGGGAATAGAAGCAAAGTTGTTGGTGGCGACAAAGTGGAGACAGTGAGAAAGGTAGCAGTCAAACAAGGCGAGGGCAGGTCGATGAAGATTGAGCTGGGAGGAGAGGTGGTGTAGGAGGATGGAGTGGTCGACAGTGTCGAAGGCAGCAGAGAGGTCAAGGAGGACAAGGAGGTAGAGAGAACCCTGATCACTGATGTTTAAAATGTCATTAGAGGCTTTGACCAGGGTTGTCTCTGTGCTATGGGAAGCACAGAAGCCAGATTGCAGGGGTTCGAAGAGAGAGTGGCGAGAGAGAAAGGAGCGAAGCGGGGAAGCAACGACTCATTCCAGGGCCTTAGAGAGGAATGGGAGGTTGGCGATGGGGTAGTAGCTTAAGAGTAGGGATGGGTTCACAAAGGTTTTTTCAGGAATGGGGTGATCACAGCTGTTTTTAGCGGGGTGGGAACAGTGCCAGTGGATAGGGAGAGGTTGATGATGTCAGTTAGGAGGGATCTAGGAGGTGCAGCTGGGAGATGAGGAGAGAGGTGGGGATGGGGTCGAGGGAGCAGATGGTGGGTTTAATTTTTCAGATGATAGCAGAGAGGACAGTGGGGGGAGAGATAGAGTCAAAGGGTGGGAGGGGGTGGATCCTAGGGGAGAGGTAATGAGGAGGTAGTGGTGGATATGGTAATGAGGAGGTAGTGGTGGATATGGTAGAGGTAGCTGAATGGATACCCTTGATTTTTGATTTGAGGATGTCCAACATCTCCTCGCAGTTGGAGTTGGAAGATAGGATGGGTAAGGCTTGGGAGGTTGGACAGGTTGGTGTAGTCGAGATAGTTTGTGGTGGAGAAGAGGAGCCTAATCTTGGCCTCCAAGATTAATTTGGAGTACTCTGAGGACTTGGCAGAGGCAAGGGTGGTGTGGAAGGCGTTAGTGTGCTCCAGCCAAATCTGCCAATGGACCATTAATTTGTATTTGGTCCAGGCACGTTCGGCTGGGTTCGGAGATGGCTGTACAGGAGTAAGAGGTGGAGAGGTGGTTCGGGAGGTGAGGGGAGCAAGGGAGTCGAGGATGGAAGAGAGGGATTTTTGGAGAAAAGATAGCAAGGAGGGAAGGTCAGTTAGTGAGGTCCAGAGGGGTAGGAGTTCAGACGACTCAAGGGCAAGAGAGAGAGAGGGGAGAGATTATTTTCCACATCTTGAAGATTAAACGCTGTATCAAATGCAAGGATTATTATGCTATATTATTATCATTAGTATAGATTTTCTTTTAATTGGCTACCAATGTGATGATAAGCTACAAAGTTCCTTGGCCCACAAGTTAATGCTGGTTTCAATAATGATTCATAAACAAATAGTAATGTAATAGTTTATTGGATATTCATTTTACCATTCCCATGTTACACTGCATTTCATTCTGAAAAATAAGCATGAATAATAGAATTATTATTTGAACTGATGTATTAACTTTTGGTCATTTTATTTTCTTCTAAAGGTGGTAGTGTTTTATGTGAAATTACGCTAAAATTAAAAAGGTTATGCTAGAATTGGCAAATAAACATTTAAATGTGCAAAAATGGGTCCTGGCCACTTTTTGCAAGTGACATCCCAGAAATATTTCCCTTACAAGCTCTGCAGTCCTGTTGACTTTCAAAGGAAAAATACAAACTCTCTGAACGACAAATATTTTAAAATTTATATTGTATTGTGAAAATGTAATAACCTAATAGTTGATGACAAACATTAAAATAAGAACTGTTTTTTCATATAATAAGCTGAAGTGATCAAGATGGTAGTTAGCATTAAGTGTAAAAGCAACCTCCCCCATTAATGTAGCGACTATTATAAAAACTGATTTGGCCAAAATATATTTTGGCGTAGTTGCCTCATAGGTGAGGTCTTCCACCATACCCTCTGCAGTTTTGTAATGGCGAAAGATAACCCTGGCAAGCAACTGGAGTAACTAACCAGCTTTATGATTTCTGCCAAAGTTCTCCCAGAATTGTTCACTGTACATCCCAAATCTCACAGAGCAAGGGTGTAAGTTTCTGATCTTTCATCTTCCATGACATCAGCACCTCTGAATGGTTATGGTTGAGGGTTCTGAGCTGTGTAAGTCGACCCAACAGTCGAGCAAAGTGCTGTGGACTCTCTGGGTGATGAATCTTGGAGTACTTGTATAAAATCTCCAAAAGAGGCTCCTGCAGCCTTTCTACGTGGACTTTATTCTTTACATAGGGACGATCTACAAAAAAACAAAAAAACAACTGTAAGCTGCCAACAAATATTAGTATATTTCAAGTGCAATATGCTAGTTATTTATGAGTTGTACTAATTTTGACTAAATTGTCAAATCACAAAACATTTTGCCAAGATAGAATTCCAGAGAGTAGATTTTAAAACATTTTGCTTCATAATGAGTGCCTAAATCATTGTAAATTATGCCAACATTGAAAGGAAAGTCAGTATCAGCTGCAAAGTATAACAGTCACTGTCAGCCCACTGGCTGAACTCTTCTCATAAAACACAGTGGAAGCTATTTTCCAAACAATTACAGATACTATTTAATACAGATTTAAAAAAATCATGTTCCAGGGAATCTTGCCTGGGAACCATCACACTGAATTCTGGAGTCTACTACACCGATAGTCAATGTGTGAAATGTGTAGCATTGTATTGTACACTCAAAACTACCCTGTGGTGTTGTAGAGGTTTAAGAGGAAAGTGGGCTGCACCAAAGAAAGATTTTGGACCTAAGACTTGTCTAGGCTGTAAACATGCTTGCGTGACAATATGCAACATTTTTGAAGAGTGGGTGTGGTTGTAGGATTTTTAACCATGTAAAATCCAAACTGCTAAATGACTGGTGAACAGTGACGCCAACACTCAGCAGAGACGGATAATTGTAAACACGGGTATGTGGAATTTATTTTCCAAAATTATCTATTTTGCTGAATCCTGCCTAAAAAAATATTTTTGTATGGAAAGCAAAAATTGTTACAATTTTATGGCATGTACATGTGTTAGGATACAATGATCCAAATCTAGTTGAATTTTTTGAGCAAGTCACTAAAATGATCAATAAGAGTGTATCCATGGACATTTACATGGACATTCAGAAGGCATTTGATAAGGTTTCACACAAAAGATTATTAGCGAAAATAGAAGGTCACGGAATTAGAAATAATCTTGTCATGTGGCTCGGCAATTGGTTGGAAGGCAGGAACCAGAGAATAGGAATAAAGGGAACGTTCTCTGACTGGCGGGATGTGCATCGAGTGAGTGAGGGGGTGATCGAGGGGCTAGGTAAAACGGGTAAAACGGGAAGGGAAGCGCTACTCGCGCATACTAAAAAAGTGATGTCGGTACGACGTCACAAAAAAAAACTAACCCGCGTGACCCTCCCTCACCATTACCAGCGCATCACCTCCAAACACTAGACTAGCAGCGCATTAGTATTAACACCTCATCACCACTAACAGCGCATTAACAATTAGATCACTTGCACCTCTAACAATAGATCATTAGCCACCCCCTGCTCCCCCACCTCAGGATAGGTGACAATAGCAGGCCTGACTTGACTAATCATCGCCTAGTCATGGCCACACATCATCTGGGATGTTGCCATCCCTCTGATCCTCGCTCTCGGCTCCTTGTGTGCGCACTTTGGCTGCCGCCTCGACCCGAGCCTCCCCCATCACCCTAAATGTCTGTCCTCCCAACCCCCTCTATCTGCTACTCCCAACCCACCTGTCCTTCTCTCCCACTTTTACCCTTGCCTACCTCCCCCATGGCCCCTCTGCATTTCTCCCGCTCTGCCTTGCTACCTCTCCGCCCTTCCCGCCTCCTATCCCCACTCGACCCTCCCATAGCCTCCCTCTGCTCCAGCTTGGGAATCCTCCGCTGGGCTCACCATGGCACTCAGCGTTGGCTGTCCAGCAGCAGCCACGCTGACTGCCCATCATTCCCCATCACCACCGCCAGCCACGCCAGACACAGATCCGAGGGGCTAACCTCTCCACTCTCATCCCCATTCCCTCCACCCCTACTGCCTAATCCAGTCCCCCCTCACATCCCTCTGCCAACTGCTCCCTCCAAAATGTCTGCTCCCTCTGCAGCAAGACCCTGGCTATCAATGATCTCATCCACCTTCCTCCTCACAGAGGCCACATCACCTGGCTGCATGTCCCTCGCTCCAACTGCCGCAGGGGTGGCATGGCCCTCATCTCTAGGGTGCCACGCTCTATCCCCCTACTCCTCTGGTTCCTTCCCCTCTTTCAAGCACCTCACCCTCTCCCACTTCTCCCAACTCTCCCTCAAAATCCTCCTTGTTTACCGTCCCCCAAAACTCCCCCCAACCTTCATCTCTGACTTCTCCATTCTCCTTGCCTCTGTGCCTCCTCCGATTGCCTCATCATCCTCGGTGACTTTAATCTCCACTTCACCTCCTCAGAATTCTCCTCCCTCCTCTCCTCTCTCAACCTCTCCCTCCACATCCACTCCGCCACCCACGTTCACGGCCACCCGCTTGACCTGGTGATCACCCGGGGCCTTAGCGTCTCAGATGTCACCATCTCTGACAAGGCCATCTCCAACCACCACTTAATTTCTTTCAACTCCTCTAACCCTCTCCCCTCTACAACAACAACAACAACAACAACTTTGATTTATCATAGAATCATAGAATTTTACGGCACAAAAGGAGGCCATTCGGCCCATCTAGTCTGTGCCGGCTCTTTGAAAAGAGCAATTCAATCCCACTGCCCTGCCCACTCCCCATAGCCTAATAGACCCGTTCTCCCTAAATAAAGATCTAATTCCCTTTTAAAAGTTGTTATCGAATCAGCCTCCACCACCTTTTCAGGCAATGCATTCCAGATTCGAACAACTCACTGAGTGAAAACATTTCTCCTCAGCTCCCCTCTACTTCGCCTTGAAACTATTTTAAATCTGTGACCACGAGTCACAGATTCACCCACGAGTGGAAATAGTTTTTCTCTATTTGCCCTGTCGAAACCCCTCATGATCTTATAAACCTCTATTAGGTCTCCCCTCAATCTTCTCTGCTCCAGAGAGAATAACCCTAGCCTATCTAGCCTCTCCTCATAGCTGAAGTCCCTCAATCCTGGCACCATCCTAGTAAATCTTCGTTGTACCCTTTCCAATGCCTTCACATCCTTTCTGTAGTGTGGTGACCAGAATTGAACACAGTATTCCAGCTGAGGCCTCACCAAAGTCCTATAGAGGTTAGTCAGCACTTCCTGACTTTTGTACTCTATACCCCTATTTATAAAGCCTAGTATCCCATATGCCTTCTTAACAGCCTTGTCTACCTGTCCTGCCACCTTCAACGAGTCACTAACACAAATCCCCAGGTCTCTCTGTTCCTTTACACCATTTAAAATTGTACTATCTAGCCTATATTGCCTCCCTTCATTTCTTCTCCCAAAATGCATCACCTCACACTTCTCTGCATTAAACTTCATCTGCCATGTGTCTGCCCACTTTACCAATTTGTCTATATCCTCTTGCAGATGGCTACTATCCTCCTCACTGTTTACTATTCTCCCTAACTTAGTGTCATCTGCAAACTTGGAAACTGTACTCCGTACACCCAAGTCCAGATCATTGATGTAGATTACAAACAGCAATGGTCCCAAAACTGATCCCTGTGGCACACCACTGCTCACTTCCCTCCAATCTGAAAAACAGCCGCTCACTACAACTCTCTGCTTTCTGTCTCGCAGCCAGTTGTGGATCCACGCTGCCACTGTCCCTTTTACGCCATGGGCCTTTAATTTCATAATAAGTCTCTCATGTGGCACTTTGTCAAATGCCTTTTGAAAGTCCATGTAAACTACATCAACTGCACTACCATTATCCACCCATTCCGTTACCTCATCAAAAAATTCTATCAGATTTGTAAGGCAAGATTTGCCTTTAACGAATCCATGTTGACTGTCCTTTATTAGCCTATATCTTTCTAAGTGAAGATCTACCTTGTCCATGATTATGGACTCTAGAAGTTTGCCCACTACCGACGTTAGACTGACTGGTCTGTAGTTACCAGGCTTGTCCTTCTGCCCCTTTTTATACAAGGGAGTAACATTAGCTATCCTCCAGTCCTCTGGCACGACCCCTGTGTCCAAGGAAGATTGAAAGATCGTGGCCAGAGTCCCTGCTATTTGCTCCCGTGCCTCACTTAGTAACCTAGGGTGCATCCCATCCGGACCAGGTGACTTATCCACCTTGAGCGACGTCAACCTTTTTAGAACTTCCTCTCTGGTTATAATTATTCTATCCATTTCTCCTACCCTCTCCTCTAATACCATGGCATTGGCTGTATCCTTTTCTTTTGTGAAGACAGAGGCGAAGTACTCATTCAGTACATCAGCCATGCCCTCTGCCTCCACAATGAGATTTCCTCCTAGGTCCCTAATTGGCCCCACCCTCTCCTTGACCAACCTTTTACGCTTAGTATGTTGGTAAAAAACCTTAGGGTTCCCCTTAATCTTACTCGCTAATTGTTTTTCATGCAGTCTCTTTGCCCCTCTAACTTCCTTTTTTAGTTCTATCCTACACTTCCTATATTCTGCTTTGTTCCCTTCTGAATTTTGAGCCTGACACTTATCATAAGCCTCTTTTTTTTGTTTGATTTTGGCCCCGATTTCCTTAGTCATCCAGGGAGGTTTGGATGCCTTACTTTTCACCTTTGTGGGGATGCTTTTGACCTGTGCCTGAACTATCTCCTCTTTGAACGCTGCCCACTGCTCGTTAGTTGTCTTACCTGCCAATTTTTCTTTCCAATCCACCTTGGCTAGGTCCCACCTCAACTCATTGAAATTAGCCCTTTTCCAGTTGAGTGTCCTCACCTGTGATCGTTCCTTATCCCTTTCCATAATTATTCTGAATCTAACGATATTGTGGTCACTATTCCCTAGATGCTCACCTACAGAAACCTGTTGAACTTGCCCTACCTCATTTCCCAAAACTAGATCCAGCAATGCTTCTTTCCTCGTTGGACTGGAAACATACTGATCAAGAAAGTTGTCCTGCACACACTTCAGGAATTCTTCTCCCTCCTTGCCCTTTACTCTACTATTCTGCCAGTCTATGTTGGGATAGTTGAAGTCACCCATTATCACGACTCTATTAGCTCTGCATTTCTCCGTGATACGCTTGCAGATCTGCTTGTCTATCTCCTCCCCACTATTTGGTGGTCTATAGTATACCCCTAACAGTGTAACTGCACCTTTTTTATTCCTCATTTCTAACCAGATAGATTCGGTTTTTAGTCCTTCTTCCACCTCGTTCCTTTCTAAGGCAGTCACTGAGTCCTTAACTAAAATTGCCACCCCGCCCCCTTTTCTCCCTTCTCTATCCCTCCTGAATACATTATAACCAGGAATGTTCAACTCCCATTCCTGCCCATGCTGGAGCCAAGTCTCTGTTACTGCTATAGCATCATATCGCCTCGCAGCAACCTGAGCCTGCAGCTCACCAATTTTATTTCTCAAACTTCATGCATTTACATACATGCACTCTAAGGCACAAATTACTTCCTCTGCATTTTTCTCCCGTCTTACCTTTACCCCTGTCCTCTTTATTACCCCTCCCGTATTTGAACTACTGATCAGTTTCCCACCCTCACCCCCCGGGATTAGTTTAAAGCCCCCCCCACAAAACTCGACAACCTCCCTGCAAGGAGATTGGTTCCAGCCCTGTTCAGGTGTAACCCATCCATTTTGTACAGGTTCCACCTACCCCAGAATTGGTCCCAATGGTCTAGGAACCAGAAACCCTCCTTCCTACACCACTTCTCCAGCCATGCATTGATGTGCCTTATATAGGCACATCAATGCATGGCTTTAATTGCATCAATTTGCATCAATTTATGCATCAATTTATATAGCACCTTCCACACCAGAAGGCGTCTCAGAGCGCTCTACCCCCAAACCCACCACCATCTTCTACCGCCCATGGAAGAAGATCCCCCCCCCCCCCCCCCCCCCCCCCCACAAACTCTCTCCATTGCCTTGGAGTCCTCCGAACTCCTCTCCCTCTGACCCATATCCTGCACTAACCCATTCTCCGCACTCACCCAACTCAACAACACCCTTTCCACCACATTCAACATTTATGCCCCCCTCACTTCCTGAATTGCCTCCTACTCCCGAACCTCACCCTGGTTTACCACCCACCTCTATTCCATCAAGGGCCAGGTGCGGGCCACTGAACGCATCTGGCTCAAATCCGGCCTCACGGTCCACCAGCATATCTGGCTGGACCTCACATCTTCCTACCGCTCCGCCCTATCCTCCGCCAAATTGTCCTTCTACTCCAAGATAATCGTGGAGGCGAAGGACAACCCCCGGCTTCTCTTTTCCACTACTAACCATCTCCTCCGTCCACCCTGCCTCGCCTCGCAGATCCTCTCCTCGAACTCCCGCTGCGAGGAGATGCTGGATTTCCTTGTGACCAAAATCGAGGTAATCCGCTCTGTGGTCACTGTCCCCCCAACTTCCACCACCTCACCCCCACACCCCATCTCCAACGCATCCCTCCCTCCACACCTTCGACCCCCATCTCCCTATCCTCCGTCATTGAGACCATCTCCTCAATGAAGCTCACCACCTGCTCCCTAGATCCCATCCCCACCCTTCTCCTCACCACCCAGCTCCACCTTCTAGCACCTCTAATCACTGACACTATCAACCTGTCCCTCTCATCTGGCGACTGTTCCCTCTCCCTTCAAAACTGTCACCATCACCCCCATCCTAAAAAAGCCTTCCCTCGATGCATCACAACTATCAAGCTACTGGCCTATCTCCAACCTCCCCTTCCTTTCCAAGGTCCTTAAAACAGTGGTTGCCTCCCAGCTCTGCTCTTTCCTCACAAAACACACACTCCTCGAACTCCTCCAATCGGGTTTCTGTGCTTCCCACAGCACGGAAACTGCCCTGGTCAAGGTCACAAATGACATCCTGGCTATCTGTGACCAGGGCTCCCTCTACCTACTCGTCCTCCTCGACCTATCCGCTGCCTTCGATACCGTGGACCACACTATGCTCCACCTCTCCTCCCTCCTCAACCTGCAAGGCTCTGTCCTCAAATGTTTCTGGTCCTTTCTCTCCCACCGCCTTCACTTCGTCTCCTCCAACATATTCTCCTCCAGCCCCCGCACAGTCACATGCAGCGGTCCCCAGAGCTCTGTCCTTGGCCCTCTGCTCTTCACCCTCTACACTATCCCCCTGGGTGACATCATCCGCAGACATGGGGTAAATTTCCACATGTATGCGGTTGACATCCAACTCTACCTATCCGTGTCAACCCTCGATTCCAGGACCACTGGCGTTCTGACTGCAAGCCTGTCCAACATTGAGTCCTGGATGAGGGTAAATTTCCTACAACTCAACGTAAACAAGACGGAAGCCCTCCTGATTGGCTCATGTCAGTGCCTCCGCACCTCAGGTACCGACAACATCAGCGTTCAAGGCTGCTCTCTCCACCTCTCGAAGCCAATCACGAATCTGGGCATCTTGTTCGACCCCGAACTATTCTTCCTCCCCCACATCCGCCCCATGACCGGCACAGCCTTCTATCACCTCCGTAATATTGCCAGACTCCGCCACTACCTCACCCCCCACGCCGCCGAAACTCTCATCCATGCCTTTATCCCTTCCAGGCTCGACTATAGGAACTATCTCCTCATCGGCCTCCCCAGCTCCTCCCTTCACAGGCTAAAGATCATTCAGAATTCTGCAGCTCGTGTACTCTCTCGCACCAGGCTTCGCGACCACATCACTCCCACCTTTGCCCGTCTCCACTGGCTCCCCATCACCCAGAGGATCGAATTCAAAATCCTTGTTCTCACTTTCAAGGCCATTCACGGCCTTGCTCCCGCCTATCTCTCTGACCTACTATCTCCCTATCAGCCCGCCCGTCCCCTCCGTTCAGCATACACAGGCCTGCTCCGCGTCCACCACCCTATCTACCCAACCATCAGTGGCCGAGCTTCCAGCCGCTCTGTTCCCACACTGTGGAACTCCATCCCGCAGCCCCTCCGCCTTGCTTCCTCCCTTTCCTCCTTCAAGGCCAGTCTCAAGACCTTCCTCTTCGACCGTGCCTTTGGCTGCCTGACTAACTCTTCCCCCTCTCCCACTCTCCTTGCCCTTTCCCCCTACCCCGACCCTCCCCCCACCGCTCAGGTCCCGACCTGACTGTTCAGCTCTTTGGGACGTCTTCCTGACATGAAAGGTGCTATAAAAGTGCAATTTTGCTGCTGTTGTTGTGTCAAGTGGTTTCCCCCAGGAATCCGTTCTGGGACCTCAGCTATTTGCTATATATATAAATGACTTGGATGATGGAATAGAAAGTTTTATATCCAAGTTTTTAGATGACACTAAGATAGGTGGCTCAGTATGTAGTGTAGGTGGGAGTAGTAAGTTACAAAGGGATTTAGACAGATTAAGTGAGTGGGCAAAGCTGTTGCAGATGGAGTTCAATGTGGGGAAGTGCAAGTTCATCCATTATGGACTGAAAAAAGATGAGGCAGAATATTTTTTTAACGGAGGGAAATTAGGAGCTGTGGAGGAGCAAAATGATTTGGGTCCATGTTCACAAATCACTAAAAATTAGTTCCCAGGTGTAAAACATAATCAAAAAGGTGAATGGAATGTTGGCCTTTATCTGGAGAGCCCTGAAATACAAAGGAGAAGAAATGATGCTTCAGCTGCATAGAGCGTTAGTCAGACCCCACCTGGAGACTGCATTCAGTTTTGGGCACCACACCTCAGGGAAGATATATTGTGGTCCCTTGAGGTTAGAAGATTGAGGGGTGATTTGATAGAGGCTTTTAGGATGATAAAGGGATTTGATAGGGTAGATACAGATCCATGTTAAATCATTTGTAATACAAGAGGTCTCTATCGAAAACTCATGTTACAGATCAGTGTATTTATTAAAAGTTATATTTGGTTGGACTATCTTATGCAGTCAGATTACTGAATGGTATTTACCTGAGAAGAGAATCGTAGTTGCAGAAAGTATGGCATATTCAGAATCTGTCACATTCAGTTCCCCCATGCTTCTATAGAAATCAAACATTGGTGTTATGAATTCTTCAGCCACACCTGGTTACACAGAACAAGAAGCAATATTAATCTTCTGGGGTTAAAACATTTTTTGGACAAAAACACACACATCTCCAGAATTTACCATTATAAACTGGCATTCAAACTGGCAGTACTACAAATAAACCATCACTAACTACACATGGGAGTAATTACTGGGAAGCACTTTGAGACTTTTTTACATGAAACAGCATTGTATCCAATGCATGGATTATTACTTTAAAGTTTCAATGTCTCTGCACTCATAGTGAGCAGATCCTCTATTCAATAACCAATATTTTCAATACATGCATAATGTATTCCTGCTATGATATTGTAATCTGTGCCCTCGTCTTTGACAGGGCTCTAAATCACACACACACACACACACACACACACAAGATTATATGTTACTATGAAGAAAGACAGCTTTAAGAATATATTGAAGAATTTTTCAAATTTCTACATAATCTTAATTTTAATGGCCATGAACATTTTTGACAAGTTTCATATTTCTGTAAATTTGATCTTGCCCAATTTTCATCAGGATGATAAGGTAAGTTTATCTTTTTTTCATCAAAAAAGTAAGTAAGAGGACCGACCCAGGTTTAATTCCCAGGTGGGGCAAAACCTTGGGCAAGTATCCTTACTCCAAATGCCTCTGTAACCTAGAGGCAGGTAGGACCCCTGTTGTTATTTGATTGGCAGATCACTTTCAGTGGGTAATAATCCCTTAAAAAAACAATTTGGTCACTTAATCAATGACTGTGGGACACTGCTGTGCGCAATTAGCTGCCACATTTCGTCCATAAAGCATAGTCAATTCACTTTACAATATATTCTGTAAAGCACTTTGAGACATCTAGAAGATGTCATACTGCGATATATAATAATAATCCTAATAATAATGATATAGCGCTTTTCACATCTTATCGATGTCTTAATTACAAGGATTATTATTATTAGTAACTACTGTGCTCAGTGATATAGAACAGGAAAAATCCTGGAATAGAGACTACCTAATGTGGGATTTGGAACTATAATTGAGACTTCATCCATATGAGATGGGTCCATCATTACTGTTGCAGAATGATCTTCAAAACATTGGCTGTGACAGCACTCCAAGATCGAGGAATAGTGATCACTGTCTGCAAAACAAATTCAGCTGTATCATTCAACAAACTTCAGCATAACTTTGTGATTGTGGTGCAGTTTGATTCATTTAAACCTATATCAATACAAAAAGATTATTTCAAAACATGTACAGTATCATTGTAAATTCCTTAATACAGCACTGTACTGTATTCCCTCACTGGCTTCCTGCACCCACATTGGCCTCAAGAGGGCACCCTAAACCATCATTTTGCCGCTGATCATTATTAACATTATTAGCATTAAAATATCCAGTTTCGGTGTAATACAAACATACAGGAACACAACTGTCCTTTTATGTCATTATGAAACATGGAACAACTGAACCATGGCATTTCACTCATCCTTCCAGTACCCAACAGGTGTTCTAAAAATGTTATTTTGTTATTGCACTCCAGATTTTTTCTTTCTAATTGAATGTCAGGACACAATCTACCAGCACATAGTCATTCTTGGCATAGCCATTCCACATGTTCATCACTGTTTGTGTAAGCAGTTGAATTTAAGTTGTCTATTTAACTTTACTCTTATTAGGTTGAAAAGATGGCTATTTTTACTAATCAGCAAACATTAATACTCAGAGGACAAGTTACAGAGCACAAATCTCTATATATTAGAGTAATATTATTACGTAGTAACAAGAACAATCAGTGGCATTGCCATATTATTGGCCCCAGTTTTATAATCTCACCTGTTGAGAAATTGAATGGGTTCCTGCTCCAGCAGTGCCACATGTAATGAGACATAGGTATACACAGAAACAATTGAGTACACTGTTTTCATTGCTTAGATGTAATTAATTACATTTTGTGGGATATGCAGGATAATTAATTTGCTAAGAGGTCAGTGTATTACTCACCATGACTGAGTCGGAGAGGACTCGGTGTGAAGCGTTGGTTGTACAGCTGTGCTGACCGTAGAAACATGGCTTCCACAGTGGAACCTTTCAGCAAAGCGATCTGGTCTTCATGATCTAATGTCTGGAATCCTTAAAAAAAACATATGCTAGTGAAACCCAGAATCCTACACATAGTAAGAACATAAGAACATAAGAATTAGGAGCAGGAGTACGCCATTCGGCCCTTCGAGCCTGCTCCGCCATTCAACAAGATCATGGCTGATCATCTCATCTAACTTTGATTACTTGCCCTATCCCCATATCCCCTAATCCCTCTATTTTTCAAAAATCTATCAGTCTCAGCCTTGAAAATGTTCAGGGACTGAGCATCTACAGCCTTTTGGGGTAGTGAATTCCATAAATTTACTACCCTCTGAGTAAAGAAATGGTTCCTCAACTCTGTTCTAAAAGGCTGACCCTTAATTTTAAGACTGTGACCCCTGGTTATAGATTCTCCTACCAGGGGAAACAGTCCCTCAGTGCCTACTTTATCTAGCCCTTTAAGAATCTTGTATGTTTCAATAAGATCCCCGCTAATTCTTCTGTACTCTAGAGAATATAGCCCTAGTTTATTCAACATATCCTCATAGGTCAGTCCACTCATCCCAGGAACTAACCTAGTGAATCTATGCTGCACCCTCTCTAAGGCAAGTATGTCCTTTTTTAAATAAGGAGACCAAAACTGCACACAATACTCTAGGTGCGATCTCACCAGAGCCCTATACAGTTGCAGCAAGACTTCCCTACTCTTATACTCTAAACCTTTTGAAATGAACACTAGCATGCCATTCGCCTTCTTAGTTGCTTGCTGCACTTGCAAACTAACTTTTTGGAATTGGTGTACAAGGACACCCAAATCCCTTTGAATACTAACACGATCTAACTTCTCCCCCTCTAGAAAATAATCTATTCTTTTATTCTTGCTACCTAGGTGAATAATTTCACACTTGCTAACATTGAATTCCATCTGCCACCTACTTGCCCACTCCCCTAGCCTATCTATAGCTTGTTGCAATCTTTTTGCATCATCCTCAGAGCTCACTCTGCTACCTAGTTTAGTGTCATCCGCAAATTTAGACACGTTACATTCAATGTTCTCATCTAGATCATTGATGTAAATAGTAAATAGCTGAGGCCCAAGCACTGATCCTTGTGGCACTCCACTAGTTACATCCTGCCAATTCGAGAATGATCCGTTTATTGCTACTCTCTGCTTTCTACCCGATAGCCACTCTTCTATCCATGTTAATATTTTCCCATTAATGCTGTGGGCCTTAATCTTGAGTAACAGCCTTTTGTGTGGCACCTTGTCAAATGCCTTCCTAAAATCCAAATATACCACATCTACTGGTTCCTCTTTATCCAACCTGCTGGATACATCCTCAAAAAATTCTAAAAGATTAGTCAAGCATGACTTCCCTTTTGTAAAGCCATGTTGACTCTGCCTAATTTTTTTATGGTCTTCAAGGTATCCCATAATTACGTCTTTTATTAAGGACTCAAGAATTTTCAGACTAACTGGTCTATAGTTTCCCATATTTTCTCTCCCACCCTTCTTAAATAGTGGAGTTACGTTTACAATCTTCCAATCAATGGGGACTTTTCCAGTATCCACAGAATTTTGAAAGATTATAGACAAGCCATCCACTATCTCAGTAGCCACCTCCTTTAAAACTCTAGGATGCAGGCCATCCGGTCCAGGGGATTTGTCGGTTTTAAGACCCTACAATTTACCTAGAACCATCTCTTTACTAATGTTAATCTCCCCAAGTTGTTCGCTAACATTGTCTTCTTGGTTCCCCTCTATTTTTAGTATGTTTCCAGTGTCTTCTACAGTGAAGACTATAAAAATACTTGTTTAATGACTCTGTCATGTCTTTGTCCCCTATTATAATTCCCCCTGTCTCTGCCTGTAATGGACCCACATTCACCCTCGATAGCCTTTTCCTCTTTATATATTTGTAAAAACTCTTGGAGTCTGTTTTTATGTTCTTTGCTAGTTTGCCCTCATAATCTATTTTCTCCCTTTTGATCACTTTTTTGGTCCTCCTCTGTTGTTCCCTAAAGTTCTCCCAATCCTCGGGTTTACTACTCATCTTCGCTGTTTTATAGGCTTTTTCTTTTGATTTGATACTTTCCCTAACTGCTCTAGATAGCCACGGCTGAATCATCTTTCCCATGGCATTCTTATTCCTCAAAGGAATATGTGCTCATTGGGAATTTTGCACATCTCCTTGAAAGTCTGCCATTGCTGGTCTACTGTCAAACCTTTAAGTCTAGTCTCCCAGTTTATTCCGGCTAAATCCTTTCTCATACCAGCAAAGTTGGCTCTATTTAAATTGAAGATTTTTGCTTCAGACTTAACTACTTCCCTCTCTAACTTAATGCTAAATTCCATCATATTATGATCACTTTGCCCTAGAGGAGCCTTAAGTTCCAGTTTGCTGATCAGCCCCGTTTCATTACACAAAACAAGGTCTAATATGGCTTGTTCCCTGGTCGGCTCCTCAACATACTGATCTTGAAAATTATCTCTAATGCATTCTATAAACTCCTCTTCTATCTTACCTTTCCCAATTTGGTTGTCCCAGTCTATGTGCAGGTTAAAATCACCCACAATTAGTGTCTTTCCTTTGCTACATGCTCTGCTAATCTACTGATTTATACCTTGAGCGATACTTTGACTGCTGTTTGGGGATCTATAAACTACTCCCACTATAGTTTTCTGCCCCTTGAAGTTATGTATCTCTACCCATACTGACTCTACATCTTGCTTTTCAGATTTAAAATCTTTCCTCTCTACTGTTTTTATCCCATCCTTCATTAGCAGCCCCCCCCCCCCCCTCCTCGTTTACCACATTGCCTATCTTTCCTATATACCACGTAGCCGGGAATATTTAGTTCCCACCCTTGATCATTCTGTAACCATGTCTCGGTGATGGCTACTAGATCATACAGGTTTGTCTCTATTTGCGCAACTAATTCGTCTATCTTGTTTCGAATGCTTCATGCATTCAGATATAGCACCCTTAATTCTGACTTCCGGCTATTAACCCTATCCACCAGCACCCTATCACTGCTCTTCTTTTCCCTGCTTGACACACTTTGCTCTTCTCCCTGCTCTCCCACTTTTGTTGATCCCAAGTGTAACTGTGGTGGACTATACCTGACTATGCTTTTACCTCCCCCACCCCCTTAGTAGTTTAAAGCCCTTTCTACCTCCCTATTTATTTGCGTATCCAGGACATTTGTCCCAACCCTATTTAGGTGGAGCCCATTCCTTTGCAATAGCTCCCGTCTCCCCCAATACTGGTGCCAGTGGCCCATAAATTGAAATTCCTGCCCTCCGCACCACTCTTTTAGTCAGGCATTCAGATCCATAATCCTCTTTTGCCTGTACCAATTAGCCCCTGGCTCAAGTAACAGTCCCGATATTATCACCTTGGAAGTTCTATTCTTTAGTTTAACTCCCAATTCCTGGAACTTGCTCCTTAACTCGTACCTACTGGTGCTATCGATGTCATTGATCCCTATATGTACCATCACAAGTGGATCCTCTCCCTCATGCCTCAAATTTATCTCCAGCCCGGCGGCGACATCCTTCACCCTGGCCCCAGGAAGACAACAGAGTCTTCTTGTCTCTCTACTACGGCTACAGAAAAGTGTATCAGTCCTCCTGACTGTCTCATCCTCAATTACAATTACATTTTTAACTTTTTTAACTATTCCCTTTTGTGTGGCCTCCTGCACAGAGGTGTTGGGGTCAGATGGCCCGTCTTCCTCGCAGATTTCCTTGTCCACACAGGTTGCCAGTATTTGATACCTGTCAGACAAGGCTAAAGTCTGGGATTCCTCTGCCCCTCTCTTTTGGGAACCCTTGCCTGTGTCCATAGTGTCTTATTTACAGAAATAACTGAACAAATCAACACCACCAACAACCAAGCATTTATTTGCTTCATAACAACAACAACAACTTGGATTTATATAGCGCCCCCATGCCAGACAGTGTCTCAGAGCGCTTCACAATAACGGATCCCAGGGCTCAGCCAGCGGGAGGGGGAAAAGGGTGACCAAAAGCGCGGTCAAAAAGAAGGGTCTTTAGCCAAGACCTGAAAGTAGGAAGAGACGAAGGGAAAGGAGTTCCAGAGCCTCGGAGCGTAATGGCTAAAGGCACAGCCACTGATGGTGGAATGGAGGATTTGGAGGACAGGGAGGAGACCAGACCCGGAAGAGAGAAGGCAACGGGTACTGTTGTGAGCAAAGAGTAGGTCAGAGAGGTAGGGGGGTGCAGAGGAGTGGAGGGATTTGCATACAAGAGTTTTGCTGATTTATTGGACTATTGGATAAATTAGGCGGATTTATTTATGTCGTCAATCTGATATGGGGGACTCGTAGCCATTGAGAAGTGGGAAAATTTTAATCCACTGTTTGAGTGAAGAGATATTATTTACATATTTGTCTACCTAAATGGAACATGCTTAAATATTAGCAGTAATAGGATTCTATTTTGGACTTATGTTACATCATCCAATCACTTCACTACATTATTCGAGCTTGAGCTATAAATTTGATATAGGATGACCATTGCAGTCATTTAATAAATGCTATGAGATTTCAAGCACCTTTAAAGATAAGTACTGTATATAATACTAATAATAATCCTTGCATATGATATAGCGCCTTATCACGTTTTCGAGATGTTTCAAAGCGCTTCACAGAATATACTGTGAAGTGAATTGACTGTATACTTTCTGGGCGAAATGTGGAACCAATTCCACACCGCAGCGACTCACAAACCATCCTGGATTGAAAATGAATCTTTTAAGCAATTTACTACCCCCAGAAAAGCGATCCGCCAATCAACTAACAACTGGGTTCCTACTTACTGCTGGGTAAATGATAATGCCCAACTAAATGCCCAAACTTTTGGCCTGCTGGAAATTGAACCTAGGTGTCTCTTATGAGGCAAGTGCTCTAACCACTGAACTACAGGACTCCACAATGTGAACAATATGTAAAAAGTATATTGATAGTGATCACTAGGCTCCAACAAGAATGGGATAAGTGTGACTCAGTACTGTCATCTGCTGAATAGTACAGTTTGCTTGGGTTCCACATTCACAGGCTTCTCAGCTGAATGCCTGTGCCTCTCACCTGGCAAACGTTTAGTAAACTCCACCAGTATCTCAACGTGGAGTGTCGCAGTCTCAGAGAGCCGCAGAAAACTCTCCTCGGGATTTGCCAGTTCCAGCAGCTGAATTATAAAGAGAAAAAGTGACAACAATTGAACTAAAGGAAGCATTTCTTTACATTTTGAGTGTGTTATAACCAGTATTCTAAACAATAATAATCATTTGATATAACTCCTATAATGCTTTAAAGTTTCAAAGCGATTCACAGTCATTATAGTTATTATTTATTATCACTCATTAGTAGCTATGTATTTGTACATTATACAGCAGTCAATTTCCACAAAGCATTGTCCCACAAACAGTCAGAAATAGAATAATCAATTTAACTGGAGGATTATTGGCCAGGTCATGAGGAAAAACTCCCTTCTCTTTTTGAATAGTATCATGGGCACATAAGGAACCTTAGTTTAAAAGTTCCATCTGAAGGATGACACGGGCATTCTCTCATACATAGATTGCTGAAAATATTTTTCTATCCGTTCCAAAACATGGAACAGTCTGGGCATTTGTTACCCAGACTTTCAGATTGTGTATAACCAGGGTGGTCTAATATATTGGCTGCTGAGGGCCAGAATCCCTATTTGAGAAACGTCCACAGGCCACATAAGCAATATTTTGTGTTACCCTCCCAGAAACATAACAACATATGCGGGTTCCGGGGTAGCAGTGGGCCAGATGAAATGGAGGAAGGGTGGGGTGGAGGTGGGGAGGGAGGGGGGCAGATGAAATTGTCCCGTGTTGGACACCTTGCTGTACGCCACTCAAATGTTTATTTGAAAATGTAGAACATGAGCACCTTATTAATTCAGCGGGAGGAAATCACAAAAGCAATTAATGCTAACAAATTTTAGTTCTTGTGAAGTAACTGATATATGATGTTCAAGTGCTTGCATTTCCGTAACTCAGCTTTTGGTACTTACAAATTTTCTTGCTGCTTCTTGGGGAATTCGATACTTGCGATGAGCTTCTACTATGTAATCAAGAAGTTGCTGCTGCTCAGCTGTGAACTCCACTCTCTCTTGGATCTGTACAGCAAACAGAAAATGACACCACCTTGAGGATAAAGACCTGACTGCTTTCCTGTGCACTTCAAGCACTGTGAAGCGGTGGGGAGCTGGCATCAGTTTCTACAGCGTGTGTTGATTCTATTGCTTCTGCTTTCTACATTTTTAAGTCAGTGCCTCAAAACATTTTCACTTATGTTTTCAAAACATTTTCACAAAGCCGCCATATTGTATTCATAGTCCTAGAATACAATATACAGGTATGCAAGGGGTGAAGAGAGAGACGGCTAAGGTGGGGGGGGAGGGGGAGAGAGACGGCTTGGGGGGGGAGGGGGAGAGAGACGGCTGTGGTGGGGGGAGGGGGAGAGAGACAGCTGGGGGGGGAGGGAGAGAGAGACGGCGGGGGGTGGGGAGGGGGAAAGAGATGGCTGGGGGGGGTGGGGGGGGGGAGAGAGATGGTGGGGGGGTGGGAAAGAAGGACGGTGGCAGGGGGGGAAAGGAGAGAGGGACGGCGGTGGCGGGGGTGGGGGGAGACATGGGGTGGATGTGATAATATACAGATAGATAGAGATGGGGGGGATGTGAGAGAGGAGAGAGACACAGAGACACAGACAGAAAAACACAGAGATGGAGAGAGTGAGTGTGAGAGAAAGATATTTACGTCCTGAGGAGATAGGCCCTGAATGCGCGCGCACCCCGAATGCGCGCGCCGCGCGTGCATGCGCAGTACGAAAAACCTGAAAATATCGATATTTCGGTATATCTCGATATGAGCCCATCGATACAACAACAAACAAACAACAAACAAAACTTACATTTATATAGCGCCTTTCACGTCGAGAGGACGTCCCAAGGCGCTGTACAGTTACGTAGGACAAGAGCAGGGTGGGAAGGATCAGGGCAGGATGAAGAATAGTAGGAAAAGTAACTGTATATTAGTGGGCGAAACGTGGCAGCCAAATTGCGCACAGCAGTGTCCCACAATCATAGATATATCTAAATCGGAAAATTTCCATATCGACGGACCCTAATACATACTGTGATATCCTTAACAAACAAAATGGAAACACTCTTACCCTCCCAGCCCTGGTTGTGGATGATACTTGTTTACTATCAGGTCCATCTTCCTCCATCTTAATGCTGCAGAGCAGATCCATTCCCTGCTTTGTGTTTTTACGCAGTCGTTTAGATTTACACTGGATTTCCGTCAGTAAGCCTGTAAGAATTTATTGAATATGGATTCATCAAAGATCCCAATTGAAATGAGAAGAGTGTTATTTCTGGTTTCTTGACCAACAAACTCTAATTAAACTAAATTGTGTTTTCACTTCAACAAGAGCCATTTAAAAAAAAGGGTAAATCTTTACTTCTGTATCTGAAATGGATAATATATTTAGATGATCCCTCTGCTTAACAAGGCAGAATGCAAGAATGCTCTGTCTAGAATCACCAAACAAGGCCAATCGGAATTCAGCATGCAGGATCAAGGACAGGTCAACACGTTAAAGCCTTAACTTCAGACCCGGAAATGCTGGTCAACAATACTATTTACTACTGCGGTAAATCAGACAGGTTTCATACGTTCATCTCATCAGCGCTAGCATAAGCATAGGGAGATCATGTGCTTATCACCTCCAAGGAGAATATTATAGAGTACTTCAATGAATAGAGATAGGAGTATTTCAGAGAGAAGAGTACACAAAGTTGAAATTGAAAATTAACAGCAATGTAGTATGAAGATAATACAGTAGTGGAGTTTCTTTGCAATATATTTGGTAACTAAACTTTACTTACATTCCGCCAGCATTCCCACTGCCTTGCACTTCTTCAGCCGGCATTCCTGACACTTCCTCCGCATGTACATATCCATCTCACAGTTACCACCATTCTTACACTTATACACAGCATTCTTGGTGATGCTTCGACGGAAAAATCCTGTTTGGGAAATGGAGCAATTGAGCACTTAATAACAACATGCTTCAAATAAATACACAATTATTATTTATTGTAAACCATCAATTGATTTCCCTTTTAGATTCCCACCCCTGCTTTGCACATAGTTTGTGCACCAGCATTCTCCAAATCCACAGCAAGGATTGTTATTATAAAGCACTCTACCAGTGTGTGCAAACTTCTATAATCTATAATCAGGGACAAGATAGATCTTCACTTAGAAAGATATAGGCTAATAAAGGACAGCCAGCATGGATTTGTTAAAGGCCAATATTGCCTTACAAATCTGATAGAATTTTTCGATGAGGTAACGGAAAGGATGGACGAGGGTAGCACAGTTGATGTAGTTTACATGGACTTTCAAAAGGCATTTGACAAAGTGACGCATGAGAGGCTTATTAGAAAGTAGAGGCTCACGGTGTTAAAGGGATAGTGGCAGCATGGATCCACAACTGGCTGTGAGGCAGAAAGCAGAGAGTTGTGGTGGGCGGCTGTTTTCCAGACTGGAGGGAAGTGTGCAGTGGCGTCCCCCAGGGATCGGTTTTGGGACCACTGCTCTTTTTAATATATTAATGATCTGGACTTGGGTGTAGGGAGCACAGTTTCCAAGTTTGCAGATGATTCTAAGTTAGGGAGAATAGTAAATAGTGAGGAGGATAGTAACCATCTGCAAGACGATATAGATAAAATGGTAAAGGGGGCAGACACATGGCAGATGAAGTTTAAAGCAGAGAAGTGTGAGGTGACACATTTTTGGAGAAGAAATGAGGGGAGGCAATATAGGCTAGATAGTACAATTTTAAGGGGTGTGAGGGAACAGAGAGACCTGGGGATTTGTGGTAGTGACTCTTTGAAGGTGGCAGGACAGGTTAAAGCCGTTAAGAAGCCATATGGGATACTAGGCTTTATAAATAGGGGTATAGAGTACAAAAGTCAGAAAGTGCTGACTAACCTCTATAAAACTGTGGTTAGGCCTCAGCTGGAGTACTGTGTCCAATTCTGGTCACCACACTATAGAAAGGATGTTAAGGCATTGGAAAGGGTGCAAAGAAGGTTTACTAGAATGGTACCAAGATTGAGCGACTTCAGTTATGGGTAAAGGCTAGATAGGCTAGGTTTATTCTCTTTATAACAGAGAAGGTTGAGAGGAAACCTAATAGAGGTTTATAAAATCATGAGGGGATTCGACAGGGTGAATAAGGAAAAATTGTTTCCACTGGTGGGCGAATCTGTGACTCATGGTCACAAAATTTAAAATAGTTTCAAAATGAAGCAGAGGGGAGCCGAGGAGAAACTTTTTCATTCAGCGGGTTGTTCGAATCTGGAATGCATTGCCTAAAAAAGGTGGTGGAGGCCGATTTAATAACAGCTTTTAAAAGAGAATTAAATCTTTATTTAGGGAGAACGAATCTGTTAGGTTATGGGGAGAGAGTTGGGCAGTGGGATTGAATTGCTCTTTTCAAAGAGCTGGCACAGACCAGATGGGCCAAATGGCCTCTTTTTGTGCCGTAAAATTCTATGATTCTATGATTCTATGTTTAGCAACAGAAACCCCCAAATCAAAAGACCTTGGAGGATTTCCATGAAATTCACTTTAACTGGTTGGCTGAAACAGTGCTGTGCTGGCTCCAGTATGGCAGATGGAAATGTCAATGCTATTTGACTCAGACCAACAGATTTGTAACCTAAAGTAAATTTCAATCTGTCCAGCTGCAGGTGGAGAGCACCTGGATTTCATACTGAAGATCCACTGGATCTTAAAGGACCAGTCTGTGTGCACGGGCATAGGTGTGTTGTGCCATTATTATGTATCCATCACAGCAGCTCCTTGAGTGTGAGAAGGAGTGAGACTGTTACCACCATGGGCCAATGCAACACTGGCATGAGTGAGGCAGTGTTATCATAGCCAGTGTCTGCGCAACATCATTAGTTCAGTTCCAGCTCCCTCACAATGCCAAACTAAATAAGCATTCCAAAGCCAAATTTCTGGTGATATCAGTACTTGCTATTCAACCAAAATAACTAATCTAAAACAAATGAACATTAATCATAATCCCCAACAACTGTCCATTATAGAAGGAGCCCTAATAGCCAAATCCCTCCTTGAAAGGCACAATGGTGATTAAAGGGACTTTCAGAGGATTCTTCTTCAATTTTAAAAATGCCTGACCAAAGCATTTCCTACTCAACCACAAGCCCTTTTTCTATTTAAACTACTTCATGAACAGTGCCTTTTGTATAATAATATCTCAGCTTTTGAAACATCCTCACAACATGAAAGGCAATATAAAAATGTAATCTTTTTGTTGTTGTTGTAGCTTCCGTTGGTGTTGAGGTAGATTAACAGTAATAATAAATGCTGACATCATGAAACATTAGTTTGGGAGGGTAAATGGTAACAGATTTATTGCCACTGGTTGGTGAAGGGACATAAACTCCAAATTATTGCTCGAAGCATAAAGAAAAAGAAACTTTGTGGCATAATTTATTATTAGGGTTTTCAGAAAAGGTGACTGAAATAGAGTCAATGATTGTAATTTTAAATGATTTAAACATCCACTTGCAGAAATAAACTATCAAAGGATATGAAGAAAAATAAATAAATTGAGATTAAAGTGTTGTAGATAGTCCCAGTGGGCAGCTATCACACCAAATGGCTTCCTTCTGTGTGGAAATGTTTACAACAGTAGAATTATTGTCTCAGGTACATACACAGATAGTGCACTCACACATATGAATATTCAGCAAATACTTACATATCATTACAATGGACATGAATATGAAATTGTATGTGGAGCAAATTTCAGTCATTTACCTTTGCATCCTTCACAGGTAAGCGCATTATAGTGATACCCAGAGGCTTTATCACCACACACCACACAGAGCTCCTCTTCCCCTTTTGCTCTCAGAGACGAATGATTCAGTCTGGGTTTTTTGACCATAGGTATCCCGTCATCAGCATCGTTGGGAAGCAGGCACTGTGGTTTGCTCAGTTCATATGCACCAGGCGAATAGTGTCCTTCTGGAGAGTACTGAGGGTAGTAATTATGAGCAGAATAGTGAGTTTGATGTGGTGGAGGTGGTGGCATTGGAGAGAATTGCATGCCGGGATACTGGCCATATGGAGTCATCTGCAGCTCTGGGTCTTGGAGAGGATAGCCAATCTGCTCTGTCAGAACCTCTACATTTCAAACAAAACAACAATTACTATTTAGCAGCAAATATTATGTTCTTGAGAGGTTAGGCACACGTATGTATCATATTTGTGCACGATTCTATCCCCATTACCATCCCATCTTAGAAGAAAAGGAAAAATACTGCAGCTGCTGGAAATCTGAAATGTTAACAGAAATCGCTGGGAACATTCAGCAGGTCAGCCAACATCGATGGAGAGAGGAAAGTGAGTTACGTTTCATGCTGAGTGTTCCAAGCAACTTCTGTTTCAAAACTTAAAAGAATTTCGTTCAAATCATATTGCAGTAGAACTATAATAATCTTTTTTCTTCATTTCACTCTGTGTTCATTCATTGTTTTAAATAAATTCACAGGGTTTTATTTTCGAACCTATTATTTAATCCCTCTCGTGTGTTTACACATGTTTTATATACAGTATATAGTTTATTAAATATATTACAAAATGGGATTTGCTTTTAGCTTCCCTCCCTTTGCTCAGTGTGCATTGCACTGATCCATGCCTGTACTGTGGCTGCCTCAGGCCTGGTGGAACGTATTTTCATAATTGGTTCGGGAGCTGTTTGTTAAGCCATTTTGCTGTATAAATAAATAATGGTTCAAAGATTAGATTATTGCTCTTCAAAATTAGTTCCCAGCTTTGGAAAATAGTGCTATGAATATCAGCTTCGTTAGAACCACGTTTGCTTTGGGGCTCATCTAATCTTATTCCCATGGGGGAAGGGTGGGGGTGGGTCACTATGTTGGTTGAACACCCCTGAATAGATGCAGAAGCCACTTTGTGTGAGTTGGGTGAGTGCTAAAGCTCCCCAGGCACTGATTAATAATGGCAATCTGCAGTCAACCTTCAATGCCCAGTGTTTATGCAATGGAAAGATTCTGTGAGGAAATCCATTCACAAACTCTTTGCAGTAACAGCTGTTTGACGACAGTCTGGAGAACTCACTTAGCTGAGTGTTTTTAAAGCCACTAATTTTGCATTAATCGTTGTGAATGGTATTGATGCTGTATAAATAAACGGGACCTCTTGTCCTCATCTTCAAAGCACATTACATTTGTAGTTTACAACAGCCTGCCAAAATCCTACTGGCATAAAACACTGAGTTAATGTTGAGAAGAATGATTAACTGAAACAATTTCAAGGAATATGATAAATATAATAAAATGCTAGAAATAAATTGCTGAGGAGGGAGTTGGATCCCTTTCGATGATGAGCATTTATGATTAAATAATTCTTGCTTTTGATATAGCACCTTATCACATTATTGAGATGTCTCAACGTACTTCACAGTATATACTGTAAAGTGATGTGACCATATATTGTATTTCTGTAAAGTATTGTTCTACTATGGAGATCTTTGTAAAAGTTGCATGGTGCACTTTTTTTTGCCTTTTTTTGTGCCAACCTAGTTCCCATGATAGAATCTAAAATAGATTCCCTCTGTTAGAATCTCCAGCTTATTAAGGAATCCCATTCAAAATCATGCATGTTACCCCTCCCTGATGCCAACGTCACTGTAACAGTAAAGTGTAAGTCTTGCTTGGACTAGTTACTAAATTAAAGTCATGACAGACAAGAGTTAACAATGGTCATTATCTCGGGGACTTTTAAAAATAGTTTTGTCTCCACAATGAATTATATTGATTCAACTTCTTATGTTTTCTGATCAAAATCCATGAGAAGAATGAAGACATGCTATCATAATAAATCACATACAACCTAAAGACAACTTCCAGACAGAATTAATTCTGTAATTCACATTTAAATGCATCTGAAATGCAATCCGATTTTTTGATATTCCTGCCCCTTTCTCTAATGCATCCATATTATCTTGCTGAGTTAAGTGGGAGAGATGTGGGTGGATAAACAGCAACCTAAGCAGTTACTTGGCTAAATGTGCTTTGTATTCGTACAGGAAATGCATTTGACGCCCCGCCCCCCACCCCCCCACCGCCCCCTGCCCCTCACCACACACACATACATGTAGTCTTTATAATCTGGGACAAATTAAAAATAGAAAAATATGGATTAATAAACAACACTGGCTGTTGTTAAAGTGAACCCTATCTAACAAACCTGATGTTGTTTTTGGTGATATAATGAGCGGATGGATGAAGGTAGTGCAGTTGATGTAGTTTATATGGATTTTCAAAAGGCATTTAATAAAGTGCCAGATAAACAAAATTGAAGCCTACAGTATTAAAGGGACAGTGGCAGCATGGATATAGAACTGGCTGGGAGACAGACAACAGAGAAGGGTGGTGAACAGTTCTTTTTATGACAGGAGTGAAGTGGGTTGGTATTGGGACTACTGCTGTTTACATAAATTACCTGGATGGATGTAGGGAACACAATTTCCAAGTTTGCAGATTGTATTAAAATAGGAAAAGTAGTAAATAGTGAGGAGGATGGTAGTCATCTGCAAGACGATATAGACAGAATGGTAAAATGGGCAGACCCATAGCAGATGAAATTTAATATGGAGAAGTGTGAGGTGATGCATTTTGGGAGGAGGAATGAAGAGAGGTAATATAGGTTAGATACTACAATTTTAAGGGGTGTGAAGGAACAGAGAGACCTGCGGGTTTGTGTAAGTGAATCTTTGAAGATGGCAGGACAGGTAGACAAGGCTGTTAAAAAAGCATACGGGATACTAGGCTTTATAAATAGGGGCATAGAGTACAAAAGTCAGAAGTTCTCACTAACCTCTATAACATTTGGGTTAGGCCTCAGCTAGAGTATGGTGTTCAATTCTGGTCACCACACTTTAGGAAGGATGTTAAGGCATTGGAAAGGGTGCAGAGGAGATTTACTAGGATGGTACCAGGAATGAGGGACTTCAGTTATGAAGAAAGGCTAGAGAGACTAGGTTTATTCTCTTTGGAGCAGAGAGGTTACGAGGTGACATAATAGAGGTTTTCAAGATCGTGAGGGGATTCGACAGAGTAAACAGGGAAAAACTGTTTCCACTGGTGGGTGTATCAGCGACTCGTGGTCACAGATTTAAAATAGTTTCAAAAAGAAGCAGAAGGGAGGTGAGGAGAAATGTTTTCACTCAATGAGTTGTTCAAATCTGGAATGCATTGCCTGAAAAAGGTGGTGGAGGCCAATTCAACAACAACTTTTAAAAAAGAGGTAGACATTTATTTGGGGAGGACAGGTTTGCGCAGTTATGGGGAGAAAGAGCTGGGGGGTAGGATTGAATTGCTCTTTTCAAAGAGCCAGCACAGACTTGATGAAGCTTCCTTTTGTGCGGTAAGATTCTATGATTCTATGAAACATTTCCAGAGCTGGACAAGTACACAAATATTGCTCATGATGACTAATGTTTGGCCCTGCGCCTCCTACTTGGGGGTCCGATCTGGGAACATTGTGGATATTGGACCAATTTCCAAAGTAATATTTCACCATTTGGGCTTTCACACATCACATAAAAACTACACTGCACAGAGACGCGTCTCCTTAATGCCCTTCTAGTCAATCCACTGTCGGAAGAGGCAAGGACTCCAACTCAACTGGGCTGCATATGGTCATGATCATGTCTTTTGTGATTTACACCTGTGAATAAATATATATTTTGTGCAGTTCTATCTTTCAGAAAATGTTCCAGTAACCTTTTTGGTTGCATGTTATCCTATTTTATGTTGTGCTGGATTGCAATATTTTTGTCCTGGGATTTATCAAACTACAATATATTAAAATTGTAATTATAAAATAAAAATTCTTGCATTTGATCCAATACAAAATTACATTTTATGGCATCTTTCACTTTGGGAGGATGTCATAATGCGCTGGACAGGCAGGGACATCCAAAGGTGCTTGATATAGCAGCTTATTACCTCATTCAGACATCTCAAAGCATTTCACAGAATAAACTGTACATCCCATACATCCCATCAGTAACTGGAGTTAAACATAAGTTTGTTGGAAAATTCTATATCTAAAAGAACTTCTATATCCTCACAAGTGGGAGACCTGGGTTCAATTCCAGGCAGTATGAAACCTTGAGCAAGTTTCCTGATACCACATTGCTGCTAATAATCCCTCCCAAAAATAAACAATAAAATTTCTTATTTCGATCCACGACTGTAGTGGGACACCGCTGTATATAATTGGTTGCCGTATTTCGCCACAAATATACAATCAATTTACTTTACAGTATATTCTGTGAAGAGCTTTTAGACATGAATAGGCCCTATATCAAATACAAGGGATGATTGTATTTATCATTCCTTATGATTATTATTATTATTTGCCTCAGAGAAACTAACAGAGTGATAGTGGTCAATAATATCATGGCCCATACTAATGGTTATGGCTTTCCTTGCTGATTTGCAGGATTGTAATTTAATTGTCAGTCAATCTTGGAATACTTTTCTGAGTTTTTTCGGTGTCTACTGAGAGTCAGCCTGGCTCAATTGGTAGCACTTTGCCCTCAGAATCAGAAGGTTGTGGGTTCAAGATCCACATCGTAACTTAGAACTCATATAGTCTAGACCAACTGATGATCCACGGGCCAATTTCATTCCCTGCATTTCATCTGGCCCACCTACTCCCTCCATAACTCGTAAATGTAATGTTATGTTTTTGGAAGGGAAGCACAAAAATATTGCAGTGGATGTTTCTCAAACAGGGCATCCGACCCTCAGCAGCCAGAAAGTTTGGACCACCCTGATGATATTCCAATGCAGTGCTGGAGGTGAGCTGCATTGTTGGAGGTTCCATTATTCAGATGAGATATCAAATCAAGGTTTTGTCTGGATGTTGAGGATGTCCCTAAACTGAGTTATAAAGTTTTTGATGGGCATTATTGCACAAGCAATAAAATTAATGTTCAACAGAAGATGGGCTGTGTTGGTGATGGATGAACCATGCTGTTCATTTAGGTGGAGCAGTTATATAAATAGTGTGAGCGTCCTGTATATATGCACTACAGCTGTTGCAGAATAAGCTTGTGACACATGCAATATATATACTCACGACAGCTTTTATGAGGTGTGCAATGTATGCACACAACCAAAGTATTTTACATGAGTCATGTCTGTGTCTCGTTGACATATACCATCAATGGTTTTCAGGGTTACATGTTAATCATTAATAATGGAGTGGATTTTGCTTACACATACTGTGAGATTTTGCAAAATACAAAGGCCTCCCCTAGGGCTGGTGGTGGTAATCGTAATTCAGTTCAGTAACATGTTTTCAGAATTTACTCAATTTTCAACAACTGTACAAATTCAATACTGTTGATCAGAACAAAAGTTCAAGTGAAGGTTGGGTGTATTTGTTTTGCACCAATCCAGGGAGAAGCACTGTTGTGTGAGGGAACAGTGTAGAACAAGTCTTTGCTACATTAAAGGAAGATCACCTGTGCAAAACAATGAGGCTGTTCTCCAAGTTCATCAGTTTAACTTGAAGATTCATCAATTCTAATACAGAAATCTTGTAGTTCAAGTAACAACAACAACTTGCATTTAAACTGCGCCCCCTATGCTGCACAACATAGCAGAGCGCTGCTTAACAGTGATGGAGCTTGACTCCAAGCGGAGTGGGGGGTACGGGAGGTCACCATAAGCCCAGTCAACGAGGAAGAACATAGCATTGGATGAAATGAGCATAGGTCATTGGGCCATTCCTTAACTCAGTGGTTTCCAAACTTTGAACAGCGGCGACCCCCACCCCCCCAACTCAGCAACGTTTTTGGCCGGGCAAGGGTCAAGCTGACTGACTGACTGACTGAGTTTTTTGATGAGGTAACGGAAAGGGTGGATGAATGTAGTGTAGTTAATGTAGTTTATACGGACTTTCAAAAGGCATTTGACAAAGTGCCACATAAAAGGCTTATAAGGAAAATAGAGGCCCAGAGCATTAAAGGGACAACATGCATCCAGAACTGCCTGGCAGACAGAAAGCAAAGAGTTGTGGTGAAGGACTGTTTTTCTGACTGGAGGGAATGGCGTCACCCAGGGATCAATATTGGGACCACTGCACTTTTTAATTTATATTAATAATCTGGACTTGGGTACAGGGAGTACAATTTCTAAGTTTTCAGATGACACAAAGTTAGGAAAAATAGTAAATAGTGAGGAGGATAGTAGCCATCTGCAAGAAGATATGGACAGAATGGTAAAATGGGCAGACACATGGCAGATGAAATTTAATATGGAGAAATGTGAGGTGATGCATTTTGGGTGGAGGAATGAGGAGAGGCTGTATAGGTTAGATGGTACAATTTTAAGGGGTGTGAAGGAACAGAGAGACCTGGGGGTTTGTGTAAGTGAATATTTGAAGGTGACAGGACAGGTAGATAAGGCTGTTAAAAAAGCATACAGGATACTAGGCTTTAGAGGCATAGAGTACAAAAATCAGGAGGGTCTGAATAACCTCTATAAAGCTTTGATTAGTCCTCAGCTAGAGTACTATGTTCAGTTCAGGTCACCACACTTTAGGAAGGATGTTAAGGCATTGGAAAGGGTGCAGATGAGATTTACCAGGATGGTACCAGGAATGAGGGACTTCAGTATGAGGAAAGGCTAGAGAGGCTAGGATTATTCTCCTTGGAGCAGAGAAGGTTACGAGGAGACATAATAGACATTTTCAGAGTCGTGAGGGGATTCAACAGAGTAAACAGGGAAAAACTGTTTCCACTGGTGGGTGTATCAGTGACTTGTGGTCACAGATTTTAAATAGTTTCAAAAAGAAGCAGAGGGGAGGTGACGAGAAATTTTTTCACTCGACAAGTTGCTCGAATCTGGAATACATTGTCTGAAAAGGCGATGAAGGTTGATTTGATAACAACTTTTAAAAGAGAGGTGGACATTTATTTGGGGAGCACATGTTTGCGCAGTTATGGGGAGAGAGCTGGGGAATGGGATTGAGTTGCTCTTTTCAAAGCCCCGGCACAGACTCGAAAGGCCAAATTGCCTCCTTTGTGCTGTAAGATTCTGATTCTATGATATGTGGAGGAGTTGGATTGAAAATACATCTAGATTATGGAAATTTTAAATGCGTTATCTAATATTAACTGAGAATTATTTTTAAAAATTGAGAAACTAACATAAAAAATGGCATCCAGCCCCTCAAGCCTGCTCAGACTGCGTAGAATCATTTGATAGATTGATTGAACCCTACTTCTGTACTTTAAAAACCCTTATTTAATATATAATTAAGGTGTTGGGCTCTGTACATACCGTAAAGCTGAGGTGATTCTCCAAGGCAGTATCCATCTGAGAGAGCTAAGTGACTGTGTCCTGCCATGTTGACCTCTGACCCTGCCCAGTGTCTCATTCAGACACTTTTTATTGTTCAAACGTAAAGAAAAATCCTTTGCTGGAACTGCAAGTAAAAGAGGAATATCTTAATTACAACCAACTTTACCAAAAAATAACTTGGACTGTTTTCTTTTAAGATGGTGCCAAATTTGACAGGTTCATAAATTTTGTCTTCACATAGGAGCCATTTTCATCTATCCCCCCCTCCCACCACTTCACCGCTGCTCCCAAATTTGATTGAATTTAAGAATTTTCCAAAGTTTACATGCTCTGAAAAGTTAAGAAAATGAGTCTGTCTGTCTAGAGGCAAGAAGATATTCTGTCCTCTCAAAGTTGAATCCGCGTGAACCAGGTCCAATCTTGCGTCAATCCAGAACCAGAATTAACACTGCCGTTTAGTGAATCCAACGTTCATCTAAAGACCTGAAAGTGAACTTGAATGACAAGTACACTTTAAAGATAGCTTATTGACTGAATTCTATCTTCCAGAGACTGCGAATTTCTGAGAATCAGATTTTGAGAATTGATTTTTTATTTTGGCATTTTGAAGAAACACAGATAAAATAATTTAAAATAGAGTGTACTTTCGCGCTTCTTAAAGATTAACATTGCCAGATGTTTTAAACTCCAAGACCATGTCATGTACAGAGCGACAGGAAGTCCTACCAAAAAATTCCACTCATTGAGGCCAGATGGCCCAGTGTGCTGTGACAGTACAGGAATCAGATACTGACCAAGTCAAGGTTCAGATCATTCCTCATTCATGGGGAATCAAAGTTCAGGAACTTCCTACCCCACTACCACACCTTCCATTTTTTTGTGGAGTCCTGTAGTGCAGTAGTTAGAGTAGTACTGTAGTTAGACTCCCGGGCAGGGCAAATCCTAGTTTGATTCTCGGGCAGGGCTAAACCTTAGACAAGTTTCTTTACTCCACACGCCTCTGCTTACTCAGCAGTAAGTAAGAACCTAGTTGTTCTCCAAATGTGAAAGGCGCTATATAAAATGTAATTTTCATGGTGTTGTTGTATGTTGGGAATCATCGATTGGTGGATCAGTTTCCATGGGTAATAATCCCTCAGAATAAAAATGTGGTTAGTCAATCCACGACTGTTTGTCGCCCATTTGGCTTCAGAGTTTTGCCTACTAAATACAGTCAATCCACTTTGCAATTAATCTGTGATGCTCTTTGAGACATCTCAACAACTTGATAAGACCCAATATCAAATGCAAGGATTTATTATTATTCCTCCTTCCAAGAAGAAGTTTGAAGACTCGGGAATGTTTGAGAAAAGCAACAACACTAAGCATTGACAGAAACAAAATTTGTACCAGAGCAGGAAGTGACCTTTAACCTAACCCTCCCTTAGAACTGAGTTACAGGTGACCTTTAGATCACATGTCAATCAGATCAAACACAGCCAGAGACAAAATTTTGGCTTCAAAAATATTTAAGAAGCAACTTGTTTGATATGTGGCCTGAGCCACTTCTCACTGAAAGCATCCTTGAAGCTGAGCCACTCTTGGGTCTACATCTGACATTCAGTGGATTTGTGCCTGATAACTTTCTATTTACTTTCAAGAGCCAAGTGAGCAGCAAGAGAATATTCTGTCTGAATAAAGCAGATGTGTGCAATGTGTGTGCAACAGCAGAACACTCAACCATCCACTGGAATGAAAGACTTGTGTCACCCACCCCGAAGAAAATCATCAACAACAATCACATTACATTTGTAGAGTGCCTGTCATGTCGGGAGGACGTCCCAAAGTGCTGAAAATGCTTCATATGAACTGGGTACAACAATGGCTGAGGTTGTTCAATAGTTAATAGAGCCTAAATAATTTTTTACTGAAGTGATTTATTCATACTTTCCAAAGATCTGTTGTTATACCATAACTTGGTCAGCATTCAGAATAGAAAACCTGCAGTTTACAGCAATAACGATTAGACTATTTGAGAAGATACTACAATAATTCCTGAAACTGCAATACAATACTAACAATAATAAACAATAATCCTTATATTTGATATAGCGCCTTATATCATTGAGACGTCTCAAAGCGCTTCACAGGATACAGTGTAAAAAACAGTGTGTATTTTGTGGACAAAACTTTCCATAACACTTTCCAAGTGAAAATAGATGCCTCAAATAATAATGATATTGCGCCTTAACACATCATTGAGACGTCTCAAAGCAACAGGATATACTGTAAAGTGAAATGACTATTTTTCTGGGCGAAATTATGCATTCCTATACATTCATCCATGCTGAGGTATCTTCTCATGTCTGCCTCCTTCCCAGGATGAAGGAGGCTTGGCAAAGTAGCAGCAAGACATGAAAGGAAGAAGTTTCCAGAGCAACATATCTTGTTGAATTTGTACTGTGTCTGCCTACATAAATGGTCACGCAACTTGAATGTAATTACTTGTGAACAATGACAAAAGCAAAATTCCATTTATAGAGCGCCTTTCACATCGAGTTTTCTCCCAGTGACCCAATCTCCCCTCAATTAGTGATAGCTACTACCTGTCTCCACCCCCAACACCCTCTTCCCTACTCCCCCCCACCGCCCCCCAAACACAACACCCACTAATTTTGGCAGCTTTTAGAAATCACAGTTAGATGTTCTGTGATTAGATTGCAGTGTTTCAGGATTACAAGACATTTGTTACAGTTGTTCATTTTTCTATTACAGCCTCAGTTTTGAAACCATTTCTGCAAGACTATTCAGGAAGGAGTTTATATTAGTCATAATGTAAGAGAGCATGGCTTCACCCAATACCAAGGCATCAAAACACAGGGAGAGTGTAGCTTCACTTGACCCAAGGTACTAAGACATCCGAGTACTGTAGCTCGCCTTACAAGCGAGAAACCTGGGTTCAATTCCAGGCATGGAGAAACCTTGAGAAAGTTTCCTTACTCCACGTGCCTAATGATAATCCCCCCCAAAAAAATTGGTCAATAAATCCACAACTGATTACGGGACACTGTTGTGCGGAATTTGCTGCTACGTTTCGCCAACATATTTAAAGTCAACTCACTTTACAGCATATTCTGTGAAACCCTATGAGACATCAAGAATACATGAAAAGCACTATATAAAATGCAAGAATTATCAATATTATTATTATTATTATCTTCTCAAACAGTCTAACTGTTGTTGCTATAAGATGTGGCTTTTCTATAGTCAAGTATGTGACCAGTCATAGAATCATAGAATCATAGAATTTTACGGCACAAAAGGAGGCCATTCGGCCCATCTAGTCTGTGCCGGCTCTTTGAAAAGAGCGATTCAATACCACTGCCCTGCCCGCTCCCCATAGCCTAATAGACCCGTTCTCCCTAAATAAAGATCTAATTCCCTTTTAAAAGTTGTTATCGAATCAGCCTCCACCACCTTTTCAGGCAATGCATTCCAGATTCGAACAACTCGCTGAGTGAAAAAATTTCTCCTCAGCTCCCCTCTACTGCGCCTTGAAACTATTTTAAATGGATTCACCCACGAGTGGAAATAGTTTTTCTCTATTTGCCCTGTCGAAACCCCTCATGATCTTATAAACCTCTATTAGGTCTCCCCTCAATCTTCTCTGCTCCAGAGAGAATAACCCTAGCCTATCTAGCCTCTCCTCATAGCTGAAGTCCCTCAATCCTGGTACCATCCTAGTAAATCTGTGACTCCTAGTCAAGGAGTCACAGAAGTTATTAGGGAAGGCACAGTAGGACTGATCTAGGCCTCTAATTCATAGGATTCCCATGTGCCCACAAAATATACATGGCCACATCAATTTGCAGTATATCCTAGGACCCTGCTGCATAAACTGGATGCTGTGTTTCACCCACAAAAATGCACAGTCAATCCACTTTACAGTATATCCTGTGAATCATAGAATCATAGAATGTTACGGCACAGAAGGAGGCCATTCGGCCCATCGAGTCTGTGCCGGCTCTTTGACCGAGCAAGTCACTTTCATTAACCCCAATCACCAGCTTTCCCCCCATAACCCTGCAAATCCGTCTTCCCCAGATACCTATCTAGTTCTCTCTTAAAAGCTGCTATCGAATCGGACCTCACTACCCTTTCAGGCCGATCATTCCAAATTCGAACAACTCGCTGAATAAAAAAAAAATTCTTCTAACCTCCCCTCTGCTTCTTTTGGTAGATATCTTAAACTGTGACCACAGGTCACAGACACACCAACCAGTGGAAACAGTTTTTCCCTATCTAGCCTGTCGAAACCTTTCATGATCTTGAAGACCTCTATCAGGTCCCCGTGTAACCTTCTCTGCTCTAATGGGAAAAGTCCTAACTTCTCCAGCCTGTCCTCATAGCTAAGGTTCCCCATTCCTGGTATCATTCTCGTGAAGCGCAGTCATTATTATTATGCGCATATTAGCTGCCTACCAGGCCCAAGCTCCCCATTTCTCTGTTTTTTAAATTAGATTTTTGCTCATTTTTTTCTTGTCTTCATTTTATTCTTATTTTCTTTCTTGTTTTCAATTTCACTCGCTGTCCGTGGCTCAGCAGTGATTTGCACTTCAGAGTAACTCACTGGACAAAATGCGACAAGATATTTTGGCACAATAAGGAGGTTAGTACTGTACATATAGATATATAAACAAAATCACAAGAGAAGTTCAGATGAAGAAAGTCCTTTGGCCCATTTTGAACAATAAGTGATGGTCATATCACCAGGGGACCCGTCTCTTAGAGACCCTGAACTTGAGAGAGGGCTGACCTAATACACGCACTGACAACGGACTGATGAAGTATCCTTCATTTAATAACTATTTGTACTGACAATAATTCATCTCCTTCACACTCTCCCAGCTTGATTCACTCTCCATTGAGTTCATTAGGTCTCACACTGTAAGCAAAACAATTATCAGAAGTAGGCCCAAAAACTAAAGTGTCTTACGTGAAATAGATTCTTAAGAATTTTTTTAAAAGGCATCCATCCTAATGGTGTCTCCATCTTTAAATAAGGCACTAATAATAATTTTGTCTTCATATTATTATTATTTTCGGTCTTGTTTTCAGTTTCACTCGCAGTCCATAGCTCAGCGGTGATTCGGTTGACTCAGCGGTTGAAAATTTGTAAAACTGTTCAGAGCAGAGTGATAGTCATTTCCCTTGCCTATAGGTTACAGAGAACCCAACTGGCCACTAATAATAATATATTAATAATATTAATTCTTAATAATAATAATAATTCTTGCATTTGATATAGCACCTTTACACGTCTTCGAGAAGTCTTAAACACAGCTGCAAACTGCACAAAGCAGTGTCCCATAAACAGTCGTGGATTAAATGACCCAATTTTTTTTAATATGAGATTATTACTCCCAGAAAGGGTTCCTACTTACTGCAAGGTAAACAGAGGCTTTAAAATAGGGAGTCTCTCAGTTTGGAGCTCTCAGTAAGGGGCCTCCACGGAGATGCCCTCTTTAAGCTGAACAGTTTGTCTTAGAACAGCTCAACTCAAACTAATGTCAAACAGTTAAATAATCACCAACATTGAGCCGAGGATTCATCAACCAAAGGAATGTAACTTGATATAAATTATGGTAAGACAAAGTCTCAAAACAATCTTAAAGTTAAGTTATCACATGATAATCTTAATTACTTAAATAAACATTGTAATTTCACGGAAATGCTTCAGTTATTCCATAACCAGCATGAGAACCACAGTTATCAGGACATTAATATGCAGTGATTAAAGAAATATTCTGTAAATTTAAGACATTACAAGAGATAGATTGTGGGAAATTGCTGGTAACTATAGTCACAGCATATGAATGTCTAACTCTGCAAAATGCCAAAATAAACAGTGATAACAAGAAGACAGCAACAGGTCACCACTGAAACAACAAGATATTCTCAATAAATGCAAAGTTTTGATGGTTTCTATTCACCATCTTGCACACCAATACCTTTGAAACTCCTCATGGAGTCTGGACATTGGATATAAACACATTGCACAAAACTGATGCTGCAGGAGTTAGATATACTGAGCCTGTCAAACAAGCTTGGTTTCATATACAAAGTTCTATAGTACTGACAGTATTACAGTATACAGTGGCTGTGTGGTATGGTGAACGATTCAATGGCATCTTTAGTCTAGACAGGGCAAGTTTAATAGATTTTAATGGGGGAGCGTTTGCCCAGCAAGGATATTTTCTGGGTTGTATGTACAATCTTAGCACATAATTCATTTAATCTAGTATTTACAGCTATCACACAGCCATTCAGTCATCCCACACCAGACTTTTCCTATTAAATAGGCTTTTCCTTCCAGGAGTTTGCAATCAACAACAACTTGCACCCCTCACATAAGGTAGTGTCGACTTAATAGTGGCGGAGCATGACGCCGAGCCAGGGAAGTGGGTAGGTGAACTTAGCACAGTCGAAGATGAAGGTCTTCAGCTGCGAACTGAAGATAGGAAAGGAAGGGGCAAGGCAGTGATAGAGCAAGATTGTTCCTGAGTTTCAGGGCGTAGTGGCTGAAGACAGAGCCACAGATAGTGAAATGGAGACCACAAGGGACAAGCAGGAGGGTGTAGTGGGATGGGGAGTAAGCAGGATGAAGAGATACGAAGGTGCCAGGGCATGAAGGGATTTGAATACGAGTATGATTACTGTACTTTGACAATCACTTGCTCTGCCAAAGTACATTAACACCAAAATTACTGCAATTATATTTCACAACCAAGGTTTTTCAGGAAAAGCTCCTGTTGCTGTGACAGCAGTTAAACTCTTGTGAAGCATCCTCTTTGTCACGTATTCTCACCCAACCCCTCCCCTCGCATAATTTGTTTATATATATTTAAAATAAAATGAGACAAGTTTGTTCAAGTTAAATATGAAAAGTGAAACGTCACTATTCTATGTTAGTCATTGGCAGAGGATGGATCTGACATGTTTAAGATATGCACTAAATAAAAGAAAATAACTTGTGAATGGAAATATTGTGAATACAACAAAAACAACTTCAATTTATATAATGCTCTTCATGCCGGATGGCATCTCAGAGCGTGTCACAATGACAGATCCCCAGCCCGAGCCAGAGGGAGCAGGAAAAAGGTAACCAAAGACGCGGTCGAACAGAAAGGTCTTTAGCCAAGACCTGAAACTAGGAAGAGAGAGAGAGAGCGAAGCTTCGCGGCGTAGTGGCTGAAGGCACGGCTGCCGATGGAGGAGCAGAGGATTCGGGGGACAAGGAGGAGACTAGAACAGGAGGAGCGAAGGCAACGGATGCTGTTTTGGGGAGAGAGGAGGTCAGAGAGGTAGGGAGGTGCAGAGGAGTGGAAGACAAGATTTGAAGACAAGAGTGAGGATCTTGAAATCGATCCTCTCTCGGACAGGGAGTCAGTGAAGTCTGGCAAGGACTGGGTTAATGGGGAAGCAAAGTTTGGTGCAGGTGAGAACGCGGGCAGCAGAGTTCTGAATGAGCTGGATTTTATGGATTGTGGAGGAGAGACCAGTGAGGAGGGCATTGGAATAGTCCAGCCGAGAGGTAACAAAGGCATGGAGCAGAGTTTCAGCAGCTTTTGGGGCGAGGTATTGCCGGAGATGGGCAATATGTTGGAGGCAGACAAAAGCGGTGCTGGTGAGGAACCAGATGTGGGGGAGGAAGGACAGTTGGGGTGGAACCTGATGCCAAGGTTGCGTACTGGTTTGGAGAGTTTTAGGGGCAGGTCGGGCAATTGGAATAGGTGAGAGCTGTGTGAATGAAGACGATGACAAAAGCCAAAGAGTATGGCTTCCGTCTTGTTAACATTCAGCTGCAGGAAATTGGCGCTCATCCAGCTCCTGATGTCTGACAGGCAGGCTGACAGTACATCAGGGGACTGGGGGTCACAAAGTAAGGTGGATATAATGGAGTTGGGTGTCATCCGCATACCTGTGGAAGTGTGCCCCATGTCTGCGGATGATATCACCAAGTGGGAGCATATAGATTAGGAAGAGGAGGGGGCCAAGGATGGATCCTTGGGGTACCCCACAGGTAACCGGGTAAGACCGGGAGGAAAATCCATTTGTGGCGATTCACTGCTGGCGGTTTGTGAGGTAGGACTCGAACCAGGCGAGTGCGGTCCCAATGAGTTAAATAATGGAGGATAGGCAGTGGAGGAGGATGGCGTGGTCGACTGTGTCGAACACAGCTGAGAGGTTCAGGAGAACAAGGAGGCAGAGGGAGATCTGGTCACAGATAGAGAGGACATCACTTGTGACTTTCACAAGCGCAGTCTCTGTACTGTGGGTAGGGCGGAAACCGGGCTGGAGGGGTTCGAAAAGTGAGTGGGATGAGAGGTGGGCGCGGAGTTGCTTGGCAACAATGCATTCAAGTGCTGTACTTTGGAAAGGAAGGGCAGGTTAGAAATGGGGCACTAGTGGCTAGGGTTAGAGGGATCTAGGTTAGGTTTTTTGAGGAGGGGTGTGATGACGGCAGTTTTGAGGGGGGCAGAGACTGATCCTGTGGAGAGGGACTGATTTACGATGTCAGCCTGCAGTGGGCAGAGGAGGGGGAGCTGGGTAACCAGTAAGTTGGTGGGAAGATGGTTGAGGCAGCAGGTGGTGGGCTTCATTGTGGTGATGGTGGATGAGAGGGAGGACGAGAATGGGGAAGAAGGATTGTAGGAACGGGATCGTGATAGAAGCTGATGATGGGGAGGTTGAGAGGGACAGAATGGGGGTGGTGGTGGTGGGTGATGAGAGGCAGGAGGATGAGGCTGCCTGGCGGATATTGTGGATTTTGGAGGAGAAGAAGTCGATGACCTCCTCGCACTTTGCATTTGAAGTGAAGATTGAGGAGGCCTGAGGGTGTGCGCAGAGGAGGTGGTGGGTGGTGGAAAAGAGGACTTTGGGGCTGCTTTTAGCCTCCAGGATGATGTTTGAGTAATAAGCCATTTTTGCGCATGACGGTGAACAGCGGAACCTGGAGATGCTCGAGCCATAGTTGGCGGTGAACCGTTAGGCCAGTTTTCTGCCACCTGCATTCGAGACTGTCTTTTGTGAGCAGAGATGACTGTTGTACATTTGTGAGGGGACTCAGGTGGGTTTGGAGTTGGTCTTGGACTTCAGGGGGACAAGAGAGTTGAAGGTGGAAGAGAGGTGTTCGTGTAGCAGCTGGGTGGCTGAGAGATCAATGTTATCAAGCGACAGGTGTGGGCTAGGGAATGGGGTAAAGTGTCACTAACACTTGGCGGATTTTGTAAAGCCTGGCTCCATGACTGGCACAGCCTTCCATCCCCCCTTAATATTGCCAGACTCCGCCACTACCTCACCCCCCACGCCGCCGAAACTCTCATCCATGCCTTTATCACTTCCAGGCTCGACTACAGGAACTCTCTCCTCATCGGCCTCCCCAGCTCCTCCCTTCACAGGCTGCAGATCTTTCAGAATTCTGCAGCTCATGTTCTCTCCCGCACCAGGCTTCACAACCACATCACTCCCACCCTCGCCCGTCTGCACTGGCTCCCCATCACCCAGAGGATCGAATTCAAGATCCTTGTTCTCACTTTCAAGGCCTTACCCCTGCCTATCTCTCTGACCTACTGTCTCCCTATCAGCCCACCCATCCCCTCCATTCAACAGACTCAGGCCTGCTCCGCGTCCACTGCCCTAACCGCCCAAATATCGGCCGCCGGGCTTTCAGCCTCTCTGCTCCCACACTGTGGAATTCCATCCCACAGCCCCTCCACCTTGCTTCCTCCTTTTCCTCCATCAAGGCTGGTCTCAAGACCTTCCTCTTCGACCGCGCCTTCGGCTGCCCCACTAGCTCTTCCCCCTCTCCCACTCTCCTTGCCCTTTCCCCCTACCCCGACCCTCCCACCACCGCTCAGGTCCCGACCTGACTGCTCAGCGCTTTGGGATGTCCTCCCGACATAAAAGGAGCTATATAAGTGCAATTTTGTTGTTGTTGTTTGCTTATGAATTTTTTTGGGTAGTTACTTTCCATATGCTAAAGCCATTAACTTCATCTCATAAATAGCGTGCAAGAGCTTCTATTCATCACATTTATGGAGTCATGGTTAGAGGATTTGCCTTGCAAGTGAGAGACCTGGGTTTGATTCTCAGCAGGGCGAAACCTTGGGCAAGTTTCCTTACTCTACACACCTAATAATAATCCCTCAAAAAAAAATGGGGTCATTTCAATCCACAACTGTTTGTGGGACACTGTTGTGCGCAACTGGCAGCCATAGTTCGTCCACATATATCACATTTACTTTACAATATATTCTGTGAAGCGCTTGAAGATGTCTAAAAGACATGAAAAGCACTATATCAAATATAAAGATTACTCTTATTACTATTATTATTATGCAACTCATACAGCAATTTGAGATTAAAACGAGACTGGACAAAGGAATGTTGGAAAGAGAGAAAGAGCCAGGCAAAAGGAGGACAAAGGAGGTGAACGAGGCAGGTCACTTCTGCTCAGCAGCCGTCCTACAGACCTCCCAGAGTGAGATTGCCAAATTGTTTGTCCTGTGGCCCCATGCCCATCAGGAAACATTTTGAGATTGTCCAAGGCTCATTTTGTGACAAACATTACAGACAGTGCCAGTGTGGATTTTTACAACAACAACAACAAAATTACATTTCTAGCGCACCTTTCACGTCAGGAGGACATACCATTTGGTCTTGAAATCAAATTTTAAAATAATCCACCTCCCATAACAATGATGTACTTGGCATTATTTTCACATGCACAGAGCTGTCCTCAGCCCATAGTTCCGTCTTCTACTTGTAGGCTGCTCACTGCTAACCTGTTCAGTGCAGTGCCCCCTCTTCCCCACCTCTCTGCAAACCCTAGCCCCCACAGCCTCCTGCAGGCTGACCATATCCCACTAATCCACTGTCTCACGTCTTAGTGAGCGCACAATGGCTGAGCTGGCCCTCCCTCAAAATGCCCCCTCCCTGAAACTCTCCTGCTCTGTCCTGCTCTCTCTCCGCCCTCCTCGCCTCCAATTCCTACTCGACCACCTGACAACCTCCCTCTGCTCCAGTCTGGGAATCCTCTGCCGGGCTCATCATGGCACTTGGTGTTGACTGTCCAGCAGCAACCACACTGACTGCCCCATTCCCTATCACCACCTCTAGCCATGCAGACCCAGAACCTGGGGGGCTAGCCTCTCCTCCCTCATCCGCATCCCCACCCCCGCTGCTGACCAATCCAGTTCCCCCTCTCATCCAATACCTCTCTGCCAACTGTTCCCTCTGCATCGGCCTCCAAAACGTCCATTCCCTCTGCAATAAGATCTTGGCCATCAACGATCTCATCCTCGACGAGAATGTTGATATCATGGCCCTCACAGAAACCTAGGTCAACCCAGGTGACACCATCCCCCTCGCAGATGTCACACCACCCAGCTAAATCACTCATCATGCCCCAACCACCCTGGCGGTGGTGTGGCCCTCATCTCCAGGGCGCCACTTGCCCTATCCTCTTCCTCTGGTTCTTTCCCCTTGTTCGAACACCTCACCCTCTGCCACCCCTCCTATCTCTCCCTCAAAATTCTCCTCTACTTACCCCCTAAATCCTGCCCCACCTTCATCTCCGACATCTACATCCACCTAGCTTCCCTCTGCCTCTGCTCCAATCGCCTCATCATCCTCGAAGTTTCAACCTCCACTTCACCCCTTCTTGCCCCACCTCCTCAGACTTCTCCTCCCTCCTCTCCTCTCTCAACCTCTCCCTCCACATTCACTTCGCCACCCACGTTCACGGCCACCCACTTGACCTGGTGATCACCTGGGGCCTCAGTGTCTCGGATGTCACCATCTCTGACCACCATTTCATTTCTTTCAACTCCTCTATCCCTTTCCCCACTGCTTCCAATCCCACCACAATCTTCTACCGCCCCTGGAAGAAGATCTCCTCCCAATCCCTCTCTGCTGCCTTGGAGTCTTCTGAATTTCTCCCCCACTGGCCCACCTCCCACACTGACCCATCCTCCACACCCACTCTCCTCCACAACACCCTCTCCACAACACTCGATGTCCTTGCCCCCCTCACCTCCTGAACCGCTTCCTATTCTCGAACCTCACCCTGGTTTACCAGCCACCTCCACTCATTCAAGGGCCAAGTGCAGGCCGCTGAACGCACATGGCTCAAATCTGGTCTTACGGTCCACCGGCATATCTGGCTGAACCAAATCAAAACCTACTGCTCTGCTCTGGCCTCCCCCAAATCACACTTCTACTCCAGGATAATGATATCTTGACCATCTGTGCCCAGGGCTCCCTCTGCCTCCTCGTCCTCCTCAACCTATCTGCCGTCTTCGACACTGTGGACCACAGAATCTTTCTCCACCACCTCTCCTCCCACCTCAACCATCAAGGTTCCATCCTACTGGTTCCGGTCCTACCTTTCACACCGCCTGCACCTCATGTCTGCCAACAGCTTTTCCTCCAGCACCCGCACTATCTCGTGCTGCATTCCTCAGGGCTCTGTCCTTGGTCCCCTCCTCTTCACATTCTTTATACTCCCCCTCGGTGACATCATCACCAGACATGGGGTTAATTCCCACAAGTATGCGGATTACACCCACCTCTACCTTTCCGCTTCCACCCTCAATTCTGCGACCACCAGCGTCCTGACCTGTCTAACATTGAGTCCTGGCCGAAGAACAATTTTCTCCAGCTGAATGTGCGCAAGACTGAGATCCTCCTGGTTGGCTTGCGTCAGTGCCTCCACACCTCAGGCACTGACACCATTAGCATCCAGGATTGCACACTCCACCTCTCTAAGCCAGCCAGGAACCTGGGCCTCCTATTCGACCCTGAACTGTCCTCCACCACAGCTACTGCCTTCCACCACCTTTGCAACTTCGTAAGACTCCGCCACTATCTCATTCCTCAGGCTGCCGAAACCCTCGTCCACGCATTCATCACATCATGGTTCGATTACAGAAATTCCTTCCTGTCGGCCTTCCTGGTTCTTCCCTTCACAAGCTGCAGAACATCCAGAACTCTGCAGCTTGTATCCTCACTCGCACCAAGTTCTGCGACCCCATCACTCCCACCCTTGCCCGGTTCCATTGGCTCCCCATCCCTCAGAAGATCGAATTCAAGATCCTCGTCCTCGCTCACTTTCAAGGCAATTCACGGCCTCGCCTCCCCCCCACCCCATCTCTCCGAACTGCTGTCCCCCGAACCTCACCACCCCCTCTGTTCAGCAGGCTCCGACCTGCTCCATGTTCCCCGCCCATCGGTGGACAGGCTGTCGGGCTCTCTGCACCCACACTGTGGAACTCCATCTCACAGTCCCTTCACCTCGTTCCCTCCCTCTCCTTCTTCAAGGCCAGACTCAAGACCCTCCTTTTCGACCGTGCCTTCTGCTGCCCTCCCAATTCTCTCCCTCCTCTCCTAACTCTCTCCTGCCCTCCCACCTGCCCTGCCCTTTTCCCATGATCGGGTCCCGACCTGACTGTTCCGTGCCTTGGGATGTCGTCCTGACGTGAAAGGCGCTCTATAAATGTAATTTTCGTGTTGTATTTTGTTTGTTGTAGTTCATACTATTAGAATAAGCACAAACACACATTACTGTTGGAAACAACATGACTTCATTTACAGTAGTTTTAACAGACCATTAGATATAAACAGTGAATTGTGTTCAGCTCCGTACATGATAATAGTGCAGCGAAGTATGTACTTGTCTAAATGGGGCCGTATTACCCGTTAGGGATTTGGCAGGGCTCAGACCATGTCTCACATCCCTGATGAGCCAGACAGCCTGTTTAGTTCACCACAATGCCTTGCATTATTGCAGGCCAGTCTGATTCATCTCCTTGGAGTCAGTTCAACTTCAAGGAGATTCCACTTACATATATACATAAACTTACATAGGTAAGGATTCCCATCAACTCCATATGAGGATGACTTACGTTGATAATAATACTAATCCTTGCATTTCATATCATACCTTTTATTTCAGGAGAAGGATGTATCAAAGCGATTTCCTGCAAAGTATGATGACAGTGAATTTGTAGCCAAGCTCAAATCCCACAAACAGCCATCAAGTGAATGACCATTGGTCATTGTTGGCCAGGAGACTGGAACAAAACTCCCATAGCTTTTCAAGTCATGTTTTGGGATCTTTAACATCCAAATGAATAGACAGATGGACAGTTAGACATTTTAGTATCTAACCCAAGAGAGCATCTCAAAGAGATAATAATCCTTACAAGTGGTATTTTACATCCTCAATAACATTGTAACTTGACAAGGCTAAATGCTTATAATAATAATAATAATCTGTGCGTTTGATATAGCGCTTTTCACATCTTCTTGAGGTCTCCAAGCGCTTCACAGAATATACTGTAAAGTTAATTGACTGTATATTTTGTGGGCGAAACGTGGTACCGAATTGCGCACAACAGTGTCCCACAAACAGTCATGTATTGAAATGACCAATGTATTATTTTTTCTTGAGAAATTATTATCAGGCATGTGGAGTAAGGAAACTTGCCCATGGTTTGGACCTGCCTGGAATCGAACCCAGATCTCTCACTTTAAGGCGAGTGCTCTAACCACTGAGCTACAGGACTCCACACAGTGTACAAAACAACGGGTTGAGAAGTACCTGTTTCAATAGCTGGAAAAATAACAATACATGACATATCTTCCAACAACACATCTGAAACAGACACAAAGAGCTTCACAGCATAGCTGGCCATTAGACTGCCAGCTTCTCTCTGGTCCAGCACCTTCGGACGTCCTCTCGACGTAAATGTAATTTTGTTGTTGGTCCATATCGTACAGAGGGCCTATCAAACAAAGAGACTGTTGCTGGTCTGGTGAAGTGTCATCTTTTTCCCGATGTATTCAGTGTTTGGTTAAACTCTCCACAGAATTGCTACCGTTCATAGTTAAACTGTTCCTTACGACACTTTACAATTACTGTACATTGTCACAACGCCTCGGGACATCCTCCCAATGTGAAAGGCCCTCTATAAATGTAATTTGTTGTTGTTTTTCTTTACTTGTCCTGTAGCTCAGTGGTTAGAGTACTCGCCTTACAAGCGAGAGACCTGGGTTCAATTCCAAGCAGGGCGAAACCTTGGGCAAGTTTCCTTACTCCACACACCTAATAATAATCGCTCAAATAATTTCAAAATTGGTCATTTCAATCCATAACTGTTTGTGGGACAATTGGCTGCCACATTTCCCCCACAAATATACAGTCAATTCACTTTACAGTATATTCTGTGAAGCGATTTGAGACATCTCTGTAACATTGCCAGACTCCACCACCTCACCCGCTGCCGAAACACTCATATATGCTTTCATTACATCTAGGCTGGATTAAAGGAACTCTCTCCTCGTCGGTCTTCCCAGCTCCTCGCTTCACAAGCTGCAAATTATTCCGAATTCTACAACTCTCCTGCACCAGGCTCCGCGACCAGATCACTCCCACCCTCGCCCGTCTCCACTGGCTCCCCATCCCCCAGAGGATCGAATTTAAGATCCTCGTCCTCACCTTCAAGGCCATTCACGGCCTTGTCCCTGCCTATCTCTCCGACCAGCTGTCTCCCTATCAGCCGCCCATCCCCTCAGCTCAGCAGGCCTGCTCCGCGTCCACCGCCCTAACCGCCCCACCATCGGTGGCCGGGCTTTCAGCCTCTCTGCTCCCACACTGTGGAACTCCATCCCGCAATCCCTTCACCTCACTTCCTCTCTTTCCTCCTTCAAGGCCGGTCTCAAGACCTTCCTCTTCGACTGTGCCTTCTGCCCCCTCCTAACTCATCCCCCTCTCCTACTCTCCTTCTCCTTCCTCCTACACTCCTGTGGCTCAGTGGTTAGAGCACTTGCCTTGGAAGCTGGGGAGACCAAGCTGGGGAGACCTGTGTTCGAATCCAGGCAGGTCAGGGCAAAACCTTGGGCAAGTTTCCTTACTCCACACGCCTAATAATAATCCCTCCAAAAAAAACACAATAATAAAATTAGTCATTGCAATCCACGACTGTGTGTTGGACATTGCTGTGCGCAATTGGCTGCCGCGATTCGCCCACAAATATGTACAGTCAATTCACTTTACAGTATATTCTGTGAGGCGCTTTGGGACGTGATAAGATATGGAAAACGCTATATCAAATGCAAGGATTATTATTATTATTATTATTACCCTGACCCTTCACCCACTGCTCGGGTCCCGACCTGATTGTTCAGCGCCTTGGGACATCCTCCTGATGTGAAAGGCGCTCTATAAATGTAATTTTGTTGTTGTTGTTGTTGTTGTAGAAGATGTGAAAAGCACTAAAACAAAATGCAAGGATTATTATTATTCTTATTTCAAATCCTGTGATTTCTTTGAGAGGAAATACTCCCACTAAGACTACAATAGATGTTATCATGTGATTTTTATTGAACAATCAAACTTAATGACTACATCATGTAAGTGCATGACTACATCATGCATTTACTGCATCAATTTAAAGAAAATGTTAAGTCATTAAGTTAAATCAATCACTAAGTGCAGTCCTGTAGCTTAGAGCACTCGTCTGTAAGAGAGAGATCTGGGTTTGATTCCCGGGAAGGGTGAAACCTTAGGCAAGTTTCCTTACTCCACATGACTCTGTTTACCTAGCGATAAGTAGGAACTCAGTTGTTAGTCGATTGGCGGATCGCTTTCCTGTGTGTAATAATCCCTTCAAAAATATATACAGTATTTAAAAAATTATTTGTCACTCAATTCAAGACTGTTTGTGCGCCATTGTTGTGCACAATTTGCTGCTACTTTTCACCCACAAAATATACAGTCAATTTATTTTACAACTTATTCTATGACACGCTTTGAGACGTCTTGAAGATGTGATAAAGAGCTATAAAATAATAATAATAATCCTGGCATTTGATATAGTGCTTTTCATGTCTTCTAGATGTCTCAAAGCTCTTCACAGAATATAATATAAAGTGAATTGACTAGTATATATTTGTGGGCAAAAAGCAGCAAATGCAAGGATTCTTACTATTATTATTATTATACAGTATTTGGCAATGGGAAGAAAAGCAAGTGAAAGGTAAGTAAACAGTAACCCTTAGTACATTAGTAAATTAGTTTTTTGTTCTTGTTAATGTTTGTGTTGACATTGTATTTGTTGATCTTGTGTGCTGGTTCGTTTCTTGCACATGCAATGCAACATTTATAAAAATAGGAAACATGTTAGGATACAATGCCGACATTTAACATCTCTCTAGGTCAGGATCCATCTCTGTATCCCTCATGTCAATACTCCAAGTACAGGAGACTTCCACAACTGCAGTATGTGCAGGTCTAAGTTTTTTGGTTTAGAAACTCTGAAGCACAGATCAGATACTAACCTGACCAAACCAAAATATCAGAGGATAAACCCAGAACATTGTGCTTTATAAATACAAGTTGTTGCTGTTGATCACATCCTTCCAGCAAACCCACTCTCTGAGTTCTTGTTATACATCAACGTTTTTCTTAAATGACTCCTGAGTCCTCAACCTGCCTTCTTAGTACCCCATTCCAGCTGTTCCAGTTGTTGATTATCTTAAGAAATATTTAGTAGCATCTGGTCTTAAATTGCCCTTTATATTGCTGAACCCCACATCAGGTGCTTACAGTCTAGGCTGACATTCCAATACAGTGCTCTTTAATTTGAGATATGCTGTCCAAAGAATAAGGACAACTATATCTCATGTAAACCAAGGGTGCTATTGTCTATTCAGGTAAATGCGAAACATCCCATGGCATTACTTGCAAAGAGAAGGGCGTTTCCTCCAGTGTCCTGACCAACAATTTTCCTGATATTATTGGGTCATTTCAATCCACAACTGTTTGTGGGACATTGTTGTGCACAACTGGCTGCTGCATTTTGCCCACAAATATAGTCAATTCACTTTACAGTATGAAACGCTTTAAGACGTCAAGAAGGCATGAAAAGTGCCATATCAAATACAAGGATTATTATTTCAAAGAGGACTGAAATGATGCATTGTCCCCAAATTCTGCTCAGTCTCAAAGCAAATAAGTAGGTTTTAAGGTAAAGACTATGATTCATTCTGTATCTCTGATTCCTGCTCAGCTCTGCTCTCAAAGCTGATCAGTGGGTCACTCTCAATGCTTGGAAGATCAAAGAGAATTCATGCCATCTGATCATCAGTGGGAAATGTTCTAACTTCTATGTACTAGGAACATAGGATCAGGAATAGGCCATTCAGCCCCTAGAGCCTGTTCTGCCATTCTATAAGATCGTGGCTGATCTGTACCTCAACTCCAATTACCCTCCCTACCCCATTTCCCTGGAAATCCCTGACCTAACAAATAGATATGTGTGAGTTGCTAGTGTTTGCTGTCAATTGACAAAATGTCAAAGGAGCATCTTTTTCCCTGTTCTTCCCTTTTTTTTGGAACAGCCTCTGGTGTTATAAACACAGTGAGGCTATGTAAAGACCAGTGTCAAGGTGGAGCAAGCATAGAGAACAGCATGTTATCTCTCACAATCAATGTTTGTTTTTACCTCAAGGCAGAGATGGTGCACAGCTTATCAACTGGAGAAAACAAGTACCAGTCAAAGTTCACTTCAGCTGTGGTTTTTTGAGGCCACTATTGATTTTTGTTAGGACATGTTAGGGTTATTTTTGAGATGTAGGTACTTCAGTGCCTTGGGACGTCCTCCTGACACAAAAGGCACCACACAAATATAACTTATTGTTGTTGTTGTTGTTGCTATCCAGATCAGGGAATATCCCCTCTGTGGAATGGAACCGTTTTTCTTCTTTCACCACTGGATGTCTGTCATGAAGCAGTGTGGGCAAATATTCATTCCAGCATTTTCAGCATCAGATTTCTGGTATTCCTTGAATCAATGTGCCTGGGAATCACAATGCACAGGGCAGTTCTATGATAACACATCTCAATTTAACCTGGGTTCACTATACTGTGTTTGTGTATCACCTTATGCTGCAGAGCATAAGTGGGGTGGGAGGGTGGGGGGGGAATCCTACATGCTGTTAAGCATTGACACATGGGGCAGAATAAAAACAATAATCCCTACAATATACTAATCCTTTTATTTGATATAGAGCATTACCATATCCTTGAGACATCATGGAAAGTGTTTTACATGATATACTGTAAAATGGTGTGATTAGTGTATTTTGTGAGTGAAGCACAGCAGGCTATTTGCTCATAGAAAAGTCCCACAAACAGTCATGGAGTGGGGAATGATCTGCAGTATTGTCAGCAGGACACCAGGAGACACTCCCTTCTCTTTTCAAATATTGGCATTGGATATTTAAAGTCTACCTGCTCAGGCAGACTGGACTACAGTTTAATGTCTCATCCAATATACTGCACCTATGACAATGCAACTTGCCCCCAGCACTGTGTCAGCATAGATTATATGGGTTCCAGTCCCTACATGGGGCTTGAACTCACAACCTTCTGACTCAGAGATAAGAGCGCTACCAGTTGAGCCAGGCTGGCAATAAATGCATTTAGTGCCTAATAATTTTGAAATATCTCAATTTATTTTGTAAGTAATTGTTATAAAGTGTAGTGACTGTGTATTTTGAGGATGAACATGGCAGCCAATTTGCACCTAGCATGGTCCTACAAAGAGCCATAAAGTAAATAACCAATTTATCAGGAGGATGTTTGAATAGGACATCGGGAGAAATGACCTTATCTTATCAGTGTCACAGAATCCTCAATACCATATGAACAGGCAGGCAGGTGGTATAATATTTCATATGAAAGGTTACATCTTTGACGATGCAACTCTCCCCCAGGACTGCACTGGAATGTCAGCCTCAGGACTACAGGACTATCTATCTGATTAATAATATACAGTCAATTTCAGTCTTTAAAAACTCTGATAACATGTTCCAGAAACCTGTCCTGAAGTCCAGCAAAATCCTGTACAGGTTCTAACATGAAAGGCAAATGTCAGCCATCTCTGGTATAATTCAAGTGAATCTGAGTAGTTTGTAGTTCAGGCATGTCTGCAATTCTGTAACAGCTCGGATCAGGAATCCACGAGACCCCGAAAAGAGTTTATGTAAGGAAAGTGGAAAAGGAACGATCTAACAGTAATGGATTCATAGAGCACTTGTGAGGATTAAAGCTACTGAAAAAAAGACTCAAGAGAACCTGAAATTTTGCAGACAATGTACGGTTCTCCTAGCCAATCACACTCCATTCATATCTTGGCTGTGTGTAGGATATGGCTCTGCACAAATCAGCTGTTATGCTTCCCTAGAATAGACATTAACTACTGCAAAGCACTTTGACACATTTTATAAGTGCTGATTAAGTACAAATTTAGTCCAGAGACTTCCAGACTATGCAGTCCTGGATATCAGTGATAACGCTAGTTTTGAGGTGATCTCTTGAAACCTTTAAATATCAGGGACCGCCAAAGTTCTGATTAAAGCTAAGTATGGATAATCAAAGACAGTTCAAGTCCAAATCCCTGACTGTCCAGTGCCTTGGGAATGTCCTCCCAATGTGAAAAGCTCTATACAAATGTCATTTGTTCTTGTTCATAGTGGAGGATTTGAGCTGAGATTTTTCTACAAATCTGCACAATTAAAATTTTTAAGGCGAATTGAAATTATTCTGTGAAGCGCTTTGAGACACAGTCTAGAAGACGTGAAAAGAGCTATATCAATTGCAAGGATTATATTATTTATATATTATGCCTAGAACAGATTGTCATGCTGTGTTTGGGATAGAGCAGTTGTATGTGATAGATCCTGTGCTGGGATGATGATTCAGAGCCAAGCATTCCCCATGCTCTTATGAAGTGTACCCAATATCATAGTAAAAAAGCTGCGGGTCAGTAACCTGTGAGATCTCCATAGATTAATAATTGTTTCATACATTTGTACTCAGCTCTTCCTTCCACTTTGTACGATGCCTTTCATAAGGCAGGAGGAGTAGTATGTAACATCACGGAAGAAATATTTTATATTGTCCAGATGGAGTTCCGTTGTCCAATTTAAGGTATTATCAGGAAGTTACCCAGATATTTCTGTGTTTTATCGATTCTATAGGTTTACACGTGAGGTTTGCAATATGAATAGATCATTGCTCATAAACACCCTTTTGATGGGACAAGATAAAGCCCTAAAGGATATCCCCCAAAGCTACATTTACAATTCGGACTGTGTTACTTAAATTCATATTTGCTAACCTTTTTGATATTTCAGAATCTTTATCTATGATATCAGTTGCACCAAAACATATTTACCACTATCATAATAATAATCCTGGCATTTTATCAGCACCTTGGGACGTCCTCCCGATGTGTTTGTTGTTAGCGCGTCTTCGAGACAACAACAACAACAACAATTTACATTTATAGAGCGCCTTTCACGTCGGGAGGACGTCCCAAGGCGCTGAACAAGAGGCGTGTGACCCGAGCTGGGAACGGAGTGTTTGGGAAGGGGTGAAACACGAAGGGGAGGTAAAAGAGTTCGGGGTGGAACAAAAGGCACGATCGAAGAGGAAAGTCTTCAAACCGGCCTTGAAAGAGGAAAGGGAAGAGGCGAAACGGAGGGATTGAGGGATGGCATTCCATAAGAGACATCTTAAAGTACTTCACAGAAAATACTGTAAAGTCAATTGACTGTATATTTTGTGGTCAAAACACAGCAGTCAATTGCACACAGCAGTGTCCCTCAAACAGTTGTGGATTGATTGAGTGACCAAATTATTATTATTTTTTGAATTGTACTAAATATAAACCCAGAAGCCACACAGATAGAATCTATTCTGATGTTTAGAATTGAGATAAAAGATTCTGTACTTGGTAAGTAAGAGTGGTGGTGAAAAGGCCGAGAAGTGCTAAAAAGATTCTGTACTTGGTAAGTAAGAGTGGTGGTAAAAAGGCCGAGAAGTGCTAAAAAATTGGTTGAACAGGTTCAACTGTTGAAATGGCCTGTTTCTACATTCCTGTAACACATGAGACTTGTGACTTTCACTCCCCCATCAAGAGGAAAACTTTGCTGAACCTTTTTCCGTGAAACTTTATACTGTATATCTGCCAATGCTGTAAACTGAAACATGAAATAAAGATGTCTCAAATCATTGTTACTGGCTGGGGCAAGTTTCCATCAAAATGAATCATTTATAATCTCAAGTGTTTTTTAAATTGAGCAAGCTAGGCATCAGGCCAAGTGCAATCCTCAACCAAACTAGAAAATGAAAGAAAATGGAACGAGTTAAGAAATAGTGCTTAGGTTAAAGCTGGGTTTAAACAGCCTGATTGTAAGAGGAGGAAAAAGTGAGGTGAGGTGTTCCACTCAAGAATCTTGGGGAAAAAAGAGTTGGAATATGGATGAATGTTGGTCGTGGTGAGAATATAAAGAGGAAAAAGAGCTGGTGTGACAGCCTGGGAGGAAAGAGGGGAACATTCAGAAGAGTAGTTTGTGTGTAAAATTCTTTGGGATTTGAGCATGTATGTTATAATATAATAATCCTTATATTTGATAAACCCTATAATGCATGTCACAGCATTTCATAGGGAAGTGCTGTCAAATGTAGCGACTGATTTTATAGGCAAACACAACATCTAATTTGCACATTACAGTCATGAAGTGAATAACTAATTTATTTGAAGGATTGTTGACAAGTATACCAAGGGAAATCCCCTTCTGTTTTCCATGGGAACTTTGACATCCACCTTATATGATTGTGTGATTATTCTGAGTTGTGCACAAGAGTAATTTTCCCTTCTACACCCATGGATTTTCTAAACGCTTGATAGGAGTAATAGCCTTCATTCTCACAAAATTAAATCAATTTATAAATGAATCCAACACGGCAGTGTATTACAGTACCACACTGCAGCATTTAACATACACAATCTTTCTATTCCATTAAAAAGCAGTAATAATTCTGCACCAATTTCAAAGTAAACATGAAACACAAATTAGATGGTTTAGGGATACTTCATTTGCAATACACATTGTAACTGTAGTTCCCATAAGAGATTCTTCTCTTGTTAATTACCCTCATAGCTCTCTGTTGCAGTTTCAATATAAATCCAACCAAAGCAGTTCAAACTGAACTACTTTTCTACTACACACAAGACAATAACGAGATTTGTACAGACAACTGCACAGAGACTGCTGATCAACTGCCCCTCTCACTGTTATAGTTGCTTCAAAATTCTAGCCTCAATAATAAAAATAATTATTGCATTTGATATAACACCTTATCATATCTTCGAGACGTCTCAAAGCACTTCACAGAATATACTGTAAAGGGAATTGACTGTATATTTTGTGGGAGAAACACAGCAGCCAAATGCCCACAGCAGTGTCCCACAAACAGTCGTGCATTATGCGACCAAATTATTATTATTTTACTTATTTATTTTAGAACAAACTTGTTAATATTTTTTCAGTATTCTCAGTTGCATCTAGCAGGATCGCATTATATCACATTGGCTGTTTAATAACAAATTGAAGTTACCTTGCTGTTGAATGCTTCCTCACATTCTCACTTTAAATACAGTTGCCGTTGACTTAGCAGTTACCAGGGCATCTGCTCGTAATATTCCACTTCTAATAATATTCCTCAAAATGCAAACTTTGTTTAATACTCAATCTGAAGTAGATTTGTTTCTCTCACAAAATCACAGCTTACCGGAGCTCCGAATGTCCTTTCCTCCTCGAATGGTTACGTGAGGATACAGTGTGCTTTGGGAGTCACTGAAGTCCAGCTGGAGTGAGCAGGGCCTTTTTGCCTATTTATCAGAGGCTCTTTGCAAACACTCTGGCTCCAGACATTCTGCAGAACAGTACTAGAGGCCTATCTCACTAACCAGCTTCCCACACAAGCCCCTCCTGGGTCAGAGAGAGGGCAGCCCCTAGTGAGCATAAATCAAACAGATCTCGCTCATCAGTGCTGTCCATGGTCAAACCACAGAGACCCCCATATTATGTTTATCTTCTCTAACTTGATTTCCAAATCTTCTGTTATCGGTTAACCCTTTTCTGTTAGATACGTCTATCCATGTAATGCACGAGACAGGAACATTTTTCCACTTACCACTCAATGTCAGCAGTCTAGAAGACATGAAAAGCTCTATATCAAATGCAAGGATTATTATTATTACAAGGCAATGAGTATGAACACAATTTCCAAGTGCGAATGAATCCCATCTTCTAACTTGGTTAGCTTGATCAGAGCAGGTAAATCAGTTACAAATTCTCAGCTTAAGTATATTAGTGGAAACTAGAATCCAGACTTTGTACTGGAAGCTCAAGTCTTGCAGCTCTCTGAATACTATACCCAGATTTGCATTGTTTTCCACGAATAAAGGTACACTAAGTTAACTTCACACCTTTGGGTAGTACCCATTGCAATACATTTTTGTTGCAATTTGATTGTATGGACATAGATGGCACTGTGTCTGAAACTGTCCAAACTAATAAATTGGGAAAATAGAACTACCTGTACTTCTTGAGTCAAAAGAACAAAATGACATTTGTATAGTGCCTTTCACGTCCGGAGGACATCGCACATACATTTTGAAATTGAATCTGAACCTATTCAGCCAAACATCACAAGCCCAAACACCAATAAATCTGAGTTCTGACGAAGGGCTGTGGACCCAAAACGTTGATTCACTTTTCCTTTCTCCATAGATGCTGCCTAACCTGCTGAGTATTCCCAGCAATCTCTGTTTTTGTGCCGGTACATCTCCCAGGTTCAATTGTACAGGTTCTGGAAGGATTAGATCAAATGGGCCCCTTTAATGTCCCCTCTAAGACGTCTCTTTTCAAGACTGAGGAACACCTTATCTAATCATTCTTCACAATTCATTCCTCTTGCACTTGGGATCCTCCTTGTAGCTTTCATCATTGCACTGCATCTGGGACTTGTACAGCCCCTTACATTGTGTGAGCAGAACTGTACACAGTAAGACAGGTGCAGTCTGAGCAGGTTGAGCAGGATACTTGGAGATATGAACTCAACTGATTTGGCCACATCGCCCAGGATAATGAGAAAGCAGATATATGGGAGTTGAGATTCAATCATGGATGAGCTTCTTGAGTTTCAGGTGCTATAACATTCTCTTATTCATCAATACGAACCTGAAACATTGCAGTTTAATTTGCTGCAGAACATCTCACTGTGATTTCCAAAATCTGCCAACATGAGTGGGGGAAGTGGGGTGGGGGGAGGCTGATGAGCAAAGTCAGTTTCTGTGGGAAGATTGGGTCATTAGGAGGAAACTTTATGCAGTGCTTCACAAGAAATTAATAATAATAATCCCTGCATTTGATATATCTTCTTATCACGTCACTGAAATGCCTCAAAGCGCTTCCCAAAATATATTCTAAAATGGAGTGATTGTACTTTTTGTGGTCAAAACACATTTTAAAATCGAAAGACATTTTAATGATCCTCACACTTCTTCCATGAGAAGTTCCACCCAGTCTTAGCTGTGAGACCATTATGCCCTCAAAATTTAAGATTGGCCTGAATTATGGCCTGAATATTTTATCTTGATTTGGAAGTTCCTTTAATTTTACACTTCCAATAATTCTGTCACCATTTGTGGAACAATTAATGGTTAACTGGGGATTTTTCTTCCTTTCCACCCTCCAACCTTCTGATTAAACAGAACCTTTGAATTGTATGTGTCAGTTATGTTTCTGCCATGTTCAGAGAAGATATGGCTCTGATTGGGAGAAGAGGCTGTTACTGAACACAAACCCTTCTCACAGAGACAAGTCTATTTTTCACCTTCCTCGGGCAATGTTAGTATTTCCACTGCGGCAGAGTAAGGGCAAATTATATAGGGTTCTGTTTACCACATGAATCCTTTAGCTGAGACTCGTTTTTAGCAATAGATTTCAATGAAATGATCGCGCAAATGGTGCTGTAGATTCAAACTGCACCTCAACAAGCTCTTTGTTGTGTTCTTTCAGAGGAAATGTGAAAGCATTTGCTACACATTTCCTGATTAAAACCAGGCTGGGGGTTCATTATTGGCAGCCCTGGGCTACACAGGATTGTGGCAGGTCAAGCACAATTTGTCTGTAAATTCTATGCAGGTTCCTTTGTGTTACATCAAAAAACATATAGGGAGGGACATTGAATACAATAGCATGACATTGGGATGTTAAATTTATGGGAGAAGTTGGGTAGTTGTGCAGTTCTGGACACCTGGTAACAGAAACCGTGTGAGAGGATACCAACAATCTGAGGTTATAATTAGAGTTATGACAAAGTCTCAGGATTGAGGAACTTTCATTGAAACCAAACAGGATCAGAGGTCTTCAAAAACATGGTCTTCAAAAAGAGAGGAAATACAGTGAAGCTTTATTTTGCTGATTTGGTATATTGATAAGTCATGTTACCAAATGAGTTAAGTGGGGATTATAAGGAATATTTTAGAATGATTTGACTATTGAAACGAGAGCTAATTAATTTTTAACAACAACAAAATTACATTTCTATAGCATCTTCCAGGTCGGGAGGATGTCCCAAGGCTCCTGACAGTCAGTGCTTCAGACCTGAGCTGGAGTTGGATAAGTACTTGAAGAGAAATACTGTAATATAAAATGGGACAAGAAAAGAGCAGGGAGTCGGGTTTTGTGTGTGCAGCTCCAGTGGGGGAGTTAGCACCCGCATAGATTCTGTGGACTGAATGGTTTCCTTCTGTGTTGGAATTTCTCTAGTTATAACACAATAGATGTCACTTCAATACCAATATGTTAATCATTAATAAATGCCAGTGTTTCATTACTGTACTGAAAAAATACCCAAATTTACTATTGTTACAGAATGTCTAAGGGTCAGGCTCACAGACATCGATGCTCTGTTTTCCTATGCTTTTTGGAATGGCTTTTTATAAACCAGTAGACAGAAATACTGTAGGTGCTTGGGATGTCCTCGTGACGTCACTATATAAATGCAATTTGTTGTTGTTGCAGCACGACAATGTCGTCCGTGTCAAGGAGCAACAAGTTCTTTAACAGGTTTTTTTATTATTAATAAAAGGGACTTTGAGAGATTGTGAACAGCAACAATAATTTGCAGTTATATTTGCACTCTGAGACGCCGTCCGGCGTGGAGGGCGCTATGTAAATCAAAGTTGTTGTTGTTGTTGTTGTATATTGCACACTAGAACCTGGAAGGGCTTTTTTGAGGGGGGGAAACAAGGCCCAAAGTGGGCAGCTATCCATTGTACCCACAGCTTAATGGACAACACTAGGAATGGCCAAGACTGTGAGCAGCCGCTCAAATTCTCCCTCAGATAGAATAATGATGCTGACATCATCAGCAGTGCCAGAATAGAGACGTTGTGGGTAAATGCAATTACGAGCTGTTGTGAGAAGTGGAGCAGAACCAAGATGCCTTTACCTATTTTTTTAGCTAATATTTGTTATTTGTTTCCAACTTGACAGATGCTAGTAATAATCTCAATGGTATTACACATTCCTTCCCTCACCCCCCTTTTTTCGTCAGGGCCTCCGCTCCGCTATATAAATATTCATCATAAAAAATCTTCACCATAAAATACTGCAGGGAACAAGAATCTATCCCAACGGGGCCATGGAATGCTCCCCACGCTCCCTGCAACTCTTAATTTCACAAAGGTCAGTCCCGAAGGAAATCTGGTACAGGTTCAACTCCAGAGCAGAGTTTAGCACCATTTTAGTGCAGTGTGAAGGTAGGGTTCAACCACAGATCAGGCATAATGTGATGACTGCGTTTTTGCTGAATCCTCAATGCTAAAATCTCTGAATTTTAACACGACAGATCTTAAGAGCAAAAGTATTGCTGCATTGGAATAACTGTAGTATGAAGGAACTCGCAGATAAGCAGCAGATATCAGGCAGAATTACAATCTTGAAATCGGCAACTACCAATTATTGATGCAGTCCGGTAATTTAGTGGTTAGAGCACTCACCTCGCAAGCAAAAGGACTTTGGTTTGATTCCCGGCCAGGGTGAAATGTTAGGCAGGTTTCCTTATTCCACATGGCTTTGTTTACCTCGCAGTAAGTACCAACCCAGTTGTTAGTCAATTGGATGATCACTTTTCCGGAGATAATAAAGCCTTCAAAAAGGAGAAACTGTGGTCACTCAATCAATGACTGTTTGTGGGGCACTGGTGGAATCCTGTAGCCACAGTGGTGAGAGCACTCGCTTTACAAGCGTGAGATGTGTGTTCGAATCCAGGCAGGGCAAAACTTTGGGGAAATTTCCATATTCCACATGCCGAATAATAATCCCTCAAAAAAATTGGTCATTTAAATCTACGGCTGTTTGTAGGACATTGTTGTGCGCCATTGGCTGCCACGTTTCACCCACAAAAAATATAGTCAATTCACTTTACAGTATATTTTGTGAAGCGCTTTGAGACATCTAGAAGACATGAAAAGCGCTATATCAAATGCAAGGATTATTATTATTATAACTACCATCGTCTTTACCAGTGTAAATTCACACAACAACAAATTACATTTGTATAGCTCCTTTCACATCAGCAGGTCATCCCAGGGCATTGGACAGTAAAGGATTTGGACCCGAGTTGGGATCAGAAGGCGAGGGAGAGAAGGGGTAGAAGAGTGACCAAAGGCGTGAATGAAGAGGTGGGGGTGTTGAGACGGGTTTTGAAAGAGGCAACAGAGCGCTTACACAATAAGCAAAGTGTAACATGCAAAATGCACACACATTCTTAGCTTATTTTAGTTTTGCTAAAACCTTATGTTCAGATTTTTCACAGAACCGACTCCGAATAAAGAAATCTCGGGTGAACAAATGCTTCAGGATAGATGTATTACCTGGGATCCCACCTGCAATGTGACATTTTTCACCCAATCTTCATTGTGTGGATCTATATATTTATTCCTGGGGGACAGCAGTCTGTAAGGAGCATGGCATTGGGGGCTATCTACCAGTAGCATGCACCCTGAAATCTAACATCCCAGGCCTAATAACATTGCAACCCTTACATAGACCTTTAACCCAAGATGTTCATAGCACAGACACTTGAAAACAATTGTAAACATAACTTGAGTGAGCATAACAGGAAGACAGATTAGGTCAAATCATATACAATGGCATGTCATAATTGTCTTCAAGATTAATTTGTCGTTTGCAGAATTCCCTCAGTGATGTGGAACTGAAGTTGTCAGTTTGACAATGTTATGGTGCGGGCTGACCAGTCCATTAGTGAACCAGGAAACTGTGCTCTGTGTCCAGATGGCCCTTGTACTGGTGATTGATCTTTGCTGTGAGATCTGCTTTCTGCCTGTTTACTGTGTGGTAGTAATTAGCCGTTATCTCCCTCATTAATGAAATGTAAACCACCTCACGTGCTCATTTGTGAACATTGACAGCAAGAAAAATTAGTAGAAAGAGAATTTCTGTTGTTACTTCGCAAATATTCATTCAGTTCTCTCTTAAATCCCTCAGCTGATCTCCCACCTCTGGCTCCCTTGGTTCCAGATTCTCATCACTCCGGAAAAAGGAATTCTTCCTTTTCTCAGTTTTAATTTGTTTTGCCCCAAATCTAATGTTGTGTCACCGGGGGAAACCGTGCTCACTGCAGATTTATCTCATTAATAATAATAATAATATTATTATTTGTCTCAATTTTAAATATTTCAATCATATCAATGCTCAGATTCCCAAACTCCAAATAATATATTCTCAACCTGACCAGCCTTTTACTATAGTTTATTTCAACTCAAGGGAATGCATCCTAATCAACACTGAGCATGATGTACCCACTGAAGTGAACCCTGGATATGGTCAAAACATAAGTTTGAATTCAAACCAACATGGAGTTGGTTTGAATTCAAGCAATCAAAGGGTTAATGCTGATTGCTATAAACAAGCTGAAAGAACATTCTGGAATTGAATCCATGTGAAGATTATTCAAATAAATAAAGATAATGGAAAATAGTGACTAATTCAGTTGCATACAATGTGATTGGCCTGCAACTATCCTGTTGCCTCCATTTGAAATTTATAATAATAATAATCCTTGCATTTGATATAGCGCTTTCCACATTTATCAACATCCCAAAGCGCTTCACAGAATATACTGTAAAGTGAATTGACTGTATGTATTTGTGGGCGAAATTTGGCTGTGGATGTTGTATGTGTAACGCAGACTTGAAAAGATGGCAGTGAATATTAGAGTACTTTCTAATATTGGAAATCCTAAATGTGATATCACACATTTAGTGGCAATCGCCCTCCAGACAGTGAAAGCTGTTGATTTATGGATTTGCTGATCGTTTTGGGGGAATAATAATCTCTTCAATAACAAAAATAATAATAATTTGTTCACTCAATCCCTGGTTACGTGTGGGACAAGGCTGCGCACTGCCACATTTCGCTCCCCAGAAAAACAGTAAATTCACTTTACAATATATTGTTTGAAGTGCTTCAGGACACTACCCACCCTAGGGCCAAAGGAGAGTGACAAGGATGATGCCTGCAGCTAAGGAATGTGCTACGAGTAACGATTAGGCAGGCTAGGGCTCTTCCTGCTTGAAAGAAAATATTTCAGAGGGGACCACATAGAGATGTAGAGGTGTATCACATTTTAAATGGGATTGAAAAAGTAAACAAAGAACAATACTTTATGCCAGGCACCTCCCTACTTCTCTACCATCCACCACCTCCGCTCAGCTGGCTCCGGCCTTCTGCTGATCCCCCGTCTCCTATTCTCCACCATCAGTTTAGACACTATGCCCTGAACTCCCTCTCCCTCAGCTCTCTGCCTTATCCCTCCTTCCCTATTTTCAGATAATGTCTGAGGAGTTTCCTCTTCGATCAGGCTTAGCGTCACCTCGTCCAGGCTTGGCCTCAGGCTCCGCCACTGCTAAGCACTCCGAGACATTACCCACGTGAAAGGCACTCTATAAATGCAAGTTGTTGTTATAAGCACATTAAGAAATGCTAGACAAAAAATAGACCACGGTCCATCTGGTTTGCCTTCCACCTTCCGAGCGGTCACATGCATATATGAACATTCTGGAATTGAATATATATAGAGTATATGTCCCGAACTACCTATATATTATATCCCATGATGTTATTTGCTAAAAGTAAACTATCTAATCTGTGGTTCAATGAATCAACACTTCACACTTCAAATGTCTCCTTGAGCCTGTTCCACAGGTTCACCATTCATTCACTGAAAATTGCGAATTAAGCTTGCGAAAATTTGTTCTGAATTTACTACCTTTCAATCACAGGTCGTATCCTCTGGTTTTACTATTCTATTTACCAATTTACTTAGTCGCCTCTCATAGTCCAGTCCCTCCATTCTCTCAATCATTCTGGTTTCCCTCCTCTGTATCTTCTTGATTTCTCCAATATCCTTTTTGTACTTTGGTGACCAGAACTGTACACAGTACTCTAAATATGGTCTCACCAATGACTTATGCATTGGCAGGATCACTCCACTATTGTGGAATGCTATTGAATTTTGATACATCCCAACATCTTGTTTGCTTTACTCACTGCCACAGAGCATTGTTGGGAGAGATTCAATTTATTGTCAATCATGTCCTTTTCATTTTCCATACATAGTACCATATTTTGCTTCCATTCAAAACTTATTATTATTATTTAAAACATTCCTTCCGGGATTTTTTGTCCCCATGTGAAGTTTATATTTCTGCAAATTTTATTTCATCTGCTCCCAAGTATGTTCAAATCCTCCTCTAACCTATCTTGTTCAGCTTCACAGTGGGGCCATCTGCAAACTGAGCCTCTGTGTTTGTGACTTCTAGTTCCAGATCATTTATAACAATATTAAACAAAATAGGTCCCTAAACAGACCCTTGTGGAACTCCACTGGTAACATGTTCCTAGTCTGATGACGATCCCTGTACCATGGCCCTCTGGGTTCTTCCAGTGAATGATATCCATGGTAATACATGTACCTCCATTGCTTTCCACTTTCTTTACTTTCATTACCAGCCTCTAAAAACTAACTGTATCAAAGCCTTTACTGAAAACCAGACATATAACATCCACAGCCTTGCCCTTATTAAGCTCCCTAGTTACATGTCAAATAAATAATATAATAATAACAATCCTTGCATTTGATGTAGCGCTTTCCACGTCTTCTAGATGTCTCAAAGCGCTTCACAGAATAAACTGTAAAATATATTTTACATATTTGTATATTTGTGGGCGAAACGTGGCAGCCAATTGCACACAGCAGTGTCCCACAAACAGCCATGGATTGAAATGACCAATTTATTATAGGTTTTTTGGGGAATGGATTATTATTAGGTGTGTGGAGTAAGAAAATTTGCCCAAGGTTTCTCCCTGCCTGGCTTCAAAACACAGGTGTCACACTTGTAAGACAAGTGCTCTAACCACTGAGCTACAGGACTCCAAGAAAACCAGTAAATTAGATTAGCCGGACCTCCCGTTCATGAACCCATATTGTCTATCATTAATGATTTTATTTTTGTTGAGATGCTCCATGATTTTATCCTTAATAAGAGTCTCCATAATTTTATGCAAGATTGACGTCAAATGTCTGTAGGTTCCTGGGTCATTTATGTTACACTTCTTAAAAATAGGAGTAACATCTGTCTTCTCCAGTCCTCGGCACCTCTCCAGTATTCAGTGAAAGACTGTTGTACTTTAGGATGCAAGGAGAGTAGAACAGACAATAGGACCTTCTTTTACCAGAGGGTGATTAACAATTGGAACAGGTTGAATGTAGTTGAGGCCAAGTCACTGGATTAATTTAAGGAAAACCTCGATCCTGTGATGGGAGGACAGTCGGGTGTAGATTCCCCAAGGATGAGATGAAATACCAAGTGTCAAGAGCTTTATAGGCCTTTCATGTAGGAATGTCTCAAAGTGCTTCATAGACTGAGTGTAAGTAGAACTGAACTGAATATTGTCATATAGGAAAACACAGCAATTAATGTTCATCAGCAAGCCCCCCCTAAACAGCAATGAGACGAGCCACCAATTTATATGAATGATTTGAGGGTGGATTTGAATGAGAAAAAGATATAAGCCAAGAAACCAGGATAAAATACTCCACTAATATCAGGGTAATCATACTTGAAAGTGCAGTGAATATTTTGTATCTGGAATGAAACTGCTGACTACAAGTGGTTGCTGTGTATATAAACTGGAGTTGGCAGATGTTACTTTGCAGAAGAAAACTGCACAGGACATTCTTTAGTTAAAGCTTCATTTCACCTTATGTCAGCAACTCGATGAGAATCTGCCATCTTAATGTTGGTGTTTTTATTGCACATTGTTTATGAACCTTGCCACAGGCAACTTGTCTCCCACTGTAAATCTCAACCAGTTTATTTCTCACTTCCTCCTTCATATACACAGCCTGGCTTTCCTTTTCTCACAGCGAGTAACATTTATAAAGTGTGTTGCATTCTCACTGTGTTGAGCATTAGGGTGATCAACATAGATTTAGTGGTGGAGCACATGAATGGTCCTCAATCCCTTTACATGTACAGTCTGTGCATCCGTACAGCACCTCGCCATCAAATAACAACAAATACAGTAACTATCACATGAAAACAATGCGTCTCAAAGGCTTTACAAAATATAATGAGCAATTAGTAATATAACAACAACAATTTACATTTATATAGCGCCTTTCACGTCGGGAGGACGTCCCAAGGCGCTAATATAAGCCCTCAATTTAGATATAAACTTAATCTAAATTCTGCTATGATCTGATCAGGCCAGAAATAATAATCGAAATAATCCTTGCATTTGATATCTTATCACATCTTCGAGATATCTCAAAACACTTCATAAGATAAATTGTAAAATGTATTGACTGAATGTTTTGTGAGCAAAATGCAGCAGCCTTGGATTGCAAGACCAAGTTATTGTTATTCAAATAACTCTATGGTTTGTATGTGATATATTGTGCACTATAACATCCGCTATGGGACAGTCACATAGGAACAAGAGAAGGCAATTCAGGCCAATGAGCCTTTCAGGACAGTAGATCAAGGCAGATTGTATTGGATCCCAAAGTGGTCAATTAATGTGGAGTCCTTCAGCTTAGCAGCATCAGCAATAAAGGCAAATTTATCTCCATTATAAGGACATACAGTACATCTCAATATAGTGTTTGTGCATCTCTCTCTCGTGGAGGCTGTAGCTTAGTGGTTAGAGCTCGTGCCTCGCAACCAAGACAATTTGGGTTAAATTCCCAGACGGGGAAAAACGTTAGGCAATTTTCCTTACTTCATATGCCACTGTTTCCCTAGCAATAAGTTGGAAACCAGTTATTTCTATTTATTGCTATGATTTGCAGAACTTACCTTTATACTCCATGGACTACACAAGTCCTCAGCCTTCCTGTACTGTGCTGCTCCTGAACTTCAGAAGCAAATTTATAATTTTTCTACTATTTTGGCTTAAAACTAAACAAACATAAATGGCTTACGCAAGGAAAGATAAAGGAGCCAGATGTGTGTCTGTGTTTTTTAACAATCTTGAAATGCTGACAGGCTTGTTGTGAGCACAAGCTATGAGATTTTGCAAGTAAGTAAGTGCCTACTTTACCAGGTACCAATGTGCTGGAATACTATGAAGTGCTGGGGAAGTTCTGTATTGTCAATTATGCCATCCTTCAGATGAGACATTACATTGAGATCCCATCTGGCTGTTCAGGTTGGTCATTATAAATTCCACGGCCAATTGCACACAGCAGTGTCCCACAAACAGTTGTGGATTGCAATGACCAATTATTTTTGAAGGATTATTATTAGGCGTGTGGAGAAAGAAAACTTGCGTAAGATTTCGCCCTGCCTGGAATTGAACCCAGATCTCTCACGTATGGCGAGTGCTCTAACCACTGGGCTACAGGACTCTTGGTTGAGATAGCCCTATACATTTAATGATAATAATCCTTGCATTTGATATTGCACTTTTTAGTCTTCTAGACGTCTCAAATAGCTTAACAGAATTTACTGTAAACTGAATTGACTATATTATTTTGGGGCGAAATGCGGAGGCCAATTGCGCACGGCTGTGTCCCACAAACAGTTATGGATTGAAATGACCAGTTTATTACTATGTTTTTGTCTTGAGGGATTATTATCAGGCACGTGGAGTAAGGAAACTTGTCCAAGGTTTCTCCCAGTAGTACACAATACTGTATTTACACAACTACACAATATGTACATAAGTAATGAATAATTTCCTCAAACAAGATTTATTTCTGATGATAGTGCCAGCAAAATGGTTCTACTTATGTACAAAAAAGGTTTATTCTGGATTTTTTTGTCACCATTTCTTCGGATTTTTTTAGTGCCCTTATTTCAATAGTTCCTTTATTTCAACCGTTCTTTTCAACAATCTGCCCAGTCCTTTTCCAGAATGCTTTTATGCTTCCTGCTTGCTTCTCATTGATCAATGTCCAACTGCGAAATTAGCCTTAAAGCAATATGCAACATATTCATTGAAATGTCGTTTTGTCTGCAATGGGGTGTGCACCGTATATATATATATATATATATATATACAGTATATATATCACCAGAGGGACACATACCCTGCTTAAATCTTGCGGTTTTGTGACCTATCCCTGGAGGGTATTGAGTGCAGTTTGACAAGAGGCGAGGATTAGGGACTCCAGTGTGTGCATTGAAATTCTGTCAGGTGTTTAACCAGCTCTCCATAGAACACTGAGTAGCAAGCTGTCCGCTGCTTATCCAGCTAGGATCACACTAACTAGGATTTTGGCTTACAAAAGAGCGAAACGTGATATTGTCACCACAAACTAGGTTACTAGGCTTTATAAATAGGGGCATAAAGTACAAAACTGACTAAACTCTATAAGACTTTGGTTAGGCCTCAGCTAGAGTACTGTGTACAGTTCTGGTCACCACACTTTAGGAAGGATGTTAAGGCATTGGAAAGGGTGCAGAGGAGATTTACTAGGATGGTTCCATGAATGAGGGAATTCAGTTATGAGGAAAGGCTAGAGAGGCTAGGCTTATTCTCATTGGAGCAGAGAAGGTTACGAGGAGACCAAATAGAGGTTTTCAAGATCATGAGGGGTAAACAAGGAAAAACTGTTTCCACTGGTGGGTGTATCAGTGAATCGTGGTCACAGATTTAAAATAGTTTCAAAAAGAAGCAGAGGGGAGGTGAGGAGAAATGTTTTCACTCAGCGAGTTGTTCGAATCTGGAATCTGAAAAGGTGGTGGAGGTTGATTTGATTACAACTTTTAAAAGAGAGGTAGATGTTTATTTGGGGAGGAGGGGTTTGCGCGGTTACGGGGAGAGAGCTGGGGAGTGGGATTAAATTGCTCCTTTCAAAGAGCCGGCACAGACTCGATGGGCCGAATGGCCTTCTTTTGTGCCGTAAGATTCTATGAAACATACTTGCAGAGGAATGCAGGGTTGAGTTGTCTCTGTTTACCGCGTTGTATGTACACTGAAGCAACACCGGTCTTATTGTCTCACTCTGTGCCGCATTCCACACCTTCAGCACCTGGATGAGGATATTCAACTGTCTCAGTTCATCCAACTATTATTCTGCTGCGAGGCTGGGTGGGAAATAAGCACAAGTAGGCATTTGTGGAGCTTAGTGGTTAGAGCTCTCAACTCGCAAGTCAGATGACCTGGGTTTGAAACGTCATGCAAGTTTCCTTTACCCCATACGCCTCAGTTCACCTATCAGTGGGTAGGAACTTGGTTGTTAGTCAATTAACAGATAGCTTTTCTGGGGGGTAATAATACAGTTTTTTTTTTAAAAAGTCATAATGTTTGTGGGACCCTGCTATGCGCAATTGGCAGCCACAGTTAGCACACAAATATACAGTCAATTCACTTTACAGTTTATCTGTGACGTGCTTTGAGATATCTAGAAGACATGATAAGGCGCTATAGAGTAAGAATGCTTCAGCTATCATATATTAGATTATAAAGTCAATGTATTGCACTCACTGAGAGATATGTAACTTCATAGTTTAATGCATTTCCATGCTGGGAAGAGGGACTCGACTAGATAATTTGCTATGAGGAAACAGCGTGCTGCGTCAATTTTGAAAACTGACAAAATAAATGCAATTATTGAATATGTTGATCAAAATTGGTTATTTCCAATCCACGACTGTTTGTGGGATGCTGCTGTGCACAATTGGCTGCCGCATTTCACCCACAAATATACAGTTAATTCACTCTACGGTATATTCGGTGAAGCGCTTTGAGACGTCGATAAGATGTGAAAGGTAAGATATGCTATATCAACTGGAAGGATTATTATTATATCAAACACAAGGATGATTATTATAGGTGAAGACATATACTTTTAGGCAGGATTTGAAATCAAAGAGGGTGAGTGCAAAGCAGAGGGATTTAGGAAGAGAATTACAGGGAGCAAAGTGGCTGAAAGCTTATCCACTGATGGTGTGTGCGACTAAGTGAGCAGCAGACAGGGGGGGAGGCCTGAGCTGGGGGCTGAGTAGAGGGAGCAAGCCAGAGTAGGGTAAACCACAGGAGATCACAGAGAGAGGGTAGGACAGGGCCGTGGAGGTGTTTGAAGATAAGAAGAAGAACCTCAAAGTCAGGCTGCTGGGAAATAGGATGAACCAACTTTAAGATTCTTGTTGTTACTTTGAAATGCGAAGGCTTTAACTTTAGTTTTTACTGTAATTGGTTACAGATGCTGATCTGGAGCAAGAGCTCAACCTTACAGCATTGCTGCTGATTTGGAACCAGGGCCTGCTCTGTCTCTAGGCTCCACCGCACTGAGAGGACCATGACACACCCACCAGACGTTCCCCTCACAGCCAAGCTGGCCTCGGTCACCGGATAACATAATTGGGTGTTTATGTAACGTGACTGGTGATGGTGGGGAGGTCCTGTGTCAATTCTGCGGTTCAGTCACTTCATTTGGAATTCCATCCCGCAGTCCCTCCACCTCGCTCCCTCCCTAGTCTCCTTTACGTCCCGCCTCAAGACCCTCCTCTTCGACGGTGCCATCAGTCATCCCCCTTCCCCTCCCTTCCCTCCACTCTCCCTGATCCCGACCCCAGCTCGGGTACGAAACATGGACTATCCAGTGTCTTGAGACGTTCTTCCAGTGCTATACAAATGTAATTTTTTTTTGTACATCCCCAAACTCTGGAACACTCTTCCTCTAGCCCTCTGCCTTGCCCCTTCTTTCCCCATCTTCAGATCTCGCCTGAAAACCTTCCTCTTTGACCGTGGCTACAGTCACGTGGCCCCCTGGCTCAGCATCGTGCTCCATCGTTGTCAAGTGTTCTGTGACGCTACCAGGCGTGATGGGTGCTATATCAATGCAAGTTGTTGGGGTCATTCAACATAAAGAAGGGTCTCATTCAAACCCATTGTTATTCCTTTGATAGATGGTTACGTATTGTGCCTTCACTCAAGATACTACACCCAGGATACAGGATTCTTTTGCTTAACCAAATGCTTTTTTGGTTTGGTAACTTTATTTGTACCTTTGTAAATAAATGTTTAAAAAAAACAGAAACAAATAGATTATTAATAAATGTCTAACGGCCATAACAAACCAAGGAGAAAAATCAAACAATTATTAAAAAAAGCTTGTTTGCACACATTCCAAAAATACACCATCTTTGACAGACATAAACTTGAATTGAACTTTGTAAATAGTTCAAATTATTAAACCGTAAATTGTAGCTAGTCCGGACTTGCTGGAGTCATAAGAGCGCGAGAGCTCCTCTGGCCCCCTTGTGAGCTGGTAATTCAGTGTTTATTTATACAGACACATAAACACTTACAGTTCCCAGGACGCATGTTTGTGAAAGGAAGCGAGGTTGATATCTCCTTGGCGGTGGGCTTCAGTATTTCTAATACAGCTTTGCGCTGAAAATTGGCAGCAATTATACCAGTAATTAATTTATGGCTGGTTTGCATTCTCCACTATACACAATCAACACGAGCAATACTCTAACCCAAGCACTCGAGCCTCTCTTTGTGGGGGTGGGGGCATTAGAGTGATAAATAAACCACCCATATAATCCTCTGTGACTGATTAAGATCTTCGTTGTGATAACTTTTGAGACCAAATCAAGCCACTCAATGAATACCCCTTGATTCTGAATGGTCGTTTATCACATGTTATTATGTATAGACTGGGATTAGCTCTCTGTTAAATGTTTGGCATGGAGTACACTGCCATTCAGCTCGGAGCAGGGGTGAATCTCAATACAAAAGAGAACATTAGTCCTACTGGGATTGGTCACAATGCTGCTACAGACAAGCCAGCACCTCACAGCCACTCCCCCCCCACTAACAGCCTGTCAGTTCCATGGAGAAATGAGAAGGAAAATCAAGGCAAAGAAGGAGCCCCAAAGAAAGAATCATTTGACAAAAGAATCAATAAAATGTGTCTGCTTCACTTGACTGTCACAACGCATACACCTGCTGTGCTATGCTGTGTCTACTTGCTAATTAGGGGTACCATGCTTCAGATGAGATGTCAAACCGAGATCCTGTCAGCCTGTACGAGTTGACATAAAAGACCCCCCAACGCTACCTGAGAGTTTTTACCGACGTCTTGACCAATAATACTTCAAATAAATTGGTCATTCACTTTAGGGCTGATTGTAGTACAGTACAATGCTGTGTGCAAATTGGCTGCCGTGTTCAGCCATTAAATACAGTCACTAAACTTGACAACAATTACGAGTGCAGCACTTTGTGACATTTTGATTTTATAGTTGCTTCATCAAATGCAAAATTATTCCTATTCTATTTCTTACCTCGCTGCTGTTAAATACCAATATAGGGGGTGAAGTGATCGGACCCAGCCATATATACAGACACTCTGCGTCACATTCATAGAACAAGTCGGCCAGTTTAATGCTTGAGATCGTCTTTAGATTCTGTACAGCTTTGTGATCAGAAATCACCCAGGGGTGAAGCAAGTTACCTGGTCTGAGATACTAATTATAATCATAATAATAATAATCCTAGCATTTGATCTTGCATCTCATCACTTCTTCTAGACGTCTCAAAGCACTTCACAGAATATAAAGTGAATTGACTACAGTATATACTTGTGGGCAAACGCAGCTGCCAATTGTACACAGTAGTCTTCTACAAACAGCGATGGATTGAGTGAGCAAATTATTATTTCTTGAGGGATTATTATCCCTGGAAAAGTGATCCCGCCAATCAACTAACAACCGGGTTCCTACTTAATGCTAGGTAAACAAGCTGTCATTCACCTTAAGGCTCTTTGTGAGATTTTGCTGGTGGAGGAGGTAGCCTACAAAAACAGTCACTATAGTTGACGGTGAATCAAACTTAAAAGAAGCAGGTACAGTAACAACAACTTACACGTAAAGCGTCCTCCATGACAGGTTGTGTCGCAAAGCGCTTAAGACTCAGCAGAAACCTTACATACCCAGCAGAAACCTCCCCAGGTAGCTTCACACAAAGGGAAATGGCAGGAAGATCCTGAGAGACCGTAAGCACGGTCGAAGAGGAAGGTCTTCAGGCACGACTTGAAGATGGGGAAGGAAGGGGCAAGGCGGAGGGGTAGAGAAAGATTGTTCCAGACTTTCGGGGCACAGTGGCCAAAGGTGTAGCCATTGATAGTGGAACGGAGGGCACGTGGGTAAGCCGGAGGTCGGAGCCAGTCGAATGCAGGGAAAGAGTCGTCAGGTTGGGGAGTAAGGTGCCAGGGCATGAAGAGATTTGAAGCCGAGCGTGAGGATCTTGAAATCGATCCATTCAATAATAGGGAGCCAGTGGAACTTGGCGAGGACTGGTGTGCTGGTGTATGGAAAATAGTGCGGGCAAGTGTGAGATTAATAATCCCTTTAACAATAATTCCCCTGTTTACTGGGAGGTAGTTTTATAATACCCTTTAACACATGCGAGGAAAACAAGAACATTTTTAATATTGCCTTCATCACATCAAAACATCTCAAAGCACTATTGCATTTTATGCCTCTATTGCCATCTGTCCAAAATATCACTTCACTTTCCTCTTACTTTCCATTGGGAGCGGTTAGTACTGTGAGATTATAAATTCAGGTAGAGAGGCCACATTAAAGCTGGGTATTATCTGTTTCTCTGGCAACAGATAAGTTGCAGTTTTCGGGGAGCTAGACTGCAATGTTCTAATCTCTTTGACAAGACGCAGCAACTCCACTGCCATGGATTAAAAGCATTAACACATTAACCCTGTAACCTTGTAACTGGGCTTCCTTCACATGCTGTGAAGTGCCTCTGTCCTCTAACAGACAGCTCCTCAGGGTCAGTGCGTGTTACTCCTTCTCAGAAGTGCCGAGTGTCCCCATATCCTGTCGCTAATTGAGCCTCACTCAGCTGATCCCTCAAATGCCCAGATTGTTAAAATCAGCCTCCAACGCTGTCTCCATTTCTGTTCTCCACAGCTGTTTGCCGAACAAATTGGCTCCCATGTTGCACCCATAAAATGCACAGTTACACCACTTCACAGTGAATCATGTGAAACATTTTGAGACATCTCTATGAGATGATAAGACAGACACTGTATCAAATTCAAGGATTTAAAATGGAAGTTTTATTATTATTTATTTTATTTCATTCCGTGGCACGTTCTGTGGCATCCATTTGCTTTATTGAGGAAAAAGTATTGTGTTTTTCACCTTTGCTTACGCCAAGCCCATTCTATAAATCTGTTTTTAGGAATTCTATACAACATATTTCACAACAGGACACATGTGACAGACTGACAGAATCTAGTGTGACAGAGAGGACACATGTGACAGAGAGAAACAGTGAAATGTCAGCCTGACTCAGTTTGTAACATTCCCAATGTGTGTCAGAGGGTTGTTGACTTTGAGCCCATAATAGACAGACTGCACCCCCCACCTGTTTAAATTTGGAATTGAAGACCACACAGAATTGTCTTAATTTTAATTTGGAAGTTAGTACCAAAGAACAACTCACAGATGAATTTGGGTACATTAGAACATTTCCATCCTTAGGGTTAGGGTTAGGAAACAGGCCATTTGGCCTGACTGGTCTGTGCCAGTATTTGTACTCCACATGAGCTTCCTCCTGCCCTTCCTCAACTAAGCCAACAAACACAACCTTCTATTCCTTTCTCCCTCGTGCACCTGTCTAACTTCCCCTTAAATACATCTATCTAGGTATTTTCCACAATATTCAGACAAAATGAACACACCGACTTACACTACTTGGAATTGTGGGCCTCAGACACGTACATTCTTTAATGCACAGCCACGTGGTATATCTTTTCAGCATTTCACCCACAAATATACAGTCAATTCACTTTACAGTATATTCCGTGAAGCGCTTTGAGTCGTCTAGAAGACATGAAAAAGCGCTATATCAAACGCAAGGATTATTATTATTTCACAATGTGTTAATGACCTATCAGCTGCCTATTTTGTACATAGTTTGTGAATTTTAACCTCTCCCATGATACCTCTGTTCCTTTGGACAGCTGTATTTACGGCTTCTCCAGCTAATTGTACCAGTTTGTTACCTCAGTTACCAGCTGTACCTAATGAAGGTAAGTCAGGATATTAATTCTGCTTCAGGCAGTTGAGAGCTTGTGAAAGGCTCAATGGAAAATTGTAGTTTGATTTGAAAGGTACAGCATGGCTGCTGTTTTAGTCAATACTTCAACCTTTAACTACACCAATGCAAAGCTCATTTAGCTATCTGGGTAATTTTAATGATAGATAAACAATATACAGTAATAATGTGGTGATATCAAGCTTCTCATGGCCCAAACTATGAGATCCATCCCTCAGGTTCAGCCTCTGCCAAAAGGAACGCAAGCCCCTGCAGAAGACAAATTGAATTGCAATCAACTCACAGGCAGCCATCAAAGAATGAAAACTAACTCCAGATATGAAAGACACTTATAAAGAAGAGGAATTAATTCAGAACAAATCTGCGGAAACACTACTTCAATGACTGAGTAGTAAACTTATGGAACAGGCTCCCTAGGGAGACAATGGAAGAAGCAAGTGTTGTTTGTCTCAAGAGCAAATTAGATAGATTTCTGCTGTAAAATAATATAATGGTTACAGATATAAATACAGTATATAGAATACAAAATTACATTTGTAAAGCGGCTTTCACGTTGGGAGGACGTCCCGAGGCACTGCACATTCAGGGTCATTAGGAACAGAGCTGGCAAAGGCACCGTCGAAGAGGAGGGTCTTGATGTGAAGGCCAGACTGCCGATGGTGGGGTGGGCCGGGCGGTGGATATTGAGTAGGCTGGAGTCTGCTGAGCGGAGTGAGAGGATAGGTTGATAGCAGATTAGCAGGTCGGCAAGACTATGGAGGGCCATGAAAGTGAGGATAAGGATTTTGAATTGTATCCACTGAGGAATGGGGAGCCAGTGGAGCTTGGCAAGGGTGGGGGTGATGGGGTCATGGAGCCTGTTGTGGGTGAAGAGTGAAGACATGAGCTTTTAGATGATCTGTAGCTTGTGGAGGGAAGAATTGGGAAGGCCGACAAGCAGGGAGTTGGCGTAGTCGATTCTAGATCTAATGAAGACATGTGTGAGGGATTTGGTGGCCTGAGGGGTGAGCCAGTGGCGGAATTGGGCAATATTGTGAGGTGAGGTAAGGCAGAGTGGGTCATGGCACAGATCTGGAGCAGAAAGGACAGTTGAGGGGTAGATAAGACACCTCGGTTCCTGACTAGCTCAGTGAGGTGGAGTGTGCATCCTTAGATGCTGATGCTGCCAGCGCCTGAGGTGCAGAGACGCTAAAGCGAGCGAACCAATCAGGAGAGTCTCAGTCTTGCTGACGTTCAACTGCAGAAAGCTGGCTCTCAATCAGGGCTTGATGTCTCACAGGCAGTCTATCAGGACATCAGTGGTTCTGAGGTTGAGGCAGAGAGATAGAGATATACAGTAATTTATGACATAACATAACAAGCAACTGCCATGATGGTGGAAGGCACACTAGATTGATCTTGTTCTTTATTCACCTGGCAAATTCTTATGTTCTTAAATGTGAATTGTGTTGTATGTTACATGTTCAATACCAAATACAAAGATTTGGTATAGGCAAAAGAGGATCATGGATCTGAATGCCTGACTAAAAGAGTGGTGCGGAGGGCAGGAATTTCAATTTAAGGGCCACTGCCACCAGTATTGGGGGAGACGGGAGCTATTCCAAAGGAATGGGCTCCACCTAAATAGGACTGGGACAAATATCCTGGCTACGCAAATAAATAGGGAGGTAGAAAGGGCTTTAAACCACTAAAGGGGGTGGGGGAGGTAAAAGCATAGTCAGGTATAGTCCACCACAGTTACATTTGGGATCAACAAAAGTGGGAGAGCAGGGAGAAGAGCAAAGTGTGTCAAGCAGGGAAAAGAAGTGCAGTGATAGGGTGCTGGTGGATAGGGTTAATAGCCTGAAGACCATAAAAAAATTAGGCAGAGTCAACATGGCTTTACAAAAGGGAAGTCATGCTTGACTAATCTTTTAGAATTTTTTGAGGATGTATCCAGCAGGTTGGATAAGGAGGAACCAGTAGATGTGGTATATTTGGATTTTAGGAAGGCATTTGACAAGGTGCCACACAAAAGGCTGTTACTCAAGATTAAGGCCCACGGGATTAATGGGAAAATATTAACAAGGATAGAAGAGTGGCTATCGGGTAGAAAGCAGAGAGTAGCGATAAAAGGATCATTCTCGAATTGGCAGGATGTAACTGGTGGAGTGCCACAAGGATCAGTGCTTGGGCCTCAGCTATTTACTATTTACATCAATGATCTAGATGAGAACATTGAATGTAACGTGTCTAAATTTGCGGATGACACTAAACTAGGTAGCAGAGTGAGCTGTGAGGATGATGCAAAAAGATTGCAACAAGATATAGATAGGCTAGGGGAGTGGGCAAGTAGGTGGCAGATGGAATTCAATGTTAGCAAGTGTGAAATTATTCACCTAGTTAGCAAGAATAAAAGAATAGATTATTTTCTAGAGGGGGAGAAGTTAGATAGTGTTAGTGTTCAAAGGGATTTGGGTGTCCTTGTACACCAGTCCCAAAAAGTTAGTTTGCAAGTGCAGCAAGCAACTAAGAAGGCGAATGGCATACTAGCGTTCATTTCAAAATTGCAATTAGAGTATGAGAGTAGGGAAGTCTTGCTGCAACTGTATAGGGCTCTGGTGAGACCGCACCTAGAGTATTGTGTGCAGTTTTGGTCTCCTTATTTAAAAAAGGACACACTTGCTTTAGAGAGGGTGCAGCGTAGATTCACTAGGTTAGATCCTGGGATGAGGGGACTGACCTATGAGGATAGGTTGAATAAACTAGGGCTGTATTCTCTCGAGTACAGAAGAATTGGCGGGGATCTTATTGAAACATATAAGATTCTTAAAGGGCTAGATAAAGTAGATACTGAGGGACTGTTTCCCCTGGTAGGAGAATCTATAACCAGGGGTCACAGTCTTAAAATTAAGGGTCAGCCTTTTAGAACAGAGTTGAGGAACCATTTCTTTACTCAGAGGGTAGTAAATTTATGGAATTCACTACACCAGATGGCTGTAGATGCTCAGTCCTTGAACATTTTCAAGGCTAAGACTGATAGATTTTTGAAAAATAGAGGGATTAGGGGATATGGGGATAGGGCAGGTAATCAAAGTTAGGTGAGAAGATCAGCCATGATCTTATTGAATGGCGGAGCAGGCTCAAGGGGCCGAATGGCCTACTCCTGCTCCTAATTCTTATGTGCTTATGTTCTTATTATTAGTACATCAACCAGCATCCTGACCCCAACCGCCCTCCCCGATAGCCCAACCCCCCTCCCCAATAGCACAACCCCCCTCCCCGATAGCCCACCCCCCTCCCCGATAGCCCAACCACCCTCGCCGATAGCCCAACCGCCCGCGATACCCCAACCAGCCTCCTTGATAGCCCAACCAGCCTCCCTGATAGCCCAACCATCCTCAGTGATAGCCTGATCCAGCTGTTGATTACTCCAGTGTCCAATATATCTGCACCCAGAATCATCCTGAGATGAGGAAGAAAGACATTTGGGGGCAGGAAATATAAAAGAAAATAAATTGGCTTGAAATTCTACCCAGTATTAGTCTCTAGCAACACCGCAACATCAAAGTATAGTGCCTTTCACATAGGAAGGACGATCCAATCTTAAAAGTTTACTTGTGAAAGTTCTTAACACTCTGTATTTTTAAGAACTGCAGAAAACTATCTTCCAGCATAAGACTGAATTTATGAATATAATAATAACCTTGCATCTCATATAGCGCCTTGTCACATCTTCAAGACATCTCAAAGAGCTTCACAGAATATATTGTAGTGAATTGACTGTATATTTTGTTAAATGTATTTGAGCGACCTCACATTTTAAGTCAGTGCTGGAGGCTAAGGCAAGGTGGAATTTCAGGCCTTTACAGGTATTTGTGCACTGAAATGTTGAGGTTGATTGGACAGACAAACCTGGGGATATTCCAGAAAACAAACACATTGGTAAAAATGGTGATCCTGAGAATTCTTGTTGGAGCAGCAGATGTGTTGTTGAGCAGAGTCGTGGCCGGCATTGCTGGACTCTATTGACGTTTCCATCTATTTTACAGACTGAGCAAAGGTAGAAGTTCACTTCTGTACATGCTGATGATACAAAGCTGAGAAAAGTAGCAAACAGTGAGGAGGATAGTAGCTGACTGGAAGAGGACATAGACAGAATGGTGACATGGGTAGGCACATGGCAGATGAAGTTTAATGTGGGGAAATGCGAGGTGATGCAATTTGGGAAGAAGAATGAGGAGAGACAATATAGGCTGATAGTACAATCTTAAAGGTAGATAAAGCTGTTAAAAAGCATACGGGATACTGTGCTATACCATGAACTTGAGGGAACAGGTTAGGTCTGAAATAGATATTTCCCTTCTGAGGGTGACTAGCACGGTACAAATAAGTTTATAAGGGTCAAACATCAAGGTAACTCCTTAACCATCAGAATGCAGCCTCATTCAGAAATAGCATTTTTCCCTTTTCCCTGTGACCTGATTGAGCTGAAGAGATATGTTTGTGGGTTTGAGTTTCGACCAGGAGAAACCTTAAACAGCTTTCGTTACTCCACACGTCTCCCTTCACCCAGCAGTAAATAGGAACATGGTTGTTACTCGATTCACAGATTGCTTTTCCGGGTTAATAATCCCTTCAAAATATTATAATAATTTGATCACTCGATCCACTAACGTTTGTGAGAGACACTGCTGTGCACAATTGGCTGCCACATTTCGCTCATCAAACGTACCATCAATTCACTTTACAGTATACTGTATTCTGTGAAGAGCTTTGAGACGTTGAAAAGATGTGATAAAGCATCATATCAAATGCAAGGATTATTATTATTATAAGGTGCTCACAAACTAATGAGGGCTGAATGGTCTCCGGCCTTTCTTTCAGGCAATATGTTTGACAGGAAATGTCACTGATAGGAACCAAGGGAAGCCAGGACAAACCAGAGGCTTTGTTTTTTGAGGAAAAAAAAGAGCTATCAAGGACAGAGCAATGTGGTATCTGACAGTAACAGCTCTGAATAAATAAATGGAAGGAACAGCAAGGTAGGAGGCCAGTACTGTTGCTTCAGTCTGGATACGGGATGTTTACAGTGAAGAGACACAAACAGAAAAGGACAGATAATGGGATCGAGTGATGGATCACAATCCAAGGCTTATCGCACAGTTTATGAGGGATATTTACAACAGAAGCTGGGGGAGCAGCAAGGGTCAAGGATGAGCACAGTACAGCCCTCTCTGACACATGATATTACACAGCTGGACCCATGTGAACCTGTGGCTTTTGTGAAATGATTTGTTTGAGGCAGACACATGACCAGCACCAAAAGGAACTTTATTTCATTTCAAGTGAGGAACGCGTATAAAACCTGGCAAGTTCACATCAGTTAACAGTACAAGTCTGTTTTTTTTCCTGATTATCCCCCTCCCCCCACCACACACACTCACAATCGCCTCTTCCACCGTTTGGATGAGGCTTTAAATCATGGTTCCCGTCTGTATCTGTTCAGGTGGACATTAAGGTTCCTGTGCCGCTATTCAAAAAGGGAAGTGAGTTTCTAGCAGCCTCCTGACCAACAATCCTCCTGATAAAATTCATCATTCAAATCATAATAATAATAATTCTTGCATTTGGTATAACACATTTCACGTCTTCTAGACGTCTCAAAGCGTTTTACAGAATATACTGTAAAGTGAACTGACTGTATATTTATGGGCAAAATGCGGCAGCCAATTGCGCACACAATGTCCCCACACACAGATGTGTATTCAAACGACCAATTTTTTTTGAGGGATTATTATTAGGCATGTGAAGTAAGGAAATCTGCCCAAGGTTTCGTCCTGAATTGGAATTGAATCCAGATCACTCACTTGTTAGGATTGTTAGACCGGTGCTCTAACCACAGAGCTACAGGGCTCCAGAACTGTTTGTATCACGTCCCAGCTCGATTACGCCTTAGCTTGTCGGCATTCTCTTCCCTCCATAGATTGGGGATCATCCAGAACCCTACAGCCCATGTCCTCTCCTACACCATACTCCGTGACCGCAACTCCCCCATTCTTACCCAATTCCACTGGCTCCCCATAACCCAGAGGATTCAATTCAAGATCCTGGTCCTCACTTAAAGTCCTCCATGGCATCGCCCCACTCTATCTCTGTGACCTCCTAACCCCCTGCCAACCTGCCCACCCCTTCCACTCAGCAGGCTCTGGCCTGCTCCGTGTCACCCAATCCACCCGCCCACCATTGGTGGGCGAACCAATAACCTCTGGAATTCCACCCCTCCACCTCACCCCCTCCCTGGCCTCTTTCAAGTCCCACCTCAAGACCCTTCTCTTTAATGATTCAAATGTAATTTTGTTGTTGTTGTGGTACAATGATATGTGCAAATTGATTGCAGTACTCTCCTATAAATAATAGTAAAACATATATTGGGTTTAAACCCTTTCTCTTTGGGAGGAACGTCCAAAGTACTTCACAAGATATAGTGTAAAGTGGTGTGACTGATTTGTGGATGAACATGTCAGCCAATTTGCACCAAAGAAATATCCCACAAACAGCCATGATCAATTTTATTTGGAGATTTTTGACTAGGACACTGGGAGAGAGAAACTCCCTTCTCTTTTTGAAAAGTGCCAAAGGAGCTCAAACTACATGAGTTCCAAGTTGCAGTTTGGGGTTTGAACCCACAATTTCTAACTCAGAGGCAAGAGTGGAACCAACTGAGCCAAGTTAGCAAACATACAGTCACTTTACATAGAACTGTGAAACTGAAACTTTTAACTATATCATATACAAAGATTACTATTACTGTATTATGAAGAACGGCCTCACTGAGATAAGCCCTCTGGTCCCTCACCCGGGCAGGATAGTCATTCCTAATCCTGTCCCAATATTGCACATTGGAAACATAAAATTCTATACAGATGGAGGCCATTGAATCCCCCTCAAGTCTGTGCTACCAGACTTGCTACCAAGTCTGCAAAGTTAAAACTGCTCAAGCCACAATATAAGGCACACAATATAAATGCAAGTTGTTGTTGTTGTTGCATTCCGCAACCACCCTCGGTTAACAACCGTCCTGGAACAGCCTGGACCAATTAATTACGCTCTTTCCCCACGTCCCTTAATGTTTTGATTGCCTAAGTAGAGTCAAACACTCTGGGACTCTACCCTGTGTGAACAACAACAAAATTACATTTATAAAGCGCCTTTCACGTCGGGAGGATGTCCCAAGGCGCGATGTAAATGCAAGTTGTTGTTGTTGTATTTATCCAGTTCTATTGATCCTGCCTCGGCAGCCACCTTCCTGTCTCAGTCATTGGACAACAACTACAACTATAACAAATTACATTTTGGGTAGGAGAGTGACCAAAAGCACAATTGAAGAGGAAGGTCTTCAGACTAGTCTTCAAGGAGACAAGCGAGGGAGGCAGAGGGACTGCGGGATGGAGTTCCAGAGAGGGGCAATGGTTGTGAGGGCAAGGTGGAGAATGTGAAGCAGGCATAGCCCACTGAGCGGAGGGAGCGGACAGGTTGGTAGGGGGTTAGGAGGTCACAGAAGTAGGGAGGAGCAAGTCACCGGAGGGCTTTAAGCCTGAGGACCAAGATGTTAAACTTTATCTTGTGAGTGATTGGAAGTCAGTGGACGGGGGAGATAGGGTCCCAGAGCATGGTACAGGAGAGAATATGGACTGCAGTCTTCTGGATGATCTGCAGCATTTGGAGGGAGGAGTTGGGGAGGCTGACAAGCAGGGAGTTTGTGTTGTCCAGCATGGATATGATGAATGAGTGGATGAGGATCTTGGTGACTGGCGGTGAGAGACAGTGATGGAGCCAGGCAATGTCACAGAGGTAGGGGATGGCAGAGCAGTTCATGGCACAGATGTGGGATAGTTGACGGTCAACCAGGACACAGAGGTTCCATATGGGCTCCATGAGGTGTAGAGTGCATCCATGAAGGCTGATGCTATCAGCCCCAAGATATCCAGTCAAGAGGGCCTCAGTCTTGTTGATATATAACTTGACATATAACTAGAGGAAGTTTGTTCTTATCCAGGACTTAACGTCCAACATGCTATCTGGGGAAGTGGACACCCTATGCCTGTGCGGGGGCTGGAGGAGAAGATCATGACAAAGTGGAGATGGTGTGAGAGGAAGCATTTGAACCAGGCAAGGGCAGGTCCGCGAAGGTTGAGCTGAGAGGAGAGGCGGTGGGTGTTCAGCAGTGTCAAAAGCAACAACAACAACTTTCACTTATATAGACCCCCCCCACCCCACTACACGCATGGTCAGACTCTCTCTCAGATGCTTAACAGTGGCAGGCTAGGGGTAGGGGGAACTGACCATAAGCATGAAGAGGAAGGGTTTCAGGCGGGAGAGAGATCTACGAGGACAAGACCCCCGCAGATGGACTAATCTGCACTTAGTAAAGTTAGGGCCAGGGAGCTTCACCAATAAACTCCTCAACCTTCAAATGAAACTGTTGCTCCCAGATTCTGCCTGAGGTGAGCAAACAACACTGACCTCCTGAAAGACTCTCTCTGGCAATGTTAGATCTCGTTAATGAACAACCTCACTATGACACAGGGTCGGTCGATTGTACACAAACTGCCAAGAGCAGTGATTCTTTTCACTACTTATTTATAATGAAAGGATCAATATTTTCAGCAGCTTAGACCCTCACAACATTACCATCACTTCTTCCTATTTAACAATAGCTCTCATCACCTGGTTCCATACCAAGTGTATGGACTACGAGCTCAGATACCAACGTGAGGCATCAACCTACAAACCTTCAACTGAGAACAACAACAACAACAAAATTACATTTATAGAGCGCCTTTCACGTCGGCGTCCCAAGACGTTGAACAGTCAGGTTGAGAATGCTACCAACTTAGTAATTATGACAAGCTGACATTATTGCTCTCACTTTGCTACATCTTTTCTTTTTAATGTGATATCATCATGTGCGCGATTCCTCTGTGACCTAGGATTCTTCTATTGTAGCGGTTAGAGCGCTTGCCTCGCAAACAAGAGCCTGGGGTTAATTCTCAGACAGGACAAAACCTTGGCCAAAGTTTCTTACTCCACCCGTCTCCGTTTACCGAGCAGTAAGTAGGAACCTGGTTGTTAATAAAATGGGGCATCGTTTTCTGGAGGTAATATTGTTTGTTTAAAAACAATGTGATCACTCAATCCACGATTGTTTGTGGAATATTGCTACACTGGGGGGCATCATAGTCCGAAGGTTCATTAGTCCGAAGGTTCGATAGTCCGAACACACAAATTTCCTATACCCGGGGTGGTTACCATGGTTACCACTCGATAGTCCGAACCGACAATGAAATAAATTTTGTTAATCCGAACATTCGCTGCGATAGTCCAAAGGTTAGGGTTGGGGTTGGGTTAGGGTTAGGGTTGGGGTTAGAGTTCGGGGAAGCTTCGGACTAACGAATCTTCGGACTATCGAGCGGTAACCGCTACACTGTGTGTGTAATTGGCTGCTGCGTTCCACCGGCAAAATATACAGTGAATTCACTTTACAACGTAGATTCTCTGAAGCACTTTGAGACGTCGCAAAGACGTGATAACTGCTATGTTGAATACAAGGATTATTATTAACTGATGCTGAAGCAGAGATTGACTACAGCGCCATCCGGTGTGAGCCCGAGGAACCCAAATACTGTACAGTACAGGCCTGCGGTCCTCAAGATTCACAGCAACAATGACGTCACACCGTGACTGGCTCAGTCAGTCAACAAGCTCAGGATCACCTCCAGGCTTCTGCTTTCTGTAATTAAAGGCGTTTAAAGGCAAATTCTGTCCATTAAAACAAAACCTTTTTGCTCAACAAAAGGGGGGGGGGGGTCAGGGCTGTGAGGTGGGGTCAGGGCTGTGAGGAGGGGGGGGGGGTCAGGGCTGTGAGGAGGGGGTCAGGGCTGTGAGGAGGGGGTCAGGGCTGTGAGGAGGGGGGTCAGGACAGTGAGGGGGGGGGTCAGGGCTGTGAGGAGGGGGGTCAGGGCAGTGAGGAGGGGGGTCAGGACAGTGAGGGGGGGGGTCAGGGCTGTGAGAGGGGGGTCAGGGCTGTGAGAGGGGGGTCAGGGCTGTGTGGGGGGGGTCAGGGCTGTGTGGGGGGGGTCAGGGCTGTGAGGGGGGGGTCAGGGCTGTGAGGGGGGGGTCAGGGCAGTGAGGGGGGGGGTCAGGGCTGTGAGGGGGGGGGGGTCAGGGCTGTGAGGGGGGGGGGTCAGGGCTGTGAGGGGGGGGGTCAGGGCTGTGAGGAGGGGGTCAGGGCTGTGAGGGGGGGGTCAGGGCTGTGAGGGGGGGTCAGGGCTGTGAGGGGGGGGTCAGGGAAGTGAGGGGGGGGGGGGGTCAGGGCAGTGAGGGGGGGGGGGTCAGGGCAGTGAGGGGGGGGTCAGGGCAGTGAGGGGGGGGTCAGGGCAGTGAGGGGGGGGGTCAGGGCTGTGAGGGGGGGGTCAGGGCTGTGTGGGGGGGGTCAGGGCTGTGAGGAGGGGGTCAGGGCAGTGAGGGGGGGTTCAGGGCAGTGAGGGGGGGGTCAGGGCTGTGAGGGGGGGTCAGGGCTGTGAGGGGGGGGTCAGGGCTGTGAGGGGGGGGGGGTCAGCGCTGTGAGGGGGGGGTCAGGGCAGTGAGGGGCGGGGGTCAGGGGTCGGTGATGATGATGATGAGGTGAGGAAGTGACGTCCTGGAGCCGGAAGTGGAGCCTGGCGGGAGGTGAGGAAGATGGCGGGGTGGGGGTCATTACACACAATATAGACACCAGCAACACCTCTGACTGTCTGTGTGTCTGTCTCCCTCTCTCTGTCTCTCCATCACCCTCCCCTTCTCTCTCTGTGTCTCTCTCTCTCTGTGTCTCTCTCTGTGTGTCTGTGTGTTCCCTTCTCTGTGTGTGTGTTCCCTTCTCTGTGTGTGTGTCTCTCTCTCTGTGTCTGTGTGTGTGTGTTCCCTTCTCTGTGTGTGTGTGTGTGTTTCTCTGTGTGTGTGTCTCTCTCTCTTGTGTTTCTCTCTCTCTCTCTGTGTGTCTGTCTCCCTGTCACTCTAACCACCAGCTGGTGGGTGGGGGGGGTGGTTACAGGACTTGCCTGGTGAGCCAGAGGAGCTGGGTTTGTTTTGATTCCTGGGCAGAGTTTCCTTGTTCCTCACCCTGCTGTTTACTGAGCAGTCGGTGGGAACCCGGCTGTCAGTCGATCAGGTAGGAAGGTAACAAGGCCTGTCTGTGCCACACTGCTGTGCGCGGTTGCCCACAAGATACACAGGCAACTCAGATTACTGTACATCCTGTGAGGCACTTTGAAGCATCACAAACACGTGATAAGGCACTATGTTAAACACGAGGATTATTATTAATACAATTATTTCTGTGGGGCTGTGTCTGAGACCACTTAACAGTAGCGGAGCCTCACGTGGAGCCGGAGGGTGGTGGGGGGTGACCAGTGACTCTCAGCGTGATCCTACTATGTGCTGGTAAATAGAGGCGTGTGGAGTTAGGAAACGTGCCCGTGTCTCGCCCTGCCCAGTAGTCAAACTCGGGTCCTCTCGCTTGCGAGGTGACTCCTCCAACTGCTGAGCTACAGGACCCCACGACACCACAGCTCATCTCCTGTTTGCGCCCCGCAGGGATGACGTGTACCATAGAGAAGGTGCTGACTGATGCAAAGGCTCTGGTGGAACGGCTGAAGGACCACGACAATGCGGCCGAGTCTCTGATCGAACAGACGACCACACTCAACAGGCGTGTGGAGAGTATGAAAGAAGTCGGGACGGGTTTCCCAGACAGGGTAAGTTTTGACCCGTATATAACCGGTCGGCTTGGCTCAATTGGTTCTCGTTGTCTTCCAAGTCAGAAAGTTGTGGGTTCAAGTCTGATACCAAGGCCTTTGAGCTCCCGGTCCAGGCTGACACTCCAGTACAGTGCTGTGGGATGGCTGCACTGTCGGGACTAGCTTAATTCGGATAAGAAGTTAACACTTAGGTCCTCTCTGATCGTTCAGGTAGATTTTAAAGATCCTATAATAATAATGATAACAATCCTTGCATTTGATATAACATCTCATCGTGTCATCAAGCCAACTCAAAAAAATGCTTCACAGCCTACACAAGCATAACAAAATCACATTTAAAGAGCGCCTTTCAGGAGGATGTCTCAAGGCGCTGAACAGTCAGGTCAGGACCTGAACATGGGAGAGGGCGAGGGGGGGGGAGAGGTGGGAGGGCGGCAGAAGGCCTGTTCGAAAAGTGGGGGTTTTCAGACCAGCCTTGAAGGAGGCAAGGAAGGGAGCAAAGCAAAGGGACTGTGGGATGCAGTTCCAGAGTGTGGGAGCAGAGAGGCTGAAAGCCCATCCACGGCGGGTTGGGTGGGAGACATGGGGCAGACCGGAGCCCACTGAAGGGAGGGGGCGGGGAGGTTGGTCGGGATACAGCAGGTCAGAGAGGTAGCAAGGCCATGGATGGCTTTGAAAGTGAGGCCGAGGATCTTGAATTCAATCCTCTAGGGGATGGGGAGCCAATGGAGCCAGGCGAGGGTGGGAGTGACGGAGTTGTGAAGCTTGGTGCGGGAGAGTATACGAGCTGCATAGTTTTAGATGATCTGCAGCTTGTGAGGGGAGGACCGATGAGGATAGTCGAGCCTTGATGTGACGAATGCATGGACGAAGATTTCAACAGCCTGAGGGGTGAGGCAGTGGCGGAGACTTGCAGTGTTACTGAGTTGGTGGAAGGCAGTGCTGGTCATGGGGCGGATGTGGGGGAGAAACGACAGTTCAGGGTCAAACAAGACACACTGGCTTCATGGGATGGAATGTGTAGCTGTGGATGCTGATGCTGCCATCGCCTGAGGTGCGGAGGCGCTGACGTGAGCCAATCAGGATGGCCTCAGTCTTGCTGACGTTCAGCTAAAGAAAGTTGTCCCTCGTCCAGGACTCGATGTTGGACAATCAGGCCAACGGCGATCCTGGAGTTGAGGATGGAAGCAGAAAAGTAGAGTTGGGTGTCACCCGCATACATGTGGAAATTTACCCCATGTCTGCGGAAGATGTCACCGAGAGGGTGTGTGTTTAGAGGGTGAAGGGGAGGGTGCCAAGGACAGAGCCCTGAGGAACACCACACGAGACGGTGCAGGGGCTGGAGGCAAAGCCGGCAGATACAAAGTGGAGACGGTGTGAAAGATAGGACTGGAACCAACCAAGGACAGAACCTTGAAAGTTGAGGTGGGAGGAGAGGCGGTGGAGGAAGATTGAATGGTCCACGGTGTCAAAGGCAGTCGATAGGTCGAGGAGGACGAGAAAGCAGAGGGAGCCCTGGTCACAGATGGGCAAGATGTAATTTGTGGTCTTGACCAGAGCAGTTTCGAAATCTGATTGGAGGGGTTCGTAGAGGGAGTGGGATGATAGGTAAGAGCAAAGCTGGGAGGCAATGACTCTTTAAAGGATGTTGGACAGAAAAGCGATGTTGGAGACGGGCTGGTAGTTGGAGAGTTGTCGTGCGTCATGGGAAAGTTTCTTCAGAATGGGGGGGATAACAACAGCAAAATTACATTTGTATAGCCTTTCACGTCTAGTGATAGTGGCTGTTTTGAGGGGGTTGGGAACGTTGCCAGATAAAAGGGACAGGTTGATATACTGCCATTGTTTGACTGTATTTTGTGGGCAAAATGATGCTATTTGAAAAGACATGTTCAAATACATGTCTCCTCTGGTCTGCTCGCTAACACCGCTCTCACTTAATTGTCCATTCACCTCGTGGATGTTTGTGAGGTTGTGCTGTGAGCAACAACACTTGAATTTATATCGTGCTCCTCACGCAGGGTAGAGTTCCAGACGCTCGTGTAAATTGGCTGCAACAGATACACAATCATCACACTTTACAGTAGTTGCTGCGAAACACTTTTGAGACGTTTTGATTCATAATCTGCCTCGTTTATTCTGTTTGGTTTAATAATAATAATCCTTGCATTTGGTGGGGCACCTTATCGCGTCTTTCAGATGTTTCAAAGCGCTTCACAGAATGTACTGGAAAGTGCAGTGACTGGGTATTTTGTTTCCCTGGATCCTTTGTAAGAGAGATCTCACACTCCCGTTGGGGATGTAAATCCGTCCTTGACTGTCTCACTGACTCTTTTTTGACCTTCTCCATCCTCAATAATATCACCCTCTGTTTTCAGAGCCAGGAGGATGTTGTAGAGTTGACCCAACTGGCGAATCACAAACCGCACGCCATCCTCCTGCAGGAAAACACACAGATCCGGGAGCTACACCAGGAGAACAAAGGTCTCGCGTCTTTCGTTAGCAAACGCTGCGTATGCCGGTGACAAAATTGTTAATCAGAGAAATTCGCCTGAGCCCTGGACGCTTCTCATTCACAGAGGCTTAATGCAGTGCTTGTTTTCTGCCACTGGATGTCATCTTTCAGGCAATTCTGTGCCAATTTTTGATGGTTACCAGAGGAATCCTGTTAGGGCAGAACATCAACACTACAGGTGTGTCTGTCTTTAGCTGAAAGCTTTAGTTTCTCATGCCGAATTGCAGCCACTGTGTGTGCGCGTGTCTCTCTCAATCTCATTCTCCTGCCTTGAGTAGAATTGTCTGACAAAGTGAAGTTCTGAAATCTCATACTGGAAACCAAGATGTTTATTATCTGAGGTGTTTTCCATTTAGCAGCGGCCTCCCCAGCCTGTGGGGAGTGATGCAGGAGCACCCAACTCAATGTGAAAATATATATCGCCTCTTCACGTCTTTGAGATACCGCAAAGCGCTTCACTGTAGTAGACAAGTAGACAGTGTAGTGACTGTCTACTTTGTAAGCCAAATGTAGTAGCCAATTGAGCACAACAGTGTCCAAAATTATTACTCTCAGAAAAGCGATCCACCGATCGACTAACAACCAGGTTCCTACTTAGTGCTAGATAAACAGAGGCATGTGGAGGAGGGAAACTTACCCAACATGTTGCCCTGTCTGAGAATCAAACTCGGGTCTCTCGCTTGCGAGGTGAGCGCTCTAACCACTGAGCTCCAGGATTCCACTAACATAAATGTCACAGTCGTTTGTTCCCGTCTTTGCACACATTCACACCATATGAACAAGAGCATACTGCACACACCCAGCACACGCGTATCACACGCATCCAGTGTAAACACTCATACGGCGTACAGACATGTGCACATACAGCAACCCATCCTACCAGCACACAGGCCCAACACACATCCGTTTGCACACCCGGCATCTACATTATACACAACTTGATGATTTTGCCATTTTAAAGCTGTGTTGAATCTTGTCTTAAAGTGTCACTTCCTCCTCTTGTCAGAGCTGTGGCTGTCCCTGGAGGAGCATCACTGTGCCTTGGAGCTGATAATGAGTAAATACAGGAAACAGATGTTGCGATTTCTGGCAGTGAAGCAAAAAACAGACATCACACCAATCAACAACCTACACCAGGAGCATTCCCAGGTAATTACTGCACTCCCCCTCACTACAGTAGCCGTCCCTCACTCACCCTCACTAGAGTAGCCGTCCCTCACTCCCCCTCACTACAATAACTGTCCCTCACTCCCCCTCACTACAGCAACTGTCCCTCACTCACCCTCACTACAGTAGCCGTCCCTCACTCCCCCTCACTACAGTAGCCGTCCCTCACTCCCCCTCACTACAGTAGCAGTCCCTCACTCCCCCTCACTACAATAACTGTCCCTCACTCCCCCTCACTACAGTATCTGTCCCTCACTCACCCTCACTACAGTAACTGTCCCTCACTCCCCCTCACTACAGTAGCCGTCCCTCACTCACCCTCACTCCAGTAGCTGTCCCTCACTCACCCTCACTCCAGTAGCTGTCCCTCACTCACCCTCACTACAGTAACTGCCCCTCACTCCCCTTCACTACAGTAACTGTCCCTCACTCACCCTCACTACAGTAGCCGTCCCTCACTCACCCTCACTACAGTAGCTGTCCCTCACTCACCCTCACTACAGTAACTGTTCCTCACTCACCCTCACTACAGTAGCTGTCCCTCACTCACTCCAGTAACTGTCCCTCACTCACCCTCACTACAGTAGCTGTCCCTCATTCACTCCAGTAACTGTCCCTCACTCACCCTCACTCCAGTAGCTGTCCCTCACTCACCCTCACTCCAGTAACTGTCCCTCACTCACCCTCACTCCAGTAGCTGTCCCTCACTCACCCTCACTCCAGTAGCTGTCCCTCATTCACCCTCACTACAGTAGCTGTCCCTCACTCACCCTCACTACAGTAGCTGCCCCTCACTCCCCCTCACTACAGTAGCCGTCCCTCACTCACTCCAGTAACTGTCCCTCACTCCCCCTCACTACAGTAGCCGTCCCTCACTCACCCTCACTACAGTAGCTGTCCCTCACTCACCCTCACTACAGTAGCTGTCCCTCACTCCCCCTCACTACAGTAGCTGTCCCTCATTCCCCCTCACGACAGTAGCTGTCCCATACTCACCCTCACTACAGTAGCTGTCCCATACTCACCCTTGCTGTTACTGCGTTATTCCTAGATAACAAGATGTGGTGTACGTACCAATGCGATGGTATCACTGGAATAATCTTTACATTAGGAGGGAATGGAACCGCTTCCTAACTGTGATGTTTGGCACAGTTTGCAATCCATTTGCTGGAGCTCTCATCAAAGTGAGAGTTACTCCAGTGCTGGAAACGGGACCCTTCCCCCTTTGTGGAGTCCTGTAGCTTAGTGGTTAATGCATTAGCTTCCCAAACAAGAGAACCTGGGTTTGATTCCCGGGCAGGGTGAAACATCAGGCAAGTTTCCTTACTCCACACACAAGTTTCCTTACGACACACGTATCAGTAGGTAAGAACCCAAACAAAACACAAAATACTACAGATGCTGGGAATCTGAATCAAAAATAAAAGTTGCTGGAGAAACTCAGCAGGTCAGGCAGCATCCATGGAGAAAGGAAAAAGAGTCAACGTTTCGGGTCTACAACCCTTTGTCAGAACTGGGGCTTGTCAGAACAGTTTAGTCACTCAGTTATGTGCAATTAGCTGCTTAATTTACCCATAAAATATTCATTCAATTCACTTAAAGTATATTCTGTGAAGCACTTTGAGACGTTTAGAAGACGTGAAACGTGCTATATCAAATGCAAGGATTATTATTAATATTTGGGCACCCAGGCATTGATCCTCACATCGCCTGTAGTGGGTTAGTGACGGGCATACCTGTCAGTGAATCTACCCACAATTAATCAGCAAAATATTCCTCCATATTAACATCCGGCATTCCAGGGTACACACAGTATCAAAGTTACCTCTGCCTGACTCATGCTTTCGTCCACCAACTCCCCATCCATCATCTACCAACCCCCCCATCCATCATCCCCAGCAGAAGCCATGGGAGAGTGACCAAGATCTCTGAGGTCATGGCATCAGACGTGACAACAGCTTGTTAACTGCTCTGAGACACTACCTCCACATGAAAGCTGCAACAGTTGTCAGAGTGGTTATTGATGGCAGAGCCTGACACGCATTGGTAGCATGTTGTGCACTTCATACGTGTCTCTGACTGATTCCAGGTGGATTCTATACTTTCATTTATTTTTTACGCAGTGTATTGGTTCAACAACAACAACAACAAATTATATTTGAATAGGGTGGAGAAGATGTCCCAAGGAATTTGGTTCAGATTTGAGTTACAGTCGGAATTGATACTCCAGTGAGCATTCCATTAATACAGGTGTCCCAGCCTTTGGATGAGATATTAAATTGAGATCCTATCTGCTTACCAAGGTGGATGTGAAAAAAAACACAATAATAAAATTGGTCCTTTCAATCCATGACTGTTTGTGGGACGCTGCTGTATGAAATTGGCTGCTGCGATTCGCCCACAAATATACAGTCAATTAACTTTACAGTATATTCTGTGAAGCACTTTGAGACATCAATAAGATGTGAAAAGCGCTATATCAAATGAAAGCATTATTATTATAATCCATGCGTTCACCTCCAAATATATAAGTCACTACAATAAATACTGTTGAATGCTTTGAGATGTTTTGATGTTATGAACATTATATCAAATGCAAGGATTATTATTATTAAATTTCCAGGAGCTGCAGACAAAGGTGGAGCAGATCTGTGACATGGGCACAGTCATGAGGAGAGCTGTTCAGGTGGACGACCATCATTCCTGTCACATTCAGGAGAAGGTAGCGCAGCTGGAGGTAGGTTTCTCAAATCCATATCCTGGTGCTTCATCCATCTGTACTAATGTTGTATCCACTAAACCCACTTACTACTAGGGTCCGGCGATATATCGATATATCGGTTATATCTGATATCATTTTCATATCGATACACCAGCATAGGCATTCTAAAAATATCGATATATTGAAAAATCGCTATATCGAAAAAAATCGGAATGCGCGCGCACTGAACTACAAGACCCAGAATGCTCATCTCTATACACAATGCACAGACCGAGGTGCAAAGCCGCCATATTGTATTCATAGTCCTAGAATACAATATACAGGTATGCAAGGGGTGAGGGGAGAGAGAGGCGGGTGGGGGGGGGGGAGAGATGGTGGGGGAGGGAGGGAGACGGGGAGAGAGACGGGGGTGGGGGAAAGAGAGGCGGGGGGGGGGGGGGGGGGGGGGGGGGGCGAGACAGGTGGTTGGGTGGGAGGTGGGGGGGATGTGATAACAGACAGACATGTGGGGGGATGTGAGAGAGGAGAGAGACACAGACAGAAAAACACAAGAGATGGAGAGAGTGAGTGAGAGACACAGAGAGAGAGAGAGAGATATTTACCTCCTGAGGAGATAGGCCCCGAATGTGCATGCACCTCACAACGCGCGCGCATGCGCAGTATGAAAACTCAAAATATCGTTATATCTCGATATGAGCCCATCGATCTATCGAAATCGGAAAATTTCCATATCGACGGACCCTACTTACTACCAATCCATCCTTTGTTCTTTCCTTCTCAACAATAAATTGCATTACACAGCGCTTTCATGTCAGGAGGATGTCTCAAGGTGTTGGACAGTCAGGGACCTGGACCCCAGCTGGGGGTTGGGATCAGGAGGGGTGGCCCACATTCACAATGCATGAATCCATTCTGCTTTTGGAGACCTTTTGGGTGCCTTTGTCATCTCAATGTTATATTGCTGTGATGCTCTCCCATCTGTCCTCCCTGGATCCACTTCATGTCATCCACAATGTCATGGCCATGTTCTGTCCCACCAGCCCACATATTGCTGAGTTCCGCTGGCTGCCCGTCCCTCAGTGCAATTATTTTTGGGACCTTATCATTTTCACTTCCCTCTTCGGTCTCTCATTCTTCTGTCCAAACTTCCTCACGCGCTGCCTCAGGCCCTGCTGTCTGTACTTTACTGCTTGTTCTCCACTCCCTGCCCCACTAAGTGTAGTTCTGTAGCTCAGTGATTACAGCACTTGCCTCACAAGTGAGAGGACGTGGGTTTGATTTCCTGGCAGGATGAACCATTGAGCAAGTTTTCTTACTCCACATGCCTGTTTACCTATCAGTAAATAGGAATCTAGTTGTTAGTCAATTAGCTTTACCAGGGGAGTAATAATACCTTGAAAAAAAATCATGATCACTCTAAAGCCAAAGTTAATGTCACTCAATCCACGTTTGTTTGTGCAACACTGCTGGTTGCAATTGGATGCCATGTTTTGCCCACAAAATATACTCTCAAGACCCTCCTCTTCGATCATGTCTTCTGTTGCCCCCGTAACTCTCTCCCTCCCCCCTACCCTGTCCCTCTCGCTCAGGTCCTGACCTGACTGTTCAGCGTATTGGGATGTCCTCCCGACGTGAAAGGTGCTCTATAAATGTAATTTTGTTGTTGTATACAGTTAATTCACTTTACAATATATTCTGTGAAGTGCTTTAAGATGCTTCAATGATATGATCAGGTGCTATAACAAATGCAAGGATTATTATTATTAAGTCCGCAACTACTACACCACTCTCTTAGACTTATTTCCAGAACTACTTTACCCCACTGCGTTTCCTTATTTAATCTTTTAGTTCAAGCCTTTACTCACCTCTACATTTCTCAGTGTGCGAAAGACATGATTTGACATGAATGACGCTGTATAACTGCACTTCCTGTTGTCATTTCTTTCTCCCTTTTTAGCTGGAAAACCGAGAGCTGCGGAAGCTGGTAACGCTGAGTAAGGAGATCTCACTGAAAGACAGGACAGTTGAGAACACTGGACATGCCCCATGTGAAAAATAGCATCTCTCTGCCTTTCTGTTGTGTATGCACCTTGTGTACGCCCGTTTGTGTGTGTCTCTCTCACATTCTCTCTTGATTTCGCTCGATCTCTTTCTCTAGGTGAGGATCCTCAGATGGCCTTTTGCACTTTCTCTTCCTTGCCCAACTGACCTTTATTTGGCTGATATCAGTTGTCTCCCTCTCCTGCCTGGTGGCTGACAGACACGAGATCCTGTGTTACTAACACACTGGGTGAAAGAACAAAGGGAGGTTCTTCTAGAGAACTCAGAGGTTGATTGACTGTGGAGGGTGGCACAGAGACACACCAAACACAGGGGTCTTGAGTTAAAATGACCGGAGGTTTGTGTAAGTAGATCAAAAGTCAGGGCAGCAGTTGTCGGAAACTGTTTTACAAACTGTTTGTTAATGAAGGTGCTGTTCTGCAGAATCAAAATCAAGATCACCTGAATTTTTCTGAGGTGAAATGATCATGTAACAGCTTTAGAGACTTGGTCTTTGCAGGTGCAGTTTGTGATTACATGTAAACCATAGAGACTCTCAGTGTCATTGCTGCTTTTACCCTGGAGAAGGGTTAAAATGGGAAAGGACTGAGTGAGACTGTATTTCACTGCAATACCTTGCTACACCCCAGAGACGGAGCCACACACTGTGAATTTATCATCTCCCAGGGGTGAATGGAGCACAGTTGCCTCCCAAGAGCAAGCGCCACAATCTGTCTGCGTACAATGTACGGTGTCTGCCAGTGTGACATAGTGAGGCCTGCGCTGCTGCCTTACTCTCGTGCCGGCCAATGTGGTTTGTGATCAGGAGGATGCATGATTGGAGGCTCTGAATGTTGGGCAGGAAAGCGAAGAAAACTGAAATGCTGGAAAGCACACGCCCACAATACAGCGAGTACACAGGAAACACCCCATCGCCAGGAGAAAACAATCATTAACAGATGTACCACTGACGCAGCTTGTCACCATCTCCCTGTTTTAGTCGTTGATCGATATCATTAGGTTTGTGGTTGTGATTCTGAGCAACACTTTCGTCAGCTATAGGCATGGAGTGGCCAGGAACCAAATCTGAGACCGTAGGAACCAATTCTCTGCGACAGTGGGAAACTTACTAAGGAACAAAATGGGAAACACAGAGGTCTTCTCACCACTGTTTTGGAAGCTGAAATATCTTCTCTGTGGTGGTATCTGAAATAACTTGCTTTCATCATCTGTGATGAGCTTGGAGCCAGATAATGTAATGGTTTCACAGCTTTCAGTTGGAGGGTGAAGCTGAATCTGGAAATTGTCAAACTCAGGGTCATACTTCACAATTGTCAAAACGTGTTCTCAATATATTTTTGTCAAAAGCTTTAGTATGTCAAATGTTCAAGCCATTGAATGCCAATGGAGTCACTGACATGGTTTGTAAAAGTGCTTAAGATGGTTATAAAGGATGATTTCGATTGTCTGAGCATTTATTTTTTCTGATCAAACTATTTGGTAAGGAAATGCGTAAATTCATTGGGCAGTGAAACCAAAGACTGGATTAAACACACTTGCTGATCTATAGGTAGGAGGTAATAATGATAATAATCCTCATACAGAGCTTTTCAGGGGTGCTAGACATCTCAAAGCGCTTCACAGAATATCCTGTAAAGTGCATATTTTGTGGGTGAAACGCGGCAGCCAATTGCGCACAGCAGTTTCCCGCAAACAGTCATGGATTGAAATGACCAATTTTTTTTTCAGGCCCTAATTATTGGGTGTGTAGGGTAAGGAAACTTTCCTGTGATTTCGGCCTGCCTAGAATTTAACCCAGGTCTCTTGCTTGTAAGACAAGTGCTTGGCTTGCATTGCACAGTTCAAAATGTACCTCGGCCAGCAATCCTCCGAATACCATACAAAATTACATTTGTATAGTGCCTTTCACATCAGGAGAACATCCCAAGATGCTGGACAGTCAGGGATTTGGATCCAAGCAGGACGGTTGGGATCAGGGAGTGGGGGGTAGGTGAGTGGCCAAGGCATAGTCGTAGAGAAGGACCTTGACACATGCCTTGAAGGAGGCAAAGGTGTGAGCGAGGCAAAGGGAATATGGGATGCAGTTCCAAAAGGTGGGAGCAGAGAGGCTGAAGACCCGACTGCCGATGATGGACTAGGTGGAGTATGTGGAGCAGAGCAGACAGGTCGATATGGTTACAGAGCCTGGTGCGGGGCGGGCACGATCTGCAGAGTTTTGGATGATTGCCAGCTTGTGGAGGAAAGACGGGAAGACTGATGTTCAGGAATTGATTTCTGACAAACATTCGGTCAGAACAGCAGTGGTCCTGGAGTCCAGGGTGGAGGGAGAGAGATTGAGATACATGGAAGTTGACCCCATATCTGCGGATGCTGTTACCAAGAGGGAGCACATAGATATTAAAAGAGGAGAGGACCAAGGATAGAGCCCTGAGGAACGCCACACAAGATGGTGTGGGGCTAGAGTAGAAACCATTTGCGGAGATGATGTGGGAGTTAGGATCTGAATCATTCAAGGATAGAACCATGAAGGTTAAGGTGAGAATAGAGGTGGCGGAGGATAGAATGGTCAACAATATCAAACGCAGCAGAGAGGTCAAGGAGGACGAGGAGGGAGCGCTGGTCATAGATGGACAGAATGTCATTTGTCACTTTGACCAGCTCTGTTTCTGCAACAACTCATTTCTTGTTCAAAACGTCATTGAAAGTAAGAGACGCGGTGGTAGATTGAGAGGAGGGATGGGTCCAGGGAAGGTGTTTTGAGGGTATGGGTGTTTATAGCTATTTTTCAAGAGAGTAGGTACGGTGCCAGCTGACAGACAGAGGTTGATGAGGTCTGTGAGTAGAGGGGCAAGAAGGTTGGAGCTGGAAAGTAAGGAAGGGTAGGGATGGGGTCATGGGAGCAGGTGATGGGTTTCATGTGAGTTCTAATGGTGGTGAGAGAGGAGAGGGAGACAGGTTTGAAGGTGTGGATGGAAAGATGGATAAAGACAAAGACAACAACAACAATATTACATTTCTATAGTGTCTTGCACGTCGGGAGGATGTCCCAAAGCTCTGAACAATCAGGTCAGGACCCGAGCACAGGGGGGTGCAGGGTATGAGGGAGGGGAGGGAGAGAGTTGGGAAGGCAGCAGAAGGCAATATCTTGAGACCAGCCTTAAGGAGGTAAGAGACTAGAGTGAGATGGGGGAGGGGTTCACAGTTGAAAGGGCAGAAGTGGCTGATTTTAGTCTGAAGGATATCCAGTATCTCCTCACAGTTAGAGTTACAGATAAATTAATTCACCTCAATGCAGCTTGTCGCAGTTTGCTTTTGTGCAAATTGACTCTTACTATTGCATAAAATGGCTTAGATGAATCCTGCAGCTCAATGGTTAGAGCACTCGTCTTACAAGCGGAAGACCTGGGTTCATGTCCAGGCAAGGCGAGTTTCCTTACTCCACACACCTGATAATAATCCCTCAACAAAATACAATTACAAATTGGTCATTTTAATCCATGACTTTGTGGGACACTGCTGTGTGTAATTGGCTGCCGCATTTCGCCCACATATATAGAGTCAATTCACATTACAGTATAGTCAGTGAAGCACTCTGAGATGTCTAGAAGATATGAAAAGCACTATATCAAATGCAAGGATTATTATTATTAGAAGCTAACAAACTGAACACCAATGAGCTGTGACAAGCTTTGACATTTTCTGACTGAATGACCAAACAAAACTCAATATTCAGCCTGATACTTAACCATCTTTTAGGAAGTGCGACCTGGCACAGAATGAATGTGGGAGTCCAAGCTCCTTTTCCTTGCTACGTTTTGCTGCCTTTAAAAATCTCTTGACTGCATTTTGGCAACATCTTTAAATCTCTTATTGCCCTGCTTGGTGTTCACTGTGAACTGTGCAAATTAAAGCAGTTGTTGATGACTTCAGTGCATAATTGGAAATAATATTCCTTGCTTTTGACATAGCGCCTTATCACGTCTTTGAAACATCTCGAAGCACTTCACAGAATCTGTAAAAGTGAATTCAATGTATTTTGTGGACAAAATATGGCAGCCAATTGCGCACAGCAGTGTCTCACAAATAGTCTTGAGTGACCAATTCTTTATTTAAAATTTTTTTGAAGGGATTATTACCCCGGAAAAGTGATCCGCCAATGATTAATAACCGGGTTCCTACTTACTGCTCAATAAATAGGTGTGTTGAGTAGGGAAACTTGCTTACCATGTTACCCTGTCTGAATTGAACCCAGGATCTCTCGCTTGTGAGGCAAGTGCTCCAACCACTAGCTGCAAGACTCCATGATGAAAGTGCTTAGATTTAAATAAAATCCAGGTTAATGAGATGCCAGTCTTTGCCCTGCCTCTCACAGGTCATGTGAGCTGTTGCTCATTACATGTTGATCATGTACAGTACAGATGTCTGAGATGTTAGCTGTGTGCAGGGTGCAGGTTATTGGTGTACGCCCAGTGCGCAAAATGTTTCCAATGAATTGTCACACTCACAATCCACAAGGTTAGCTTGTGTAGCAAATAAGAGATCAACTTCAATCTGGCATTCACACAGCAATAGTGTAGTTTTTCTGAGCCTCAGTTAAGACTGTTTTTGGTCAGCGAGGTGTCTGACACGCAGAACCCCATTATTGCTACTTAAGAATATCCAAACCAACCCTTGATTTCCTGCAGCTCATCTAGACATGGGAAACCCAGAGGTAGATTGTTGGAATGGAATGCGCGCACTCTCTCCCTGGAGGAACACTTCTCGTTTACCTAATTTCAGAAAGTATTAGCTGCAGGTTGGCAAGAGCCAAGGCTTGGGGACCTCAGAGTGTTTGCCAGGGTAACTGCCAGAGTCTAACCAGCTAAAACCGCATAGCTTTCCATTGATATCACAGTGGGGCAAGCTTTCCTGCTGCTTTTCCAGCTAGGACCATCCTAGCCGTTAGGGATCTCGCTTGCAGGGTTAATAGGAGCTGAGTGGATTGATTCCCTGCCCCCAGTGACTGATCTGACCTTCAAGGTCCTGCCTGAGTCAGGCTGGCTGTGCCATCATCAGCAGTGCCCTGGGGTACTGCAGACCCATCTAGCTCAGTAACCAGACTAAAGACCGTTACAGAGGATGGCTGGATTATGACTTTCCATTGCCAAGCACATCACCTTGGAGCCAGTTCAATTCACTTAAGATATATTGTATTTAGCATATAAGACAGCAACTGATCGTCATCTGACCTACAGCCGCTCTGGTCCTCACTAACTAACCTACTCTCTTCGTTCTCTTTTCTCCATAACTCCCTCTCCTCCATCCTCGACTCCCTTGCCATCCTCACCTCCCAAAACGCTTCTTACTCCCATAAGAGACCCACTAGTACACCAGCCATTTCTGATCCCTCAAAGCACAAATGTAAGCCGCTGAACGTACCTGGATCAAATCCAAACTAACGGTTCATCGGCAGATTTGGCTGGATCACACTAAAACGTACTGCTCCACCCTCTCCTCTGCCAAGTCCTCCTTCTACTCCAAGTTAATCTTGGAGGCCAAGGATAACCCCAGGCTCCTCTTCACCACTAACCACCTCCTCTGACCACCTTCCCACACCTCACCCATCCTCTCCTCCAATTCCAACTGTGAGGAGATGCTGGACTTGCTCAAATCTAAAATTGAGGGGGTCCGTTCAGCAACCTCTACCCTGTCTACTGCTACCACCCCATCACCTATCCCTCATGATTCACCCCCACTCACCACTGTACAAAGACCTTTGACCCTATCTCTCCCCCCCCCCCCCCATCCTCTGCTTTCATCTGGAAAATGAAACACACCACCTGCTCCCTTGGCCCCATCCCCACCTCATCTCCCAGCTCCACCTACTAACCCCAGCTCCTAACTGACATCATCAACCTCTCCTTATCCACAGGCACTGTTCCCACCCCTCTAAAAACAGTTCTCACCCTCATCCTGAAAAAACCTTCGCTGGACCCATCCCTACTTTCCAGCTACCGTCCCATCTCCAACCTCCCATTCCTCTCTAAGGCCCTGGAATGAGTTGTTGTTTCCCAGCTTTGCTCCTTTCTCTCTCGCCACTCCCTCCTCGAACTCCTGTAATCTGGCTTCCGTGCTTCCCATAGCACAGAGACAACCCTGGTCAGAGTCTCTAATGACATTCTAAACATCTGCGATCAGGGCTCTCTCTGCCTCCTTGCCCTCCATCCTCCTACACCACCTCTCCTCCCAGCTCAATCTTCATGGACCTGCCCTCGCTTGGTTCGACTCTTACCTTTCTCATCGTCTCCACTAGTTGCCATAACGGCTTCTCCTCCAGTCCCCACATGATCACCTGTGGCATCCCCCAGGGCTCTGTCCTTGGCCCCCTACTTTTTAATATCTACATACATCTCCCCCTTGGTTATATCATCTGCAGACATGGGGTCAACTTCCACATGTTTGTGGATGACACCTAACTCTATCTTTCTCCCTCTACCCTCGACTCCAGGACCACTGCTGTCCTGACAGACTGCCTGTCAGACATCAAGTCCTGGAAACGCGCCTCAAAGTTAATTGACTGCACAATTGTGGGTGAAACGTGGCACACAGCAGCGTCCCACAAACAGTCATGGATTGAAGTGAACAATTTATTATTGTATTTTTTTTCTAGAGGGATTATTATTAGGTGTGTGGAGTAAGGAAACTTGCCAAATGTTTTGCCCTGCTGAGAACCAAACCCTGGTCTCTTGCTTGCAAGGCGAGTGTATCTAGCTACAGCATTCCACTTAAGATGATATTAGATGTACAATAAGGAGTGGGTAGAGAAATGTAGAGCATGTAGAGCTAAATGGCTATCTAATGTATGTAAATCTGTGGGAGCACAAAATTCATTCTAAAAATAAAAGTGATTTTTAGAAATATTTTCTGGACTTTCATTACTGAACTCGGCACACAGACTGACGCTGCCTCCTCCCAAACCCGGCCCTCAGAGAACTTCTCCATACCATGGCCTCTGACCTTCTGATGGATGTTGGAACTGAGAGTTAATTCCAATGACAGCTGCAGACAGCACTGTGATGTTGGGATGAAAGCACACAAGTAAATATAACTCATGTTAATCATCGGATAAACACTCCCAGTGAGACATGTGGTCTGTCTTTAGCTAACCAATAGCTTTAGTAACCCAAGTAGCTAACAATATGCTGTGTGTCAGCCAGGCTCAGTCTTAGCCCTGAGACAGAAAGTTGTGAGTTCAAGCCGCTGTCAGGACTTTGAGCACATATTGTCTAGACTTCCATTCCAATGCAGTAATGGGGCTGTGCTGCTTTGTTTGTGGTACTGTATATAGATATTATAATAGATATAAAATTACATAGAATTATATAGCAAGGAAACCAGCTGTTTGGTCTAACTCGTCCATATTACTGCTACTAATAATGATCCATGCATTTGATATAGTGCCCCATCACACCGCTGAGACATCTCAAAGCATTTCACAGGAATAGGTTTCACTTTTTCTACTATAAAGTAGTTTGATTGTATTTTGTAGGTGAATTGCTGCAGCCAATTTCCACACAATTTTATTTTATTTGGAAGTTGTTGGTCAGAATTTTTTTTCAAATAGCGCCATGGAATCTGACATGAATCTCGGTATAGGCAGACCCCGCTTAACATTGCCCCTACCCCCCAACCCCCGGTTAATGTTCTTTTGTTATTATGTTGCTGATACATTGTGAACATATATTCATTTAACATTGCAATGTTCACTGTTACGTCGTTCGCCACCAGGTGGAAAGGGGTCACGATGGCACTAGGACTGAGCCAGGCCAACAGCGAGAGAGAGAGAGAGAGAGCCAGCAGGCAGCGAGTGAGAGAGCCGGGCAGGCAGTCGGGGAGCTTTGTTTTTAGAAAGCTGTGACGAAAAATGAAAAAAGAACCTAACTCCAGTTTTTACATTCATTCCCATGGGAAAAACTATATTCGCTTAACGTCGTTTCGCTTAAAGTTGCACTTTTTAAGAACCAAACTACGACGTTAAGCGAGGTCTACCTATATAATGCCTCAACCGAAGGATGACACCTCTGACAATGCAAAGATTGGCATGCCAACTCTTAGACCATGTAATTCCAAGTCCTGATGTGGGACTTAAATCCATAACCTTCTGACTCAGAGGCAAAAGAGCTACCAGTGGGTCAGGCTGACTCACATTACGTACACACTACATATACTAATGGTTATACTGCACATAATCTTCTGCTAATGATTTCACCTATATCCTTCTATTACCTTCTCCCTCATGTTGGCTACAATTTCTCTTATATATATATATTGGTGTTTTTCTTGAAGTTTTCGAACATCCTACCTCAAACATTTGTGGAGCTCCTGTGGCTTAGTGGTTAGAGCACTTGTCTTGCAAGCTGGGGAGACCAAGCTGGGAGACCTGTGTTCTAATCCAGGCAGGTCTGGGTGAAACCTTGGGCAAGTTTCCTTGCTTCCACATGCCTAATAATAATCCCTCCAAAAAAACTACAATAATAAAATTAGTCATTTCAATCCACGACTGTTTGTGGGGGACACTGTGTGCGCAATTGACTGTCGCGATTCGCCCACAAATATTCAGTCAATTCACTTTCCAGTATATTCTGTGAAGCACTTTGGAACGTTGATAAAATGTAAGGATTAAATGCAAGGATTATTATTATTATTAATAGTACCTATTTAAAAATCCTATACTTAAATGTGAATTTAAGTCCCACACCGGGCTCTGTCATCCTCATTCTCACCTGACGCTGCTGACTTCCCTTCATTCCGAGGATTCAATTCAAGATCCTGGTCCTCACTTTTAAAGCCCTATTTGGCCTTGGCCCACCCTACCCATGCAACCTCCTAACCCACTGACCAACTTCTCCGCTCCCTCCACTCATCAAACTTCATGTCCCTGATCCACCTGCCCCACCAACAGCGGGCGAGCCTTCAACCACTCTGCCCCTAATCTCTGGAATTCCATCCCGCAGTCCCACCACCTCGCTCTCTCCCTGATCTCCTCCAAGTCTCTCCTCACGACCCTCCTCTTCGACCATGCCATCAGTCATTTCCCATTACCCTCCCTTCCCTTCTCGAACAATATGTACTATTTTACGAAGTTGGATGACCACCGGCTCAGGCTCGGCTGTGATGGCAGCACAGTTACTAACACATCAGGGTTCACACACGAAGGATAGCTGTATGGCTAACCCTGGATCGATACCTTAATTGACCTTTCAAATTCCTTCATTATTTCACACGCTCTAATCTCCAGCCCCCATATTCTAGCATGTACCCTCCTCACTCTTTACTGTGATTAGCTTGTTATCAGGCACCAGGTTTTCTTCCCTCTGGAATGCTCTTGCAAAACCACTTTGCAACATTAACCTCCTGAAACCTCCTAAAAACATTTATCTTCAATCTTGCCATCGTCATTGTCTTTAAATCACATATTTCCCTGCTTAAAGTCCTGTAGTGAAAGGACCTGGGTTTGAATCCCCGGGGGCAAGTTTCCTAATTTCACACTGCTCTGTTTACTTGACAGTAAATAGGAACCTGATTGTTAGTCAAATTGTGAATAGTTTTTTTCCGGGGGTAATAATCCCTTCCAAATTAAATTGGGTCACACAATCATGGCTGTTTGAGAGACGCTGCTGTGCAAAGTTGGCTGCTGCGATTTACCCACAAAATATACGGCGCTTTGAGACATCCAGAAGAAATGAAATGCGCTATAAAAAATGCAAGGATTGTTATTATATTAAAATATGAGTGATTTACTCTAAAGCTCTCAGGTGCTGTAAAAACAGGGTGCTATTAGTTGAGCCAATGCATAAAACTGTGTTTAATTACCATAAACTTGTCCTTTTCCGAATTCAAGATCCTTGTCCTCACTTTCACGGCCCATCATGGCCTTGTCTCCTCCTATCTCTCTGACTCTCCTACTGCTCCGGCCTGCTCCATGTCTCATGTCTGACCTGCGCTATCAGAGGTGGCCGGGCTTTCAGCCTCTCTGCCCCTGCATTTTGGAACTCCATCCCACAATCCCTTTGCCTTGCTCCCTCCCTTGCCTCCTTCAAGACCCTTCTCTTGGTCTGTGCCTTCAGTCACCCTCCCCACCTCTCTGTCCCCCCTCATTCCAACCCTGCCACACCCCCATGCTCGGGTCTTGACCCCTAAGTGTTCAGTGCCTTGGGACATCCTCCCGATGTGAAAGGCGCTCTACAAAGGTAATGTTTTTGTTGTTGTTCAGGCTATCACAGTGAGTTCTGTGGGAATCGTTTAAATGAACAACAGCTTGCACGTATATAGCACCCTCCACACAAGGAGGCATCTCAGGTCACTTAGCAATGGTCTGACTTAACACGTCTGACTCCGAGCCTGGGGGGAAAGCGACTGTTGGCACAATCGAAAAGTAATGTTTTGAGGCGGGACTTGAGAAAGGGGATTTTCATATATTCATAGATTCATAGAATTTTACGGCACAAAAGGAGGCCATTCGGCCCATCTAGTCTGTGCCGGCTCTTTGAAAAGAGCGATTCAATCCCACTGCCCTGCCCGCTCCCCATAGCCTAATAGACCTGTTCTCCCTAAATAAAGATCTAATTCCCTTTTAAAAGTTGTTATCGAATCAGCCTCCACCACCTTTTCAAGCAATGCATTCCAGATTCGAACAACTCGCTGAGTGAAAAAAATTCTCCTCAGCTCCCCTCTACTTCGCCTTGAAACTATTTTAAATCGGTGACCACGAGTCACAGATTCGCCCACGAGTGGAAATAGTTTTTCTCTATTTGCCCTGTCGAAACCCCTCATGATCTTATAAACCTCTATTAGGTCTCCCCTCAATCTTCTCTGCTCCAGAGAGAATAACCCTAGCCTATCTAGCCTCTCCTCATAGCTGAAGTCCCTCAATCCTGGCACCATCCTAGTAAATCTTCTTTGTACCCTTTCCAATGTCTTCACATCCTTTCTGTAGTGTGGTGACCAGAATTGGACACAGTATTCCAGCTGAGGCCTCACCAAAGTTTTATAGAGGTTAGTCAGCACTTCCTGACTTTTGTATTCTATACCCCTATTTATAAAGCCAAGTATCCCACATGCCTTCTTAATGGCTTTGTCTACCTGGACATGTCTACTATGTCTTACTATACAATGCGGAGGGATTGAGGGAAAGTCCTATGCTATCAATGAGTGCCACAGAAATAGAGTGGACACTGGCAATCCTCATTCCCTTCCCTAAAATAATGGCCGTTCTTTATGTGTGAACCTTCAGCACAGAAGGAGGTTATTCTTTCCATTCTACCTGGACTCCGCTAACTCCAGCACCAGAGCTGGTGGCGTTCCGAATCCTTGTGGCATTCTAAACCCGATGCCAACATTCTCCCAACACTATACAAATGTAATTTTGTTGTTGTTCTTCTCCCCATATACTTTTATAATAAAATGATAATAATTTGTGCATTTGATATAGCACTTTTCACGTCTTCTAGATGTCTCAAAGAGTTTCACAGAATATACTGTAAAGTGAATTGACAGTTTATTTGTGGGCAAAAAGCAACAGTTAATTGCGCCCAGCAGCATCCCACAAAGTGATTGAATTTAACAATTTTTTTTACTATATATCGTCACTTTTGCTTTGTGCAGATATGAAAGGTTATACAAAAAGAACAGGGAATTTGAAAACAGTTAAAAGCTTAAATTATTTTGAACTGTGATTGCCTGACTTCAGTAGCTGCTCGTGGTATCATGTCTCAACAGAAACCAATTAGTCATCAACAACAACTTACACAATGCCTTTCACTGAGGATGGTGGGGTTGGACATTAAATGAAGAGTAATATGCACAGCCTAGCTTCTGCAAGTCATCTTGTGGAAGATTGATAACGGTTACAAATTACTTGTGATTTCTAGTTGACCTTCATCTAACTTAAGTGGTTCCATATGTAATACACCTAATAACCACTACCATGCAAATCTGTTTTTACTATACAATATACTGTACTACTGTAGTGTTTATTTTGTTAAACTTGGATAAATGACTACATTTCCTTTAAACATAACATATTCAAGTAGAGAGTTATCTGCACTGACCGGTGTGGGGAGACCTGAATTAGAATGCTGTGCACTGTCGGTATTTGCCTTTTCTCTTCAATAACAACAACAAAATGTCATTTACAGAACGCCTTTCACATTGGGAGGACGTCCTAAGTCCCAACTTCAGGATAAGTTCCACAGTTTTTGGCCACACAGCCCAAAGGAAATCTACAGGCTGTCATTTGAATGCACTCAATGGCAAATGTAAAGCAGGATTGTGAAGTGAATCAACTTCAAGGTTAATTTGAAGGGAAGGGAGGAAATAGAGATGGAAAAACAAACGACTCCACTAATGTTTATGCGAAAATTAACAGAAGGAGAATATTAACTCAATGTACAGGGTGCGGAATGTCCCCGTGTGACTTTATTTATATTACTGAATTACAAGGCAGCTGTCTGCTACTAAATATACCAGAGATCACAATCTCCTTCCTCTGAGAGGGTTTGATTTCTCTGCCATGAGGTCTCCTTACAAGAGAGTATCAGGCGAAACATAAGGCAAGTTTCCTCAATCCACACATCTCTTGTTTACCGAGCAGGAAGTAGGAACCCGCTTGTTAGTCGATTGTTGGATCACTTTCCGGGGGTAATAATCCCTGCAAGAATTAAATTTAAAAATAAGAAAAATGTGGTCCCTCACTTCACAACTGTTTGTGGGATACTGCTGTGCGCAATTGGTTGCTGAGTTTCGCTCACCAAATATTACAGTGAATTCACTTTAGACTATATTCTGTGAAGTACTCTGAGATATCTCGGAGACATGACAAGGTGTTATATCAAATGTAAGGATTATTATTAACCTCAGCACTTGTGATACAAATCTGTTTCAGGAACAATGGGGTTGATTACCTATAATCATCGGGTCAAAGATAGGATGATCAATTAAAGGGCAAAGACTAAGACTCATCCAGATCTTTACAGGGAAATGCTTTACTTTGAACAGAGAACTGGGGGGAGAACCAATAGTTTTTTAAAATCTAATATTGAGAGATTTCGATGTTATAAATAGGGAAAAATTATGTCAATGGGTTGGTGAGGACATAGATTTAAAATAATTAGTGAAAGAACTAAGGAATAGGTTATGAGGTTATTTTTCAAAAATTGTCAATCTGGTTGAGGTAGAATTCATATTTGCCGTTAAGAAGGAATTAGATATTTATTTGAAAAACGACTAATCAGGGGCATTCTTTTGGAGACCCTTCGCAGGTACTAAGATGACTGTCTGAAAGAACTGTAAGTTTGTTCTTTGTTCAGCTGCTATGAATTTCTATCATTCACTACTACTATTTAGGGCACATTACAGATAGATGTGAATCTGACTTTCTTGGGCTTACCTTGTTAACTGACGATGTAGTTCTGTGTTAACAATGCAAAATGTCAGTAAATAGAGTGGACAGGAATCAAATGATAATAATTTGATATGGTGCCTTATCACAGAGCTGAGACATCTCAAAACATTTCACAGAATGTACAGTAAAGTATATGTGATAGGAGAAATAAAAAATATTTTGTTTTAAAAATGTGATTGCCTTTGAAACTATGCAAGAAAAGGTCTTGAAAGGTGAAAACAATGTTTTCAATTAAAATTAAAACAAATTGGGAGTCCTGTGGCTCAGTGGTTAGAGCACTCGCCTTGCAATTCCCGGGAGGGTGAAACCTTGGGCTTGTTGACTCCACACGCCTGATAATAATTTCTCAAAAACAATAATAAATCAGTCATTTCAATCCACAATTGCTGTGAGCAATTGGCTGCTGCGTTTCGCCCAGAAACTGCACAGTCACTTCACTTTACAGTATATTCTGTGAAGCGCTTTAAGACGTCTAGAAGATATGGTCAGGCGCTACATCAAATGCAAGGATTATCTTTTAACATTATGGCCAGGCCAGGCCTGATGCAGTTTTGTTATTTTACATACACAGCCTGGCAGAAAACTCGCCCAATTGGGCGTGAAAAGTGCCGAGTCCCCGCCCCACTGAGGGTCACGCCGCCGTGACCCCGCCCGCCCACCGCGGCATTCCTGACTTCTCGCGGGGCTTGGCAGTCGACGAGGCCGTTCTCGCGAGACCGGGGCTCATTCCTACGTCACGTGCCGCGCTGCTTATGGCGGCGCTGGAGTGCTGCTGCTGTTGGGGTGAGTGTCCATTCGCCTCTCTCGCTCGCCTCTCCCTTCCTTCTCCTCACCCCGGGGCGGACGGTGGGACGGCTCGGCCTCGCGGTTGCGGGGAGCGCCTTGGGGAGTGGCTCTAACCACCACGTATTCGCCGTGCGCGGGTGGCCGTGTGTGTGTGGAGGGGGGGAGGCTGGCTGGGTACGGGCTCGGCAGCTGCGCCATGGTGATCATCATGATGTTGTTGTTGATGTCGGGGAGTCAGAGAGAGAGAGGGTGGTGGGGGGGGGGGTGTTTTTGTTCAGGTTTCTGCCGCTCCTCCCCCTCTGCCGACTATATTCAAAATGGAGGATTCCTCCCTGGAGGTGGCTGGCGAGTGTCAGGCCGGGCCGCCGTTGGGGTTCAATAACGAGGCGGTTTTTTTTGTTTGCCGGTGGTGATGGGGGGGGGAGGGGGGGGCTTTTGACAGACGTGGCCATGAGCCAATCTGCGGGGAGGTGGGGGCGGGACTTCCTGTGACGGCGCAGTGGGTGTCGGAGATTGTAGTTAGCCCGGGATGTGGTGTGTGTGTGTGATGGGGGGGGGGGGGGGGGCTATCGGGCCGGGACGCCCCACCTCCCGCTGCGGTACCCGGCTCTCGGTTCTACTCCAGTTGGACTCGGAGCGGGTCTGCCCCTGTCCCCCCAACACCCACCAGTGCCGTTCACTACGACAGTGGCTTCTCCCCTTCCCTCCGCGGAGGCCACAAAGTCAGTGGAATTTGCGCAGCTTTACCTCGGGTGGCGCCTGCGGTGTTTCTCCCCCAAACCCCCCCCTGATCCAGTGAGATGATGGCAGCTGTTCCGAATCTCTCTCTAACTGGAACCCAGAATGTGCTGATCACTGGGCAAACAGCTCACGTCCATTTTTTTTCTCTGTTTTTTTGGTGGGGGGGGAAACGAGAGAGGTGGCGTTTGTTTTTGTGGGAGGCAGGAGAAGGATAACACGTAGGAAGGACAATAGTGCAGCTGGGCTTTATTGGAATAACCTGCACATTGTAGAGCGTTTTCCCGATTCTGTTTGTTTAATATCCAGAATCCGCACAAACTCACTTCTAGACTGACAATAGCTGTTTTGCAGTTGGTATATTTGGTGTTTTAATCGTGCATTTTAGTACTGGGGCATGATTGCTGAGCATTAATACATGTCATTTAAAACTAAAATGGAGGGGGTAGGAGTTGGTCAAGGAGTTGCAGTGCAGATACTACGACTGGGCATCCTAGTTACTTGTGTGGAAAAAGCCTTTGCAAAATTGTATCTCAAAGTTTGGTAGGAATCTATGCTTAAATCAAAACCCATTCATCTTGTGGGACTGACCAATTGAAATTGGATTTTAAGACACTAATTTAAGATTTTCAGGCAGTATAATTGATTCTCTTTAGGAGAGAATTGTTTTAATTTGTTTAGTTATCATAGCAAAGAGCTTTCAATGAGTGTAATTTTGATTTTTTTAACCAGATTGTATCCAGTCTACTTAGTCAATTGTAAAATATCTTGCATTTGCTGAAAAGCTTCAGTTGTTAAACATGAGCAAGTGAGAAGAATCCTGTCGATTGATGATTATGCGAGATCTTTCTGTACGCGTAGTGTGAATACTGCATTTGTTAATTTGTATTCTACTTTTGAGTTAATTTATGGCATTGTTATTTGCTTGTCTTAGCCCTGTCTCTTGTCCTGGGCTGTGTTTTATACCCATAGTAATTACAGAAGTGAAATGCCATTTTTTTTAAAGTCACAATTCCAACACATAAAAGAAACACTTGGCCCATCCGTGTTGTGTTGTGCTAACTCCCACACTAGAGCAATCTACTCTAATATCCTACACCTTGTACTTTCCTCATTAAAAAAAATCACATCACTGAGCCTGTTCCTTGTTGGTAGCTGTATCACCTCTGACTCAGAAGGTTATCGGCTTATGCCCCACATTGGAGCTTTGAGTTTGCAGTCTGGCCTAACACCATTTTAGTGGGTGGGGAGAATCTGCGCGAATAGAGATACTATCAGATGAGTCTTAAACGAAGGTCCCATCTGCTTGTTCAACTGGATATTAAAGATCCCATGGGACTTTTTGAAAAGAGTAGGGCTTATTATTGGAGTTATTGCCAACCACTTGGCTAACAAATCCTGCTCAGATTAAATATCCCTTGGCATGATAGCATTTTGCGGGACATTGTGCAAACATTGGCTGCCATGTTCACCTGCTGCACAGTCACTACTTTCAGATATGTCAATGTAATGAGACGTCAGATTAAATGCAAGGATTATTATCTAACTTTTACATTTTATTATAATGCAAATATCCTTATTTGATAAGTTATACACCTCCACGATTGCTTTTTTTTAACCAAAAACTTGAATATTATTAAATCATAGAGAGCAAGATTTAAAATTTGAATCCTGGTTTCCATTATCGCCACGCCACTAAGCAGTTATGGCGAGGCGCTATAATTGGCTTTCGTGCCTCACCCGCAGACATGGAAGGGAAAACTCATTAATGGTAGTGCAAGTCAGGAGAAGATGAGATTGGGCTATTTTAGATGAGATACTGAAATTAATACAGTCAATTCACTTTACAGTATATTCTGTGAAGCGCTTTGGGACGTCGATAAGATGTGAAAAGCGCTATATCAAATGCAAGGATTATTATTATAATAGTGTCTTCAGGAAACAAGAGGATAAAAGTGGCATGAAAATTGCCACGGCTCCATACAGAAAAGAACTGGAACATAACCAGCATATGGGTGCCTAACAACAAATTACATTTATAGAGCGCCTTTCACGTCGGGAGGACGTCCCAAGACGCTGCACAGGAGGCGTGTGACCCGAGCTGAGAGGGGAGTGTTTGGGACGGGGTGAAACACGAAGGGGAGGTAAAAGAATTCGGCGTGGAACAAAAGG